>BSBM01000421.1:0-677303 GCA_027924585.1 Larix kaempferi
ACATAAAATACTAAATTGAGATGGACATACCTAGAAGCAACTAATTTCCTTGAAGAATTTGTTCTCAAGAGGGAGTGTGTTTGCATGGAAGGGTGAGTCGGTGCTAGTGAGTTGTCCATTTTAGGAGGTGCACTAATGTTACTTATCATTTTAGGAAGAGAACAGACCTCGCTTGCCTCATATTTAGGATGGTGATGAACCTTGTGACAAACATACTTATACTCATATCTCATGGATGATTACCCACATTGTTATGTAGACACATTCAAGTTGGGTAATCAGGGGTGTCCCTTGGAATTTCAACAATTGCACTCTCTTGGTCTTAATATTTATGTGCAGAATCTAGTACACTATCCACTTGTTTATCTCTCATAAGAATCCAATGTTGGTTTTTTCATGGTCCACTACATGCCACTGTATGATATTCCCACAATATTATGAAGCAACTCCTTGGTATCTTCATTATGCATTTTTGTTCTTTTTCTAATACTCTAACATAATACCCATTGCATAAAAACCATAACCGCAATGGTTTATCATTCAAGAAGATACCATCACCTATTTAATATACATTTATAAGACAACTCATATAACTAACTCTTTTGATGTTGTTGACCACCAAAACTGACTTGGTGGAGAACATTGTACCATGCACATGATAATGTGCCTTGAAGATGAAGAAGATGTAATTAATGATTTATCAAGCAAGGCAGTTCTTTCTCTTGTCTTCTTCCATGAAATTTCAGCACCCCTGCGGGGAATTTTGTAAGGATATGTCAGCATGAGGGTCTAGTTTTGTGTAAATTAGTCACCTATGCCTTTATCATTAGGGAAGTCCTTTCATCAAGTGTTTTTTTTACTTGGATAATTAAAGTTTCTCTTTAGAGGCTTTAATTATTTGAGTTTTTTCTCTCAAAAATACCTCCAAAGTGGTGAAAGGTGTTCTAGTGATCGATTCCATGGGGTGATTGGGGACTAGGAATGTTCTATATTACCATGCTAGACATTATCCAGAGTCTTGCGAAATTTCATTAAGTTCTACAGAGTCTTGCTAGACATTATCTGGAGCATCTGGGTCTTCTACACCGAGTTATCACCATGAGAGCCCTTTGGATCATGATGTTGAAGTGGTTGATCCGCCTCATTGTGCACATGTATGTATTAGTCCTATCCAAGCTTGGATAGAAGAAATCCTGTGTGAGCACATACCAGTTTGGGAAGTAGTTTGACAACATTATTCATGCCTATGATTCCCCATCCATCCTGCCAATTCTAGATCATCACGCAAGTTTGCATCTCTTAATGAATATGGCCTTGCTTTGGATGGTAACCAAAGACAAGGAAAAAAAACTTTAAAGTTGAAAAAAATGCTTAAGTGGTTGCATTGGCTATTTGATTTTACCTAAGATGTTTTATTTTATCATGGCTTAGAGTAGGAAAATAAACTCCTTGAAGTGAGCATTTAATTTCTTCATTTATTTTATGTACTTAGAAATAATAACAATTTTGTTAGCTAAAGCAACTTATGGTTCATCTGATTTTTAATGAAAGTTGTGCTACTAAGGTTTCCTTGTCAAGCTGAAATGTTTTTACAGATTATGAGAACCAGAGATTCTGGAGTTCTCATATCCTCTCCTTGCTTGAAGACCAGATCGAGGACAGGTCCCACAGTTGGAGCCATAAATTTTGAACACCAAAACCAACTTGGTGGACAAATTTGTACCATGCACATGTTAAATGTTCCTTGAAGACGAAGAAGATGTACTTAATGATTTATCAAGTGAGGCATTTCTTTTTCTTGTCTCCTTTCCATGAAATTTACGCACCTCTGCGGGGAATTTTGTAAGGATATGTCAGCATGAGGGTCTAGTTTTGTGTAACTCAGTCACCTAGGACTTTATCATTAGGGAAGTCCTTTCATCGAGTGTTTTTTACTTGGATAATTAAAATTTCTCTTTAGAGGTTTTTCTCTCAAAAACACCTCCAAAGTGGTGAAAGGTGTTCTAGTGATCGATTCCATGGGGTGATTGGAGCCTATGAATGTTCTATATTATCATTCTAGACATTATCCAGAATCTTGAGGAATTTCATTAGTTTAACATAGCATTTTTAAATTTTTGGTCTTTAAAAATTGTCACTCAAGACAATTGTTGTAATGTAAAAGAGGGTTACTTGCTCCTTTTTGATGTTGTATAGGGATATGGGTACTCAAGACAAATGGCATGAGACCCCCTACACCCTTGGGACAAATTTGAAGTCATTCGGACAAGTATTACTATGGTTTTGGTCACTTTTTTCCCAATTCAGTCATGGAAATCAGGAAATTGGGCATTTAATTAGAGAGCCAAATTCTGTAAAAGTTACTATAGTCACTTGGGGTGGCCAAGTAAAGGTTCTAAAGCCTATGTTATGTACCCCAACATGAAAAATAAAGCATAAAAGGGCCCCGCATGAGTGTATTTCATTAGTTATGAGTTTTCCCACTCTATGGGATGTGTCATCCTCTCTTTGATTGGTTGGGTGAGTAAAGGTCAATGGGAAGGGCCCCATTATGGTGATTTCATCCCCATTTGACATAGCAATAAGGTTGGGAGCATTAAAATGGGGTTTTATCTCCCCATATTTGAGATCTCAAACTTTGTTTTTTTCCCTCCTTGAGCGAATTCGCCCCCCTCTCTTGGGCCTCCCTCTCTCCCTTGTGATGCTTGACTAGCATGCAAAGAGCCTCTCTCTTTCATTTTTCCTATTTAAGGAGGGCATTCCTCCTCATTTGGGTTACAATCTCTCATGCTCTTGCTATTTTTCCATTCTCTCTCTTCTTGCCCCATCGTTGGGCCATTGTAATTTTCAGCCATTTGGCTTGGTAATACAAATTCTTTGGAGGAGATTTGGTGTTGTGGATGCTCTTGGTGGGTGCTTTGCTTCAGATCTTCATACTATTCAACCATTGGGAGGCCAAACAAGCAAATTGTTTTGCTTTGGTGAGATTTCTAGTAATTTTGCTAGTTATTTTATGAGTTTTCCTATTTAGCTAGTTAAGATATTCATATTCTTTATTTGTTGAAGTTTATGATCTCTTAGCTCCTTTATAGGTACTCACCTTTCATTTCAGTTGTGTAGCAATATCTTACAAGTTGCAGGTCACCAAGCTTTGATGGTGGAATTCTTTGGACAGATACCCCACTCCTCAAAGCATTGGATGGGCAAAAGAGCACTATATTTCTCCTTTCCTTCCCATTTAAATTTTCTGCATTATATTCTACATATTTTGCATATATAAATTAGATTTGAATCATTGTTCACATGTTATTATCTCATCAAAATTTTCTGTAAATTTGTACATTTTTGTATGATAAACTAACATTGTCCCAAAGTAATTTTGGGCATTTTTCTGTGACTTTTTGCTTGCTGGTTTTTAACAGTTCTGCACACTTTCAAGAAGGATATGCTACCAAAAATTAGCCATATTGAAGCATAAAAGGCCTCCACAAGTTTCCATTTCAGCCACTTTGGAGAAAACGGTCAAAAACACCATTTTTCCCCCATTTTTCTTCTAAGTAATAAGTGTTGGAATTTACATCATTGTAACAAGCCCAAGAGAGACTCTTGGGCTTGAGTTTATTGTGTTTATTTTCAAGCATTTAATTCCTATGTTATTTTACTCTTAGTTTCATGCAAAGGAAGAGGCTTTTCCCATCCTTGCATGGTTTTGTTAAGTAGTTTTGATTACTAGTTGTTTTTACTTCAAGCATTTTTGTTTTGCCCACACCTCACTAGTGAAGTGGCTCTGCCGCAATAATGATATCGCGCTTGAATTGTTTCTTTGTTTCTAATAATTTGCTTAAGTTGTTTATTTTTCCTGCACCTCACTAGTGAAGTGGCTCCGTCGCTCCAGTGATATCTCGCTTGGCTTTCATTTTACTTCTGTAATTTATTTTCAAGTAATTTCATTTCGCCCACACCTCATACGTGAGTGGCTCTGCCACTCCTATGATATCACGTTTGGATTACATTGTTTTAGTTTAGTTTTGCGTAAAAATAAATAAAATTTAACTTAAGCCCCATTTTTGCCTCGTATCCTCTCCCCTCACCGGTCCAAACCGAACTTGGGTGACAAGAAAAGGGAAATGTTTGTGTTGGCTAGATTAATAGGCACTCAGTTACATATCTTTACTAGAACGGAGAAAAGAAGGCTTGGCTTGTGGAGCTAGTGGGGTAGAGACTGTGGCGGTTTCGTGGCACTTTGTGTTCTCTAGTTGAGCACCCAACAAGTATTGAGTTTGACCCGTGGAGCTAGTTGGGAACCTTGTGTTCTCAGGTTGAGCACCTGGCATTCTCTCTCTAATCGAAGGAGATAGTGTCTTTGGGGTAGACAGCTAGATTAGTTTCATTTCTTTGCAACAAACACATTAATTCCCTAAGTAAAAGAGAGACATTAAAATTTACTAAAATTTAAAGGACCACTTGCAAAACATTGTTACAATCTTCTCTATTTTACAAGCTTTTCACATAGCTATCTTGTTCACAACATTTGCTTCAAGTACTTCTTTTCAACTCAATATTGTGACATGTATCCTTGATTCCATAAGTTGTTAATAATCTACACTTCAATGCTTTATGTGATATATTGATTATATTGTCGCAAGCATTTTGTTTACTTGTTCATTTAATAGAAGTGATTATTCATTGTTGTTTCTGTTAAAGTGAATGAGTTAACACTTTGGGAAAGTACTTGTTTAAGTTGATTATTGTGACTCCATAGCCCGAATAGTGCCGACACTGGTCTTGTTAATTGGTAAATTGTTTCTCTCTTGCATTTCATCATTCGGTTGCTTGATAAAGTGTTTGTTTGTTAGTGAAGGATTTGCATAATTGCACGTTGCTTGTCATTTTTATCTTTGTAACTTACAACTCCAACAAAAAACATAAAGAAACTTAGTAATTAGGGACTACCCCCCTTGGCCTTTAGGATTTGTGGTCTAAACGAAAGAGTTTAGGACCAAGGTGATAGTGCGTTCTTAACTCATAGTTTCCCTTAGGAACACACATAGAAGTTGGGAGACTTACCCATGTCTAAGTGTGTTTTAGGCAGCAAAAGGTGTCATACTTTACATTGAGCAAACTTGCTCTCTAAACTCCACTAGCCAAGTACACATTTATTTGCTTCAAAACTTAGGAAAACAACGCATCTATTCCCCTATTCACAATTTTCAATTTGAACATCAACAACACATGGGATTTCTCTTTTTTCCATCACCCATATAGTTTTTTCTTTATCTCAACAACATAAGTGCACTTCATTTCACTTTAGCACCAGTTGTCTTCCATGCAACTATTAACAACCTAATTTTATCACCTAGTTTGTCATGAGTGTCATCACCATTTTACATCACTTTTGGTATTATTATACCCATGTCCATCACCATGTGATCTAATAAGCATGTCCAAAAATATAACTAGAGGCTTGAGTTGACCATTAAAGTGACTTCGTGAAATATCTCTACAAATTTGTGTAACCCCATCAATATAGTAAAAGCCTTGAAAAATGTTATTCCGGACCCAAAATTGGTATTTGGTTACACTTAATTATTGTGTGCCCTAAAAAAATGGCGTAGTGGATGAATGTGGACATTTCAAAACTATTATTGCCAAAACTAGCCTATGATATAGTCTCCAATAATAACTTCATCCCACTCAATCAGTAATGAAAAGGGGATTATTCACATTGTAGATAGTTCAAAGAATTGTCCACATAATTTCCCTCCCCCCCCTTTAAATAAATCCTCAACGTCACTCCAAAACATAAATCATATCCATAATAGAAAGGTTATGTTATCAGATTTCCTAGAGAGAGAGAGAGAGAGAGAGAGAGAGAGAGAGACTCATACATCTTTTTCCTTTCAACACTTGCGATCCTTCACACATATCACTTGGATAGGAATAGAGCATCAAAGGAGAAGAAGAGACATCCCTTAGCTTGGATATAGAGGCCCACATCAACTACATCCAATGCCAAGGTGTGGTTCACACTTCCATCTTTTGTTAATACTAAAAATACAATTCTTCCCATCATGTTTGTTTGTTTCTTTAACTAGCTTATTCTATATGCCTTTGCATGAATGTTAAGGGTTTGTTTGTCTATTTATTTTCATTTCCATTAAACCTTATTAATTTGGCACTCAGTATTTCACAACAACTAATAGGTAGTTTTTCTACATGTTGGTGCTAAAACAACAACACTAGATCTGGTGGACAATACTGAGAATCGATCTTATCATTCATCCTTGGTTGTGTAGATGGAATTTATAGACCCTTCCATAGGTGATTTTTATCATTTTTTTATGAAGATTATCTCTCTATAGGAGGTAACCTAAGACAAGAACCCCAATTTTTTTCCTCAACCATGACTAAATTTCAGGGTTATTTATTTATTTCATTTTTTTCTTTAGGTCACATTTTTTCATACGAAAAACATGACTCAACCTGGTGAAATTTCCTAGCAAATCCACAAATTCACCAAAAATGAAATTAGTTGTTCTTCAAAATAGGTAGATTAGAATTCGATTATCCATTTGTGTTCCATTAATTGTTGTATTAGATGTTTGTTGTCTTATTTTGGATAATGTAGCAAAATAAAAGGTTGAGAACTAGAGTATTTGCTACCTTTAGGGTTCCAAATTAGGATAGTTTTTAGGCTCTTTCTTTTCTAACATATAAATTCCAGAATTGATAGTGAGTTAATATTTTTATTTGCTTGAAACCCTTTTTTTGGATATATAAGAATCATATATATTTTTCTTGAAAATATATAAAAATATCTTACCTCATTTTGCATATTTAGAAATAATTTAGCTAAGAAATTGTTTCCTTTTCATTCCTAGTATTAGTTATTGATACATCTTTCATCCATATTTGTAGATTGCACTAGTCCCTAGGTACCGTTCATTTGATTTATTGTTGATTGAAATTTCAAAAGTATATTTGCTTATCAAGGAAAATGTTTGATTTTGCTTAAAGAAAAATAATTCATATTTATTAAGTACTAAACATTGCAATGTTTGTTGGGCATCGCACTGCTCTTGAGGGGCATCCCTTTGGGTTCCCAAGTGGACGGAGTCAGCATCCGCCTGCCCCTTTGTGGCGGCCTTTTTTGCACACAGGCCAACGCAGGAGAGGGGAGGGGAGGAGGGAGTGGGCTGGGGGAAGGGGAAGGGAGGAGGAGGGGGAAGTGTAAGTGGGAGGGGGGAGGGAGGAGGAGGTGGAGGGGGCAAGCAGAAGGGGAAGGGGAAAGGGAGGAGGGAGGAGGGAGGAGGAGGAGGTGGAGGGGGAAGGCAGAAGGGGGAGGGAAAGGGAGGAGGGGAGGGGAAGGGCGGAGGGGAAGGGCAGCGAAGGAGAGGAGAGGGGAGCAGCAGGGGAGGGGAGGATGGAGTGGGCTGGGGGACAGGGGGGAGCTTTATTTTTTTTGTTTTGTTTTTTTTTGTAAGTTTAGTATTATTTATTTTTATTTTTATTTTTTGTTTTTTTTTATGAAAGTTTAGTTTTGTTTAATTTTGATTTTTTTTTTAAAGTTTTTTTCTTTTTTTCTTTTTAATTTATTTGTTTTTTTGTAAAGTTTAGTTTTTTTTTGTTATTTTTTTTGTAAAGTTTAGGTTTTAGTTTTTATTTTTTAAGTTTAGGTTTTGATTTTAATTTTTTAATTTTTTTAAGTTGGGTTTTAATTTTTTTTTAGTTAAAACAATGTGTGAGGGGTAATGGAGTAACATCGGGGGGTTAAGGTAGTGGGTAGGGCATTAGGAAATGTAATTTTGGGGGGGTTAAGGTAGGGGTTAAGGTAGGGGGTAATGTATGGGGCTAGGGCATTAGGAAATGTACTTTTTTTTAAAAATGTTTAGTAATTGTTGGTTGGGGGTTAGGGTAGGATATGTAATTATTTTTTTAAATGTAAATTTAAAAAAAAATTATTAATAGTTTGTTAGGGGGGTTAGGGTAGGAGGGGCGCATTATAATTATTTTTTTAACTTTTGTAATAGTTTGTTGGTGAGTAGGGATAGGTTTAGGGTAGAAGGCGGGAATGCAATTTTTTTTAAAAAAAAAATTATTTTAATTTTACTAATAATTGGTTAGGGGGTTAAATATTATGGAAAATATTGTGAAATAGTATCATTTTTATACAAAAATGTCTAAAAATATGTTAAAAATGGTTTTGAATGTCTTCTTTTTCTCAATATTTTTACTATTTTTTCCATAAAAATATCTTATTTATGATTAAATTTTAAAGATAAATTTCAAAAATGTATGTGTTTTTCATTATAGCTAGCTTCTAAATGTATGTTTTTTTGTTAAATTTCTAAAAAGCACACTTGAAAATCGAAATTAAAAATATTTTACAACAAAGATGTGTCAAAGGCCCCAAAAAATGCCTCAAAATGAAAATGTGTGATATTGGTATCAACCCTTTTTGAAACGGAGGTAAAAATAGATACTAAAATTAAGAGAGAGAAAAACGAGAACTGTGTCGAGTTCTCGTTTCATAGTATAAGTGGTTATATGTGTTTACATCTATGTAGTTTCTTTTGATGACTGGTTAAGTTCTTGCTTGTGAGTAGATGTATGTTCACTTTTGTATGTATTCACCATAAGGAGAAATGATGGGAATAATATGTTAAGTGCTGAACATGTATGCATAATATGTTGAATGTGCAAGTATTTCTAAGTAAGATGAAAGCATAAATTGATTGGGTAAACACTTAAGCCAGTGAAGTCTGTATAGTGCGATTCCCTGAAGCGCAACACTAGAAGTGCGTCGTTACATTGTAGTTCGTCGTGTTGTATAATTTTGCAAGGTTTACAGCCTAATATGCTTGAGGAATGCCTGATTCTACATTAAGTGAAGTGTTTTGAAGTCGTGTGATTTCTGAAGAGGAAGCGCAGTGCTCAGTTGCGATGTCCTGTTGTTAAGCGGTCGTTCCGTCCCACGCAGACTTGGATGCACGATAACATAGTGTGAGCCGCAAAGTAGGTGGAGCTTCGCGCAGTCCCCCAGTCCGCAGCATGAGTCTTGTAGTGCGTTGCTAACTTGTTGAAGCATGCATCACCCAGGCGTGGAAACTTGATTCCGCAACCTCCCCATAACTTCGCCTCAGGCGAGACCTCAGTCTGTTCGCAAACTGTTGCTGAAAGGGCCGGTGAAAAGGGGTTTTGTTGGTTCCCTGAACCACGCAGAACCTAGGTCTATCTTCAAAAAGCTTAAAGAACACTATGTGAGCCAACAAATGGTTATGTTTCCGCGCTTGAAGTGGTGATGAGCACCAAAAAATGGAATACTGAGAAAACAAATATATGGAACTGGGTGGACAAGACAAAAAGGGAGTTTTCCAAAAAAGAGAATAGACATCCGCATCTCTCTGACATAGAGTGGTTGCAGAGATACCCATGGGCAGAAATTTATGAAATTTTCTTTGCATCATTTGGAAACGAGTTGCACGAGTGGTTATCAAGACTCACAGAGTGAAAGAACTGTTTCCAAGAAGGAGTACCTACTAAGTGGACCCCAGAGCTCATTCAGAGACTTAAAGCAGAAGATAGTCCACTCTCGTGGATAATCGAAATTTGTGTTGATAGTATCCTAGAGGGATTCGTTACAGAGTTCGTTGTGGACACGTTGAAATCCTACAACATATCAAAGGTAGAGTTCTTCAAAGGATTCAGAGGTACGTACCTCAAGAATCTGAGTTTATATATCAAAATGCTTTTAACTGAGAAAGGAGTTTTAAGAATGCAGTAAGATACATAGTTGTTTTGAGTCTGTAATGGTCGATAATACTTACAGTGATATAGAAGAAGATATTCATATATTAAGAAGTGGTAAAATATATAAGGTTAGTACAAAAAAAAAACCTTAAAGAACATAAACTCCGCATAGAAACCAAGTTCCAAGTTGATCCTGAGAGCGAACCACCTCGTGTAGCTACCTATGAACCCATTACTCCACATAATCCGCCAGTTCATAAAACTATGCCTCCCATTCCACAGAACGTCAGTACTAGTAACACCGCAGGAGTGAGTACTCAGAACATTCCGCGCAGTAACATCCCTAACACCACACAGAACACTGCACCACCTAGAAGGAGAATGAATGATGATATAAATCTGCCGATATTTACAGGAATGGGTCTATAATACCCTGAGCAACATTGGTTTCTTTGTGAAGCCGTGTGGAACGTCAAGCAATTCCAGAATGATGTTGTTAAGCATGCACAACTCATCACTACATTCCAGGACAGATTCTCAACTTGGTTCATGAAATATTATGTCAGATAGAATAGGACCTTGCTGGATATCAAGGATGCCCTCTTAAGAGAGTTCAAGAAACTGAAGTTTGAGTCACAATGTACAATAGAGCTAAAAGAGATTAAGCAGAAAACAACTCAGTCAGTATGGAAATTTTACCAAAATTTTAAAGCATTGTTAGGCCAAGTAAGATTTGACATTGCACCGCAATAGCACCAAGAATGGTTCATAGCTGCGTTGTTGCAACATATTAGATTGCCACTTATGCAACAGAAGGTTGTGTCACAGAAAGAATCCCTAGAGATCGCGATGAAGCAAGAGGATTCACCGATAGGAGAAACAAGCAAAGGAATGATCCAAATCCAGAACCAGTTAGCAACTCTAACGTTACAACTAAAAGACATTAAGAAAGGAAAAGAAGTCAGAGAAGAAGTCTGGTGTACAAAATATAAAGTAGAGGGACACTCGAAAGAACAATGTGTAGTTTTCAAAGATGACATTGATAATGGAGCACCAAATCGACTAAATCAGGAGCAAGGACTGTGGTGTGAAATTTGTCGGTGCAGAGGACATCGGCCTAAATATTGTTATTTAATCCAAAAATATGTGCGAACACCCAAGAATTTGTATTCTAATTTTTGTAAGTCAATTGGACATGATTTCAATTGTAGAGCACATGACCTAATGATAGAAAGGAAGCATGATGTTTACAGAGTTCAAGAAGAAACACCGCAGCACCATGAGAATGCGCAGTATGACCAAGGCGCATATAGAGGCCATGGTGGATTCCGAGGAAGAGGAATAAATACTGGCCCAAGAAGAGGAAGAGGTCAGATGATCTGTTATAACTGAGCTCATCCTAGCCATATTTCCAGAGACTATACAAATGCTTGTACTACCTGTAGATACTGTAAGTCTTTGACCATGTTATTGAAGCATGCCCAATATTGCAATCAAAGATGCAAGAAAGGAGAACAGAAGCACCAAACCTGAACATTCATATGATCGCAGCAGAGAAAAGAGATCCAAACATCAATTTTGTGATGCAAAGTGGAGTTGCAACAGGAAGAGATAAAGAACTAGAAGCTTCGAGTTCTGGAGAGCACCAAACTAAGCAGACACCTACTGATGGGGTCTGGATAAGAAAAGCGACTGGGAAAGCACCTGCCTTCAATATGGCAAGAAACAAAGAAGTCCTTGCAGAAGTATGGGATACCTTCAAAGAACCAGCACCTACAACACGAATAATTCTGTTGCGAAGTGAAACAACGCATATGAAGGATATGCCTGTAGCATGCGATAAAACATGCACCGTAGCAAAAATAGGGACTTATATTTCCCAGTTCCTATAGAGATGTATGAAACTGTTGAAAAGCGAAGATGCTTTGGTGGAAATGCAAAATTTACTAAACCTCTATGAACAACGCAATTGAACGAATATTATTCAGAGTGCAGCTCACTAGATAAAAATCCATAAGAGAACAGGCCGAGAAATGAGGCTAAGTGCACAGATTGGAGACTATGAGATGGATGAGATCATCCTTTATCTGGGATCAAAAGTAAATGTCTTGACTAAGCAGACACAGGAATAGATGGGAAAACCAAGGTTATTATGGTCACCCATACAGTTAATATTAGAGAACCAACAGACAGTCATACCCTTCGGAAGGCTAGCGAATGTTCTTGTGGACATCGATGGAGTAAGCAATTCAGCAGACTTCGAGGTTATTGAGATCATTGACAACAATAACCCATATCCAACATTACTAGGGATAGAATGGGAAATGGATAACCTCGCTATCATCAATTTGAAGAAAAAACAGATGATATTTGAAGGGGGAGATATCAAGGTGATCGCGCCATTGGACCCTTTACAAGGACCAAGATACACTGAGCTGATCATAGAAGAATGTAGAACTCATTATCTAGATCGCATCTATAAGATGACAGCAAACCACGCCAACTACATCAATCCTACAACTGATGGAACACTTAGTTGGTGCTGCGACAGCTCTTGCGTATCAGACTTCGACGCAGGACTCGAGAACTGATAAAGAAGAATGCATGAAGTGTCTACAAGAATATGTGTGCAGGTCACAAGATCATTACGCTGAATCAGAATCGAGGTAAGTCCAATCCCCACTTATGATGGTTCAACTAACATCTATACATTTTTTCATGAGTATATTGTATCAGTTTCAGCTGAACATCGCGTACTAGCATTGGATATAGCACTGCGCGCTACACCTACCAAATGGTGGGCCGCGCATATGGACACTCTGACCACATGGGAACAGTGCAAGCACATGATGCAAATCAGATTCAAAGAGAAAGCCGTGATAACAATGGAAAATTATAATGGACAAACAGATCCAAGGGAGCACATAGAGACTTGTTCAAAAGCATGGATAAACAGATCATAGACAAAATGGGTTCATCTGTTTGTGCACACACTAGAGCAGATTCCAAAGAATTGGTACACAGACACAGAACTTCGCAGAGAAGCAACAGATTGGTCTATCATGAATGCAAACTTCCAGAGAACCTTCAGCTTTGAAGATGACTGTATAAGCATAAATGAGGCTCTATAGATTATTAAAGAAAGGATATTCAGAGATGAATTCCCAAGTACAAACAAGGCATTAGAGGTCATCAAAGATAAGATATTTGAAGATGTAAAGGTACTTGTGAACCTATAATTAGAATGGGAAAAATAGATAGAATATGCCCTTGAATGTTATAAGCTTTCCGTAGATGAAGAAGATGCAAAGGAAAGCGATGAGGAGGATCCGTGCAATATCAATATACCTGAGTCAGAGGGACCGCACGATGTAGAGGGACCTCCATTAGAAATTCAATATATGAGCAGCCCTATCAAGACCAGAAAAGTCAACATTGGCACAAGTGAAGAGCCAAAGTTCGCGTCTATTGGGGATTACTGGGATGATGAAACGGTCGCACAGATTGCTAACCTTCTGCATGAATATCAGGATTTGTTTCCGACAAAGTTCGTCGAAATGAAAGGCATTTTGGGAGACTTGGGAGTAATGAAGACCTCTCAATATAGGCACAAAGCCTATCAGACAAAGGCCTTCTAGACTGAACCCCAAATACAAAGAACGAGTCAAGGCAGAGCTCGACAAGATGCTTGATGCAGGGATCATTGAGCCAGTGGAAGAATTAGAATGGATAAGCCCTATGGTTATCCAGGACAAAAAGACAAAAGGAGAAATAAGAATCTGCATAGGTCTGAGGAAGCTGAATGATGCTTTGCTACATGAACCTTTTCCTACTCCATTTACAGATGAAGTACTAGACAATGTTGGAGGAAATGAGTCCTACTCATTTACTCATGGATTCTCTAGGTACCATCAGATCAGGATTGACTTAGCAGACATACATAAAACCACATTTTCCACTGAATGTGGCTCATATCAGTATACAGTTATGCCATTTGGTTTGAAGAATGCACCTGCTATATTTTACAGAGTTGTTGTTGCAACACTCAAGGACTTTATCCATATGTTCATAGAAGTCTATTTTGATGATTGGACTATCTTTGGTTTACTGAAGAACCATTATGAAAACCTTATAATGATGTTAGCTAAGTGTATGCAACATCAAATCTCCTTGAATTTGAAGAAATGTATTTTCTGTGTACCCTATGGTATACTACTGGGACACATTGTGTGCAAGCAAGGTCTGATGGTTGATCCTGCGAAGATCGCAGTGATTGTGAATCTACCGGCACCAAACTCAGTAAAGCAACTTCGCATGACACTGGGACATACAGGATATTACATAAATTTCATCAAGGGTTATGCGCAGATAACTACGCCAATGGATAAACTTATGAAGAAAGAAGCACAGTTCATATGGAACGCAGAATGCGAGAAGGGATTGGACACATTAAAAGAGAAAATGGTAACTGCGCTGATCCTTGTTTTCCCAGATTGGAATAAACCATTCCACGTACATGTTGATGCTTCATCAATAACATTGGGAATTGTGCTCGCTCAACCTGGTGAAGGGGGCATTGAACACCCCATTGCATTTTCAAGCAGAAATATATATTCAATTGAGAAAAATTACAAAACTACAGAAAGAGAGGGTCTAGCTATGGTTTACACACTACAGAAATTCAGGCACTATTTGCTGGGTGCGCACTTCTCAATGTACACTGACCATTCAGCTTTGAAGTACTTGGTCAATAAGCCAGTGTTAGGGGGGAGAATATGTATATGGTTACTACTCTTTCAAGAGTATGACTTTGAAATCATTGTTAAACCAGGAAGACTGAACCTACGACCTGACAACCTTTCAAGAATTGAGTCAGGTGAAGAACCTACCAATCTTGAAGACAATATTCCTGACGCGTAGTTTTTTCCATACAGACAGCAGATGATTATTACAAATACATTGTAGAATTTTTTACAACAGGATTGGCACCCATAGAATTTACTAGATAGTAGAAGAAGCAACTGGTAGCTAAAGCAGCAGACTTCACTATCATCGCAGGAAATTTATACAAGTTGGGAACAGATGAAGTGTTGTGAAGATGTGTGCTAGAGCATGAGAAGCCATTTATATTGGTTGAGGCACATTCAGGTGTGTCTGGAGGTCACTATGCAGGAATAGCCACTGCACAAAATATATTAAGAGTAAGGCTATGGTGGCCAACACTACACAAAGATTCAAAGGAACATTGCCAAAGTTGCGATGTATGCCAAAGGAATGGAAAGCCATCACGAAGAGATGAAATTCCATTAAGACTGCAACTTACTTTACAGGCATTTGATAAATGGGCAATTGATTTCGTGAGACCGATTAACCCACTAGGGAAAAGAACTGGTGCGAGATACATTATCAGCGCAACAGATTATCTCACCAGATGGGAAAAAGCTAAACCAGCGAAGGACTGTAGTGTTGTTATTGCCACACAGTTCATCTTTGAGAATATCCTTACCAAATTTGGATGCCCAAAAATTCTAATGAGTAATCAATGGATACACTTCTTGAACAGAACCATTGAAGCACTAACTAAATAATTTCAGATATATCATCAGAGGATTACACCGTACCATCCACAAGCCAATGGAACCGTCGAAGCATTTAACAAAGTGCTGGATAATGCGCTAACAAAAGTATGCAATACAAACAGAGATGATTGGGATCTGTGCATTCCAGTTGTATTATGGGCATACAGAACAACTTGTAAGAAACTAATAGGCCATACAACTTTCAGGTTGGTCTATGGACAGGAAGTTGTGATGCCTATGGAGTATATTGTACCAAGCTTAAGAATTGTTGCATTCACAAACATGGCAGATGAAGAGACATTGCAAGAAAGGCTTCTAAACTTGGTTGGATGGGAGGAGGATCTCTTCATTGCAGGATTTCACTAGCAAGTGCAAAAGGACATAGAAAAAGCATGGCATGATCGCCATATCAAGCACAAAATCTTCCAGGTAGGAGACCTTGTCCTCCTGTATGATAGAAAGTTCATGAAATTTCCAGGAAAGTTTAAAATACATTGGCTTGGCCCATATATTGTTATGCATGTTACTAACGGTGGCGTAGCTCAGTTAGCCACATTATCCGGTGAAAACTTACCAAGTATGGTTAATGGAAGTAGACTTAAACCCTACAAGGATAGTCCTACTTCGCAGAACCCTCAGTGATTAGAAGAGTAAGAAATTTCTAAGTGTCAAGTACAGTTGAAATTGGGCACTAGAAATTGACCAGAGTATGTACACATTTTTGGTCCTATACACGAAGTTCGATGGAAAGGATGCACTAACTGCATAGCACTAGTCGAAAAGTGAAGCTGCGCAAATAAAAAAGAAAAAAAAAGGAAAAGAAACGAGAAGTAGAAGTGCGCAGCTAAGAAGTTCAAAATGCGGCTACGTAGCTCAAAGTAAATGTGAAGAATGCAAAGTTCTCAGATGTCATTTCGCAGTTCACCGCACTGGGAGTGGAGACACGCGTATGCACAGTTCGACACAACACCTCAAAATAGTCGTTGGAGCTGAAAACTAGCCATTATACATTGACTTTGTCGACGTCGTTTGAGCATTTAACGCAAAAATACCCATTCTAAATCAATTAAGGAAGGAAAGGACTGAAATACTCGACGGATTTCGCCAATGGTCACCACAATTAATGCTTATATAGCCATTTTTTGGAATGGGTAAGGCTTCCAAGTTCCTATAAATACCACAATTTGCACAGTGATTCGGTTACCACGATTTTCAAGCTAAGTACTACAGAGAATTCATTGATTTTCCTAAGCTCAGATCTGCATTGACCATGAATGTCTGAAGAGTCTACTCCAGACAAAGTGTTACATGGATTTGAACAACCTGGGACCGAAGTGTTGATGAAAACCCCTGTCAAGAAGACTGTTATAGAAAAAGGCCAGGGTTCTCGTCGTTCACCACGCCACCCTATAGCAAGTATGTAACAAAAGGGAAAATAACCTACAGTTGAAACATCAAAGCCGAATATTAGGGCGTAAGAAACTAGATGCCCCACCGGCAGACACAGAGCTGCCCATATAACTAAGACCAACATACATTTCTCCACGTGCACTAGATGTGCCACCAGTAAAGATTGCCAGAAACGCTAAGTATGAGATATTGTTTCCGCCAATGTCCAGCCATGTTAAACCAAAAGAGAATTTGTTGGGAAATCTCGTTGACTGCAAGTTTGAGGACTACAATTTACTGCAACAACTCAAGGAACCCTACGAGCCAAAGTACCCTCAATTTCATCCAAACAGATATATGTGCCGAAAGATGGATGTGAAGAACAATCCATTGCTGGTAGCGCAGAGTTGGCTGTCCGAAGTCATGGAATCAAGCCTCCTAAACCTGCTCTGCATCCCACACTTCGACAGAAGTCCTGAACTCAATGCGGTTGTGTGCACACTGATATCGTGCCCACACCAAGTCTACCCGTGGATGGACAGAAATGTCGATATCAACATAGACTTGATCCATAGGATCATAGGGCTAAGCAAGCGAGGTGATGACCCTAAGAATTTTTTTTGGGGAAAAACCAGAGATAAAGAAATCGCTGCGCAGATGAAGGAATAATATCATATTCCCAAAGGAAAACGAGGTTTCATTACAGACAACTTAAATGATGATGCCACATGGTTTGTAGTTCAACTACTTGGAGGAAAATTCTTATGGAAGGAAAGACCAACAAAAGTACTAGCAGGAAAAATTCACCTAACTGCGAAGACGGCGCAGCGAGTAAGGTTTAACCGGTGTTAGTATCTGCTAAACAAATTTTTGGACGATGTCTGCAATAATCAGATCTATGGCACAACCTTTCATTATAGTTGGCTTATGGTGTTGATCTCCTTTGTAGGCTAGAAGGAACCGAAGAACTACGTGGGTCTTTCCACTCTCATCCAGGATTTCCGAGGACCCGGATATGAAAATACTTGGGCAACTTCGAAGACAGAACAATAACACACCTCAAATGAAGTATTCCTCGCATACTACGAGTAGCTATGCAATGTCATCGTTCGCACACCATGCATTTGAAAGGAGGTTGTTGGCCCGGTTTTGCAACCAGGCTTAGTGATATGGGCACCTGCTAACTAGTAGCAGCAGTTTCAATAGAAATAAAAACAATAAACTAAATAAACAATACTTTTCATGAATCTAAGCAAGAATCTAAGCAAATAATGTAAACATGTCAAAATCAAGAACAAGAAACATAAGAAATAATTTTTTGTATTGAAAAATGGGGGGGCAAGCAAGTGCTTGCGATATTACCTTCAATGGTGAAGGTTGATGTTGAGCAACTCCCAAGATGAGTAGCTCCAAACTCCAAGAGGTCTCCTTCTCCAAGGTTGCTTCAATGGCTAAAAGTGCTCAGGGGAGATTTCAGCAGCATAAGGATGAGATAATGGAAGGATGTGAAATGAGGAGCCCCTACCACCTTTTTATAGGTTTTGGTGGTGAGGAATACCATTTGTGGTTTTGTGGAAACCAAATGGTATTGACCAACATGGTTTAGGTACTTTTCCCTCCTTTTTCCTTTTTTGAATAAAAATAATATTTTAATTCCCTTTTTAATATTTTTGGGAATTTGGACCCTTTTTGAGGGTTTTTTATGATTTTCTTGGAAAAATAATCTTTTTTAATGGAAAAAGGGGTGTACTAAGGTCTTTTGGTGACCTTTTGTTGGTTTCGGAGGCTCAGATGGTGAAAAAGTGGACAAATGGGTCATGTGAATAGGGAAATGAGCTAGTGAGCACTTTTTGGGTGTTAACAGATTGCCCCCTGATGTGTGAGGGCAGGAGCTCATCGTATGGCCGATAGACATCATAGTTCTTTTGTCCTTTTTTCTGGGGTTTAGGGGAGAGAAGAGACCGGTTGGAGACTGGAGCCACGGCCCTTGGAAGCTGCAAAAACAAAAAATATTACATGGCCTCAATATGAATGAGGTATAATCTCTGATAAAGGACGAGGCGGGCATTCCCATGCTCGTATCAAGACATATACAAAACAATTAGTCCCAAGAAGGGGGATCTAATACGTAAAGAAATATACTGGTACATCATAATGGTCCATAGGGGACATTATTGTGGGATAACTCATGATCATGGGTGATCTCAATAACTGATACACTGGAATAACTATTGAACTGCTGAAACTGAAGGTGTCCAACATCTGTATGGACTCAATGACTGTGAGCCATGTGGAATACTGTCGCCATACGCAACCCGGATATCTATAGAAAAAATGTAACTGGTTGTATCCATAGGTAGACTCTCAAATGTGGAGGAGTCAGGAGGTATCCGGGGTCTTCGACTAATAACTGAACGGACCAATACCCTGTGCGAGTCTCAACGATGCGATCAAGGTGTTGAAGTCGAGCATGTGAGAAACAACCATTCGGAGAGGCACTGAGGATTCCTCTCGAAATGATTCGTAGGCACTCATCATAAATGGTAATGAGTCCAAGACACAGGGACCTCTAGGTCTATCCTCTGGAATCAATGTGGTTGTCGTCGACAGAGGGAGACCAGCAACTAACAAGGCAATGATGTTTCCTTGATAGGAGTACGAGGTGTAGAACTGAAGTGATGTAGTACTGATGGTAGGACTGACATACTTGTGGGGAAGGGAAATAACTGGGTCCAAAAAAAATGGGTAGAATCAAACTTCCTTTGTTCAGAGCATGATGACATGGTTGACCTGGCAGCGTAGGGAACTGACTTGTAGGTGTGGGGATCATTGCTTTGACTGAATGGTATATATTGACTCTGGGGGGGAGGACGAGCTGATGATAGCTGTCGAGGGAGTTTCAGGGTGACATACTGCAGAATACTCTGAACAAAGGCGACCAAAATGGGGAAGCTGCTATGTGAGTAGACATGATGTGTTGTAGCGCCAAGAGGCACCATTCTTCCTTCTTCGTAGTTTTAATGAGCTCCAAGAAGGGATAAAAGTGTGCTCTGAAATGGTACGGTCCTGTGGATTTTGTGAGCCCAGGACGGCGCATGCTCATGGTTGCTTTCATGTTTAGAGAGTCTGAAAACGGTAAGTGGACTCTGTTGGTGTTTCTTTTTCGTAAGTTTAGTCTCCAAGGCCCGAAAAAGCATAAAATGATGCGAATGGAGAACTCTTCTAACCGATGTGACTAGAGTATACCTTTTTCGTAATTAGTCTACGAGGTCCGGAAAAGGGGTAAACTTATATCAGGTAGACGCCCTTTCAGATACGTTTAGCGAGCATGAAAGGAAGCAAGATAGCTCGGCGATCTTTTCATTGTTTTAGGAGTCAGAAAAGAGCTTAACAGAAACTCCCTAAGTGCCTTTTTCGTAAAGAGGGGTTGCTCGGCCCGAAAAAGGGATAAAATTATACCGAACAAAAATGGATTGATGAGGGCGAGGAAAGGTCTCAAGCATTGTCATCAGCGCGGAAAACTGGATCTGGTGACATACGGATTGTCGAAAACGGAGAACGGCCGATGTGGCAAGCAAACCGAGGTGATGAGGGGGCGTGGAAAAAATGCCCAAAAAATATAAAGGTGAGAGCGAGAAATGATCTCAAGCATCATTACGAGCGCGGAAAACTGAATTCGGCGATATAAGACACATCGAAAACGGAGAACGGCCGATGTGGCACGCAAACCGAGGTGACGAGGGGGCGTGGAAAAAACGCCCGGAGAATCTAAAGGTGAGAGCGAGAAATGATCCCAAGCATCATCACGAGCACGAAAAACTGAATCCGGCGATATAAGACATATCGAAAACGGAGAAGGGCCGATGTGGCATGCAAACCGAGGCGACGAGGGGGCGTGGAAAAGATGACCGAAAAATCTAAAGGTGAGAGCGAGAAATGATCTCAAGCATCATCACGAGCGCGGAAAATTGAATCCGGCTATATAAGGCACGTCTAAAACGGAGAACGGCCGATGTGGCACGCAAACCGAGGCCATGAGGGAGCGTGTAAAAAATGCCCGAAAAATATAAAGGTGAGAGCGAGAAATGGTCTCAAGCATCATCACGAGCGCGGAAAACTGAATCCGGCTATATAAGGCACGTCTAAAACGGAGAGCAGCTGAAGTGGTACGCAAGCTGGGGCGACAAGGTGTCGGGACACAATGTTGATATTGGTCCTGGTGAGAGCGAGAAATGATCTCAAGCATCATCACGGGCACGGAAATATGAATCCGGCAGTGCAAATGGTGCGAAAAACGGAGGTCATAAGGACTCCGGAATGGTTAAAGGAAAGAACTAGGTTAAAAAATGGCTACAAATAAAGGTGATCCCACCAAGCGAAGGATGCAGTGGTGGGGAGAAATGATGACCCGTGGGGGCAAAATACTAGGTGTATCAAGTCAACTGAAATATACAAGTGACACGTGACCTCAAAAAATGGTTGAGATCACAAATATGAAAAAGTGAGCAGGGTTAATGACCTGCCCCCATGCTATGTGCATGGGATTTGTGATTGTGGATCACATATGTGTTGGTTTGAACGATGGGCTCATTGAGGTGTTGAGATAGAGATGATGGGGAAGGTTCAAAATGATTGATCATGCCCCCTATCCCGGGTTCGAGGTAATCTATTATGCCCCCTAACTCAGAGGTGTCAATGTGGTGCAGATGTTGTCTCAGAGAGAGATCAATAGGGCATTGAGCAACTACTGGCAGGGTGTTATACCATGAGGCTGTGGGTCGTGGTGGCATACTGAAGTGATGATATGATGATGGGGGATTCCCTTTGTGGGGTGGATGCCCCCAGTATCTCCGACGAGGATCACGATGATGATGAGTAGGCAAGGTTTTGGGCCTGCCCCCATGTTGTGTACATGTGGTTTCCTGGTCGATTTGAAAGGGTTGAACCTGTGTGTCAAAGGGATCAATGGAAGGGGCCGACCGGACAGAGGGGTATCCAGTGGAGATCGTATAAATGGCGGGGTCAAGGCCAGGCATTTTGGTATCTGACCAAGTAAAGACATCAGTGAATTCTTGGAAGAGTTGTTGGTATTCTCCGATCTCATGCTCACTGTGGGAGGTTCCTAATGTGATGGTATGAAGGGCACCAAGTGGGTCAGAGATGTCAATGTGGATGACGGGAGAAATATCGGCCATGGGATCCGTTAACCAGTCGATTTTAGTAGGAAGGAAATCCTTGGACTCAACCGCGGATTGGGTAGCGGTGGTGGATGAAGTCTCTTCCAGGAGGAAGTATGGACGATGGTGCATGTCTTCCCCAGGATAATCAAAGGTAGTATGAGTCTCGAGAACCTCTTCGTCATTGCGGGAGCTTTGAGTGGTCAAATCGAGTGATGAGGTAGTGGTAGTCGAAGAGATCATGTATATGGTGTTGATCTCTCCGGATGATGATGATGCGGGAGGGTAGATCTCCTCGATAGTAGGGGGTTCCGTCTCTAGGTCCAAATTGTTCATCTTGTAGAGAGCTGCTCTATAGTCTGGGATGTCAGGACAGTTGTGGGAGTAGTGGCCGTAAATACCGCATATCGCACATGGGTGGTTGGTACGCAGTGATTTATCACGAGGCATGGGGTTTGGGTCGAGCTTGACCATCGGGATGTTGGGGTCGTCGTCCAGCATTTGCATGTGTTCCTGCAATGCAGGTAACTGTGGGCACTGATGGGTTGGATGGCCTAACTCATCACACAGCGAGCATTTTGGAGGATCACGAAATACAGAGGGAGGTTTAACTGCCTTGGGTGGGTGAACCGCAGTGTATGGTTGTGGGCCTCTGCCTCAAGTGGGCCTGACGAATGGAGGGGGATTCGTCGACGACGAAGGAGTCGTGATACCGGGAGGTGGTTGGGTAGAAGTAACAATGGGTTGCACCGGTTGTAGGATGACATTTGGTGTCGGTGGAGGAACGGGAGGCGTAATATACCACACGGGTAATCCCAATGTTAACCCGGGGAGACTAAGGGTAGCCATAACCGGGGCGCTCACTACACCCGAAGGAGGAAATAGAAAGGGGATTGTGTGGATGGGTGTAACCCCAATGTGACTAGGGACTAATGGTAGTTTGGGTAACAAGGAGGGTTGATTACCGGGTGTTTGTGAAAGAGTGCAGAGGTTAGCAACCTGGGTCTCCGGTGACGGTGGTGGAAAGGCCTGGAATGTAGAGGTCATCGGTGCCTCGGAGTAAAGTCCGGGTCCTACTGAGGAAATGAATGAGGTAGTTGCACCACAAACAGGTTGTTCAACCATGGGGAGAACATTTTCAGGTGTGGAAGGGGCCTTGGGATCGTAATAGGTGAGCTGGTCGACCTTGACCACGCGTCCCTCATGGGGGAACTGCATGGTGCGAAATACGGATGAGGCAACAGCCCGCATGGTGTACATGTAGCTGCGACCAAGTAAAAGGTTATAGTCTAGTTGGGCATTGATGACCTCAATGTCAATGAGCACGGTTTTACCCGCCAGCTGGACAGGGACATTGGCTAAAAGACCTTGGGGTTGAGCCGAACGGCCGTCATAAGCTCGTAATGCAGTGGTAGACTGCTGGAGAGTAGGGGATCCCAACTTCTGCCAAACAAAAGTGGACATGACGCATGTGGAGGCACCCTCGTCGATGATACATCGATGGATGACAAGATTCCAAATAGAAACGGAAACTTGGACTGCTATGGTAGAAGGCAGCCGTGGTTCAGATTGGTCTAAATCAAAGGTCATCAATTTCGAATCATTTGGGTCAATCGCCCCAATGGCGGAAAGTAAAGTCTTGCGCTGAGTAGGACAGGTTTTTAAGACTTCTAACGCAGACATGGCTGCGGGAGATTGAGCTAAGTCATCTACAATGTTGTAATTGGACGCAGCTCGTGCATTGGGGTTGTTGTTGATTCGGCGTAGGGGAAAGCGAGGTGCTTTAGAAGCGCCGTCGATTGGAACCTGAGGTATACGCAATGTCTGATCAGTGGGATGAGCATTAGTATCCTTTTCAGCGGGGGGGGCTTCAGCAGTCGGTCCGTATTGGTTTCGACGGGTTTGGATATTGACGTCGGCAGTGGACATCATCAATAAGTGGTGGGTGCCTGAATCAAACATGGGTTGGTCAGGAGCTGCGTAGGTAATTTGTTGTGGTTGCACGTTGCCCTGTGGGGGGGCTAACGGCTGAGTGTTCACCACTCCTTGTGTTGAAAAAGGGTTTTGTAGTACCAAAGGTTGTTGTGGAGGTGGTGGGGGGTTGGGTGGTGGCTGAGGAGCCGCCTGCCCTTGACGATGGGCGTCATTTGTCCATAGTTGCTGAGCTCGCTCGAGATGTGGGCAAGCGTGGGTATAGTGGCCATAGACACCGCAAATGGAACAAGGATGGTTTGTTCGTAAATTAGCATTTTTGGGTTGCTTAGGTGGCCGATCAGGATTCTGATGAGTGGGCGCCGCGTTATTTTCTTGCGGAGGATGGGTAGGTTGTGGAGCTTGGTTACGGTTTTGATTGTTTCCACGGTTGCGTCCTCTTCCGCGGTTTGGTTGCCCACCCTGGTTGCGTTGGTTATTTTGGTATTGGGGCTGATGTTGTTGTGCGTACACATGCCCTTGAGCATTGGGGGGATTCTGAGGAGGCGCAGGTGCGGGAGCAGGTTGCGGTGGATAGTATGCAGGTGGAGCTGGAGGTGGTCCAGTTGCCTGCTGGGGTTGTTGGTACCCCTGAGCTGGTGGAGGTGTGAGGTTAGCCGGTGCAACCGGTTGTGGGTAATGCATGGGCTGTTGTTGGAACTGCATGGGGTTTTGTACCGTAGGTTGAGCATAGTATGTAGGGGGTACATATGCTGATGGCGCTTGGCCATAACAATGTTGTGGACAAGAGGGTCCATGAACGTGATGGGTCTGGTTTGTTGGAGCATAAGAAGTTGTCGCCCCGGAACTAGATGTAGCCCTAGAAAGGCCTGGGGCGGGCATGGTGCTCACCATACTGAAAGGTTTTGCTTGCGGTGTAATTTGGCCAATAATTCCATCAGCGACATGTGATGCCCCCGGTGTGTCACCGCGTGCAGAGTCACCTCGTGGGGCGTCAGGTATGATCGTGTATAGGTAACCTGACTGGGCATAGATAAGATCAAACTGTTGGGCCTTAAGGATGGCCTCCTCCTCAGACTGGGGTCTTTCAGATGCTACATCCTTCGCAATGAGAGGAAGGAGGGATTTAAAGAACCAGTCTAAAAAGATTCGGTCGTCTAATTTGATCTTGCATAGGCTTCGGCGCCGACGCCAATCATGAATATGGTCAGTGATATGCGTGGCCGTGTTCTGTCTGCAAGACAGTAGGATCTCGACGCCCGCATCGTAGCGGACAGGTAGCTGGAAGAATTGTAGGAAGGTCGAGGCAAGGGAGGTAAATGTGGAATGCGTCCCATGGGGTTGCTCGATGTACCATTTGGCTGCGGAGCCAGTGAAGGTGCGTTGTAAAAGCCGTAGGCGGATTGAGTCATCCACTATGGAGTTGGAGGAACACCATAAATGGAAGGACATGATGTGATTTTGGGGGTCTTCTCCAGCCTTTCCCTCAAACTTGGGGATGTCAGAAGGAAGCTTAGTGGGCATATAGGGCCAAGTAGGATCATGTCTGATGGGGTCATTTGTGAGCCTAGCTAAATCTGGCAGGTTGAGACTTGCCATGTATGGTAGACTAGCGGATGTGGTGACCGGAACCGGGACCTGCCTAGCCATTGTGGTATGGTGTAGGGGTCCAGTAGCGCCTATAGGTATGCTAGGTATGGAGGGTATGTGCCCTCCAAAAGGTGTGGCATGATATGGGTTAGCGCTCCCAAGTGCAACTTGGGTTACACTTGGGTTAGGAATCGCACCAGGGATTCCTGGTATAGCACTGCCAAGTGCAACATGAGTTACACTTGGGTTAGGAATCGCACTGGGGATTCCTGGGATAGGGTTTGTGGAAACCGAAGGGGGTATGACCCCCATGTTGGGCATGCCCATGACAGGTGGTGGTCCTGTGCTAGGCATTCCTGAATGTGGAGTGTTACCCATATTGGGCATACCCAAGGGGGTGGTTGTTGCCGTGGATGGTACTGCCGCAGAAGGGTCTGCGGATGTCTGACCTATGGTTAATGTAAATTGTGGATCAACTGGTGTTTCAGACATATTTGTGGTTGGTGGTAACTCGGTGGGGTTTTCGGATTCTACCTCCAAATCAAAGGTGAAGTGGGGTATGTCAGAATCGGATGACCGTCTAATTGATTGACGATGTGTCGAATCAAGGGACAATGCTCTGCGTCTGTGACGTGGAGAGCCAAGTGGACTAAACTCTGGGAGTTCGCCCTGTAGACGACGAGAACGTCTAGAATTCTCAATGGTGAGAATATGTTTTGTATGTAAAAAATGTGTTTTAAATATCAGGTGGTGATATATATGTAAAAGACTCAAAACCCTAATGCAACCAAGGATGCAAGAAGGGGAGTGAAAAAAAAGAAGGCTCACAGGCCAAAAAATCAATCCTCAAAAAATGCACTTATTCTAGCAGCTGTGCTACAATAAGTGGAGGAATGCAACAACTGGTCAGAATACCAACATGCAAGCGGCTCCTAGAAAAAATAGGTGTAACTAGACTCAAAAGGTGGTAAAGATCATGCAAACACCTAATCTAAAAGTATTGTGACTCAAACAGACGATATCCTCTGCAAGGTGATGAAATCCAAGTCAGACGATATGAATGTTGAGACAACGGCTAGATATCCCCCTACCGGGAGGGACACCGGGTAATCAATCCTAAAAAGACAGGCTACTAGGATACTCCGTTCATGACGCGTCGAGAAAAGGTAAATCTGCCGTTTGGTCCTTTGATCGCAATATCCCAATACAGGGATATCCCGAGAACTGCGAATGGTAGCCCTTCGGTTACTGAATGGGTTTCGGTATCCCACTCAGGCTTCCGGAACCATCCTCGCGACTTCAACCCTCCTAAGGGAGAGGCCTTCCCACAAACCGGTTGTGACCGCGCCAAAAAGTACTAAGAGATTTTAGCTCCCTAATTGGACAACTTCTATGTCTCAGATGTATGAACTGAGGGGTGTTATTGGAACACCTATCCCCCCAATACTACCTAGCTACAAGAATTCTTTTAGTGTTCCCCAAGTGGGGTTAAAAGTGTGTTCAAATTAAGGTACGTTTTAAGGCTTAGTTCAATTAAGTGATCGTGTGAGTGCACGTGAGGTGTTGTAAACTGAACTTTGAAAAAATTAAATGCTTTAAGGGAAATTTTCAAAAAATAAAGGATTTTTCGAAAATAAAAAGCAAATATTTAAGACTTTTTTCACTAAAAGGAATTAATATGCTTTTCAAAAGATAACTCAAAAAATAAAGGATTTCTTGGATTTATGAAAGCAAATGATAAACTCCTTTTTTAAAAGAAATAAATGGATTTCTTCGTTTCAAGAAAAATTGCTAAGGGCAAGATTCTAAAGAAGTAAACAAGAAAAAACTTGAATTTAGATGAAAATGCAAAATGAGTCTTTCTTTCCCTTTCTTGAAAATTTTGAAAAAGATTTCTAAATATGAACTTTTAAATAGTAAAAATTTTTTCAAAGCTGTAAAATATGCAGAATGCAAATACTGTAAAAAATTTGCTATGGGCAGAAAGTACAGTAAAAAATATTTTTCAAAATCGGAATGGCCGAATGAAAAAATTCAGCCGCGCGGGTTTTGGACGAACAGCCGCGATGGGCCGCGCGGGTTTTGGCCGCACAGTCGCGATGGACCGCGTGGGTTCTGGATGCACAGTCGCGATGGACCGCGCGGGTTTTGGACGCACAGTCGCGATGGACCGCGCGGGTTTAGGCCTCACAGTCGCGATGAGCAGCGCGGGTTTTGACCGCACAGTCGCGATGAGCCGCGCGGATAAATGCAGAAAGGTCGCGATGGACCGCGCGACTGTCTGGAAAAAATCCGCGATGGACCGCGCGGAAAAAGGCAGAAAAGTCGCGATGGACCGCGCGACTGTCTGGCAAAAAGCCGCGAGGCGGAAGCCGTGCACGGAAACCGAGAAACTAACCCGAAAATTGAAAATTTCGCGCTGTTTATGGGGGCAAATCTCAGAACAGCAATGGATCTGCTGTCTAAGATGGCAGATCTATGGATCTAAAGGTTAAAAACTCATAAAAACTAAGATTTAAAGGCAAAACTAGAGATCTAAAGTTCAAACCAAAGCGGAGTCGCCAAAAACTGTTGGCCCGGTTTTGCAACCAGGCTTAGTGCTATGGGCACCTGCTAACTAGTAGCAGCAGTTTCAATAGAAATAAAAACAATAAACTAAATAAACAATACTTTTCATGAATCTAAGCAAGAATCTAAGCAAATAATGTAAACATGTCAAAATCAAGAACAAGAAACATAAGAAATAATTTTTTGTATTGAAAAATGGGGGGGCAAGCAAGTGCTTGCGATATTACCTTCAATGGTGAAGGTTGATGTTGAGCAACTCCCAAGATGAGTAGCTCCAAACTCCAAGAGGTCTCCTTCTCCAAGGTTGCTTCAATGGCTAAAAGTGCTCAGGGGAGATTTCAGCAGCATAAGGATGAGATAATGGAAGGATGTGAAATGAGGAGCCCCTACCACCTTTTTATAGGTTTTGGTGGTGAGGAATACCATTTGTGGTTTTGTGGAAACCAAATGGTATTGACCAACATGGTTTAGGTACTTTTCCCTCCTTTTTCCTTTTTTGAATAAAACTAATATTTTAATTCCCTTTTTAATATTTTTGGGAATTTGGACCCTTTTTGAGGGTTTTTTATGATTTTCTTGGAAAAATAATCTTTTTTAATGGAAAAAGGGGTGTACTAAGGTCTTTTGGTGACCTTTTGTTGGTTTCGGAGGCTCAGATGGTGAAAAAGTGGACAAATGGGTCATGTGAATAGGGAAATGAGCTAGTGAGCACTTTTTGGGTGTTAACAGAGGTAACCACAAAGTATATCCACACTTTAAATTTTAAAGCTGACATGCATTTCATTTATTTTTCACCTAAGGTTCAAAAAAAGAATCCAAAATGATTCACAGGGAACTATCACTTGGACGAAGCGGGTATTGACCTAATCATTAAGGAATCAGACAAGTGGAAGGTCAAAGGGCCAATGGTCATCGACAGTGATTCCGATGAAAGTGTTCAGACCCCAAAAAATATAATTGAAGAAACTGGTGAAGAAAAAGATAAAGGAGCCAACAAAGTTCAAAGTACACCAGGAGGAAAGAGGAAGGATCTAGAAAGCTCGGTACTAGAGAAAGGACCGAAAAAGAAACAGAAAGCTATAAAGATGCCATTCGAAGAGCAGTTGCATGATGATGATTATGAGATCATCACAGATAGGGTTAGCGCATATCTGGAAGATTCGCTCACCCTAAAAGACACCAAAAATGAAGAGATTCAGGTGAGTCTAAAAGAGAATCTCATAACCTTGCAGAGCATAATAGTGGAGATGGAACAAATCCAGAAAGACTTGGTTCATGATTCTGACTCAAAAGGAAGATCTGATGCCACACCTCAGCAAAAAAATCCATTGGCTCTAACCATGGCACCGCGGCCGCACATCGTCTGCATGGACCCACTAAGTGTAATTCTTCTAAGTGATGAATTAGCCGAAGGTGCGAAGAGCCTACTGCATGTGGATATTGATATCACCATGCTACCGCTAGAAGGCCTACATAATCTACACCTATAGGTTGTGGAGGAAATACATGACAGAGATATGGTGATTATGAGCCAACACTAGAATCTAGTAGCGAATTATAAACAGTTGCAACAAGAAAGTGAGCAAAAGGCTAAGGAGCTTGAAAGTAAGCATGAGCAGCGCTGGAAAATAGAGCTAACTATTGTCTCGGTCTGTGTAGAGATGCCAGAGTGTGATGAGCAGTTAAAGCTCGTAGATACCATACTTAAGATCGACTTGGTAGTCAGCGATATTAAGGATGAAAGGGTGGACATGGAAACTGATTACAAAGAAAAGCTTGCCACTTTGGAAGCTCATAATCTTCCAAAGACACCACCAGATTAGACAAAAGTGACAGTAGCAGAATTGAAATATTCTGCTAGAAAACATATCCAACGAAATAGCTAAGTGTCAGTATTGACATAATTGTAACTTCAGAATGTATTTCACCCATGTATATTGTACTCCTATAGAGATGTCATTATTTTTCTATACGGAAGTGTCGTCATTTGTATTGACAAGTGTCGCAAGTGTCACAAATTGCATGTGATCGGTTATTAGACCACCAAGTGTGGGATCGGCCCTGATTAGTATTACCATGGGTTATTAGACTGAGTTAGACAAGTCGGCCCTGCTAGTTTATTAGGTAGGTCAGGTCATGTATAAATAGAGTGTGGGAGGCACTCTATTTGATCACTTCATTATTCACTTCTACACTCATCAAAAAGTGGCGTACAAGTGAGGAGAGAGGAGTAGTTGCTAGGAGGACTATCTCTTGTACTTTGGTTGTATCATTGCTCTTTCTATCTCTGAGGAAGTTGTGGGGTTTTTCACCTTTATGGTTTTCCCCAGTGAAACTCTGTGTGTCTATTGTCTCATATGATTGCTTGGTGTGATTGATATGCATTGCTATGCTTGATATGTTGTACATGTTATTCTCTTAGTAAAGATCCTAGAGTATGTTGAATTAATGCTAAAAATTTAACATGGTATTAGAGCTAACCTGAGAAGAAGACACTGTCCAGTTGCGGAAGCTAGGGATTATTTTTTATTGGGTTTCTCTCCATAGATATTGAAAGGTAGTAGGGTATTTTGACTCTACTTATCAAGGTGCATCTTTCTGTCCAATCAGAATTCAATTCTGGGCACTTTCATTCTTGGCCCTAAAAATTAGGGTTTCCACAAAAATAGGAATTTCTGAATTCTGAGACCATATATGGAAGCTCCTTGGAAAAATCAAAGTTTAGAGATTTGGATCGAACTTTGTGGTTGGGTGAAGCTCCGGGAAAATCAAACCCTAATTCAGGGTCCTCCCCAGTGAATCCAGGAGATTGAAAAGCATTTATGAAGGGGGAAACTTTGCAGTTTTAAATTTCTGAGTATACCAGGTTGATCAACTCATCAAGGCACATATTTCTATCCTTTAATAAGTTTGAAATTCACATTTTGAATTTTTAGGGTTTCTTTGACAAACCCTAATCCAGCACCAGATCCAGATTTCTGCAAATCAAGTGGTCAGACCTAAATCTTTTCTATTTCAATTTGAATTACTCTTTAACATGTCTCACCACACCAAGCTCGAGGATAATCTTGAAGGGGATGATAACTTCCGAGCATGGAAGTATAGGATTGGGTTAATGCTGGAAGAAAATGAATTGGACACTTACATAAGTGAAGCGGTCCGTGTCCTAGAGGGAGAAGAGGCTAAGGCCTTACATAAGAAGAACTTGGTCAATGAAAAGAGGATAATTGCTGATTCTATCAAAGACCATCTCATACCACATGTGTCATCTCTAAATACACCCAAGGAGATGTTTGATTCCCTAACCAAGTTATTTGAAGGGAAGAACATAAATCAGAAGATGACTCTGCGGAACCAATTGAAAGGGGTAAAGCTTCAGAATGGAGAGACCATGAATCTTATTTCTCTAAAGTCTCTCAGATCAAGGAACAACTTGAAGCTTTGGATGAAGTAGTGGACAATGGTGAAGTTGTCATGACCACATTGAATGGCCTACCTAGGTCATGGGACTCCTTCATCCAAGGAATCTATGCAAGAAGGAAGTTGATCTCATTTAGCAGACTATGGGAGGAATGCTCACAAGAAGAAGCAAGGCTTTTGGCCCGAGAAGAAAATATGGGGAATGAAGATCAAGCTCTCACAACACACACCAAGGGAAGCAAGTTTAAGAGGGAGAGATCTCATAACAAGAAACATTCTCACCCTCATCACAAAAAGAAATATCTATCTCATGTTCGGTGTTTCGATTGTAATGAAATAGGACACTTTGCTTCAAATTGTCCCAAGAAGAATAAAGACAACAACAACAAATTCAACAAGAAGAAGAGGTACAACAAGAAGATATTTCATGCTCACGCTGTTGAGGATGATGAACCTCCCAAGAAGATAGCTAGGGCAGAAAGTGATGCTTCATCAAGTGAAGATGAATATGTTCTAATCTCTGCTCTCATAGGTACTATCTCTCATGGATGTAATGATTGGCTTATTGATAGTGGCGCTTCCAAACACATGATTGGGTTCAAAGAATCTTTTGTAAATCTTTCTGAACATGAGTCACCCCATAAAGTGAAACTTGGGGATGACTATCAATATCCTATCAAGGGAAGTGGTGAAGCCTCCTACAACCTAGAATCTGGGAAGTCTTTGAATATGAAAGATGTTCTATATGTACCTGGGCTCAAGAAGAACTTACTCTCCATATCTGCATTGGATGCAAAAGGCATGAGGGTTGCATTTACAGATGACCAAGTCCTAATGTGGCCAAAAGGTAAAACTATAGATGATGCAGTAGTGATTGAAGATAAAGAGGGAGGATTTTACAAATTGAAGGGACAACCTGAACATGCCATGGTACATGAATCCATGGAGCCAAGTGAACTTTGGCATAGAAGGCTTGCACATGTGCACTATAGGGCACTACCAATTGCAAGCAAAGCTGTAGAGGGTCTTCCTGAAATCAAGACAAAGCATGAAGATGTTTGCAAAGGATGTGCAAAAGGAAAGAACATTAAGAAGGCATTTCCAAGCAGTGAAAGCAAAGCTAAGGGAATCTTGGAAATTATCCACTCCGATGTATGCGATTCGATGTCATCCAGTTCTTTGAGTGGCTATGTATACTATGTCTCTTTCATTGATTATTTCTCTAGGAAGACTTGGGTTTATTTATTGAAGAACAAAGATGAAGTGTTTGATAAGTTCAAGGAATTCAAAGCCTTGATGGAAAATCAAACTGATAAGAAGATCAAGACCTCCAGATCCGACAATGGTGGAGAATTCACTTCAAGTGATTTCAAGAAGCTATGTAGTGATTCAGGGATTAAGAGGGAGTTGACTACTCCATACAATCCACAACAGAATGGAGTTGGAGAAAGGAAGAATAGAACAATCATGGAAGCAGCACGGGAAATGATGCATGACCAGGATCTTCCTATGCATATTTGGGCAGAAGTAGCTAGGACATCTGTATATGTGCAGAACAGAACACCTCACAAGATATTGGACACCAAGACAGCAGAAGAGGTCTTCTCTAGTAAGAAACCTGAAGTCATCCATCTTAGAATATTTGGTTGTCCAGTATATACGCATATCCCAAAAGAAAAGAGGAAAAAGCTAGATCCTTCAGGAAAAAAGGGCATCTTTGTGGGGTACAGTGAAAGCTCGAAGACTTACAGAATATACTTTCCAGGGTTCAAGAAGATTGATGTCAGCAGGGATGTAACATTTGATGAGGACTCATCTTACATCAAATCAAATAAGACATTTGTTGAAGATCATGAAGAACCAAAGGAAAACAGATTCCAAGACACCATCATGACTGAATCAATTCTAGAAGCAGATCGTGAAGTTGAAGATCCACAAGAACCTGTAGATCCACCCCATGAGAAGAACTCTCACAAGAGGAAACCTGGATGGGCTAGAGATCTCATTCAAGATGCATAAAGATATGGCATCCCAGAAGAAGAACATAGAGAAAGGAAGAGGACTAGATCACATACCAGTTATGTTGCCCTACTCTGTGATATTATGAACAAAGAACCTTCCAGTTATGAAGAAGCAGCGGAAAATAAAGAATGGAAGGATGCCATGGTCGAGGAATGCTAGTCAATCATGAAGAATGATGTTTGGGATGTAGTCCCAAGACCTAAAGGGAAGTCTATTGTGACTTCCAAGTGGATCTACAAGATCAAGCATGTTGCAGATGGCAGCATACAAGAGCACAAAGCAATATTTGTAGCTCGTGGCTTCTCCCAGAAAGAGGGAATAGACTATGAAGAGACTTTTGCTCCTGTATCTAGGTACACTTCCATCAGATCAGTACTTTCCCTGGCTGCAATGATGAAATGGAAGATACACCAGATGGATGTCAAGATAGCTTTCTTGAATGGTGTAGTCGAGGAGGAAGTGTATGTGGAGTAGCCACTTGGTTTTGAGACACATGATATGGAGTCATATGTGTGTAGGTTGAAGAAATCCTTGTATGGATTGAAGCAAGCTCCTAGAACTTGGTATGGTAGGATAGACATCTTTCTATTCAGTTTGGGCTTTACCAAGAGTAAAGCAGATTCCAACCTTTACTACAAGGATGAGGAAGGAAATCCCATGATACTACTTTTTTATGTGGATGACCTATTTGTAACAGGTAAGGATGGATTAATTGTCGATACCAAGAGGAATCTTGCTGCCGAGTTCAAGATGAAGGACTTGGGGATGATGCACTATTTTCTAGGCATGGAGATGTGGCAGAGTGCAGATGGAATCTTCCTTGGACAAGGGAAGTATGCATTAGAGATCCGGAATAGGTTCAGGATGATGGATTGCAAGGCCATGGCCACACCCATGGCATCAAACTTGAAGCTTTTGTGTGATGCTTCATCTGATTCGGTTGATGTCACTGTGCATCGTCAGATGATTAGGTCCTTGATGTACCTGACTAACACTAGACCAAATATTTGCTTTGCGGTGAACACATTGATCCAGTTCCTGACGGATCCCAGAGGTGTTCACTTGGTTGCTGTAAAGCATATTCTGAGGTACCTAAAGGGTACAATTGATTATGGGCTCAAGTATGATGCAAATCAAAAGTTTAACCTGCAGGGTTATGTTGATTTAGACTGGGCAGGCAGTGTTGCAGATAGGAAGAGCACATCTGGGTGCTACTTCAGTATGGGATCAGGTGTGATCTCTTGGTTTAGCAGGAAGCAGTCCTGCGTAGCACTGAGTACAACCAAGGCAGAGTATGTTGTAGCTTGTTTGGCTAGTTGTGAGGCAGTATGGCTTAGAAAGCTACTGTCTGAGTTATTTGATCTCCCATTGGATTCTACTGGTATCTTTTGTGACAACCAGAGTTGTGTGAAGCTGTCTAAGAACCCGGTGTTCCACGATAGGTCGAAGCACATTGAGATCAAATATCACTATATCAAGGATATGGTGTAGAGAGGAGCAATGAAGCTCCTATATGTTGCGATAGATGAGCAGGTTGCAGATGTGTTGACGAAATCACTAGCTAGAGTGAAGTTGAGTACTTCAGAGAGAGGCTTGGTGTTCTTCAGATTGACGATACCTCAAGGAAGAAGTGATGGACACTTTTGCAGGAGCCATTCCAAGTAGGGTGAGAGGAGGATCCTTCCCATGGTTGTGGATGTAAGCGCTGGATGATGAGCATCAGGATGATGCTCCAGTTACCACTTTGTATATGCATTAGTTGGATGCTTTGATAATTTTGATCATGTATTTGTATATGCATCATGTTGGATGCTTGATATGATCAGTTGGATCATGTATTTGTATATGCATCATGTTGGATGCTTTGATCATTTTGATCATGTATTTGTATATGCATCATGTTGGATGCTTGATATGATCAGTTGGATCATGTATTTGTATATGCATCATGTTGGATGCTTGATATGATTAGGTGGATCATGTATTTTGTATATGTATTAGGTAGATACATTGTCTGATCAGGTGGATCATGTATTTTGTATATGTATCAGGTAGATACATTGTATGATCAGGTGGATCATGTATTTGTATATGTATCAGGTAGATACATTGTATGATCAAGTGGATCATGTATTTGCATATGTATCAGGTGGATACTTGTATGATCAGATAGATAATGTATGATGATATGTATCAGGTAGATACTTGGTATGCATCAGGTGGATTCATTATTTGATTAGGATGATCACAGATGACAAGCTTCAGGATGTTGCTCCAGATGATATGCATAAGGTTGATGCTATGATGATGATCACAGATGACGAGCTTGAATATGTTGCTCCAGATGATATGCCTCAGGTAGATGCTATGATGATGATCAAGATGATCATAGATTATGAGCTTCAGGATGTTGCTCCATATGATATGCATCAGGTTGATGCTATGATGATGATTAGGATAATCACAGATGACGAGCTTCAGGATGTTTCCCTAGATGATATGCATCAGGTTGATGCTATGATGATGATCAGGTTGATCATGTGATGATGTACATCAGGATGATGTATGGTGAGTATCGGTTTGATACTCTGTGGTCGTGGACAGGTTGTGCAGGTAGCACAGAAAAGGTCCTATAAAATCTAGACAGGTGGAGCGGTGTGCTCATAACAGCCTGGGATGCTCTATCGAGATCCAGACAGGTAGAGTGGTGTACTCGTAACATCCTGGGATGCTTTGAGTAGGTTTTTCTATGGTTTCGCATAGAAAAGATCCTTTAAAATACGGACAGGTAGAGCAGTGTGCTCGTAATAGCCTGGGATGCTCTATCGAGATACAAACAGGTAGAGCGGTGTGTTTGTAACATCCTGGGATGCTCTGGGTAGGTTTTGCGAAAGTTCACATAGAAAAGATCCTTTAAAATTTGGACAGGTAGAGTGGTGTGCTCGTAAGAACCTGGGATGCTCTATCAAGATCCAGACAGGTAGAGCGGTGTGCTCGTAACATCCTAGGATGCTCTGAGTAGGTTTTGTGAAGGTCAACATGTAAAAGAACCTATAGTCTGCACTAGGTTTTGTTGATGCACATAATCAGTCCTGGGTTCCACAGTATGGCCACTGATGATGAAGACCTACATGTGGTGGGCCTACATCCAGTATGAAAAAGGACTGTCTCTGTAGAACTTTCTATGACGAGTAGATTTGAGATTGATTGAGATAGTCGTAGGAGTGACGACGACGATGATTCAAGGACGATGATTCGATGACGATGATCCAGAGAATAAAACTTGTGCTAGCACATCTGTGTCGAGAAATACCTTCCTATTTAAGAGGAAGGGTTGATATAATTGTAACTTCAGAATGTATTTCACCCATGTATATTGTACTCCTATAGAGATGTTATTATTCCTCTATATGGAAGTGTCATCATTTTTATTGACAAGTGTCACAAGTGTCGCAACTTGCATGTGATGGGTTATTAGACCACCAAGTGCGGGGTCGGCCCTGATTAGTATTACCATGGGTTATTAGATTGAGTTAGACAAGTTGGACCTGCTAGTTTATTAGGCAGGTCAGGTCATGTGTAAATAGAGTGCGGGGGGCACTCTATTTGATCACTTCATTATTCACTTCTACACTCATCGAAAAGTGGAGAACAAGTGAGGAAGGAAGAGTAGCTACTAGGAGGACTATCTCTTGTACTTTGGTTGTATCATTGCTCTTTCTATCTCTGAGGAAGTTGTGGGTTTTTTCACCTTTATGGTTTTCCCCAGTGAAACTCTGTGTGTCTATTGTCTCATATGATTTCTTGGTGTGATTGATACGCTGTGCATGTTATTCTCTTAGTAAAGATCTTAGAGTATGTTGAATTAATGCTCAAAAATTAACATGGTATCAGAGCTAACCTGAGAAGAAGACACTGTGCAGTTGCGGAAGCTAGGGATTCTTGTTTATTGGGTTTCTCTCCACAGATCTTGAAAAGTAGTAGGTTATTTTGACTTTGATCAGCAAGGCGCATCTTTCTGTCCAATCAGAATTCAATTCTGGACACTTTCATTTTTGCCCTAAACATTAGGGTTTCCACAAAAATAGGAATTTCTAAATTCTAAGACCATAGCTGGAAGATCCTTGGAAAAATCGAAGTTTAGAGCTTTGGATCAAACTTTTTGGTTGGGTGAAGCTCTAGGAAACTCAAACCCTATTTCAGGGTCCTTCGTAGTGAATCTGGGAGATTGAAAAGAATTTATGAAGGGTGAAACTTTGCAGTTTTCAATTTCTGAGTATACCAGGTTGATCAGCTCATCAAGGCGCATCTTTCTATTTTTTCAGAATATTGAAATTCACATTTTGAATTTTTAGGGTTTCTCTGACAAACCCTAATCTAGCACCAAATCCAGATTTATGCAAATCAAGTGGTAAGACCTAAATATTTTCCATTTCCATTTGAAGTACTCTTTAAGATGTCTCACCACACCAAGCTTGAGGATAATCTTGAAGGGGCTGATAACTTCCGAGCATGGAAGTATAGGATTTGGTTAATACTGGAAGAAAATGAATTGGATTAACCCATTGGCATGCGCTCGGCAGAGGGGTTGAAAGCGATGTGACCACGCACAGTTAGAAGATGTCAGAATCCAGAGACAACGCGGAAGGATGGCCATGACAATGAGTCTCTATCATATCCTAACATAGTTGGTTAGTGGGGTAACTGCACCATTTTGGGTACCTTAGGGTTTCGATTCATCCCACCATGATTGTAAAGACATGACCTAAGGGAATGATCTATAAAAGGGAAAATTTTGTAAGGGAAAGGGTAGTCTTAATATTGTTAATTGTTGGTTTTGGTTAAGTTGAATATTGATCTCTATTGAGATACTTTTGTAAAAAAGGATGTGTAGTTGTGTGCATAGAGACCTACTGAAGAGAGAAGAGAGTCTCCTGCTGAGTGCACAGACTGGAGATGTTGTACCCTTCCCATTGATAATATAACAACATTTCCTTTGGACGTAGCTCCCATATTGGGGGTGAACCACGTTAAATCCTTGTGTTATGCGATTGAATATATGTTTGCATCTGTGTAATTGCTTTTGATGAATGGTTAAGTTCTTTCTTGTGAGTATATGCATCTTCACTTTTGTATGTATTCGCCATAAGGATAAACGAAGGGAATAATATGTTAAGTGCTGAACATGAATGCATAATATGTTGAATGCGCAAGTATTTATAAGTAATATGAAAACATAAATTGATTGGGTAAACACTTAAGCCAGGGAAACCTGTATAGTGTGATTCCCTGAAGCACGGCATTGGAAGTGCGCAGTTACATTGTGGTTTGTCGTGTTGTATAAGTTTGCAAGGTTTACAACTAAGATGCTTGAGGAATTCCTAAGTCTACATTAAGTGAATTCTTTTGAATTCATGTGATTGCCGAAGAGGAAGCACAGTCCTTAGTTGCGTTGTCTTGTTGTTAAGCGGTCATTCCGGCCTGCGCACTCCTTGGATGCACGATAACATAGTGTGAGCCGTGAAGTAGGTGGAGCTTCGTGCATTCCCCTAGTCCGCAGCGTGAGTCTTGTAGTGAACTGCTAACCTGTTGAAGCACGCATCGCCCAGTTGTGGAAACCTGATTCTGCAACCTCCCTATAGCTTCGCCTCGAGTGAGACCCCAGTCTGTTTGCAGACTGTTGCTGAAAGGGCTAGTGAAAAGGTGTTTTGTTGGTTCCCTGAACCATGCAGAACCTGGGTCTATCTTGGAAAAGCTTAACGAACATTGTATGAGCTAACAAATATCAAACATGATCCTACATGGCATTTGATGCCCACTAAATTACCCTCTAACATCCCTATGTTTGAAGGTAAATAAGGAGATGACCCTTCCAATATTGTGATTTGAATTCATTTAAGGTTCTCCTCCAGTAGTATTGGAGATGATTCCATCCATTTGTGATTATTTCAAAGAACCCTCACTGGTGTGGCAATGAAGTGGTACATTGAACAATGTTGAGTCCATGACCCATCCCAACTTTGTGTTGTTAGCTTCCACTTTTCTCACATTCTTCTAGTTACCCTTTTGGTATGAAAAGTGAGTAGAAACTATTTTTCCATGCCTTCATGTTATGACCTAGGGGGGTAATATGTGGGGTTAAATCATAACATGCTAGAACATAACTACACAGATCATGGATAACATCCATGAGTGATGAAGTCAATGAAGCCTATGTAAGATCAAGCTAGATAACTGCTTGTTTCTAGATTGGTTCTTAAAATCTCTCTTGCTTTCCATAGCTAAAGACATTTCTTATGGAGTACCCAAAAAAAAGAGGAAGCTATTTTAAATGGTCAACAATATGATTTGATCTATTATCAATCTCGATATTTGTATTATATCATTCAAAATGCACCCCATAGTGACTCCTCACAAAAATACCAATCAGGGGTCTTCCATTTTTAAATGGTGTGATTGATGCAGTGGCATACACCTCTCATCCATACAACAAAACACTAACTTCTTTCTCTTTCTCATCCCTCTATATTCCACTACACATAAGTACACGACATCGTACTATTGTTATTAGTTATCCCACATTGCCTCCCCAACCTACCCCCCCTAACTCCATCCATGCATCCTTCACCCAAGCCTACGAAATATAATACTTGAGCATTCATATATATAGGTGCAAAAGCTAACAAGATATGATGATTAAATCAAGCATGAACAATTGTGCAATAATATATAGGAATGATTACACATTAATTTTTAAGAGAAGAAAGGAAATGATTTTATTATCGGGGTAATGAATTAATGAAAAGAGGCTACAGTATATAGGAGACTAACTTGAATTATGTTAAGGATCAATTTGAATTGCCCATGCTATGTATAGAGGGTTCATGCTATGCAGATAGGGCTAGTTAGGATTAAATGGGAGCAAATAACCCCAATAAGTCATGCAAGCACTCCTAGATTGATTTAACTGATAAAATGACTCACTGATCACTTAGTTAACTAAATGGAAACATGCACATCCCTAAAATCTCTCAAGAATGGTGCTATTGAATTAACTGGGTAACTAATGAGTGTTAAGAGTTAGTTAGATTTAATTTTAGGCTAAATCAATGGAGCAGATTGATCTCTAAGTCATGTTCTTACTTCAATCATGTAAAAACTCCCCCAAATCAGGGAATGCACCCTCAAACCAAGGAAGACACCCCCAAATATAGGTTTTTGTCTCATGAGTGACTTAGGAAGTGGATTTGAATGTGGTTTGTCTCATTAGACTCATTAGCATTAGCTCTAGGAGGATTATTTACTCTAACACATGTTAGAAAAATAGGATCACAGAGCAATAATAATAAACAAGATGCAAATATAAATCACATAAAAGACATTACAAGAGAGACACCAATATAACGTGGTTCACCCAATATGGGCTATGTCCACACAAAAATTGTCATTCCTTATTATTATATCTTCCAACACATGAAGGGATCCGGCCTGCAACACATCTGCTGCAACTTCCTCTTCACTTTGTCACAGACTCTCTTACATAATCATAGAGATCTTTACAATGATACAATTCCCATCCATATTACAATTCCTTCCTTTTAAAGAGAGAATACCATGGGAAAATACTATGGAGCACCCAATACCACGGGCCCATAAATCACCCATTATTGACCAAGTCATGAATTTGAAATTACAACATTTTACAAGGCATTTTTCTGAAATTTTCGCTATGGGGGCGCTGCCCCTGAACCCCCTCCAGGGGGAGCTCCCAAACTAGTCATTTCCCCCCCTGAACCCCCCATGGAGACTATTTTTGCGGGAGAATCCCCCCCAAACCCCCCCGTCATGGGTTGGGATCCAGACATGGATGTAACACGACCTCTGAATAAGGAAGATCAGGCTCCACAACCAACAACACCCCCTGATAATCCTAACTGGAAAAACTAAATAATAAAAAAATGGGCCCCAACAATTTTCAGCCATAATAGGTACCCATGTACACACAAAGAAGAATTATTTGTAACTTGGGAAAGAAGAAAAAAATCAGTGGGAAACCGCCCCCCCCCTCCCCATAAAAAAGAATGTAAAAGCAAATAATTAATCTACTAAAAAAAAATTGGTGCGGAAATTGGTGTGTAGTAGGAGCAAAATCCAAGGCTCTAGAGACTGAAGAAACATGTAGGAGGTCTTCTTCAACAAGAACCTGATTTGGAACAAGTTCTCCAATAGTATCTTTCATCTTCTGAATGTAAGTGAATATGTCCTCATAGGACATGACTTTTGAAGCTTATGGGGCCTCCTTTAACAACACTAGATATAGCATACTAATTGTGTAGCAACATAGTTGGGGAGATAGGAGATCCATGGTTGCAAAATCTCTCTTTGATGTCCGATTTTTTTTTTTTTATGGCTTCTAAATCTCTCTTTGGTGGTTGAAAATGGTCTCTTAGTTGGCTACAAGTACACTTCTTTACTAGTTGTAGGTGAGCACTCCTTCAATGGATGCAATTGTACTTCTTGATAGTTGTAAATGAGTACTATAAATGGGCTCTTTTGTGGCTGCAAAAACCTTCTTTTGTGGCTGCAAAATCCTTCTTTGGTAGCTGCAAAAATCCTTCTTTGGTGGCTTGCAAAGATCCTTCTTCAATTTGCAAGAGTAGTGGCTGCAAAAGCCTTCTTTGGTGACTACAAAAGCCTTCATTGGTGGTTGCAAAATCCTTCATTGGTGGCTATGAAATCCTTCTTGGGTGGCTACGAAATCCTTCTTGGGTGGCTGCGAAATCCCTTCTCAATCTAAAAAAATTAATAAACAATACTAGAATACTAGCTAGTTTAGCACCCCCTAGCTTTAATACCATATAATATTTGAGCATTCATAGATCTAGGTGCAAAAGAAAAAAAAAACTGATGATTAAATCAAGCATGAACAATTGTGCAATAATATATAGGAATCATTACACATTAATTTTGAAGAGAAGAAAGACAATGATTTTACTATCAGATTAATGAATTAATGAAAAGAGGTTACAATATATAGGATACCAATTCGAATTAGTTTAGGATCAATTCAAATTGTCCATGCTATGTATATAGGGTTCATTCTATGTAGAGAGGGATAGTTATGATCATTAGGGGAGTTTTGAGGTAAAAAATGGGCCTCAAAACAAATAATGTACCATAAAAATTCACTTTATAAGAACCAATAGGATTCAAGCTGATGATGTCAACCATAAGGGTAAAATTTGTAAAACAAATTGGAGAGAAAAATAAAAAAATTACTTTTTCTTATCATATTTTTGACACATCTCCTTAACGGTTTACCCAAATTTCGAGTTTGGGCACTCGTTGGATGCGTATTTTAATTCTGCATCCAACCCATATCCACACTGCATACTTCTGAGGCACCCACGACATGAAAAAATAAAATAAAAAAACATATTTTAATATTAAAATACGTTTTTATTATTATTGAAATTTTCATTTTTCATGTCGTGGGTGCCTTAGAAGTATGCAATGTGGGTATGTGTTGGATGCATAATTAAAATACGCATCCAACGAATGCCCAAACTCGAAATTTGGGTAAATCTTTAAGGAGATGTGTCAAAAATACGATAAGAAAAAGTAGTTTTTCTTCTTCCTCTCTAAAATTTAGAACTCTTATTTTATTATTATAAATCTTATTTTATTATTTCCCTTAGGAGGCCCATTTTAGACCTCAAAACTACCCTAATTAGTAACTAAGAGAAAATAAACCCAACAAGTCATGCATGCTCTCCTAGATTGAGTTAACTTATAAAATGGCTCACTGATCACTCGGTTAACTTAATGACAACATGCATGTCCCTAAAATATCTCAAGAAAGGCACTATTGACTTAACTGGGGTGCTAATGACTGTTAAGGGTCATTTAGAGTTACGTTTAGGCTAAATTAGTGGAACAAATTTAGCTCTAACTATGTTCTTCCTTAAATCATGTAAAAACTCCCCCAAATTAGTGAATGCGCCCTCAAACCAAGGAATACACCCCCAAATATAGGGATTGGCCTCATGGGTGACTCAATAAGTCGATTTGAATGTGGTTTGGCCCATTAAAATCATCAACATTATCTCTAGAAGTGTTATTTAATCTAACATGAAAATTATATCTCACATCTTCTCCATATCCTCTCCAACCCATGCCACACCACTATAATTTCCCCCTCATCAATGAACACAACATCACTATATCACTGCTAAACTATCCATTATTAAGTTAATAAATATTCCTCAACCTCCTCTTTCTTGTTTCATTGACAACCCCTCTCCACCTTCCTACATATTGATATCAACATAGAATCATTACATGACATATATGCTTATCCTCATGATCAACCTACCAATGTCTCTCCACCCATACTACTCTCAATGATCATGGAGAACCAACATAGTCTAAAACTAGTTCTAGCACCTCTAACCACTACAACAAATCTTCAACTTGTATTTATATGACAATTCCTCATCCAATATTCAATAAGGAACACAAAACAACAACAACTCCATCATCTTCACAACATAATGATCAGTTGTCACTAGTAGTGCCTTCATATCATCATCCTACATAGTTACATGATTCCTCTCATTGTGCCTACCCTCTTTCATACATTAATATCTATAACATCTTTTCCATAGTGGCACTTCCATATCCAAGAAAGGACAACATCATAGCCATTCAAAATATTTACACAACATTACCCACCTCACTATTGTCATTCCTAAACTGGGAAGCAACCATTATAGATCACTCCCATAGGTTCTTTGTCATTAGGCCACCATTTCGCAACAAAGACTCCAAGATTTGTTTGCCCAACATCAATTCTTTCACTAATCTCCTACACTTGTTTTATATCAATAATTCCAAATTGCTTTTCACATGCTTTCTCTCCCTTCATGTAGAAATATAGATGCACCTACTACAACCTTCCTTACTTTAGAGGAAAGTGGGGATTATTTTGAGTTAAACTTGGAGGAATTGATAAGGAACATGGGTGCATATGTCAATATGGAAACCTTACCAACTAGAACTTACCCTTAAGTTAAATTAGTTTCTCCAAGCAATGTGCAAATTAATTTATTATTTTATAATGGAGAGTTAATTTAATGCATACATTTTGTAAAACTATAAGAAAACAAGTTGGAAAATTGAATAAGAAATAAAATGTTCATGGTTTTTTATTGTTGTTTTTCTTTCTCTCCATTGGTTATTTTTTGAATCATCTATGGTTTTTTGTAATGTACCCAAATAAAAATTTAGGCACATTAACTCCAACCTCCAATAGAGAGTAAATTGATCCCCAATTTTATCCAAACAATGGCTTTACTATGTTTACCAGAATATGAATAATATGGTGCAATGAAAATGTATATTGTCAAACCACTGTAAGGTGACCAATCAGTTTTTATATAACACTGCAATATTGCCAATCCAAAATCAGAGCTATTAACCCCAATGCAGCCCCAAAGAATCATTGGATTTGAAACTAGGAGCACTAGTTCAAATATGACCACATAGAACACTAGGTTTCCAACTCTTTTCAAACACCTCATAATAGACTCAAATATTTCCCAAACAACTTCACCTCAACCCTAACAAACTCCAGATAACTTTATGGAAGCTTTGAACACTTTACAGGAACATTTATAATTGAGAGTGCATTAGCAAATTGTACAAATTGATCCACTGATAAATGATCATATCTCGGGCATATGGAAACATTTTTCAGTGAAATAAAAATTTTCTCCTAGTATAAACAATGCTCCTTACGCAATGGAATAGGTTTCAGAATGAAAAAACACTAGAAATGGTTGAACCATAAAGTAACTTTCGACCCCCAAAACCCAGTACAATATTTAGAACACCTGTAATAATAAAGCTTCCAAATGGGCACAAAAAGCTTCCAAATACCTTCAAACCAATCCAAATAGCTTACTAATAGATATAAAACACTCATATAAATGAATCAAACCCACTCATGAAGTTTACATAGTCATACATTCGTAGATCTACACATAGATTTACATATCTATACATAGGTCTACTAGTGCTTAAATAATGGACAATATATGAGGAATAACACTGTGATTTTCATTAATAATGGGTAATTTATAGACATTACATCAATGGATTCTATATAATATCTAAATACAGAATAAGATATGCTACAAAGAGAGAAGGAATGGTTACAACAAAACCACAGAGAACAGATGAATATTTACTAATACATATGAGTGTTTTTCCTTCAGTATTGCGCCCTCTATCAGCAATATTTCAACCCCAAATCTCATATAATTGAACCCTCCATCGAATAGGGATGATATAAAGCTTTTATAACAGCCCCCAAGAGATCTGGATGACCACAAGTGCGCCCTCCTTTAGCAGAAACCAATGCAAACACTGTTGTCCCGAAACTCCACAACTTCACACTTCTACTGACTGGAACTTGAACACACCATCAAGAATTCGAACCCACTATTGTATATGAACAAAAAAATCTGAAATAAATCCCTATAGATAAATATGAAATGTATTTCTCCTCTCAATCAATTTCCATGAAGCACTGTGAAGAGATATGTATGATCCCCTCCTTTCTACTAGCTGGGGTGGAATATTTCACCACCTAAATTAGTTCATAATTGTAAGGGAGACATATCCCAAGCTTGAAAAGCCACAATAAATCTCCTATTCAAAATCAAAATGTCCTAAATCCCCTTCCCAAGAGGCTTGCATCCTTTTTATAGACTGCATTGAGCCATTTCCCCTGCATCATACTAGATTTTATCTCTATAAGGTCCAGGTAGACCACTTAGGAACCTTTGAATCTCTACCTTATCATCTTTGATAAAGTCTGCATACTTCAAAATTTCCAAAAAATTCTTTTCAGAGCCCTCCAGAGTCATGCTTCCCAATTTGAGCTCAAAGAATTCCTCCATCTTTTTTTCATATTAATGCTTAGAGAAGTTTTTTTTTTAAGTACTTATTAAACATCCTCCAAGAGATTATGTCTTCATCAATGTCCTTTAGCTTAACTAGTTGATCCCTCTAGATAGATGCCTTACCTTGTAGATGGTATATGGATATGCTTTCTTCCATATTAGGTGTATAATGATACAATTGGAAGAAATTCCTAAGTCCTAACAACCATCCTTCGACATCTTCTCTTGATTTACTTCTCCAGCAAAAGTTGGGGCTTAATTCTTCTCAACTCTCCCACTAGTTCATTCCGGGTAGACCTCCTCGTCTTGTATCTTAGTGGGGATCTTTTGGGACTACTCTATGTACTCCTTTATGAATAACCCTTCTTCCTCTCTAGGTGATGAGTTCTCCTTGAAGATGATATAGAGCTCACATAATCTCTTATATGCCTTTTGTAAGCTGATCTTTGGATGGTCTTCAATGGTTTTAGATCATTCATGATTTGCTCTTGAATGTGAATTATCCTTTCATTATCCTCCCTACACTTCCTCATTGAATCCTCCAAAATTAATGGTTCACATCTCCTCTTATGTATATTTTACCTTCTTCCCTCAAACTCCTCTTTAGGACTATAAGGTCTCTATCCTTCCTCAAAATCAATCTCCAATTTTTGACCTCTTACTGCTGAACTTGTATTTTTTGAATCTCTAGTCTTCATAGGTTTGAGTAAAATATTAGTTTAGTGGCCACATTGCTTGCTCAATCATTCACTGGGAACTACACTGTGTTCATTATAAACTATTTTTTAGAAACCTTCACATTGGCATAAGTTCCTTATTATTCAAACTACTACTTCTTCTTAGTTATAAGGTAAGAAGCCAACTTTTCTAAGTTACAATTTGCCTAATTGGACAAGGGGAGCTAGAAATCCTTCCAGGATTTCTCCTTATGGGATGGACATCTAGTCCATAGTTTTCACAGGATAATAGTTTAATTAACTAACTCACATGTGAATATTAAGTTGCATGCATCCAGGTTATCTAATGCAAATGCATGTTTATAGAGTGACTTGTAACTTCGCAGAAGGCCCAACAACTACAGTGTTGAAACCTTCAACTCTGATACAATTTTTTATTGTCACTGACCCTAAATTAAGGCCAAAAGAACCATAGGTCTAGGAAAAAAGATAAAGTAAAGGTTACATAGAGGAATAAAGTTTCCTAAGGTTATTCCAACAAGCCATTCCACTCAAACTTAGACTTGTGAAGTGCATGAAAATTAAATATGACATTTCCCAAATGTGCATACTTATTAAACATATCAACATTGTATTTTGTAATATGAATGCACAGTAGCACGGTATTTAGAATCTTCAGTATAATCATGAATATGTAATTAACTCAAGTAATTGATAGTAAGTATTGGTTTGTAAAGCTAGAATGGACATGAGTAGTAAGCATTGCAATTAACATTTTCTTGCGTAATAATTATCTTCCATATGAGGATTACTTCTCAGTTTCATGATGTGTGTGTTAATACTAGTGGTTAAGCAATAAGTAAGAATACAATCAAAACATGGCCACAAACACACAAACCAAACTAAAGGCAAATGCATAGGCTTCCAACTATAGCCTCCAAAATCAATCCCGTGGTTGTACCCTACAACCATCTTTAACTAGTATAATTTAGATTGAATGGCTACCTTCCCTCCAACCATCAATAACCATTACAAATTAGATTTACCATAACATGATCAGATTTGGAACAACATGATCATATTTTCAATGTTACAATCATATCAGCAACAAGAGTGCTCTTACTCAAAAGACAAGGTCCGCTCCCTTCAGTGTCGAAAACACTTCTGGCCAAAATAGTCATAACTTGGTGATCCATAAAGCTTTTTGAGTGAAACAAAAGGTTTTCCTTACTGAAAATGATGCTCTGGACAGAATGGAATATGCCTCGTGAACCAGAAATGAACATAAATTGGAAAACCATAACCTATGGTTGCACCCCTCTCATCACCGTGAGAGTTACATTCATAAACCATGAAGGAGGAGAGAAATAATAGAGGATAGAGGATTTTCATGGTAATACAATGTATCAAGAGCCATCCATCCTACATACAAATCTTGGAACATAATCCATAAAAAAATACAGGATTCATTTTAGCTTCCATGGCACATAAGCCGGTAAAATAACATAGATAACTATATGAACAAAGAACAAACACTGATCTTTAATGGAAACTGGCTATAGCTGGACAACATCCCCTGCAGTCATAGACACAGTCAAACCTTCCTCGCTTGAACATATCACCCCCTAGATGAGACCACAGATCCACATGTAGAGATAGACTCAGTATGGAAACTCTCAGAACTACCTCTTTCAAGAACCACAATTCTTCCCGCTACTACTTTCATGTCCGTCTCCACTTCCTATGGGGTCACCATCCCATTTCTCAGTTTCATGTGCGAGAACCTGGACTAGTAGAGTGATATGGAACCAAAGGGTGGTGACAATCCACCATTTAACTCTCTGGAATTGAACACATACTACTCCTCTCAAGGATCCTGCATAAAACACTCAGTCTCAATACAATCCCCACATAGTCCCAAGACTGTCAACACTCACATTACAGTGAGAAAGCACAAGGCAAGAGATCCAAAGCTCATGATTAGCTTCAACAAGGAGAGGGCATATGAATTTATAGCACAAGGAGGCCAACTCTAACCCAAGGGAATCAACTCGAATTAGAGAGAGAGGTAAATTTAAGCTTCATCATGGATACTTAACTCGAATTAGTGGAGTGGTGGATTATTTAGGAGATTCCCTTTCCCAGATTAGCATCATGAGGAGGAGTTACCAAAAACCAAGGAGTGGAGGCAAGGAATATCTCAAGGAGGGCGCACTAGTCATGTGAGGTGAGAGAGTGTATCCAATATGATCATAAATTACCTTTAATCACAAAAATGGGGATCAGCTCCATTAATAGAGGTGTAGGGCACACTTAAGGATATGGAGGATAAATTCTACCTCGTGGAAGCTAAAATCTACCTTACAACTCCTAGAATATAGGGAGAGGGATCACAAATGACATAAAACACATAAATGGGAGGTAATATCTCCAAAGGAGGACACATTAGACAAGAGGGGACCACAGAGGCATGCATAAGGTGCAATAGTAACTCCATAGTCCATAAAAATAAAATTACATAGGGTCTTTTGCACAACGTTTGGGTGACCAACACTACTAATGTCACCAAGGCGCAAAATGAATTGGGATGGAAAAATTTCATCCAACAATAAGTTATAAGGTGATAGGGATGTTCCCCATTCCCCCCTCACATTGTGAGATCCATGGTCTCCCATACTCTTTTAGTTTCCTTTGTTGAACCAGTGGTTTAATTAATCAATAGAAACAATCGTTCAAAGATCGCAATAATGTCAATAATAACTTTAATATTAATAATAATGCCAAAGTCCAAAGTCATATCATCAAACAATGATCATAATTACATAATCACATTAACATGCAAAAGAACATAAGACCACAGTCACATAAAAGATCATAAGCCTGGGGCTTAACAATTGGGGTATTACACAAAATATTAATTAATGATATTTTCATGAGAGAATTATATCTTGGGACTCATTTACTTCCTCTCTAATGTTATTTGACCAAATAATACCTTCATCTTCCTTAGCAATTTAAATTAGAGAGGCTTAGCTTGATTTTGGGGAAGTTACATTATCATGTGGGCCCAGTCTCTCCTCTAGCGCCCTGCTAGGCTAAATTTAGGCCCTGCAACATGTCATAGGATGTCATAAGTTGCCATAAGCTGTCATAAGACCCGATTCTTGTCACAAGTTGCTATACAATTGGCATAGATGTCATAGATTGTCATATATTTGTTATTTTTAGCATGGGGAATTACAACTCATGAGATGCATCTTCATGAAACTTCTTGGGAGTTACTCTTCCTTAGAATTCAAATTTGTGGATGCTCTCCTTTATTTGGGGGTGTTACAACTTCCTTGTGGGCCCACTTTATCCACCTATGTGCCCTCCATGGATGAGTTGGAAGTTCCCATTTACACCTCATTTATGAATATTTGGCCACTTTATTACAAAAAATGTGATCCACTTCTAGTCTTTGAATTTAAATTTGCAAAATGACTATAGGCCATGATATTGGACAAATTTAATTATTTTTCTCAAATGGTTATTAATCAAAATTTGGGGACATTACATTTTCTAAGATAAGGATATTTGAACCTTATCACTAGCATAGATCCATCTTAATCCCAAATTTATCAAGCACCAAGAGGGATTAAATTTATTGAGGTGAAAATTAATTTTATAATTTAATTCCATGTCATGTATGAAATCCATCGTATCAAATGATAAACAAGTTACACCTAAAGAAATTTGATCCCGCTTGATGCTAGATAGATCTGGGTTTAAGATGGATCTACATTGATTATTTGTTGTTTTGTGATGTAACATGTTATCTAACAAGGGGGATTCTTACTCATACATAGTACCATTCCTACATGTAAAACCATTATATGTACATGTTTCCTCTCGATAAGAGTGTGATGGAAAATACATATATGACTACTTATTATTATGTTGAACAAAAAAATATAATGATGATGATGGTTATAATCAACTTCCATTGAGACCAACTTTGTTCAATTGGACATTATGAATATTTTTTTAAAAGAATTACCAAGGAAAATTTTAGAAGCAAAATTTATCCCATGGGCTAATTTTTAAAGTTTTTTTCCCAAAAAATATTCCTTATTTTCCATTTTTTTCCAAGATGATTCGCCCAAATTCCATAGGATTAAAATGTTGTACTCTAAACATCACCAAAATCATCAAAAAGCTATATAAAACCCTTGGAAATTTGAATATTTTAAATTAAAAAATACAGCCAAGCATTATTATGGTTTGAAATTTGATAATTAGTAATATTTTCAAAGGTTGCTACACTTTAAGAAAATTATGGATCCTTAAAAATTTTCATGGGAATTACTTGGTTTTCTTTAGAATTTTATTTATTTGCTCGAAAATATCTACTGGAAGCATTCATAAGTCAACATATTTTTTACGAGTTAAAAGGTCAAGAATGTAAGCATTGAAACAAATATCTTAAAATTTAGATCTAATGTGGATGTACATAGGATATTCTAAGAGAAACTATTTTTCATCTTCAACCCTGTTAGTGTCACAAAGACGACAATTTTTTTCTACCCATGGCATTTTAGGAATTGTCCAATGCCATGTTTCACTATGGCGTTTTTGAGAGTTCATTCTTATCTTAGCAATGTTGATTTTATTATTTGTGTGAGTTAAAATGGAGAAATTTTTTTGATATTATAGATTAGGGTTAATCACCTCCTTATAGTATCTTATTTTTCTCGTATCCTTTAAGTCTGTATTGCATGCCAAAATTCATCCTTAAATTTATATCCAATAATAATTTCAAAAATGTTAATATCCTACAAAGTGGCATCTTCCTCAATTTCCGAATGATTTAGCCAAGAGTTGGAATCTATGTTGGCCCCACTTGAGCTGCAAATTGTTTTGACTAGATTTGGAAGCAATATTAGGAATCCTTTTTTTCTTCTATGTTGTTTGTCTTGTTCATCTACATTAGGTTCTTAGTCATAGACATGATCTCAATGGGGGAAATAATTGCTTCTATGAGGAGGAGTTGGTAGTGTGTATTGATTTTAATTTTAAGATTGCAAGTTATAAAAGTCTATAATTGCTGAATCTTTCTCAAATATTATCTAGATATGTTGTAGCCCCAAAATTCATGGCCATATAAGATAACATGCATGATGAGAATTTCAAAGAACATTTTCTCTTTATTCCATAGCCAAAAGTCCCCTCATTTACAACTGATTTCAAGACCAAAAGAAGTTTTCCACCCTCAAGTTATCCTTTTCTTAATGCTATAGTTCCAATTAAGCTTGTGATGAAATTTGATTCCAAGATATTTGTATGAAGTCACTTCTTCTAAGCTGTTGTTGTCATACACACAATTAATGTAAGTGATATTTTTTGGATTTGATTATCATTACCTTTGTTTTGTTAGTGTTAACAATTATACGCATACTAGAGCATAAACTCTTGAGAATTCTTAGATCCTTATCTAAATCATAGAGACGCCTTGCCATAGGAATGATATCATTATCATAGTGAAGAAGGATCATGACTTTAGCTAAACTAGTGCAGACACAACTTACTTCTTCCAAATAGCCCTCTAACTTGTCGATGTATTAGCCAAAACAATATACGGGATAGAGGACAACCTTGCTTAACTCCTATATTACAATTAATTTCTTCAAAGCGTCATTTAGTGTTCATAAACTTGGAAATACTGTTCTTGTACAACCTTATCGCAACAACTCTCAATTTGAATGAAACTTTTAACTTTTCTAATCTATTATGAAGGTTAGTTCTAGGCACTATGTCAAATGCTTGCTTAGAGTCAACAAAGCAACACATGAGATTGGTTTTATTATGACACTCCTGCACAATGGTAGGACTATTCCACCACTATGCCCATCCTTGGTCAACCTTTTCTTGAGTGATACCCAAACAAGACAAGAAGACCCCTATTCAACTAATGGGCCCACTGCTTTATTGCTTCCGCAGTGCTAATTGTTCATAAATAAGTAATAATCTCTCGAATGAATATATTTATTTATTGTTGTTAGTGTAACAAGTTGCTCCATAGTTTAATTATAACTACTAAATCTGTCTTATCATTTATCCCTCTTCTCATGGATTTCTACCCATATATTGATCTTCTCCTTTAGAATAACTCCATATAACTTGGCTAAAAGAGGGCTAATCATAATGGCCCTATAAGTAAAGGGTTGTTTTTATAAAATTTGCTTTTGAAAAATAAAAATTACATGTAGAACAACACTTATAGTTACTGGTAACTTTTCTCATTAGTGAAAGTAGAGCATTAATATTGAGAGTAATATAAACATTATACAATTTGGTCATTTTTTAGTTGTTGTCACTAGAATCTCGCTATACATTTTCGGGTCAAATTGTAATTCTTCATTACTAAAATTACATTTTTGAATGCATAAATGGATTATGCCCTCAAATACCCCATTACACCCAAATTTTGAAATCTCAATAACTTATATATACAATTCCAACAACCTTTTTAATTTTTTACCAAAATTTTAAATTAAAATTAAAAATCCAAATCAACAATACACTTATACACTTATACTTATGTTTGTGATATTGCTTCCATTTGTAATTATACTCGTTAACAAAAAAGGATCCCATTTAAATATATTATTGATTGCATTCCTATCCAAAAATATGCAAAAACCATGGCTTTTCAAGCTACTTATGTATGACAGTGTGAATACAGATTGAAATAGGGAAACAACAAGAAGGATCTCGTTTCCCCTTTTGGGAATTTAGTGACATTTGGAATGGAGGGAGTATTTATCAGACAACTTTTTATTCCTTTATTGATCTGAAGCTTCATTCGAATGCGTTTTTTAAAAAGAAAGTTGCGTTTTAAAAGTCGCGTGTAAAGAATCCCCGCGTTTATTCTTTGGAGATTGTCGAGAAAGGTGAGAGAATCTAACGATGCCGTTACTTTCGTTACTTTCGATGTGACAGCGAAAGTTACCGGCTTTTTTTTCCATTTCCACGTCATCTCATGTCTATCTATATTTTTAATTTAAACTCTAGTGACATAGTATTCAACTTTAAATTAAAAATTTATTAAAGATGGGAGTATATCAATGTAAGCATATTTTTTTGGAATTTATATGTGAAATATATTAGGAAAAATTAACCATAGGATCTCACTTAATTGATTTAAATTGTGTTGGATAATGCTAATTTTTTAATAGTTATATATTAAATATGGGAGTATATCAATGTAAGCATATTTTTTTGGAATTTATATGTGAAATATATTAGGAAAAATTAACCATAGGATCTCACTTAATTGATTTAAATTGTGTTGGATAATGCTATTTTTGTATTGATAAATAGTTATATATTAAATTATATTGATGATGAGATGTTTATGGTTTTCTAAAATCAATAAAGTTTTTAACATAAATAAAGATAATTAAATTAAATATGATTTTTATAATTCAACGTTATGGAAGTGAAAATGTTAAACAAGGACATGTATATTGTCTCAGGAAGAGAAGTGTGCCTTAGAAAGAGAAGTGCACCCCCATTGTCAACCTAGTTAGCGATCTGATCTGGATCTTGGGGGCTAAGACTTGAAAGACTTGAATGCCAAGAGAGGAGGAGAAGAGACAGCTTCAAAACTGAAGCGAACAATGAACTAGCTGTGAGAAAGACAAAGTAGTGGGATCTAGGCTATGAATAGCATAGACGGACAAACATAGAATAAATATGCCACATGGAGGGGTGAGGCTTAAAGAGGGTTCTTTGAGCCTCACCTCTCAAACTATACTAAGAAAGACACTCATAACCAATACCCCAATAATAACTCAATAAAATAAGAGAAATGTAGGATAGAAACCAAATGAGTAACTTGTTATCATGAGAAGGCTTGCTAGGCCTTTATATAGCATTATTACAATGTGTCTTGAGGCCAAACCATGGGCTAAAACCATGTGCTACCAAATACCATGGATATGAGAGGGTTGCCTCTCCATTTAATGCTTTTATGGTAAATGGGAGAGGGTTGCCTCTCCATTTAATGCTTTTATGATAAATGGGAGAGGGTTGCCTCTCCATTTAATGCTTTTATGGCTTATACATCCGAATTTAGACCATATGCCCCATAAAATTCGGATCACGATCTCAAAGAGAAGTATATAGATGGATAATAGGATGTATTCTCTAAAATATTTCAAAGATTTGACCAAGGCATATACCTGCTTTTCCATGATAGTATATTTAAAATCATCCCTAAGAGCTTTGCTGAGGAAAGCGTTAGGCTTCTCATGTCCCTTATCATTCTTTTGTAGCAGTACAACTGCTATGGTATGATTTGAAGCAAAAGGGAATATAAAAAAGTATCCGCTGTAATCAGGGTTGATCAACATTGGAGTTTCTCCCAAGGCCTTCTTTATTGCAACAAATGAGCCTTTTACCTCATCATCCCATGTAATATAAGAGTCATTTTTTTCACATCTTGGTCATGTGCTTGGTCAACTTGGAAAAAGGACACTATCAACTCAGCCAGTGATCAAGGAGAATAGTGTGCCCCCTTGAAGATGTTAGTAGCTCATCGACCAACCTAGGAAAGAAGGGTGCACCCTTCTAAGTTAGCTAATGCATTGTTTATTAATATTCAAGGGGAATTCATTAGAAGCCTAGCTTTTGATTGATCTAACATTACTTAAGTTAGTTGAATTCTCATATAAAATTAGTTTCTAGTCTAGAGTGGTGTGCATACATAGACTAGGGTTTTATGTGAAGACTTTGTAAGCCTATAAAGAGGCATCTTGGATTCATTGTTGCACTAAGAGAATGATGAAATAATGTTTCCCAAATTCTAAGTTTCTAATGAGTTATATTTTCTCCTAGCTAAAATATATTGTTCTTTCTTTTTTTCTTTCTCCCTTGGATTGATTTCTAGTTAGTATTGTGCATGTTTTCTTTGGTTCTTGTTACAGGTTTCAATTTTTTTATCATTGGTATCATATCAGTAAATCCTTGGCATGATTAGGGTTATTTAGAGGCTTCCCTCCCACCCTATTCTCCTCCTGAACATAAGACATCGCCATTTTTTGGTTCTTTTAATGTCACCCTCCACCCCAATGACCACCCTAAATGGCATTGTAAACACAATTTTGTGTTGATCCCGTTGGTAGATTTGCGTGCAACTGTATCTAGAAAATACATTCATAAAATGGATAGGATTTCATGTACAACACAAACATCAACCACTTGATCGATGAAGAGTGTTGGGAAGTTGTCTTTGGGACATGCCTGATTCAAATATCTGAAATCAATACATACATGAATGGTGCCTTGCTTCTTGTTAATAGGGACAAGGTTGGATACCCATAATCTGTAAGAAATAAGGTAAATGAATCTATATTGATGTTGTTCCTTGATTTCTTCTTTTATAGTGGATGCCTTGGAGGGGTGAACTAGTCATTGTTTCTGTCATACTAGCCAAGCATAAGGCCATATGTCATTATGATGTTCAACAATGGTAGGGTTGAACCCTGAAATTTCTACATACAACCAAGAAAAAAATCCCTAAGCTCTTGGAATAATGATTTGTAAGAGACAACCTCTTGTTAGAAAGAAGAGGCTCCAAGTGAGATGTTTTATATGATGTCAAGAGTGATGGAAATATATTCCTTAATGGTAGGTGAAACGTTGGCCATGTTTCCTTCTTTGAATGCATTGAGGGAAAGGATAGGGTTTTTGAACCAATCGATGTGGTCAAGTGGGATAATACCTTGATTTCGACAACGTATTGATCATTTTTTTGATAGTGAATGGGTCCTAAGTAAAGAACTAGGAACTATGATGCAAATCATCCCACAATGTCTTAGGAGTAGTCATGGCATTCATGATATCTACATCTAAGTGAAAAAGGTGATCACATAAGTCATTTGAAACATTGGGTCTAAAATTGATAGGGTTTGAAGAGTGATTGTTTGAAACATTATCATCGTGCAAAGGTGTTGTGTTAATCACGATGTATGATCCCATGGATTCGATGATCACATTTGATGGAAAATAATGAGGCCAAAAGGATGACATTGAGGTATTTATTGGTGATGTACTAATGATGATTTTGGTTGATTATGACAATCGGTCATCAGTAGCAGAAGCGATGGATGATGATATGTAGAACCTATCAACATGTCTATTCATATCATTTGATGGAGGAAAAATATGCTCGTGGGGCAAGACCAGTAGGGTTTCCAGTGGAGATGATACTTTGCACAAGATGGGGCATCATAATGAGTAATGTGTCAACAACCCGCAATGCCAACATGGAAAAGTGGGTTGTCCAATACTCGATATATGAATTAGAGATTGGGTGGTTCTGGTAGGACGAATTGTGGTCATGTCTAAAGGTAGCATATGAGCACTTTCTGGACATATTGAACATTGAAGTGGGGAGGTATCACCTTATATATATATATGAAATTAATGATGACAAATTTGATGGGAACTATCTGGGTGTGATGAACAGTAGCAAGAGTAATTGAGAATCTAAGGAGATTTGGACAATGGTGTGTATAATGAAAAAACTAAGAATAGATAGTGCACAAATGGTTCTTCGATAAATTTTTTCTAGTAAGTTTGAGAGGCTCTACTTTTGGATTAGAGAGTATTCCCACTAAAGGTGAGTTTGAGGATCTGTTTCTAAGTGTGGATAGAAGGTTTCTAAGCTAAGGAAATGTTGGGAAAAGGTTTGTGGGAGGGAATAATATGTCACACAAGGCATATGGTGGGGGAAATCATGTAGGTGGATTGAGGGAGGGGTTGAATTTCATCACTTTCATCATGGGGGGATTGATGCCCAAATATGGACTTATTGGGGATCAATAGTTGTGTGGTTGGCATTGTCAACCATAGAATATCAAATGGTGAGGCATTGATTGGAGTGACTATTGTACAATTGGTATGTGAATATGGTTTTGGGGTTACCTCTAGGAATGGGGGTTTTAAAAGAAAACACATATTTCAAGGGTGAATACAAGTAAAGTGAGGGTTTCCATGACTGACATTTCTTGTATCCCTAAGGGAGGGAAAATGAATGGTACTTGGATGACTGGGGCCATCGATGGAGGGAGGGGAATGGTTCATTTTTCAACTACTGGAACCACTAGAGGAAGTGGATTATTGGTGTTTTTTTCTATGAGACCCTCTATAGATGGGGAGGACATGGAAGTGGAAAAAAATCATGGTAGTTGATTTATAGAGGAGAAGATGGCACACATGAGGCCATTCATAGGTGATGGTATGACTAGTGGAGGTCTAGTATATAACTCTGATAGGGGGAGTATTTTTAGACTCATAGTCCTATCTATAATGTCACTGAGAGATTGGGGGTACTTGGTGCCAATGGTAGGTAGAATGTTATCTAGGTGGGATGTGGGGTACTTCTAGTAGTATGTAATTTGGTTAATGGTGACCAATTTACCACTTTGGGGGAACAACATGATGTGGAAAACCAATGAGGCCAATTCCTTCATGGTGTACATGTAACCACATCCCAAGAGCATGTTATAATCTAATTGTGCATAAATGACTTCAACATCAAGCACAATCATCTTTACCCCTAGTTCAATAGGGACATTTTGGTAGAGGTCTTGTGGTTGCGAAGAACAACCATCATAGGCATGGAGAGTGATAGAAAAAGGGACAATATTTGGTGATCCCATTCATTTCCAAATGCTTGTTGACACGATGCAAATGGATGCACCTTCATCAATGATGAATCGATGAATGATGATTTTTTTATTATGAAAAGTATTTGGAAGGTGGTTGGTGATGGTAGTTGGGGTTTTCCACTGTCAAGATTGAATGTAATAAGAAGTTATTACAAAGGATTGATAGAACCTAATGTTGTAAGTAGAGCCTTGTTTAGAGAAGGGTAATAGGCCAAATCATTTACAAAGTGATAATTATGTGTTGCTCTCATATGAGGAATGTGAGCGGTATGTTGTTGTAATATCCCCAATATTTCACTATGGACCACTCCATTGGAATACGGAATTCAATGGTCTAATGTCACTTGGAAAAATTAAAGAAGAATTGTAAAGTGGTGAATTAGGGTCGTGAGGCACTATGGAAAACCAAGGTCCAAGTAACAAATTATGGACCAAGGAATCATTCTCTCCTAAAAATAAATTTTATTAATATTTTGAGAGAATTTGAACAAGGAGGGTGAATTAGTGGTGGACTGGGTCCAAATATGTGGTGTAACTCCTATACAAGGTGGAATGAATCCTCTCACTATAGGCATATAAATGGTGGTAACTCCCCAAGATAAAAATGGAAAATCTATGACATCTATGACAAGAATCAGGACCTATGACATGTTATGACAACTTATGACAGCTTATGACATGTTGTAGGTCATAAATTTAGCCAAGGAGGGCGCTAGAGGAGAAGGTGGGCCCACATGAGAGTGTAACTCCCACAAAAGGAAGCCAAGACTATCTAATTCAAATTTACAAGGAATATGAGGGTAATATTTGGTCAAATAACATTAGAGAGGAATTAAATGTGTTCCAAGGTATCATTCTCTCATGAAAATAATATTTATTAATATTTTATTAATAATTTTGTGAGAGAATTCTAGAATGAGGGGGAAAGGGCATAATGGAGTTTATAAAAAGGATGCAAGCCTCTTGGGAGAGATATTTTGGAAATTTGATTTATAATTGTAAATCTCTTATGGCTTTGAATCTTGGGAGATGTGCCCCTTGCATTTGTGAACTAGTTTCAGTGGTGAAAGATTCCACCCTAGCTAGTAGAGAGGAGGAGAGCATTTGTATCTCTTCATTGCGCTTCATTGCAACTGATTATTGAGAGGAGAATTCACTTTCATATTTCTCTATAGTTATTTATTACAGTTTTTATCTTCATCTACAGTAGTGGGGTCGAATTACTATCATTTGGAGCTTCTTTCTATTGATTTAGAGCCTGGACTTGTGTTGGTGCGTAGAAATAGTGGTTCTGGTTTCGATACTTATGAGAATTTATGGGCTATGAGACCTATTCCATTGCATTCAGAGAATCTTTTCCAGTAGGAAACATTTTTTTCTCACTCAAAAATGTTTCCAGATGACCAATATATACTCATTTTATCGTATCTACTATATTTGGTATCTCATCTGGTAGAGGGGCACACCTATACATTTCCATTTGGGTATCTCTTGGATTTCGAGTTGTTGTAAGAGCCATATATTGTTTCTATTAGTATTATTATTGTTTCCATACATTCTTAATAAATATTTATAGTTCCTTTCTCCATATTGTGTTCCATGTTCAACTTTTCGGTAGATGTATGTGCAAATCTACTAGTATGGTGATGCAATATCAATGCAATGTGTATTAAAAATTCATTAAAGTACCTTGAAGTATGTTAGTGAATTAATTGGGTTGATTAGGGATTGTTTGGATTAATCTGGATATTTTTGGGAATGAATTGGGTCATTTTGGAGGTGTTTGGAAAGAGTTGTAAAACTAGACAATTTTGTATTGGGATTCGAGCTAGTCTTCCTAGATTCGAATTGATGCTTATGGAGTTGTTCATGTTTGATAAAATATGAAGTATAAATAATTTCATATTGTAATATTGGTCCATGAACTCTTACTTTACATTTGGTTATGTGGTTTATACTTTCCATGCTTCAACCTTAATGAAAAATAGGTTGCACACAAAGTGTCCGAAGAAATCCATGAACCAAACTTATAAATCAACCATCCAAATTTCATATCAGATCTGATTTGAGCATATTACAATGGTATAAAGCATATTTTATGGGCTACACCTAATTATAAAAATCCAAAATTATGTATCTATTCCTCCGTTGTTGAACAAGAGCATCTCATAATACCACATAAGTCATTGTTTGGTTAAAGTTGAAAATCAACATAGTTAAAGTTGGATCCCTGGAGATAATATTCCTAATTTTTTATTGGGGATATTACAGTGGTATAAAATAATTTTCTTGGATATATGTGGAAACTCAAGAGGAATTTTTAATGGAAATTGAGATCATAACTTTCACAAGAATAAGTCCCTCAGGTGTAGAAAAATATTTAACCAATGGCTAGATTGGTAGATGGTAGAATGTTACCTATTTTCCTTCCTACCTCACCCATTAAGGAGGAAAATATTGAGTGGGAAAGGGTAATGAAGGGCCATGAGAAGTCATTGAAATAATTTTATAAGGCACAACAAGAGTTAGATCATAATTTTCAACAGTTTCAAGCCTTAATAGCATAATTCTCTACAACAAAATTTGTGGAGAAGATGTTTGGTTTCTCTAGGAAAGGAGCATCCAAAAGTTCCTATCATAAGATTGGTTTAGAGGGTAGTAAATCCACTATCAATATTAGGACTTCATATGAAAATGAGGAGATATATAGTCCATTGAAGGAAGAACAAAAATCATCCTTCCATTCCCCATCAGAACTCCATTATGAAGCTAATGTGAGTTGCACAAATGATGGAATCATAACACAAAGGTATGAAAACAATTCTGATTTTTGCAGCAGACATATTTCCTTGCATTTTCATGATATATCAGCCATTTCATCTTAGAATGATGGTCTTGTAGAGTCTTCCAATGTTGGAATTCTATATTTTGAAGTTAATAATGAAGAATGTGTTGCGAATCCATGCCACAAGCATTTGAATTTTATATATCATCCCTTAGAAAATGTAAACAAGACACAAGATTTGGGAAATGGGTGGTTACATATAGCTATGAGGGAAATTTTGTTGGAAGCCTAAACAAAGAAGTAAAAAGAAACCCATTTCCAACCATCATTTCTTCCAAAGTAAGAAAGGGGATAAATTGAGCAAGCAACTAGCCATACTAAGGATGTGGGGCTAGAGGAAGACAATGTAAGGGTTGAGACCATAGATGGGAGCTTACAGGATCCCGATGAGTTGGACAATCCCTTACGTGACAACATACATAGTACTGAAAGGATGACATTTCATGACTTATAGAGCTAACTCTTAGTCACAGAAGAGAGGATATTTCAATTATTGTCAAGGATAGATGGTGCACATAAAATTATTGAATATCTTATGTGGATGACTCAAATTGAGGAGAGGCATAAATGATGTGATGTAGGGGTCACTAGTGACCAACTGTGCATCATTAAGAAGGAATTGGAGAGAATGAAATCAGATTACTTGTCGTTGTTTATGGATAGGGACATTGCTCTCAAATTTGCTAAGGACAAGGAAATGGAGGTGGAGCAACTTCATGAGAAGTTGGGTGGATCATATCTTTCTTCCTACACCACAAGTATTCAGTTGTATATATTTGATGGAATACATGAGTTTATGGAGGAACCTCGTGTGATTCAATTTGAGCAGAAGGAGCATTGAGATTTGCAAGTGCTTGAGGAGAAGATTGGCATGGAGAATTTTGTCTAGGTACTTGTTTTGCATCTAGAGGATCATGAGATGCCTCTATGGGAGAGAGACTTAGCCATGGAGGAGGTATATGAGTGCATTCCATATTGACCAGCCAACAGAGGATCATCTGCATCCATGGATTGGGTGGATAGTTATATGACAGATATGGATTCACACTAGGATACATGTTAAGCTTACACCAATAGTGTATGGGATATAACAACATATAGAAAGACATGGGAGTTCTATTGGAATAGTATTAATACTGGGAGGGGGGGTGAATCAATATTAACACATTTATGAATAATTTTTACTTCTTATCAAATGAACTTGAACTTTAAATTATGCATCCACCATCAACAAAGACATTCATCATCACATGAACAATACAAATAACTCATATATTTTTGCATGGGAACCCAAACGAGAGAAAACCACATAATGCTCTCTTATATTGAAAATAATACATTAATGGAAGCACTAACTTTCAAAGTTCTCTAGCACCAATTGGAAGGAGGAACTGAACCCCTTGTTTTACAGGCTATTACATGAAGGGAGCACTGACTCCCTGATTTACTAAATTCAACTATAAAAAGGCACCGACCCCCTGCTCCTTGCCCAGTCATGCCTCCCTTGTATGAAAGTAGAAGATATTACTTTGATTTTATTCTAATCCGTGCACTCTTCAAATAATGCATTGTTCACAATTTGGTGTGCACCTTCTGTACACTGATATATTGCTATCATTGAATTGTATGACACACTTCACTTGAATACATCAAAATTACACACTTGACTACATCAACATCATACATAATTCATCACATTCTGTAGTCTGCGCTCTAGCTTAGTATGTCGTTATGATACGTCGCATCTTTTGTTGTGTTGTTGTTTCGACTTCGTGCATCTATATCGGATCAATCTGTGCAAATTTAGTAATATTACACTTATGTTTTGGTGCATCTGTCTTTAGAAAATCTGTGACCTTCTGTGGATCATCTGTGATACGACCTTTCTATTTTTCGCACTTGTCCCTGATCACCCTCATCATACTACACATCCTTTACTATGCTTCAACTTTGTCTTAGTGCATATGTCTTAGATAAACTACATCACTTCACGCATCACTAGTTGTGCTTCAAGTATTTTTTCACACATTTATTTTAGAATGTCTATGACTTTTTGCATCCTATCTGCAATATTGTCATTAAGTTCTCATGCACTTGAGCATCATCTGTAGTCCTGCATTTCTATCTTCGTGCAACTATCACACATAAACTACATCATCCTACGTACCATCAGTAATTATGTTCTTCTGTTCATGCACACTTGGCTCTATGTTATATAATGTTATTCTAGTTTCGCGAACCCTTGATGCCCCAAATAAGAAGCTTTTTTTATCTCTATGTTCTAGTATTGAGCTTACAAGCTTACTTCAGCTCTTCAACTTGGATTCTTATTTATACTTGCCCTGCACAGATGGTATGTCCACAAGTTGGTCATATCCTTCCTTCTTCCTTTCTTCACAGTTCCTCCACTTGTCATGTTCTGTGCCACTGAAGTGTCATTCTTTATGGGTCTTGCACATACTTGGTCATTTTCTCTGTGGGTCTTGCGCCCTTGATGTATCATCACTTGTGGGACTTGCGCACTTGATGTGTGGTCTTGTGCCCTTGAAGTATCACCACTTTTGGGCCTTGTGCACTTGAATTATCTAACCGTCACTTCCTTTTGGCACACTTGCACGCTTCAACGAATCATATGCTTCTTCCGATTGGTGAGTCTTGCACACTAATTTTGAGACTTGCTTACATGTTCAACCGATTCTAATTTCTAAACCTCTTATGCACTCCCGAAACGTGTCCAACCATCTCTTTGGCATATGCTTTTGAAGTAGTATGATTGAGTGGACTTGATACCTGCACCTGTACCTTATGTACCTCTTCGAGCTTCATGAATTGGAGTAATTCTGAATATAGTTCTTTAATCTGGATCTAGTCCTTATATATATCTTCAAGATGGTCTTGATATACTTATTCAAAATTAGTTGACATCAATGACAACCAAAATTCAACAATATCCCCCTTTGGCATTGATGTCAACACCTCATGAAGCTATGCATGTCAATCATCTCATGAAGTTGTGTGCTTCATCTATTTTGTATGCAATACTCCCCTTGTGTGTACTCCCCCTATGTTTTTTCCAGTTTGATCCTTTACCCATATGCACATCTCACTATCAGTGCTCTTCTGTTGTATTTCATTTTTGTGCATATTTCTTCTACGGATGCATGCTTCCACTATCTTTCCTCCTTTGTTTCTTTGTGCTACATGTATCAATACTTCTCTATTGATTTTTATCTCTGCACCAATCACATAATTCATGATATTTGTGTGCCTCTTCATGATCTTTCTATGATGATCACGTGCTTCATGATATTCCCCCCCCCTTTGACATCAATGGAAAAGAGGTTGTTAAGATTCAATATGCTAAGATAGAAAATATCAGTATTACATTCCATTTCACAACAATAGCATATATAGGATCACTGAAAGAACAACAAGCACAACATAAACACAAGAGACACAGATTTACCCTGGGAAACCCTCATGGGGTAAAAAACCCAGCAAAGCTTCCTCAATATAGATGACCAGCAAATACAAATATGTAATCCAAAAACATGAGCTCCTTCTCCTCCATAGCAGATCTCTCTCTCACCTATGTGCTAATCACAAGGGAGTGTAATGTGTGTTAAATGAGGAACACACCTCCTCTATTTATACACAACTCTGACTTGACTTTTACACTAACTAGGTCGGCGCCAACTTAACTACTTAACATAATGTGATAGGTCCAACCCCACTAGGGTGGTCTAATAACCCTTTAACCCACATGACTCATACAAGGCTGATCCCCACTAGGGAAGTCTAATAACCCAAGTTACCACATTATCCACAGAGGAATAAAACATCTCCGAATATACAATAAGGTCTTCACGGAGGACTGAAACATATTCAGAATAATAAGGTACAAATATAATATTCTTAGAAGTTACAATAATTCAACACTCCCCCTTAACGAGAAGGATATTACAACAACATCTGCAGGAGCAAGGAGTCATCAATTACATGATACATCTATAAATCATTGGAAGCTTTCTTTAACATCATCAGTAACTCAAACAATTACTGGAACATCTTCAAGATATTCAATACTGGAACATCAACATCTTCAGTACTAAGTCTTCATCTTTTGTAGCACTCGAACAACTACAATAACATCATCATCTGGATCTCTCGATCAACAACATCATCATCTGGATCTCCAATCAACACCATCATCATCTGGATCTCCCGATCAACAACATCATCATCTGGATCTCCTGATCAACAACATCATTTGGATATCTCGATCAACAGCATCATCTGGATCTATCGATCAACAACATCATCATCTGGATCTCTGATCAACATCATCATCATCTGGATCTCCTGATCAACAAAATCATCATCTTGATCTCCCGATCAACAACATCATCATCTAGATCTCCCGATCAACAGCATCATCTGAATATCTCGATCAATAGAATCATCTAGATCTCTCAATCAATAGCATCATCATCTATATCTCCGATCAACAACATCATCTAAATCTCTCAATCAACATCATCATTTGGATCATCTCGATCGACAACATCATCTAGATCATCTCGATCAACAGTCTCATCATCTGGATCATCTTGATTAACATCATCATCTAGATCATCTCAATCGACAACATCATATGGATCATCTCGATCAACAGTATCATCATCTGGATAATCTCGATCAATATCATCATCTTGATCGACAACATCATATGGATCATCTCGATCAATGGTATCATCATCTGGATCATCTCGATCAACAACATCATCATCGCAACATACTCTGCAATACACATGATCCTTCCTTTCAGAATTACGGGATCATGGACAATCCTTCCTTTCGGAATTACGGGATCATGGACAGTCCTTCCTTTCAGAATTATGGGATCATGGATAGTCCTTCCTTTCAGAATTACGGGACTCTAGTCCATCAACTCTGGTGATCCTTCCTTTCGAAATCACAGGATCATGGACAGTCCTTCCTTTCGAAATTACAGGACGGTAGCCCATCAACTCTGGTGATCCTTCCTTTCGAAATTACGGGATCATGGACAGTCCTTCCTTTCGGAATTACAGGACTCTATTCCATCAACATTGGTGGTGCTCAGACAATCCTTCCTTTCAGAATTATGGGACCCAATCTTTACGGAGCTACCACACTTGGACGATCCTTCCTTTCAGAATTACAGGATCCTTGTCTACTACTCACATCTTAGACAATCCTTCCTTTAGGAATTACGAGATTCTAGTCTAAGGATCAATATTTAAGACTATCCTTCCTTTCAGAATTATGGGATCACTGTCTAGGGATGATCAATCCCACCACAATCCAAGGATCAACATTTAAGACTATCCTTCCTTTCGAAATTACCGGATCACTGTCTAATAATGATCAATCCTGATCCAATTTAAAACACCTCTCATATCTATGGACGATGCAGTCCTATCATGTACATTTTGAACTAACTGTTCAGGGACGATGCAGTCCTATCACGTACATTTTGAACTAACTGTTTAGGGATGATGCAGTCCTATCACGTACATTTTGAACCAATTGTTCAGGGATGATTGTTATAGGTCAAAACTGCACTTCTCCGTTCATGATCTCCTTTAGCTGACGATCACACAAAAGGACAAAAGGGATGGAAGAGCATTTTGACCCTAGATGAAGAATGGCCTAGACTTACCCTCATTCAGCTGACATAATCCACCTTTTTCCCATTTTTTGAGCAAAAACGCTAGTCTATAAGCCAATAGTAGCGTTTTTCCCTTCAAAAACCCTACTCTGCTTCATAAAAGTAGCTTTTTCCCTGGAAAAACCCTACTTTGCTTCATAAAAGGGGTGTTTTTCATCAGAAAACCCCTACTTTGCCTCACAAAAGCAGCGTTTTCCTCAAAAAGTGATTAAAAATATATTAAATTTATGGAATGGGATTAGTTGAAGTTGGTTTTACAACTTCCCCAACCTCCCAATAAAAGAAGCCCCGAACAACAATGATGCAGTCCTATCACGTACATTTTGAACCAAATGTTCAGGGACGATGCAGTCCTATCACATCCTCTTAGACAAAGTCTAAGGACCAATTTTTGTAGACATATGTCTATGGATCAATTCAGGGACCAAAGTTCGGGGATGATACAATCCCCTCTCATCCACCAGGGACCACTTATCAACCTTATCGTTGATATTATTGACCTCATCGTCGGGACAGGTAACCTCATCATCGACCTCATCGTCGGAACAGGAAACCTCAGCATCGATACATGTATACAAGTATCCTCATCATCAATACAGTATCTTCATCATCAATACAAGTATCATCATCATAGATACAAGTATCCTCATCATCGGTGACCATATCACTCCCCCTTTCAAGGAGGTTCCTTCTGAACTGCACCAAGCTTGTCTCGAAAATACTCAAACTTTACTCGATACAGAAGTTTGGTCAATACATCAGCAACTTGTTCATTAGTGTTCACATACTCGAGCTTGATAAATACTTTCTGCACCATATCCCTATGTGCAATGACTTATCATGGAACATTGGATTCTCTATCGTTTCGATACAACTCTGGTTGTCACACAGAATCACAGTGGGATCCATCTCTAAGTCAAACAGTCCTGAGAACAACTTCCAAAGCCATATTACTTCACAACTAGTAGAGCAAGCAGCTATATATTCCACTTCGGCTGTGGTGAGAGCCACACTAGATTGCTTCCTTCTAAACCACGAGATCATGGCAGATCCCAGACAATAACATCCTCTCGATGTGCTCAACCTGTCTGATACACTTCTTGCCCAATCAACATCTGTGTAGCCATAAAATTTGAAGTCATGATCTTCAAGATAACATAGATCAAAGTCTATCGTACCCTTTAGATACCTCATCACATGCTTTGCAGCTATTAGGTGAACACGTCTAGTTTCTACTAGATACTGACTCAAGGTGTTCACAACAAAGCATATATTTGGCCTGGTATTCATTAGATACATCATTGACCCAATAATCTATCTGTACAGAGTCACATCCACTAACTTTGATGAGTCATCAGCTAACAGCTTCAAGTTGGAATCCATGGGAGTGGCCATGGCTTTGCATTCCAACATATCAAATAGTTTCCTTGGTTGAGAAAGATTCCTTCTGGGCCTTGCTATACTTCCAGACCTAGGTAGTAATGCATCAATCCAATATATTTCATCTCAAATTTTGTAGCTAGCTTCTTCTTGCTTTCCATGATCTGTTTCTCATTCCCCGTCAGAAAGAGATCATCCACATACAGTAATAGTACGACATTTTCATCATCCATAACCTTAAGGTAAATGTTAGAATCAACTTTACTTTTGGTAAAGCCCAAGCTTGTCAAGAAGCTATCAATTCTCCATCTGTGACTAAACATCATTCACACTCTGCATTGAGTGATCTTCTGCATATCTATCCATGCCATCTCTCGTCAGATGGGTCTACTGATATGAGTCTCAATATAATTCGAATTCTGTGGTGAGTTCCTTCTTGCATCCATCTAAGAGAAGAATGTCATCTATATATATACACCGTCTTCAACCTTGTAGCAAAGGTTTAAATCCGCATCACCCATGGTGATCATTAATCTCATCAAATGACTATCGATCTTGGGTTCCCGTACAGAGCTTTTTTCAATTACACCATTAAGAGAATGGTCTTTATCTATCCTCTTGTAGCAAACATCTCGTCATGATCCTCTTCTTCTTTCTAAGAGAATCGTATAGCCATGATCCTTCTATAGTATGTTGGATTTGTAAGTCTTCTTGTTGAACATCCATCACTTGTTCGGTGTTCATCACCCTTCTTTTGTAGCTCATATCACATGATCTTTCCTACAAATCAAAGTTAATTACATGATTAGTAATACTTCATCAAATCATGTTGACATGATAACCTACTATGCATACTGATATGATTCACATAGTCATGCAACTGTCTTGACCAATATTTTGGCACAACACTTTTCCATATCCTGTATGCATACAATGGCTATCTAGATGCCTTCCATCTCTACCAGAACATATTTTCAAGAGCATGCACAACTCTCATCATGTCAGCAAAGAGGTTTCATTCTCTTTGTCTTAATGGATGAGTCTTTGTCTTTATGTCATTATGGTCATATAACTTGATTTGTCTTTCTTGATGTACCTATATCTTGTTAGTAGACAACATCATCCTCATACAACACCACAAGTGCATTAGTACAATCATAAGTGTCATAACCCTAATCAATGAATGTCTTCCATCATTCACATGCATTCATTATCAAACAATCATAATTGTACTAACCTCAATAACATGAAGACAAACATATTATGAACTTAATCAAGAATTAGATTTCAAAACATACCTGTATTTCCTCAAGTCATACCTGTCAGGATTGATTGTAGTCTTGTTATGTAAGGCCTTAGCGTCGTCTCACTTGTCCAATTCATTCTCTTCTAGGATTAACCCAATCCACTTTGATTTGTTGAAACTAGATCTGGAGCTAGATTAAGGTTTGTCAGAGAAACCCTAAAAATTCAAACTTCTGAAAGGATGGAAAGATGCGCCTTGCTGAGCTGATCAAGCTGGCATACTTCAATTTTGAAATCTCCAAAATTTGACCCCTCAAAATTGCCTTTGAAACTACCAGATCTTCTGGACAGGATCCCAAACTAGGGTTTGATAAAGGCCGGTATTCTGCCCAACCAAAAGGTTCGATATTGTTCTCTAAACTTCTATTTTTCTAAGGAGCTTCCAGCCATGGTCTTAGATTCCAAAAATTCCAACTTTTGCAAAAACCCTAATTTTCCACCTTTCCGATCAAAATCTCGAACTGGGGTTTGATCAAGCCCGGCCTTCTGCCCAACCAAAAAATTTGATCTTGGTCTCTAAATTTCGATTTTGATTAGGATCATCCAGCCATGGTATCAGATTCCAAAAATTCCAACTTTCTTCGAAACCCTAATTTCCTGCAGCAGTGATGAGCCAAAAAATGAGAATGCTCAAAATCCAATTCTATTTCACAGAAATATGTGCCTTATTGTTTTTGGTGTAACTCGTAAATTTTGGATCTTCAGGGTCTGAAACTTCATCCTGTGGTAGCCTAACCTGTTATCTTTCCAACCCCACAGATATGAACTCAAATGGATTCTCTGAGAGAGCCTTATGCCAAGTGTCGCAACATGACCAGTTTATGGGATGAAACAGGAGAGCGAACTTGTACGGAGTGCCACGTGTCACTAGTTCAACTTCGGCCTCTGAAACATTTGCCTGTGAAAATAGAGTCTGTTCTCTTACTGTCACTGTTTACATAATTTCATTTGGAGCTTCCTAGCATGAGATATGACCCCTTTTCCTAGGTCACCTGTTTAGGACTGAGATCTGGAAGAGGCAGAAACCCTAACTTGTATGGATCATAAATCACAAAGTAAAATGAATATGATGTTTTCCTTTGGACACAAGGTACAGGGGATGTTGTCTACGACCTCTAGAAGTTTCAGATCCCGAACCTTCTCCAAAATGGATTTATAGCTAAAGTTCCACGATGACTGGTTTTTGCTATACAAAACCCTAACTTGCAAATTGTCACAAGTGAGACAAGTGTCGTAAGTGCTATGCATTGCCTTCCTTCAGGCTAGCTCTGATACCATGTTAAGATTCAATATTCTAAGACAGAATATATCAGTATTACATTCCATTTCACAACAATAGCATATACAGGATCACTGAAAGAACAACGAGCACAACATAAACACAAGAGACACAGATTTATCTTGGGAAACCCTCATGGGGTAGAAAACCCAGCAAAGCTTCCTCAATATAGATGACCAGCAGATACAAAGATGTAATCCACAAACATGAGCTCCTTCTCCTCCATAGTAGATCTCTCTCTCACCTATGCGCTAATCACAAGTGAGTGTAATGTGTGTTAAATTAGGAACACACCTCCTCTATTTATACACAACTTCGACTTGACTTTTACACTAACTAGGTCGGCCCCAACTTAACTACTTAACATAATGTGACAGGGCCGACCCCACTAGGGTGGTCTAATAATCCTTTAACCCACATGACTCATAAAAGGCCGACCCCAACTAGGGAAGTTTAATAGCCCAAGTTACCACATTATCCACGGAGGAATAAAACATCTCAGGATATACAATAAGGTCTTCACGGAGGAATGAAACATCTCCGGAATAATAAGGTACAAATATAATATTCTTATAAGTTACAATATTTCAACAGAGGTGCCTTCACTATGCAATTTTAGATTCTCTTGTCTTCATTTTTGGCATGGGCCTTCAAGCATCTGCTTACTTCAATTACTCCCCATCTATTTATGCTTTCTTCTCTTTTCCTTTTCTTGGGGTTGTTGTGCAGAGCTCGTCCATATTTCAATCTGCACATTCAACACTGTCTCTATGGCTATCTTGAATGTGCCCCCCCTGTGCAGTTGCTCACCTCTTTTTGTCTTGATCTTCTATTCTTTTCATACTCATTAATCAATCACCCTTCTTCATTTCTTGTGCAATATTCCATGTCATATTCCTATCATTTCACTACGCATTGCAGAGTTTCATCTTCTTTCGATTTACATTGTCTTCCATCTCGATTTATTCCAGCGTCCAACTGCTCCTTTTTGTCACATTTACTACACTGTGACCAATCTTCATTACATTGTTTGACTTCGTAGATCTTGCCACGAAAACCAAATATTATTTGCACATATTTACAATGTGGCAACAAGGTGATGTGACAAATGACTCGTGTGGAAATTCCAACGTGTCACTTTCATACTCAATCCTTTTGGGAAACATCATTCTGGTCGCACAGAACAATGAATTGGATTTCCTCTTTTTGTCCTCTTACTTGAATTCATTAACTCATGCAATAAATTTGGACGTATCCATAACCAACTTCGAATCACGCGAACATGAATTACATTAATATCACATCTCTTCCATTTATTTTTCATGCACGCGGAGAACCACCTTCCAATTCTATAAATGAGCTAAGAGTTCCCTGGTTCATCACCCTGGTTCATTCACTGTTTAACTTGTTCTATGTCTAGTTGCTTCTATGATTCTCATCTTATTCCATTATGTCTTCCTTCTTACAAATATTTAATGAGTCATTCGACAACCTTCACCTAGAAGTTTAGTCACAGTAGGGGGAATTCGCTCGACTGAGAGTGGACATGGGAGTTTGGAAAACCCAATTGAAAGAGTCTGAGTTCAACCCCTGGTACATGTAATCATAGGTTAATCACAACACTACCGAGGAGTTATCTAGTATGAACAAGAGATTCTAGTCTTTGGAGCGGCAACAGAAATAGATTTTGGACCTCCTGAACTTGATTCAGACAGAACAATCCATTGTCAGTGCATCATCCTCAACTACGAAACTTTGTCTACTGCAACCATCCTCGGAACTCATCGACCTAGTTCCAATGGATCTAGAGCTTCATCTTGCACAACAATCAACCAACCATGATGCGGAATTAGACCTTGAGATGCGTCTTAGAATCAACTTTGTAACTCTCAATTTTTTTTTATATGGCTTCCATCATTGTTTTTATACTTCAATTGTCTTTAGCCCTTGGCATGCTACCTCTTTGTACTTCACCTTTTTTTATGCGATAGAGGACTCATGAAATTTGTAACGGAATACATTTGAATATAATACAATCTTTGTTTATGTATATGCACATATTTGTACTTTCCTTCTTACTGTCTCGTGTATGTGACATTCAACACATTTTTGCACACAAATGAATAACATTACATTAATGCGACAACCAACTTCAAACATTTTCTAACTGCAACACTTCACTAGCACACACCTTTAATTCCTAATGATTATCGTGTTGAATTCAAGGATCTTACTTAATCTCTTAGAGATTAGCAAGATGGGTAGCAATTACTTGTTGCTTGAGACATACTTGGGTTGTTTGCTTCTTCTGTGCATATTTGAGGATTTTTCCTTACCCATATTTTCATGTGCACACTTCCATCTTGATACTATGCCTTACTATATTCCCTTTTGTTACTTGTATTGCGATTACTATTATGTATAATATTTCTATCTGGACAATTAATTGTTCTTTGACAATACCGAGCTTTCTGTGCAAAGCCATCACATGCATAACATATCATAGTTTGATAATACTCCGCAATATTACAAATGTAATTGCACCTTGCGCACTTCATTGTATTAATCCTTTCTATGGTATTGTAACGAAAATAATTGTAATTCTTGAAGGAATGATCGTACATGAATGACCTCATTTGATTTGTACTGTGCTTACTATCGTAGACCTTCTCATATGTTTTGCCATAGCCAAGTCCTGTCTTATTTGATAGTGATCTTTGGTCATCCAAAATCTTATTCAGGATTAATGTGTTGCCCTTGAATTTGTTCTTCATTTCATCTTCAAGACTTGTTTTGTCACTTCCTGAATGTGCACAGTTAAGAGTGTCAATCATGATATGATGTTGAACCTGTTTCTTTCGTTTTTTGTCAGTTAATTTTTCTTCTAAGAAAGATATATATTTATTCTTTTGCTCAAGTTGACTTGTCAACAATTCATTTTTTTTCTCTAACTTTTCCAGTGATGTCTTCAATACTAACTTCTCTTCTTCAAGCATTATGATTTTTCCTACTACGCAATTTAGTTGTCTCTCAAAATTAACTTCATTTTCTCTAACACGTTTTTCAAGAGACTCTTGAATCACCTTGGCTTGCTTGACTTGTTCTTCATACTTTAACAGTTCATCCTGTAAAATTTTATTCTTTCTTCTTGACTTCTATAATTCATCCAAGAAACTAACCAGTTCACCTTCCCAACCAACCTGTACAACTTATTCTTCTTCATACTGATTGTCTGATTTAATTTTTGCGACAGGATTTGGAGGTGTATTGAAGGATACACTAAAGAAATACTTATCCAATATTCCTGGTTGATTTTTTGCAACTGTTGTCTTCCTCAATGTATAGACTCTTCCTTTGTTTTGGAAATTTCTTCATGTTCTTATATTTTTCTTGTGTGTGCACCAACCTTCTTTCATTGTAATTGACCTCTTCTTCGTTGTCACTCTCTCCATATTCCTTGTATAGCCACTTTGAAGCAAAGTGGCTTACTTTTCTACATCTAAAACATTTGAAAGGAAATTTTCCTTTATACTTACCATGTCTTCTTTTAAACTTTCTCACAAAGTTTGATTCTTCCTGTAACATCCCCATCCCTCAATCCATCCAGTAAGAGGGGACATTAACTAAATCAGGGCCTCAAATTTCGCCCCATAACCACCATTTAAGAATTTACAACATCTAGAATGCATGTGTAGACATGGAATAAAAGCACACAGTGGAAATAAAATTGATCCACACACACATAACATGCAATTTCAAGCATAATTGTCACAGGGATATAAATAAAATCATTGCACATCAAATACATAAGAATACTTATATTTAAACAAATAAGATCCAAGCAACTAGATGTGTAAGACCGAGTTTCCACCCATCCATAGGCACTCTGTCCAATATATACTCTTCCTGTTGAGAGGCCCCCAGGGTGAAGGAAACACCTACATGCTTCTACCTCTCATCCAATAACCCATTCTGCTCACTATGCTTAGCCAAAAATCTCAACCAAAGCTCCACAGGGGTCTCACTAAGCCATCACAACCATGGGACTCCTTCCAACTTCCCCACACAAAACAAGGAAGGAATTTCCCTTCATTGATCCATGGTTTCCTCAGGAAATCCAACCCTTACAGTGCTTACCATTGTGCAATAAGAGTCCAACCTGTTGCATGCTAATGGAGAACCTCCTGCAACATTAATCCATGGATTTTCAAGCATCCAAAAGAAGAAGAACTCAATGGGTAAAGGTTCCTAACTTGCCCAACCTCCATGCTCACCTACAACCATCTATTTTCCCTTCCAAAAATGTAGCTCTATATTCAAATTCAAACTTTTGGGTTAAACACAATATGGTAATGGTCATGAACAACAATGGAAAACTCTACGTAATGTTGAAAAACATGTATCAGAGAGTGATCAAAAGAGTGTTGAATCCAAGGATATGAGGTAAGGGTGAAAATACAACTGAAATATCTTTTGACCATAAAAGAGATAGGAATGCTAACAACTGACATAACTGTCACAACCCCCATGCTTCAATAATTACATGAAGTGACTTTTCTCACCAACCTCACACATGCATTCAATGATTGGGTTTAATAGTCAAAAGAACGTAATTGGCTCATTTAAGGCACATGGTAGATTTTGCATGAGTTTTAAGGTTGACACAGGGCAACATAGGATTTGGTTTCCCCATAGGCCCCCTTCCTCTTCCCCTCTGGTGGAATCATAGCCCCTCTAGTGCTCTTTACATAGCTATCTCAGACCATTTTATTAATTTTCAGCATAATATTTACATACATTTCGAATTGGCATAATAAGCCAATCAATATGGTCCAAAATAAAAATATATAAATCATACATGCCTAGCCATTCACTACCTGGGCCTTGGCCTTGAGATTTTTAATGGGTTTCCACACAAATGTTATTGATGTATTGTCACACAGATCCACTTTTGTATTGGTCGTGGTTGTTTCATTATATCATCATGGATATACACTTGTATCTATGTATCCATGATTGTGTTCATTCATTCAGGTATGGATCCACACTGTATTTTGGTGGCCATATCCTTAGTCAGTATCATCATGGATCTGCGATGTATTCGTCGAAATCCATGTCTTGATTCATTGAGATGTCTAGTTCAGATATGTCAAAACTTGTATTGCAAAGCCCTTGCTTGTTGTTGTTAGTTCTTCAATTGGTGATTCATCTTTTCGATAGTCACATCAAAGTACATCACCTATCCTTTTTCTCTAGCTTCGTACTTTGCGGGGAAATCTGTTACATGAAATTTTCATCAGCAACATCAAACCTTGTGACCTCATGTTGCCACAATCCTTGAAGTCACTTTCATAATGGACGGTACTTGATTTCCTTGTCCTACAACATTTCTTGTTTTGCAACATCGATGCGCCTTGCTGCACTAGCAAACCGTGCCGAAATATCATCGACACATGATGTCCCATTGGCAACTTACATTGTTGGGGTAGCTTTCCTTTAGAGAACCCCAAGTTGACCCATATTGGTGCATGTTGCTCCATTAAAAAGCGCATCGACCTCTCTATGGGAAAAAAATTAGGTTTTTGAGAAGCTTCTAGAGTGAAACCTCATTGGATAACCTTTCCTTCCTATTTCTATGGATCTAGCTCGAGCTCCAAAACTATTGGGATCATATCTCATCCACTTTCCATAATATTCTCACCACTGTCTTATCCTCGGTGTCCTATAAAATAGATCCATGGGCATGGGTGTTGATAGGAGGAATTGGTAGTAAGAAATTGCTGGAGAAATAATTCCAGAGGCATTAGACTCTTGATGTGCTTCCTTTCAAGACAAGGGTGACATGTTGGAATAAGAAGAATCTACCAGAAAGAGACTACAACGCCAAGACTCATGGTTGTATTCCTTGTTGTTATATGTAATACAAGGATGTATTGTATTCCCATACTTGATTGTTATTTCCATGTATAACAAATCTCCTTGGCCATTTGTTTAGATCATTTGTATTGTTTCTAGTTCAATCTGCTTGCTACTTATTTGTGTTGGATATGTAACAAGTTCTTTCATACGCAAAGTTGGATTGCAACAGCTGGAAGATAGCAAGGATGAACTTCATATCAGAGGTAAGTTTTCTCTCCTTTGTCTATTGTGAATATTCGATTGATCTAGGTGAAGGTGTGCATGTATTGTCCCGTTTTGTTCTAGTTTCGACTCAATCGAACTAGGGAGCTTCACTCGTGTCCACACGTGAGAACTAATCCATAAAAATGTTTTTGAAATATTAGGAAGTATAGTGTGATAAGAAGTATTATGTTAGTATATATGTTATAATGCGTACCTAATATTATAGTATTTGATTAAGTAATTATACTGCTATAATTGTATGGATGTTATGGTATAACATAATAATTATTTGGGTGTATAAAATACAGGATATATAGGTTATATGACTAATATGATGTGTATATGATTAATAATAATATGATATATGATTGAATAATTATAATATGTATGTATACAAATGGGTATATGTATAGAAATAATACATAGTAATAGTAAGTATGGTGTATGGTATGAGTGTATGATGGTGTGTTGTATAGCTAGTAATTATTTTATCACGGAATATTAGAATATTTTGGTGGCAAGATGTTTGGTTACTTGAGGTGGCTATGTATTTACTTTGGTTGATAGTATAAGTGTTGCTTGGTTTTTCAACCAAGCATGTGCAAGGATGCACCTGCTAACTAGTAGCAGCAGTCTCAATAAAAATATGTAAAAACTAATGTAATCTCATCTAACATTAACATGTGCAAAGAAATAAAAAACTAGCTTTAAGAACATAAGCAATAAGATATATAAGAAAAACGAGAAATTAAAATAAAAATAAAAAATTGATTTTGTATTACCTCAAATGGTGAGGATGGTGAGTTTTTTTAGCAACTCCAAGGTTGAGATGCTCCAATGTCCAATGGTCTCTTCTTCTCCAATGCTTCAATGGGGATCTTCAAACTCGAAATGGGAGGCAAGGGCTCTCAAAGGGAATTTGGCAGCATAAGGATAGGATGAAATGTGGATGAATAGTGAGGAGCCCCTATCACAGTTTTATAGTTTTTGGTGATGGGAAATACCATTATGGTTTTAAGGAAACCAATGGTATTAACCAACATGGTTTATGTCTCTTTTGCCCTCTTTTTCATTTTTTGAATATTTTTTATATTTTTATTCCCTTTTAATATTTTTTGGGGATTTTGGACAATTTTTTAGGGTTTTTTGAGGAAAAATACATATTTTGAGGGGGAAAAGGTGTATTATGGTCTTTTTGGTGACCTTTTGATGGTTTTAGAGGCTCAAATGGTGGAAAAAGTGGACAAATGGGTCATGTGAATAAGGGAATGAGCTAGTGAGCACTTTTTGGGTGTTAACAGATTCCCCCTGATGTGTGAGGGTAGGAGCTCATCGTATGGCCGATAGACATCATAGTTCTTTTGTCTTTTTCCTGGGGCTTGGAGAAGAGAAGAGACCGATTGGAGACGGGAACAACAGCCCCTTGGAAGCTACAAAAACTGAAAAAAAAACATGGCCTCAAAATGAATGAGGAATAATCTCTGATAATGGACGAGGCGGGCATACCCATGCTTGTATCAAGACATATACATAACAATTAGGCCCAAGAAGGGGGACCTGAATAATACATAAAAATCTGTTGGTACATCATAATGGTCTAGAGGGGACACAATGCTGGGACATACTCATGGTCATACCATGACTGATCTCAATAACTAATACAGTGGAAAAGAGCAACAACCATTCTGAATAAGGTTTCAAAAGGGTTGATGAACTGTTGGAGTTGAAGGTGTCCAACATCTGTAGGGATTTAATGACTGTGAGTCAAGTTCTGAGGAGTATATGTAACTGTATACTTGAGGGAGTATAAAACTGTGGTACATGTGAAAATTGTCGCCAAGCGCAACTTGAATATCCATAGGAATATGTAACTGGTTGTTTCCTCAATTAGACTCTCAAATGTGGTAGAGTCAAGTGATATCTGGGGTCTTCAACAAATAACCGAAAGGACCGATACCCTGTGCGAGTCTCAACGATGCGATCAAGGTGTTGAAGTTGAGCATGTGAGAAACAATCATTTGGAGAGGCACTGAGGACTCCTTTCAAAATGATCCGTAGGCACTCATCACTAATGGTTATGAGTCTAAGGTACAGGGACCTCTGGGTCTATCCTATGGAATAGAATTGGTTGGCATCGACAGAGGGAAACCAACAACTACCAAGGCAATGATGTTTCCTTGATAGGAGTGCGAGGTGTACAACTGAAATGTGATAGTATTGATGGTAGGACTGACATACTGTGGGGATGGGGAATATCTGGGGTCATAGAGTGGGTGGACTCAAACTTCTTTTGTTCAGAGCATGATGACATGGTTGACCTGGTAGCATAGGAAAGTGATTTTTAGGTGTGGGGATCATAGTTTAAGGGATCGGGGGTATTTATTGCAAACTAGAGTGACTTTGGGGGGACAAGCTGATGGATGCTATTGGGAGACTCTCAGGGTGACATACTGCAGAATACTCTGAACAAAGGCGACCATAATGGGGAAGCTGCCATATGAGTAGACATGATTTGTTGTGGTGCCAAAAATCACCTTTGGGTCCTTCTTCATAGTTTTAATGAGCTCCAAGAAGGGATAAAAGTTTGCTCTGAAATGGTACTGTCCTGTGGATTTATGTGAGCCTGGGACTGTTCATGCTCGTGAGTGCTTTCATTTTTAAGGAGTCTGAAAACGATAAGAAGACTCTTAATTGGTGGAGGAGTACCATCCTGTGGATTTGTACGAGCCCAAGACGGTAATTACTCATGGTTGCTTTCAATTTTAGAGAGTCTGGAAGCGGTAAGTAGACTCTATTGGTGTTATTTTTCGTATGTTAGTCTCCAAGGCCCAAAAAAGCATAAAATGATGCAAATGGAGAACTCCTCTAGCCGATGTGACTAGAGTATTCCTTTTTAATAATTAGTCTACAAGGTTCGGAAAAGGGGTAAACTTATACCAGGTAGTCGCCCTTTTAGATACTTTTAGAGAGCATGAAAGGAAGCAAGATTTCTCGGTGATCTTTTCATTGTTTTAGGAGTTAGAAAAGAGCTTAACAGAAACTCCCTAAGTGCCTTTTTTGTAAAGGAATTGCTCATCCCAAAAAAGGGGTAAAATTATACCAAACAAGAAAGGTATTGGTGAGAGCGAGAAATTATCTCGAGCATCGTCACGAGCACGGAAAATTGAATCAGGTGATATAAATATTGTCAAAAATGGGCAACGGTCGATGTGGCATGCAAACTGAGGTGACGAGTGTGTGAAAAAATGTCCAAAAAAATTCTAGGGGTGAGAGTGAGAAATGATCTCAAGCATCATCATAAGCACGGAAAACTGAATCTGAAGATATAAGACTCGTCAAAAATGGACCACGGTCGATGTGGCACGCAAATCGAGGTGATGAAAGGCATGTAAAAAATGCCCAAAAATAGGACCTGGAGGAATCAAGAAAAGGAGTGGACTATCGTGAAGGTCTCGCTGCGCTGATTCCAACGGTTTGAAAAACGGACATCATATGATGCCGAAATGGTTGATTGAAAATTGGTCAAATTTCTATAAATAGCAAGTGGACCCAATGTGACTAGTGTCATTTTCACCATTGAGTTTCACAGAGTAATTTAGTTGGGTCAGAGCATTTTCTTGATTTGTGGGAGATTCGACCGTCGGTTTTTCATTCTGCGAGTTTCGGGTAAGCCTATGTGCCTTAGCCTTTCAATTTATTTACTTTTTGGTGAGCGTCGGGGTCTCAGAAGCTGCGAATATTCCACGTTGGCTTTCCAACACACAATATTGCAGGTTTTGGGCCTTTTTTCGCAATGCAAATCATGGGTATGGGCTGGAAAAACGCGATGTGCATCGCGGCTATCGATGCTTACAGCCGCAATGTTCATCACAACTATGTATGCTTACAGCTGTGATGTTCATCATGGATGTGGGTGCTTACAGCCACGATGTTCATCGCGGTTGTGGACGCTTACAGCCGCGATGCACATCGCATCTGTGAGGGATGACAACCGCGATGAGAATCGTGGCTATGAGGGCTGATAGCCGCGATGTTCATCGCAGCTAAGGGTCCGAAAGTCGCAATGGGGATCGCTTGGTTAGGAAACAATTTTGTTTTATTTTTCTAAAAAATTTCTGTGTTGTTTTGGCAGGATGATGAGGAGGCCGCTGGTATCATGGAGGGAGAGGGAGATTGATGAGTGATTGATGGGAATTATTTGGGAGAACCTGGATGTGTAGGAAGCCTTAGCTTTGGGAGGACTACTGAAGTTCGCTCAGATCCCTCTCATGCATTCAGTCAAGGAGCTGCTGAACAAGTTGGTTGACGTCTGGGACCCAGAGGAGGTAGCTTTTATTGTGTAGGGTGAGCAAATGGAGCTTACCTTGAATGATGTATATTTTCTTACTAGTTTAACTCATTTGGGAGAGATAGGGGAGACCCAGCCCAGGATTCTGGCTGGTATGGATATTGAGGATCTCCTTGAGAGATTCTGCATTCTAGGGGCCCATGCGCATAACAGCGCATTGAGTATCTCAGATCTGCGAGAGCCGAAGATGCAGGCAGTGGCAGCTTGTGTTTTGAGGGTGCTTGGTGCACAGGCACCCCATCGTTTGTCGAGGGGGGGAAACGATGATGGTTCACCATGTCTTGTCGGGGACCTATTTTTCTTTGGGCCAGATGTTTCTAGCCTATGTTCAGTGAGAGCTAAAAAAGGTTAGGTAGGAGGGAGGAGAGTTTAGTTATGCCTCTTTCCTCTATTGTTTCTTTTTCGAGTGGGTACCTATCTTGCGGCCACGTGTGCCGGTTTGGGAGGGACTGAGGAGTGATCCGTGGATGGTGCGGTGGGGGGAGATGATGCCCCGGGGTGGTGGTGGCATTCGACAGTTCTTCTCATCGGAGATGTACGATCAGTGGGAGCAGATGCCCATTTTGATTGACGACTATCCATATAAGGGTATGCACTTTCGGGGAGACCCTAAGATGCCTCGAGCTCAGGGACAAGCTTGGGTGTTAGACGGTATGTCTTTATTTTTATTTTTCTATTATATCATGTTTTAGATGTTTTGTTATGAGTATGGCTAGAGATGTTTATATGATACTAACTTGTTTCAGTGTGGGTCATGGAAGATGTTGGTTCAAGGCCTCCAGTGGATCATATGGGCCGTAGGGGACGGGTGATGGTGGTGGTACCTCCACCGGTAGCGGCACCCTCGCCTCGTGTACGAGGAGTTTTGCGTCATCGAGATGATGCCCTAGAGGATGTACATGATACCTTGGAGGCGCTGCTAGTGGATGTACCAGATGATGGTTGGAGGGATCTAGATCTGCATGTTCTCGATTGTTGTTACGATGCTCCTCGTGAGTAGAGATCGATCCTGCAGAGAGTAGCTGTAGTGACAGCTGAGAGGAGGGCTCGAGAGCTGTATGATTCGGAGGAGCCAGAGGAGCCTGGTGACCGTGATAATTAGGTTATCTTGTACCTACCCCCAAATGCTGATGAGCATATGGGGATGTATTTTGTTGATATACATTTTGTACGACTGGTGTACTTTTTGTATATTTGGGTGCTGAGGGCACTCTTGACATTGTGACTATATGATGATATATGTATTTATGCCTATTGATGCATTTTGATTATACAGTCTTGTATGCACGTGGATGCACATCTTTGTCATTGCTTTTATTTCTTGTTGCACGTGGATGCAATACTATTGTTTTTGTATGCCCGTGGAGGCACATGTTATGCACGTGGATGCAATGTTATGATGATTTAATTAGTTTGTTTATTTCATTTTTTGATGCCTATGTGATGCATGTTGTAATGTCCTACATGTTTTGGTTGACGTGTCAATTTAGAATGTCGTTTTCCATTTGGTCTGCTACACTGTTTAGATTTCTTGGGACATGAGTGAATGAAATGGATTCAAAGTGTCGAATCATTTGTTTAGTGCATAGGAATTTTCAAAATAGACAGGGATCGCATACCTTGTAACAGTTGTTGAGCTGGGAAACAAGGAGCTGGGAGTCCAGGAAAACACTAAGGTGACTTATGCCTATTTGCAGAGCAGTAGCCAGTAGACCAGTCACGGCATCGTACTCAGCTTGGTTGTTTGTGGCAGCACCTATGCACACTCCGTCAAGGTGGACCAACTCATATGAAGGGGAATAAATTACCCAAGCTGCTGAAGTGAGATTTGGATACCAACAACTTGCACCATCGGCAAAGCCGATATGGTAGAGTGGAACAGGATCCATCTGTGTTCATGCAGGAAAAAATGAAAATGTAAGGTTTTGGAAGTTTATAGCGAAAAAATAAATTAAAAAACTGTACAATATGGACTGTGGTGTCTAGGAGATTTTTGTGGATAGAATCATTTGAGGTACAACCCATTACGGGGGTTGCGCATGAGGTTTCCTTCTGAATCGGTCAAAATGTATACCCCATGTCCAAGGAAAGTGTGTATGACGTATGGGCCTTGACATGTGGACTCGAATTTTCCTTTGCCTGTTTTTTCATGGGCTTGGTCGTAAACGAGTACCAGGTCTCCTTCACTAAATGCTCGTGGGTGAACATGTTTATCGTAATGGAGTTTAGATCTTTCTTTGCAACAATCTTCGTCGGCCTACTCTAAAAGAAGTAAGTGTTTTTCAATTACTGAAGTATCCGGGAGGAGTTCTACGGAAATTTGTAATGTCGGTATCTGACACTCAATGGGGAGGATAGATTCCACATCGTGAACTAAATGGAAAGGGGTAAAGCCGGTGGCAGTTTTAGTGGATGTGCGGTAATCCCATAATGCAGGAAAAAGCATGTGATGCCAATTGGACTTATGTCGGTCGACAGTGTGCTGGAGGATAGTCTTCAAAATTTTGTTAACCGCTTCGACTTGGTCGTTCCCTTGGGGGTAGTAGGCGGAGGAGAAATGATGTTCAAACTTAAGGAGTGTTAACAATTCTCGCCAAACAGAGTCCTCGAAGTGAGAGACTAGAGTTGTGGTTTGAGACGAGGTTCTTTGGTACTCCGAAGTGAGAAATAACATGGTTGAGGAAAAAACGGGCTACAGTGTCGGCTTTGCAATTGTAACTAGGCATGGCTTCTGCCCATTTGGTAAAGTAATTGATAGCCACAATAATGTGTTTATGGCCGCCAGTTGATGCGGGATTGCAATCCATGAAGTCGATGGCCCATTTGCAAAATGGTCCAATGGTGACGACTGGATGAATGGGGGCGGGGGGGGTTCTCGTCTTGGGGGCAAAAAACTGGCAGTTTTGGCAATGTTGGACTACTGTGATACAATCAGTGAATAATGACAGCCAAAAATAACCTGTGTGAATGACCTTTTGGGCGGTGGCCATTCCAAAGAAATGGCCACCGCAAGCACCGCTATTGTAAAATCTCAAGCACAACTGAATCTAGCTACTGTGGATTCCTCACTGGTGAAAGATTGCACAACATTTGCAAGAATGGCATAAAAAAATTTAAATGAATGAAGAACAATTACACATGAATTGGTGAATAATGTCAATATTATTAACTGTCCAACCTTAACAAAGGTTAAGAACACTCATATATACAAATCTGGAAGAATTCGAATCCATCTGGAGTGTTCACACTGATCTAGCTTAGAAAAAGCTCAAACCCCCCTAGGTTGACCAAAATATCCCAAACCATCCCAAACTGGTTCGAATCTGCAGTGTGAATGCTGGGAATGACTGGACAGGCCCATGTGACCTCACACATGTGAAGAAACTGGTTGGTTAGAGGTTTGGAGTCTAAAATTGGTCAAAAATGTGACAAAACAAGGCAAGATTGTCCACAAAGAGAGCAAATGCGCCCTAGGTAGAAGAGAAGCATGCTGAGTGCATTAAATGACCTGAGGAGGGCGCTCTAGGCATGCTGAGTGCATTAATTGCCCTGGGGAGCGCTCCACTTAGCTGGTTTGACTCAGCACTTGTTCACATTTGCCATCTAGTTCATGATAATTGACCATTTAGTAGCTAATCAACTTAGGGATGTAATCATTAATCACTTGGGCTAATTAATCATCATTAATAAATGATTAATGTACATAGGTGGAAAAATGTTCTAACACCCCCCCTTAAGCTAGACTTAGTGAAATATCAAAAATTAAGGCCTTGGCAACTAGGCTCAAGTCACCTTTTACATCATAAAATTTATTTGTCCATGTAACCAAGGTAAGGAGGAAAACCGCATGGGAAATAAAACCTCCCCTCTAAAATGGACATGTGGCATATATCAAAATACACCAATCATCACCATGCATCACTCACCCCAAGCAAAGATCTAAGGTGAGTGAAGGTCTTCTCGGTAAAACACTTGGTGAAGATATCAGCAGTTTGCTCACTGGATGGGCAATACTGCAATGCTATGATCCGGTCATGCACCAAACCCCGAATGTAATGCATGTGTATCTCTATGTGCTTGGTCCTCTGCCTCTGTACTGGATCGGTAGAAATCTTGATTGTACTTTGATTATCACACCAAAGAATAGTGGGTGAATCAAAGACAATCCCGAACTCTGCAAGAATACCTTGCAACCAAACACATTGTGTGGCTGCATTGACTGCTCCCCTGTACTCGGCCTCAGCTGAAGATAAGGAAATAGTGCTCTGTTTCTTGCTTGACCAGCATATAGGTCCATGTGCAAGCATAAAAACATAACCGGAAGTTGACTTCCGATCAATACAATCACCGGCCCAATCAGAATCTGTAAATCCTACTAGTTCAAGGGATGAACCAGCAGCATAATGGATACCAAAAGACTTAGTACCCTGAACATAATGAAGGATCCTCTTGGCTGCCTTCCAATGGATCTCATGAGGCTCTTGCATGTGCCTTGCAACAGCCCCAACAGCATAAGACAAATCTGGTCGAGAGTGTGTAAGATACAACAAACTCCCAACTAGTTGTCTATACAACGAACTGTCAACTAGTGGTGAAGAACCCCATTCTGTAAGCTTAACTCCTGAAAGAAATGGAAATTTTGCAGACTTACATTCAGCCATCTTAAATTTCTGCAGCAAATCTGAAGCATACCTTGATTGACATACAGAAATTCCATTCACAGATTGATCAATCTCCAAACCCAGAAATTGTTTTAGCAATCCTAGATCGGTCATGGAGAATGCACTGTGCAATGCTCTCTTAACTGAGTCAAGTTCTTTGGTGCAGCTACCAGTGATCAAAATATCATCAACATACAGTACAATAATCAATATCAGATCACTAACATGCTGCATATACACATTTGAATCAGACTTACACCTCTCAAACCCCAAAGATAGCAAAAAATTGTCCATTTTTGCATACCATGCTCTAGGAGCTTGCTTGAGCCCATAGAGTGATTTGTTCAACCTGCAAACAAGTGTATGATCAGAAATAAAACCTTCAGGCTGCTGCATATAAATCTCCTCATTCAGATCCCCATGAAGAAAGGCACTCTTTACATCCATGTGATGAATCTCCCATCGCTTGGAAGCCCCAATTGCCAAAACTAGTCTTATGGAGTCCATCTTTGCCACCGGTGCAAATGTCTCTGTATAGTCCACTCCTTGGACCTGAGAGTAACCCTTAGCTACCAACCTGGCCTTATACTTCAGATCAGAGCAATCAGATCCAATTTTGGTTCTATAAATCCACTTGCATTGCACTAGTTTCCTCTTGGGAGGAAGAGGGACCAAATCCCAAGTTTTGTTCTCATGGAGTGAGTTCATCTCCTCTTGCATGCCTGATTGCCACCTTGGGTCTGTACATGCTTCTGAATATGACAGTGGATCAGATCCAACCATCAAATAACATGCCTCACTCAGATCAGAATTATTATATGCAAAGGAATTGTGAAATTGAGATCTAGTTTTCCTAGCATCTTGGGGATCTCCCACTAGCTCTCTGGCACTTTGAATTGTTTTCTCTGCCCACTTGGGCCTTGAAGGGGGGATATGTTCAGAATCCATATCAACATCATCTTCAGTAATCTCAGAATCAGAAATATCAGAGAATGAATCACTACTTACTTCATCATCAAGACGAGGGAATGAGCATTCCCCATCACCTTGTTCACTAGCTTGCAAAAATTCTTCCTCTTCGAATTTGACACTTCTTTCAATGAAAGTTTTGTGAGTGGATGGATCAAAGAGCTTGTAGCCCTTGGAATCCTCTGCATACCCAACCATGATTGACTCCTTGCTTTGGGGCTGCAATGCCTTTCTCTTCTCCGGTGGAATTCTGGCCCAAGCCCTTGAGCCAAAAATTCTGAAATGTGAGACATTTGGCTTGTGGCCCATCCAAGCTTCAAATGGAGTGATTCCTTGCAATGCTTTGTGTGGTGCCCTGTTCTGAACATATGCTGCACAATTCATAGCTTCAGCCCATAATTTAGGAGACAAATCCCTTGCTTGCAACATGCAAGTTGCCATCTCTTTCGGTGCTCTATTTTTGCGCTCTGCAACACCATTTTGCTGAGGTGTGTAGGGCACTGAGTGTTGCATCTGAATGCCATGCTCTTGACAGAGCTGCTGCAAATTGTTGTTGACATACTCTCTACCATTATCAGTCCTCAAAATCTTCATGGCCTTCCCACTGAAGTTCTCAACCATGCTCTTAAAAATCTTGAAACAATCAAAGACTTCAGATTTTTGCTTAAGGAAAAATAACCAGCAGTACCTTGAGTAGTCATCGATGAAGGTGAGCACATATTTGCTGCAGCCATAGGAGGGTGTGGGGAGTGGCCCTATGAGATCAGAATGTACTATCCCAAGAGGTTGATCAGCCCTCCTAGCCTTCCCTTTATCATACTTCCTTTCAGGATGTTTCCCAATCATGCAACCCTTGCATGTTCCACTCGAAAATCTGATTTGGGGCAGCCCTTCTACCATATTTTCTTTGCTTAAAACTTGAAGATATCTGTAGTTTAGGTGCCCATACCTTTGATGCCATAGCTTGCTGGTCTCATTCCCATGTGACAGCAGCACACTTGGTGAAGAAAATTCGAGGAAGTGGGAGAACATGTACATCTTCATGTCATGGTCTGCAACACCCTTTGCAACAATTTTCCCGGTGGAAACTTCTGATATCTCCACTTCATCCTGAGTGAAGACCACCTTCTTTGCTGCTCCAGTATGTGTCATTTGATACACAGAGAGCAAGTTTGCTGCAAGATTTGGCACATACAGCACATTGGAGAAGAAGCCATTCTCCATAGAGATTTTCCCAATGCCATGAGCAGGGATTTCTGGGTCATCTCCCATTCGAATTGAGAGACCACTGTAGGGAGCAAGTTCAGAAAACGAGTCTCTTGAGGAAGCCATGTGCCTTGAGGCACCTGAATCAATGATAAACAAAGGTGAATGAGATGAGCTAGCCACCAAAGCATGGCAGCTCTCCTTGTCTTCAGAAACGCACTCCTTCTTCTTGGAACTTTCAGGAAGAGGAATATTATTTTTCTGTAGGAGATGTGTCATGGTGTCTATGGTTTTCTTCATGCATGAGCTCTCTGGATGAAAACCTCTTTGACAGTAGCTACATTTTGTCTTCTCAGCCTTCTTTCCCTTGTTCTTGACAGGATTCGAAACCCCCTCAGAGGATTTGGGCCTCTCATCCTTTCTCTTCTTCTCTTGAGGTTTCGAACCCTTGGGTTTTTGCTTGCCTCTTCCACATTTCGAATCTCCAGCTGCAAGCACTTGATCTTTTTGTTTGATGGAGCCCATCAAGACCAGCTTGTCTTGCTCTTGAGTTAGCATCTCCATGAAGTCAGCCAAGGATGGCATCTTCCAACCTCTGACTGTGAGCCTTGTGGAGTTGAAGGAAGACACAAAAACTGAGTATTCAGAACCCAATTTGGAGAGAATGGACAACACCAACTGTTCTTCTTTCTTCTCTATGCCACATTGTCTGATCTGCAAGACCAAGTTCTTGAACTTGGTGAAGAAGTCCTGGATGGAATCGAAATTCCCTGGGCTCAGTGAGACAAGCTCATTTTCGAGCTGGTGGCCTCTCATCTCATCAGTCTTTCCAAACAGTGTCTCAAGCTTGAGCCACACTTCATTTGGAGTTGCTAGACTTTCTACATGAAACAGGAGGTCTCTCGAAATGCTGAGACAAAGGAGGCCAAATGCCTCATCCATTCTGTTAAAAAACTTGGATTTCTCCACAGCTGAGTTTGGCTCAACCTCAGTGCCCATCGTGATTCTGTAGAGACCCTTGGATCTCAGCAAAATCACCATTTCTGCCTTCCAATCGAAATAGTTGAAGGGTGTGAGCACGTTTGGGTGAGATGGCTCCATTCTCCTCTGCTGCAATTCGCACTTGCTGACAATGCTGAACTCCAATACCTGCAAACAACTCTCAAATCACTCTGGAGGGATCTACACTCACAGATTCGAACCCTGTATGGATAGTGGGTGCATTCGGGAGAGCATCACACCTGAGAGGAGCCACTAGATTTCTCCAGTAAGCTCAAGGCAATGGCCTCAGGAATTATGTGGTTTCTCCACTGTTTCTGGCAATCCACTACAACAGTCTGCTGGTTCGAATTCTAGCTCCAAGAGCTCTGATACCATGTAAAATCTCAAGCACAGCTGAATCTAGCTACTGTGGATTCCTCACTGGTGAAAGATTGCACAACATTTGCAAGAATGGCATAAAAAATTTAAATGAATGAAGAACAATTACACATGAATTGGTGAATAATGTCAATATTATTAACTGTCCAACCTTAACAAAGGTTAAGAACACTCATATATACAAATCTGGAAGAATTCGAATCCATCTGGAGTGTTCACACTGATCTAGCTTAGAAAAAGCTCAAACCCCCCTAGGTTGACCAAAATATCCCAAACCATCCCAAACTGGTTCGAATCTGCAGTGTGAATGCTGGGAATGACTGGACAGGCCCATGTGACCTCACACATGTGAAGAAACTGGTTGGTTAGAGGTTTGGAGTCTAAAATTGGTCAAAAATGTGACAAAACAAGGCAAGATTGTCCACAAAGAGAGCAAATGCGCCCTAGGTAGAAGAGAAGCATGCTGAGTGCATTAAATGACCTGAGGAGGGCGCTCTAGGCATGCTGAGTGCATTAATTGCCCTGGGGAGCGCTCCACTTAGCTGGTTTGACTCAGCACTTGTTCACATTTGCCATCTAGTTCATGATAATTGACCATTTAGTAGCTAATCAACTTAGGGATGTAATCATTAATCACTTGGGCTAATTAATCATCATTAATAAATGATTAATGTACATAGGTGGAAAAATGTTCTAACAGCTATGACAGTCATTAAGGACTTGTTCTGCTTCTTCTTGGGAAAGGCACCATCGTAGGATTGTGTCGATGCCACGTCGATAGATGACATCACCCAAGAAGAGATAACGAGGGGCATGGTGATGAATGCGACGGTGTCCGTCACAGTCGATATTGGGTCGAAACTTTTGTGTGCGGAGGTATACCAAAATGTCGTCGTACCAAGGGTCGTCAGACGAGATGATGAACAAATGTTCGTCAATTATATAAGTATGGATAGTTAGTGATGACGACGAAGATGGTAGGTCCGTAATGAGTTGAGCGAGTGCTAGTGCTTTGGTGCTCTTCGGGGTTTTAAAAGCCAGGTCATATTCTTGTAAGATAATCACCCATTTGGCAAGATGGCCTTGTAGAAGGCGGCGATTCAAGAGATAGACCATTGGGTTGGAATTTGCCACAACCATAGTATGGCTTAGGAGAATATAATGGCGCAGCTTTTGTACTGAAAAGACGACGGCGAGGGCCATTTTCTCTTCATGTGGGTAGCACAGTGGTGGGCCTGATAAGGTTTGGCTCACATAGTAAATGACATGCTCTTGACGAGTGGAATCTTCTTGGACGAGTACTCCAGAAATGGCGTAATCTGATGCAGAAAGGTTAAGGGTAAAGTCTCTTGTGAAATATGGAGGAGAAATCAATCGGGCACTTGTAAGTGCTTTCTTCAGGTCTGTGAAAGCTCCTTCTGCTTGGTCATCCCATACAAAATGGGTATGGAGGCATAGCAAATGGAGGAAACCATGTATTGTGGTGGCGTAATCTGGGACAAAGCGACAAAGGAAGTTGGACTTCCCCTGAAGGCTTTTCAATTGTCTTAGCATACAAGGTGATGGTAGTTCTACAATGGCTTGGACTTTTAGAGGGTCGACGGTGATCCCTTTTTCTAAAATGATGAAACCCAACAAACAGCCTGCTGGAACGCAAAAGACACACTTGAGTGGGTTCAAGCAGATTTTGTATTTTCGACAACGCAAGAAGACTTGCCGAAGATCGTCCAAATGGTCAGATCATTTCTTAGATCGAGCCATGAGGTCGTATAGATAAATTAATATGATTTTATTCAGGTCATGAAAACAATAAGTCATGGCTCGTTGGAAAGTGGCTCCAGTGTTCTTGAGACCGAAAGGCATGACGTGATAGGTGAAGGTGCCCCATGGGGTAGTAAAAGAGGTCTTGTATTGATATTCTTTACGGATTTTGATTTGGTTGTATCCGGAGAAACCATCAATAAAAGAAAGTACCTCATGCCCTGCACATGCATCGATTAGTTGGTCAATAAATGGTGTTGCGAAGTTGTCTTTGGGACAAGCTAGATTGAGGTCACTGAAGTCAGTACAGACACGGATGGTGCCTACTTTCTTATTGACTGGTACTGGCTTTGAAACCCAGGTGGTATATGCAATAGGGTATATGAAACTTGTTGCTCGAAGCTTCTCAATTTCTTCTTTGACGGCTGGAAGCTTGGATGGGTGAATGGGGCGCTGTTTCTGGAGGATCGGTGATATGTTGGGCCAAGTGTCTATGTGATGTTCTACAATGGTAGGATCAAGACCAGGCATCTCGGTATAAGACCAGGCGAAGAAATCTTGAAATTCTTGAAAGAGTTTCTTATAGGCTTGGGTTTCCTTTTCAGTGCATGATGCACCTAAAGAGATAAGTTCAGGTTTTTCGGGGGTGGTGGAGATGCCTATTTTTATGATTGGCGAAATGTTGGCCATGTTACCTTCTTCAAAGGCTTCTAGAGCTAGGATAGGATCTTTGAACCAATCGACCTTGGTTGGTAAGAAGTCTTTGGATTCAACGAATAGTTGGTTCGCCGTAGATGCCTCAAGGATAAAGTATGATCGATGGTGCATATCATCCCAAGGGTATTCCGGTGCAGTGACCGTTTCTAGGATTTCCTCATCGGTACAGAATTAGTGTTTCATTAAATCAATTGGTTCAGGCTTGTAGGTAGTTGAAATCATATAAATGGTATTGATTTCTTCTGAACGAGAAGATTCTGGGGGGAATTTCCTCAATGAGCGAGGGAGATATCTCTAGGTCGACATTATTCAATTCGTATAGTACTTCTCTGTAATATGGGAGGTCGGGGCAATGATGTGAATAATGGCCGTAGATGCCGCATATCGCACAAGGGTGGTTTGTGCACAATGATTTATCGCGAGGCTGAGGGGGTAGTTCTAGTTTGATAATTGGAACGTTGGTGTCATCATCCAACATATTCATGTGTTCTTGAAGTGCTGGTACTTGTGGACATAGATGGGTAGCATGGCCTATATCGTCGCACAAAAAGCACTTGGGGGGTATGCAAATTGTTGGAGGATTCTTTGATAATTTGGGGGTCATTGGGGGGGTGCGATTTGTGGGTCTAGTGGTGTAGGTTTGTGGACCTCTGCCCCCATTGTAGCGAGATTGAGGGGGAACATAACTAGAGGTTGATGTAGTGGCCCCTGTTGGAGGTGGTCGGTTTTGGGGGTTCGACACACCAAGTGGTGGATGGTTCGAAATATTGATGGGTTGTACCGTTTTTAAAATGATATTCGGTGTCGAGGGAGGGGTTGGGGTAGGTATGTACCACACAGGTAGTCCTAATGTTAATCCCGAGAGATTAAGTGTAGCCATGAAGTGTGTGTTGATGGCGCCTGAAGGGGGAAATTAAAATGGATAGTATGAATTGGTGTGGCTCCTATATGACTAGGCATTGTGGGTGGTTGTGGCAGTGGTTGAGGTTGTGGGGTATGCTGTTGTGTGTTGTGCAAGAGGGTGCACAAATCGGATATTTCAGTTATCCAGATAGGGGGTGGGATAGATGGGAAAGTGGTGGTCATGGGAGTATCCAAATATATCTTGGGTCCGACTAAGGAGACGAACGATGTGGGTGCACTCTGAACGAGTTGTTCGAACATGGGAAGAACATTTTTAGGTGCTGCGAGGGCATTGGGATCATAGTATGTTATCTGGTCGATTTTGACTATGCGTCCTTCGTGGGGGAACATCATGAGGCGAAAAACAAAAGAAGCGACAACTTTCATTTTATACATGTAGCTTTGTCCCAGAAGGATATTGTAATCAAGTTGGGCGTTGATGACCTCTATATCTATGGGAACCAGTTTTCCCCCAAGCTGTATGGGCATGTTCACTAACAGACCCTGAGGTTGAGTTGCACGACCATTGTAAGCTCGCAATGCGGTAGTTGACAGTTGTAGCGTTGGGGATCCAAGTTTCTGCCAGATGAAAGTCGACATAACGCAGGTGGAGGCACCTTCATTGATTATGCATCGATGAACGACGAGGTTGTGAATGGACACAGAAACCTGAAAAGATAGAGATGAAAGAAGACGAGGTTTGGCTTGTTCTAAGTCGAAAGCCATCATATTGGATTCGATAGGGTCTATGGCACCAATGGCGGATAATAATAATTTTCTCTGTGCAGGACAAGTTTTTAGGATTTCTAGAGCGGACATAGCAGTGGGGGACTGGGCTAGGTCTTCTACAATGTTATAATTCGAAGTTGCACGAGCGTTAGGGTTGTTGTTGATTTGTCATAAAGGGAAGGGAGGTGCTTTTGGACCCCTGTCCATGGGAATATTAGGTATGCGAAGTGGCTGATCAGTTGGGAGGGTACTCCAAGATGGATCAGTGGGCGTGGCCTCAGGGGCTGAGCCGTATTGATTTCGGTGGGTTTGAAGGTTGACATCATTAGCAAATTGTGATTTTTGGGCTCTATATGCTGGTAATCAGTTGCCGCACATGTAATTTGTTGCTGTGTTGCAGCGGATCCTTGTGGGGGATCCATTGGATGAGTGTTTACTACTCCTGGGTTGGGTAGAGGATTTTGCAATATCATGGGTTGCAGCTGAGGAGGTGGTGCTAGTTGTGCAGCATTTCCTTGTCGTTGGGTGTCGTCGGTCCAGAGTTGACGTGCTTGATCTAAATGGGGGCAATTATGCGTGTAATGTCCGTAGACTCCGCATATGGAACACGGGTGGATTGTTCTCAAATTAGGATTTTTTCCCTGTTTTGGTGGACGATCAAGGTTTTGATTTGCAGGAGCAACGTTATTCTTATTGGGAGGATTAGGGGGCTATCCTCCTTGGTTTTGTTGTTGGTTATTTCTATGGTTTCGTCCTCTTCCGTGATTATGTTGACCTCCTTGATTACGCTGGTTGTTCTGGTTTTGAGGTTGGTTTTGCTATGCGTATACATTCCCTTGGGTAGTAGGTGGGTTTTGAGGTCGTGCAGGCATTGGAGTAGGCTGCGGTGGGTAGTAAGCGGGAGGGTTATGGGGTGGACTTGGTGCTTGTTGCGGTTGTGGGTAACCTTGAGCTACTGGAAGTGTTGGAGTAAGAGGTGTTGCATGTTGAGGATAATAAGCTAATTGGGATTGTGGGTGAATCAGAGTCTGATGGGCCTGCTGGTTATAATATGGAGGTGGTGCATAAGCTGATGGTGCTTTCCCATAACACTGTGGTGGACATGAGGGTCCATGAGTGTGGTGGGTGTGCATTATTGGAGCATACGAAGGTGTAGCTCCATAATGATATGTAGCCCTAGAAAGGTCTGGGGCGTTGTTTGTACTCATCATGGTGAAAGGTTTGTTTTGTGCCATAACCTAGCCAATGATACTATCAGCGGCATGGGATTCCCCCGGTGCGTCGCTCCGGAATGGATCGCCGCGAGGGGCGTCCGGTAAGATTGTGTATAAATATCCAGACTGTGCATATATCAGGTCGAATTGCTGAGCTTTTAAAATGGCTTCTTCTTTCGACTAGGGTCGTTCAGAAGCTACATCTTTGGCTATGAGAGGGAGGAGTGATTTTAGGAACTAATCCAGGAATATATGGTTGTTAAGCTTTATCTTGCATAGACTACGGTGCTTACACCACTCATGAATGTGATCGGTGATCTATGTAGCAGTGTTCTGTCTACAAGACAACAATATTTCCACTCCTGCATCATAGCGTACAGGTAGTTGAAAGATCTGAGGTGAGGGATGTAAACATGGGTGTGTCCCATGTGGTTGCTCAATATACCATTTGGTTGTAGAGCCAGTGAAAGTTCTTTGTAAAAGTTGGAGTCGAATAGTATCATCTACTATGGAGTTTAAGGAACACCATAGGTGAAACGACATGATATGGTTTTGGGGGTCTTCCCCAGCTTTTCCTTCAAATTTTGGGATGTCTGAGGGGAGCTTTGTGGGCATAGGGGGACAAGTAGGGTCATGCCGGATGGGATCATTTGTTAACCTAGCCAAATCTGGTAGGTTAAGGCTAGCCATAAAAGGAAAACTGGAGGAGGGGTATGATGATCTTATGGGGGCATAAGTGCTGGTGGTAGCGTTATGTATTAGGCCACTGCCCCCTAGGGGGATATTTTTCATGGGAGGTATGTGCCCTCCACCCATAGGAGTGTGGGAGGGTCCCGCGCCACCAAGTGCGACGGGAGTCACATATGGGTTGGGAAGATGTCCAAGAGGTGTTGGAATCTGAGTGGTAGCGGGAATAGTAGGTATAGTTTCCATAGTGGGCATGCCTAGGATAGGTGGGGGTCTTGTATTGGGAAGGGGTCCCATGTTAGGCATACCTAATGGAGGTGTGGTAGTTGTGGAGACCATGGTGGCCGTTGTGGTGGTGGGGGTGGATGATGTTCCGCCAATAGTCCCTGTGAAAAAGTTGTCTTAATGCGAACCAGCCATGGGGCTAGTGGGTGCGGTGTCTGCGAGATTTTTAGATTCTGCCTCAGAGTCAGATGTGAAATGAGGCACGTCAGAATCGAATGACGGGGTTCAGTACCGATGACGTGTGGAGTCAAGGGAACCGTACTATGTGGGTTCACCCTAGAATCGTTGAGAACGTCTCAAGGACTCAATGGTGACAGTTGTGAATTAAATCTACTATGTGGTGATGAGTGGAAAGCTCGAAAGCCCTAATGCAACCGTGTGTGCAAGAGGAGAGCGTAAAAAATAATGGCACTCAGGCCAACAACCAAACTCAAAACACTTACTATAACAGTTGTGCTATAGTAAGTGGAGCAATCAAAAAATGTGGTCAGCAAACCAACATGCAAACGACTCCTAAAAATAGAAAAAGGTGTACTCATTGACCAAAGGGAGGTAATGGAGCATGCAAACACCTAACTAAAAATTATTATGACTCAACAAGGTATATCCTCTGCAAGGTGATGAAATCCAAGTCAGATAATATAAATTGTAGAATCAAAGGCTAGATATCCCCCTACCGGGAGGGACACCGGTTAGACAATCCTATAAGTTTGGCCACTAAGATACCCTGTTCATGACACGTCCGGTTGGGTGAATCTGTAGTTTTGTTCTATCACCGTTGTACTCCAATAAGGGTGGTACAACGAGAACTATGAAAGGTATCATTCGATTACTGAATGGATTGCAGTATTCCACTAAGGCTTCTGGAACCAGTTTGGCTACTTCAACCCTCCTAAGGGAGAGGCCTTCCCAATGAATTGGTTTTAAACCATGTCAACAAATAATAAGGGATTTTGGTACCCTAAATGTCAACCACTATGTCTCAACATGAAAAATGAGTGAGGGGTGTTATTTGGATACTTATCCCCTCAGTCCTACCTAACTACAATGTTCTTTTTGTGTTCCCCAAATGGGGTTAGAATGTTGGCTGAGTTAAGGTAATATTTAAGGCTCACTTGAAATTATTGTGACAGATTGTGTGATGGTGTGGTTGTATACCAAATCAGTTTGCCTCGTATGGGCGATTTAATCACAAACTAAAATAATGATTTCAATTTGCGAAAAATGAAAGACGTTTCAAATTTAAATGCTTTAATAATCTTTTCAAAAATAATGGATTCTTTAAAAAGTTTTGTAAGGTAAAGCAAATAACAAATGTAAAAATAAATGGATTTCTAAAGTCTTTCTTGGGAAAAATATTGAGTAATTTAAAAATGTGGTTCTAACCTTGCAATGTATGAAACTTACAACTTCAGAAATACTTAACAAATCTTTCTTTCAATTAACTGAAAATTTTCAAAAAGATAAGTGAAGCATGTAACCGAATATCGATTAATAATGCTGCAATAATGACACAGTAGGCTATAAAAAATTGCAGAAATTAATGCTGGAAAAAATAGGCTGATTGGGAAAAAATTTCTGGAAAAATTGGCCGAACTGAAACAGGAAATATCGCACCTGTGGGGTCAAAAGCCACGATGAGTTGCGCGACAATGTGGGCGAAAGACGCGATGTGAATCGCGGTGTGGTGGGAAAAAGTCACGATGAGTCGCGCAGAAAAATACCGAAAAGTCGCGATGGACCGTGCGGGAAAAGGTCGCCCAGCCGCGATGGACCACTCGGAAAAAAGCCGCACGGGCAAGATGCACCGCGCGGAAAAAAAGGCTCAGGGCCGTGATGGACCACACAGAAAAAAGGCACACAGTCGTAATGGACTGCGCAACTATGGATGCCGAAAGTCGCGATGTATGGATAGAAATCGGCCGGTGAAAAAGGAACCCAAAAATTGAAATTTTAGGCTGTTTCGGGCTACAGAAAGGGCCAATGGCTAAGGCAGCTATCAAAAAGCTTAATAGTATGGAAAATATATAGTTTTAAATGGGAAAAACAACTAGAATAAAGATCTAAAGCAAATATTTAAAGTTCGAAAACCAGCGGAGTCGCCAAAAACTATTGCTTGGTTTTTCAACCAAGCATGTGCAAGGATGCACCTGCTAACTAGTAGCAGCAGTCTCAATAAAAATATGTAAAAATTAATGTAATCTGATCTAACATTAACATGTGCAAAGAAATAAAAAACTATATTTAAGAACATAAGCAATAAGATCTATAAGAAAAACGAGAAATTAAAAAAAAAAAACTTGATTTTATATTACCTCAAATGGTGAGGATGGTGAGTTTTTTAAGCAGCTCCAAGGTTGAGATGCTCCAATGTCCAATGGTCTCTTCTTCTCCAATGCTTCAATGGGTATCTTCAAACTTGAAATGGAAGGCAAGGGCTCTCAAAGGGAATTCAGCAGCATAAGGATAGGATGAAATATGGATGAATAGTGAGGAGCCCCTATCACCTTTTTGTAGTTTCTGGTGATGGGGAATACCATTATGGTTTTAAGGAAACCAATGGTATTAACCAACATGGTTTAGGTATCTTTTTCCCTCTTTTTCCTTTTTTGAATATTTTTTATCTTTTTATTCTCTTTTAATATTTTTGGGAATTTTCGACCATTTTTTAGGGTTTTTTGTGTTTTTTTGAGGAAAAATACATATTTTGAGAGGGAAAATGTGTATTATGGTCTTTTTGGTGACCTTTTGATGGTTTTAGAGGCTCAAATGATGGAAAAAGTGGACAAATGGGTCATGTGAATAAGGGAATGAGCTAGTGAGCACTTTTTGGGTGTTAACAATAAGTAGTGTGCTATGTGTAAATAATTAGTAACGCAATGTATGGTTAGTCTATGGGGATTAGATGGGATTCCCATCAAAGTATGTATAACATTGTTATTGATGGAATATGTATGCAGGCAGGATGTATGATTTTGTATGTATTGAGTGTTTACATAAGTGTAATATTAGTAGTGTTTGTGTGATGATGTTGGTTGTATAAATGTATTATTAATATATGGATATTATATATATCGTCATATGCTAATAATTATATATAATGTTATGATAAATAGTAACTATTCAATATGATTGTTATGGTCGATGTATGATGTTTGAATGGCTGATGTATGTTGTTTGATACTATTGGTTGTTAATGATTGACGTTGGTTGATTAATGGTGGATACATGTACAATATTGTCATTATTGTATGGATGGATATTATTGGTTGTTCTTGGTTGTTATGGTTGTTGTGTATATGCTTGATAAACGATGGTTGATGTTGAGTGGATGTTGTATGGATGATATTGTTTTCATATGGTTTCTATTGATTGTTATTTTTTTTCATGGGTTGATATTGGTATTATTGATGTATCGTGATTTGATTGATGTATTCTGATGGATGTGTTTTGATTGATGTATTCCGATTGATGTATTTTGATTGATGTATCCCAATTTGATTAATGTATTCTGATTGGTGTATCCCAATTTGATTGATGTATTCTGATTGATGTACTATAGTTGATGTATTCTGATTTATGTATTTTTCTTCTGGTTGATGTATTCTGATTGATGTGTTCTGATTGAAGTATTTTGGTTGATGTATTCTAGTTGATATATTTTGCTTCTGGTTGAGGTATTTTGATTGATGTGTTCTGGTTGATGTGTTCTAGTTGATGTATTATGGTTGAGGTGTTCTGGTTGATGTGTTATGGTTGATGTATTGTAGCTGTTGTACTATGTTTAATTTTTGTATGGAAAATGTTGGTTGTGGAGCCGGATCTTCCAGTATCATAGATGATATTTTCTCAGCCTTGCACCTTAGAGGACTGTACACTCATTCCCCAAACTTGGGGTTCAGGGGCAGCGCCCTCGAGAAAAAAAAATTGGGGTTGTTTTCACCAATAATTTTAGGGCCCATGGTTTTGGGTAACCTGTGGTATTTTCCCATTGTATTTCCCTTATAAAAGAAATACATTGTAACATGGTTAGGGTTGATGTATTAGGTATTATGCATTGTAAAGATCTCTGAGATCTGAAGAGAGACTGTGAAACAGTGAAGAGGAAGTGCAACGACTGTGCTGCAAGTTGTATCCCTTCACTTTGTTGAACGGTATAATAATAAGGACTGGCAATTTCAGTGTGGGCATAGCCCATCTTGGGGTGAACCACGATATATCTGTGTCTCTTTTGTAATGTGTTTGTGTGATTATATTTTCATTTCTGTTTATTGTTATTGCTCTACGATCCTGTTTTCCTAACAATTGGTATCAGAGCCAAAGGTCTATTTGAAAGATAAACCCGCAGGAAGCTAGGGTTTCTGGTTCGAGTGGGAGCAATGGCAGAAGAAGGAAAGTTTAAGGTCGAGAATTTTAATGGCCAAAACTTTCAGTTATGGAAGATGCAAATGGAGGACTATCTGTACCAGAAGGATCTAGTCCTATCATTGCGAGGAAGAGCAAAGCAACCTGCGGCTATGAAGGACGAAGAATGGGAGGTTCTTGACAGAAAGGCACTGGGGACAATATGGTTGTCCATGGCTTCGTCGGTGGCTTTCAATATCTCAAAAGAAACGACAACGGAGGGTTTGATGAGCGCATTGGGTAAGTTGTATGAAAAATCCTCGGCCTCTAACAAGGTATTTCTAATTAAGCATTTATTTAATATGAAGATGTCTGAAGGTGGATCTGTTACTCATCATTTAAATGAATTTAATACGGTTACAACTCAACTAAGTTCTATAAGTGTGAAATTCGATGATGAGGTTAGGGCTCTTCTAATCTTGTGTTCATTGCCAGAAAGCTGGAATAGCTTGGTCATGGCTATAAGTAACTTTGTCTCTGGTTCAAACACCTTGAAATTTGATGATGTTATTGGTGTTATTCTTAGCAAGGAAATACGAAGAAAAAGAACAGGTGAGACATTAGGTAATGCATTGACCATGGAGAGTAGGGGAAGACAAAATGAGAGAGGAAAGAGCCAAGGTAATTGTGGCAAGTCTAAAATGGGAAGATCCAAGTCCAAACTGGGAAAAATAGAGTGTTGGAACTGTGGAAAGAAAAGACATCTGAAGAAAGACTGCAGATCTCTAAAGAAGAAAGGAGATGGACATAAGGAAACTACACAGGAAGCAAATGTAGTAGGTGATGTGTTACAAGATGCTTTGATTCTTGCATTAGATAATACAAGTGATTATTGGGTAGTAGATTCAGGGGCTTCATGTCATGCTACACCCCATAGGAAATACTTTCATGATTATGTTCCAGGCGATTTTGGACATGTTTTATTGGGTGATGATGAGCCATGTAAAATTGTTGGAATGGGTAAGGTATGGATAAAATTTAAGAATGGAACTGATTGGCTGCTAAAAGATGTTAGGCATATTCCTACTATGAAAAGAAATCTAATCTCAACAGGGCAGTTGGGAGATGGCGGCTATCTATCTACATTTGGATAAAATTGGTGGAAGATCACTAAAGGATCAATGGTGATAGAAAAAGGAGACAGGGTAGGTACTTTGTATTTATGTCCTCATAATACTGACCATTCTATCTCTTTAGCTTCCATAGGAACAGATACAACATTATGGCATCATAGGCTTGGCCACATGAGTGAGAAGGGGATGCATATTCTCCACTCAAGGAAGTTGCTACCAGATTTGAAGCATGTAAGTTTGGAATTTTGTGAGAACTGTGTTTATGGAAAACATAAGCGAGTCAGATTTCTCAGGGTTGGGAAACAAAAGAAGAATGAAAAGTTAGATCTTGTGCATAGTGATGTATGGGGACCAGCTCAGGTACAATCTCTTGGTGGCTCTCATTATTATGTTACATTTATTGATGATAAAACTAGGAAAACTTGGATTTATTGCATTAGACAGAAATCTAATGTGTTTGCTACTTTTAAGAAGTGGAAAGATTTGGTTGAGAATGAGACAGGAAAAAGGTTGATGTGTATCAGATCTGATAATGGAGGTGAGTACTGCGGCAAGGAGTTTTATAGTTATTGTTCATACCATGGGATTCATAGAGAGAAGACGGTCCTAGGAACACCACAAGAAAATGGTGTGTCAGAAAGGATGAACAGAATGATCATGGAGCGTGCAAAGTGTATGAGATTGCATGCAGGGTTGCCCTTACAGTTTTTGGCGGATGCTGTAAATACTGTTGTTTATTTAATAAACAAAGGACCTTAAAATGCTTTAGATGGTGGTATTCCAGAGGAGGCATGGACAGATAAAAAGGTAAACTACTCATTTCTGAGAACGTTTGGTTATGAAGCATTTGTCCATATTGATAAAGATAATAGAACAAAGCTTGAAGCTAAATCCAAGAAATGAACCTTTATTGGATATGGGGTTGATGATTTTGGTTATCGCTTATGGGATTGTGAAAATAACAAAATCATTAGGAGTAGAGATGTGATATTCAATGAAAAGGTCATGTATAAAGATCAATTGTAGGGAAAGAAACAGGAAAATGAAAACACAGAGTACACAGTACTTGATGAAATTAAAGAAAATGAAGTTCCAAAGGTACCAGAAAATCAAGAACAACAGCAAGTGCCTGAAAACTCCTGCAACTGCAAGAAGATCTACCAGATTAAGTAGACTCCTTGAATGATACTCTCCTTCAATGTATTATTTATTGATGACTGATGCTGGTGAACCAAACTGTTATGAAGAAGCAATGTAGGTGGAAAATAGAAATAAGTGGGAGCAAGGCATGAATGAGGAGATGGACTCATTGGTAGGAAACCAGACTTGGGATTTGGTTCAATTGCTTGCTGGTAAAAAAGCATTGCAGAGCAAATAGATTTAGAGGTTGAAGGAAGAAGAAGGAGGCAAGAAGCGGTACAAGGCCACACTTGTTGTAAAGGGGTTTGCACAGAAGAAAGGTATAGATTTTGATGAAATATTTTCTCTTGTTGTTAAGATGACTTCAATTAAGACTATCTTAAATCTAATGGCAATAGAAGATTTGCATCTTGAACAGTTAGATGTAAAAACAACCTTTCTCCATGGGGATTTGGAGGAAGAGATATATATGCAATAACCACAAGGGTATGAGGTCAAAGGTAAGGAGAACTTGGTATGCAGGTTGAAAAAGAGCTTGTATGACTTGAAGAAAGCTCCAAGGAAATGGTATTTAAAATTTGATAGGATTATGACATAACAACATTATAGTAGATGTCATTCTGACCATTGTGTTTATTTCAAGAGGCTAGATAATGGAAGTTATATTAACTTGTTATTGTATGTGGATGACATGCTTGTTGCAGGGTCTAACATGCATGATATAAATGTGCTCAAAAGGAAGTTAGCTAATTCATTTGCGATGAAGGATTTGGGTGCTGCAAAGCAAATCCTTGGTATGAGAATAACAAGAGACAAGAAAAATCACAAATTGACATTGTCTTAGGGTGAGTACATACAAAAGGTGTTGGAGAGGTTCAGAATGCAGAATGCAAAACCAGTTGGTACACCTTTGGCCAGCCATTTCAGTCTAAGTAAGGAAATGTGTCCCAAGACACAGAAAGAGACATATTACATGTCCAAGATTCCCTATCAATCAACAATTGGCAGCTTGATGTATTCCATGGTGTACACAAGACCAGATATTGCACATGCAGTGGGAGTTGTGAGCAAATATATGAACAATTCAGGTAAAGAACATTGGAAGGCAGTACAGTGGATTCTCAGGTATTTGAGAGGTACTACGACTCAGGCATTATGTTTTGGAGGTTCAGACACTGTTCTACAGGGATATGTTGATGCAGATATGGCAGGTGATAAGGATAGCAGGAGGAGCACCACAGGGTATGTGTTTACTGTAGGTGGAACAACAGTAAGTTGGATTTTGAAACTGCAGAAGGTTGTTGCACTTTCAACAATGGAAGCAGAGTATGTTGTTGTTACAGAGGCTAGTAAAGAGATGATTTGGTTGTAGAGGTTTATGGAGGAAGTGGGTAAGAAGCAAAAGGATAGCAGGTTGTATGGTGAAAGCCAGAGTGCTATTCATCTTGCAAATAACTCAGCATTCCATTCCAGGGCTAAACACATACAGCTCAAGTACCATTTCATACGCTCTGTTCTGGAAGATGAACTATTGAAGCTAGAAAAGATACATACTAGCGAAAATCTTGCAGACATGTTCACAAAGGTAGTGACCAAAGAGAAACTGATTTCTTGCTCAGTTTCAGTTGGCCTTCTAGCATGAAGGTGAAGATGAGAAAGTTGCCAAGCCCAAGGTCCAACAAGTACATCAGCGATGGAGGTGTTGTGATCAGTTTCCAAGTGGGAGATTGTTGGTTGTGGAGGCAGATCATCCAGTCTCATAAATGATATTGTCTTAGCCTTGCACCTCAGAGGACTGTACACTCATTCCCCAACCTTGGGGTTCAGGGGAAATGCCCTCGGGTTACGGGGGTGTGGGGGCAGAGCCCCCGAGAAAATGTTTTGGGGTTGTTTTCGCCAACAGTTTTCAGGCCCATGGTTTTGGGTAACTCGTGGTATTTTCCCATTGTATTTCCCTTATAAAATAAAGACATTGTAACATGGCTAGGGTTGATGTATTAGGTATTATGCATTGTAAAGATCTCTGAGATCTGAAGAGAGACTGTGAGATAGTGAAGAAGAAGTGTAGCGGTTGTGCTGTAGGTTGTATCCCTTCACTTTGTTGGATGGTATAATGATAAGGATTGGAAATTTCAGTGTGGACGTAGCCCATCTTGGCAAGAACCATGATATATCTGTGTCTCTCTTGTAATGTGTTTGTGTGATTATATTTGCATTTCTGTTTATTGTTATTGCTCCGCGATCCTGTTTTTCTAATAGAAAATTGATGTGTATATGGTTGTCATTGGTTGATATTGGTGTATGATTGATATATGATCGACATATGATTTACATATGATTGATATATGTTTGAGGTATTGTGAATTGATGTATTATGGACTGACGTCTATATGATTGATGTATGATTGATATTGGTTGATGTTACTGGTTGATACTAATTATTATTAGTTGATGTAAAATGTTTTTTTGAATGTTCTCAAAATAAGACTTATGATTTGTGTGGATATTAAAAGTAGTATGTTTAACTACTATTCATTATGGCCCTTTTTGGTTTCTTACTTAGATCGGAATTGTTGCATATAAGTTCGTTTACCTGTTTCATTAAGTGCATAAAATTTTCAGGTGATCTTTGCGATCTTTGCTAGAAAAATATTTTGTGATATTTGTTGAAATATATTTTGGTGGTATCTTGGTGAGATTTCATGTGTTGGTATCCTAGTAATATCTTGTTGAAAAGTATGTACTAACTGTGTGATTGATTAAAGCATGATTCATGTACATTTGTTGAAGATGTACTTCATGCATCCTTATATATCCAATACTAATACAAGTACCCTTGTTAGAAAAATATCCTTGTGATCTTTGTTGAAATTATTGTGTTAGGGCATCCTCGTGGTATATCAAATACCTTTGTTGAAAGGCATCTTTGTAAAGTATCATGGTAAATATCATTCATCCTTGTAGGGAAAATATTTGGGTGATAAATAATGTAAAAGCATCTTGGTAATGCATCTCATGTTACTGGCTAATTGGAATGCATTTCATATATCTTAAATGCATTTCATGTATTTTATTTATAGAGCATATGGATGATGCATTTCATGTATCTGTAGGTAAAGTATATTCCTTTCATGTGATTGATTGACTGGAATGCATTTCATGAAGAAAGAGTACACACTTGATTCACTTCATGATATTGAATGGTATACTTGATGCCCTTCATGAAATTGATTGATACACCTGATGCATTTCATATGATTGAATTGATTAGAATAAGATTCAGGTAGATGCAGTTCAAGTATTTTGTTGAAGAAGTATCTATATCTCATGTACCTTGTATATATTAATATATTTTTTGTGATTTATTTCATGTGTCATGTATCTTGAAGATGTATTTTATGTATCTAGATGACCCATATATATACATGTTTGTTGGAATGTAAAAAGTATATTTGTAGAAGAATATATTTATATCATGTATCACATATTTTTATATACCTGATGTTAATCATATGAGTGATTGAAATATGATTTTTAGGTGGATGCATCTTTTTTGAAGGTTTGAAGGCCTTGCAAAGATGATTGAAGACCATGTGATGGGGTTTGAATATTGAAGGATTTACTAGTAGCTGATGTTGCTGACAAAATTGAGGTCACAAGGTTCGATGCTGCTAACGAACATGAGGTCACAAGGTTTGATGCTGCTAATGAAAATTTTGTGTAACACCAAATACTCCCAAATACTTCCAAACACTTTTGAATATTCCCAAATACTTGCAAACACTTCCAACACTCCCAAATACTTTCACACACTTCGAAATACTTCCAAAGTCTTCCAAACACTTCCGAATATTCCCAAACACTTCCAAATTTTACAATTATTTCATTACATGCATTCACATCTATACATATATATACTTTTAACTACTATATTTATCACACATATTATACAATTATATATGTATTATATATACTATATATAACATTTTATATTATGATATATTCAGTATCTTATACCCCCCATCTATCTTACATCATGTTATGTTATACATATTTAAATCTATTCCATATATATAGAACATTATCATACACTAATATACTACCTACTTACACACATAAACTAAAATAAATAAAATTAAGAGAATATGAACCATTAAAGGAAAGTGGCTCATTTCCTCAAAAAATAGACATGGAGTTACATTTCTTAAAACAAAATAAATAAAATAAAAGAGAATATGAACCATTAAAGACAAGTGGCTCATTTCCTCCAAAAATAGACAAGGAGTTACATCTCCATATATAAAATAAATAAAATGGAAGATAATATGAACCATTAAAGACAAATGGCTCATTTCCTCCAAAAATAGACAAAGAGCTACTCATCAATGTAACCACCACCATCCAAGTGGTATACATAATCCTATAAAAGCATATCATCAATAGAAAATCCAAAATCCATATAGGGTATAAATTTCATTTAATAAATCATATTAATATTTAATAATAATAAAATTATATCATCCTAATAACTTAGCATTAAATTAACAATAAAACTATATCATCTTAATAACTGTTTCAAATTTGTTGGTCAAGCATGAAGACTCACCTATAACTGGCAGATCATTGAATAATGGTTCACAACTTCTAGAAATCCATGCTGAAAGGAGATGCTTCCCATCTCATCCATTGGCTACACCTACAAGGAATATGGTAAAAAATGAGTGTTTTAGTTATATTTTATTCATACATGTATAACCATATCATTTTGAATGATAGGATGATGCATAATTCTTCAATTTTGGCTATATTTTTAGATATTAAATGCACACTTGAACCGGTTTTTGACTAAATAGTTGGGTAGTGAAATGGTTTTGATCACAAGACTTGGAGACATTGACAATTCAAACTATTTGATTTAGGTAGTTGGAAATAGACCACAATTCATGATGATTTTGGATTTTGGATTTTGGATTTTTTCACAAGACTCAGTATGAAGTAAACCTCATTGACCCATTCCTACTTTGCCATTATATCAAATTGGATAAAATCAATTACATGGTATTATTTCACCGTCCATCGACACATAATCCTGCTTCAGATAGCCTACCCATGGATGGAACATCTGTAAGAGTATGCAAAACTAGCTCATCCCTTGTTTGCAATATGGATCTTTTCCTTGGCCTGACCGTGCCCTTGAAATATAGGAGTATTCCCATGCAACACTCATTCCCTCCCATGTACTATAGCATTCTTTATTCTTTTTCGAGCTAATACATGAAAAAGACATAAAGATTAAAAAACAAAAAAATCCTAAAAAGGGGGAGAATTGAATCATTTCATATTATATCCTTGAATAAAATGGAAACAGTTAGTCCTTGTCGCCCTTGAACACGACACATAATTTTGTATCTGATCCTATCAATACAACATCTACATTTTCCTTAGGAAACTGTACCAGTATTTTGAACAAATCTTCACCGATGGGTTATCCTTCCCATCACCAAAGGAGCTTTCGTTAATGCATCTAGCATTGGAGGTTTTCATTAAGGTTCGTTACTCGAGTCCTATATTTCAAAGTGTCCATTTTGCGTCGTGTTATTTTTTCAAGGGAAGTTCAAACAATGTCATCAATTCCTCAAATATTCCTGACCAATCATGTCGACCTTCCTTGTATTAGTATACAGTGTTGGATCTCACAGTTCTACCAAATTATATCAAACTATTGATCTATGTTTCGTATCGGTTGATGTGGGATGCATTAATTCTCTCCTTCCGATGGATGTATTCCTATTGACACCAAATCATCATTTAGGAAATGGATCTAGAAACCCAAGAGTACCCTAGATCTTGCAGTCATTAGTGGCAGGTTTCCTCACAAATCAAAGTGGGTATACATTAATGACCCCTGATTATTTGATTCTACAAGTGTTCGAATTCAGAACATCTATTCACACTTTCTAGTTTGTACTCAGTACCTTAGAGTCCATCAACATTATCGGTGTGTCTCTTTGCATCTGTTAACAGTATGCATCAATGACCAGTAATCATATGGTTTTTTACTATGCTCAACATCAGTTCATTTATTCACATGATATAAACTTGTACTATCGTCAGTTTGTATTGAAGACCTATGGAAAAACAATTGTATCACTCATCGATGCACTTCTCGAGCTGCACAAGATTAAACTACCATGTCAGAAGTTCGATGAAGAACTTGTTATTGCACTCATCAAAGTGCATGTTTACACTTCTGAAAATTTTACTTTTGACATGAATCCACTGTGTATTGTTTGTGGCCATGCTTGTTTACTGGTGAGTATGGGTATGCCCGCCTAACGAAGATATTGTATATTTAAGAAATTACTATGTTTGACTTGCAAGTGTGCTCCTGAATCCTGCGCCCATGAGCTAATCAATTTTCATCCTTACTTTGATAAATAAAGAGTATTAGTATGAAGAGTATAAGTATAAATAAATCATGTATTCCATCCCTTAGCTTCGCTTTGGACCTCACACATTAGGGGGCATCTATCAACAATCAAATTAACACCCTTAAAAAGTGAAGATGGATGCACATTTTACCATTCGCCCACAACATGAAGACTATAAATTTGGAACAATTGAGAGCTTCAATCTCTCATCTAACCATCGTTTCCGTAAAGGAAGAAATTTGTGAAGACAAAGGTTTCCCTAAAGAGTCCAAGTCTAGGACCACTCAAAGGGACAAAACCCAGTTTCTACAACTCCTAGAGTGGAAAGAATACATTAAAGTTGCATTAATTGTCCTAAAAATCCTGGAAATTAATGTCAAAAGCCTGCAAATAATGGAAAAGTGGGTTTTTGAGTGAAAATAATCAAAAATCAAGAAACATTATTATCCCACATTGAAAGTTGAATCATGAATTCCCATTTCCCAACGTTATAAAAGAAATGAATTTGGGGCATGGTAAGGGACAGAAAGTGAGAGTAAAGGCATGTTGGAAGGATTTCAAGGTTGGAAAGATCATCTTCACCAAATCTCTTGAAGGATCAAAGGCAAGGATGAAGAAGGTTGGCTCAAAGAAAATGAGGAAGGATTCACCTCAAGAAACAAGGTTGTAAGTATTTCTTTTCCTCATATCAATATGATGCAATTCACCCCCCCCCCCCAAATTTGTGTTTGAATTTAGGTTTTATATCTAGTTTTGAATTCAATTTTGGTAGATAGATTTCAAGTTTTGCTAATTTTTTCAAGTTCTTAGAGATAGAATCTATATGTATGAACCTAGAAAGCTGCTGCAAATGGAGGCCTAAAGGCCATGGATGCTCAATAAAGGGGGTCTTCCTCAAGTGGCTAGATTCAACAGGTATTCTACTCTCTTCCTCCCTTCTATTTTCTTGAAAATTACTTAGAAATATCAAAGGAATGAATGAGTATTGCATGTATTTCTATCATTGAATCTCACCAAATTCATAGTAAGATAGCTAATTAGTGGAGACACATCCCTACTACAATTGCTATTAAAATAGGGTATAAATGTCACTTAATAAATAATATTAATTATATTTAATAATAATAAAACTATATCATCTTAATAACTTATCATTAAATTAATGCTAATAATGGTACATAATACATACTATTATAATGACAATTATTTACTTATCAATTAATAATTATAATGTACTAGTAAATAAATCATACCACAAGAAGCATTTAAATATTAACAATTCAATGAGAAGTAAAAGAGGCAATGCATGATGAACAAGCATCTACCAAACAAGTCACCAAACAATAAAACACGCAATGCACAAGCATCAACCAATCAAGTAACTAAATAGTAAAAGAGAAAATAGATACGCATAGACCAATCAAATCACTGGAGCAATAAAAGAGGCAATGCACAAGCATCGACCAATCAAATGATTGAATGATAGCATATGCAATGCAAGGTGAACATGCATCAACCAATCAATCTACTCAATTATTAGATATGCACCACATAGTACGTACCAATCAATCTACTGAACAATAAATATGAAATATTAATTACTAAAGCATACAACAAGCTAATCTATGAAGTGAGACTTCTTAGTCTTCCATTAGCATAAGGGAGGTTAAAGTTCTTTCACAAAGCACATTTATAAATTCCAAATGCATATAAACATAGTTATGAATCCATAATAGGCCCAACAACCGTAGAGTTGGAACCATAGCTCTGATACCACCTGTAATGTCCCTCAGGGATATCAAATGGAATTAAGTACATATCATTAGCTCTAAGAGGCTAATTACAAATTTTAAGCACATCGGAGAAATATAATAAATACTTAATTTCAATTTTCACAAATTAATTACAACAAAATATTGATAATCACAAATTAATTAAAATTAAATTTACATCTGATCAAGCAACTGAACCAAGGCTAGGAAACATTATCCAACATTGTGTAACATCATTATACACCCATTTCAAACCATAACATAGGTTACTTTCACCCAAAAAGTAATTTCCAACAATATGTCATTAACTAGTTAATTAAGGTAATTATGCGCTAATTACAACACTTAACTTACAAATGACGACACTTAGCATAAAATAATGTGTTCAACTAATTAATGCAGTTTATCAATACGAATGGATAATTAACTCCTACAACCATGCAAATATGTCCAAATAACAATTTTTAAATAATTAAACAAATATACACGAAAATGAGATACCAAGACTAATCAATTAGTTTCACTAAGCAAACAATTATTCTTATACATTTTCGATGCACAACCATACCAACTATCCAAAAAGTGAACCTACATACATTATGTGCATAAATAAGCGTGCATGTAAAACAAAATAAAAGTACATTTGCAGCTTTGATCCAAGTACATAAATGAAAAATCTTTCAAGTTTAGTCAGTACAGCTAGTTAATAAACACTGCTAGGAATTCAATCAAACCAATCATACTGAGTTCCGAGGCACACATAGGCGAAGGTACAGATATAGAAAATAGAATTCTAAAGCAAAAATAAAGTACCAAAAATAGAGAATATGTTTGTACATTATTCTTTTACCAAAAACACAGATTCGAATCCAAAAACTAGTTACCAATTTCATCATTTCGAAGCTAGTTTCAAATTCTACTTTTCAAAAGAAATTCAACGCGAAGGAAATGATGCTCAGAGTTTAGGATCATCATATTATATTTCATCTACAGTCATAAGTTTGTAGATTCATACTCATATACAGTCCACATTTCAAATCCCAAATCTAGTTATGGAAACCTTTCCGAAAAGAATAGCAGTTCGAGAAATAGACTAGGATCACAGTAAAAAAAATTATAGACTATATTGGAATATCTTTCACACATTTAGTCAAACATATCAGATGCAAATATAAGATTTGAATCAAATAACTCATATAGACATTTTAACAAACACTTCTCTTGCAAAGTCTTGAATCTAGCTAAACTATTTTTTTCGGAAAACTAGTAATTGAAAAATAATTGGATTCATTGCAAATGGATTACATAGACCTTTCTAAAAATATTCCACATTCGAATATAAAAAATTCTACCAAGATTATCAAGCACATAAAAATCATATTTGTAGCATAGGAGTCTCATAGACACTGTAACAAACATTTCTCTTGCAAAGTCCCAAAAATAGCTTTCGTAATTTTTCCAAAAGAACTAGTAATGGAAAAACAACCGAAATCATAGAAAATGTTTTTTTCACATTTGATTAAGTCATTCCATTAAATATTTCATATATATATATCAATATATATATATATATATACATATCAACTCATAAAGAAATAACCCATATAAATAAAAAACAACCACTTATCTTGCAAATTTCTGCAATTGAAATCAACCGTTCCACAATCCACTGAGATGTATACACTGTACAAGACAAATATTTCTTTGCATAGGTCACCCCTAAGCCGGAACCATGATTCCACAAGAAAGAGTGCACTCAACCATAAAACCAAACTATCATCGGTCCAACAACAATTCCAATGGCCAGTGGATTTCACATCACTTCCAATCTAGGCCAGTGGCTCTAGAGCAGATAGTCACAATTCTACCATTGGTCCAACTGCATTCCAATGGAAAATAGATCCCATTATTTCTAATCCAGGACATACATCTCCATGATGGATAGACTCAATAAAACACTAATTTACCATTGGTCCAACTGCATCCAATGGAAAGTGGATTCCACATCATTTCCAATCCAGGACAACAGCTTCCAATACAGATAGACTAGCAACAACCGAGTCCCTCTGCTTAGGCATAGGCTCAACATGGGCACACCAATCATCGAAAAAGACCACTGGATCATAGGCGATCGCACATACCAAGGGAAAAAAATCAAATTCCAAAGTGCTAAAGAGCAATGCACATGAGTGAGTGAACCAAGAAAAAAGTGAATGAATCCAAGAACCAAGAACAAGAAGAAAGAAGCAAAAATCAAGAGAGAATGAAGCACACACCAACCAATTCGAATTCCTCATGGACAACTTCGAGTTGGGGGAGAAAGAGAGTCACAAGAGGAGTTACTTTCCTAGAATAGGAAACCTCTAAGGAGGAGTTACCACTCTCATGATGGGAAACACCAAGTGGCACTCAAGGGGGCGCACTAGGAGAGAGTGACTCTAAATTTAATAAAAATCATCCCGAAATAATAAAATCAAGGAGCAACACAACATAAGAGGGTGCATAAGTCAAGAGGATCCACCAAAATAGACACAACCACTTAGGAACACACTTCCCCACTTCTCCTTGCTCATAACATCATGGTTCCTCATACTCTTTTATGTGGCATCGATCGATATCAGATGTTTTATTTTATTAATTAATAATAATAACATAATAATAATAATAATGTGCAAACCATAGTCCCGACACCTCGTGTCATAATGTCACAACATCAAATTTAACATGTCCAGGGGATAAACCAAAGGGTTTTACAAAAATGGATGAATTTATTTGTTCTATTTATAAATCATACCCTAAAAAGCATATGTTTGGAGCATGGGATCTATGTGGAGATAAACCTAAATGGTTTGAAGGATTTCCTTGTTTGATGCAATTATGGCAAGCTATCCTTGTAATTCCAACAAGTACGGCAGTGTGTGAAAGAGGCTTCTCAAAATTAAATTGGATAAAAAAACAATGATAGATCGAGGATTTCATTGGAGACATTCGATATGTTAATGTTTCTCTCCCGTAGTGCACCTCATGCTCTAAATGAGGTAGATTGGAATGCTATTTATGATGTATGGAAACAAATGAAAACTAGAAAGCCTTTTCCATTGGGCAAATAGATTGATGTTCTCAGTGATGTAAGCTCAAATATTTTTTAAGAATATCAAATGAATCAAAGAACAATATGTTTTTTTTGTTGGGATGTGTTCATTTATATAATATAATAGCAATTTTGTGGACTTTACTATTTTCAAAAAAAAAATTGTTTATTTCTTAGTTTTTATCAAAAAGTTATCATATTTTTATATAAAGAGAATTTAATCACTTAAGATTTTATGTTTTTTGCATTTTTTTGAAAAATTCAATTAATATATATTATCAATTCAAGTACAATTATTTATATAACCCTTCATATTTGAAAGGCTCAAAAAATATATACCCTTCAAATTGAAATTAAGGCCCACCTTCAAATTTGATCACTACTCCCATTCATACCCATAACAAAATTGTATATAGATGTTTCCTCGAAAAGGATAAAGGTTATGATAGAAAATATGAATATGACTCGAGATGATTATTATATTCTTGAATAAAAAATATAATACATATTACTTTTAGAACATTTACATTTAAAAAATAGCTTGTATGATAGGTTAAAGTAGAACATTAATATTGTTCCACCCATATTTAAATTTCAATAATAATGACATGCTTGCGCTCATGGAGTGCAAGCGTACTTGCAACCTTTATTAACAAAAAAAATCCCATTTAAATATTATTGATTGCAGAATCTCTTATCCATAAAGAATAAAGAATTGAGGTGGAAACACGGGCTTAAAAAGGAAAACAACAAGAAGCATCTCCTTTTCCCTTTTGGGAATTTAGTGAAATTTGGAAATGGAGGGAATATTTAAGAAAAACACTTTTGGTTACTTTATTTTTCCAGAGCTTCAATCAAATGCATTTTATAATGACCGAATTATACCGAGGAGAAACATTGTTTTTTAAAAGTTGTGTGGGACGAATCTCTACGTTTTCATTGGGAGTAAATTGCGAGAGAAAGGTTACGGAATCTAACGATGCCGTTAATTTCGATGTGACGGCTAAAGCTACCGCCTTTTTTTCGTGTCCACGTCATCCACATTTAGGATCCAAACTTGTATTCAAATATTATTTAAGATGGGAATATATCATTGCAAGACTTTTTGGAATCGATTATCATAAATAACATAACATAATATTTCTGTTCAAGATTAAGGTTGGTCCCGGCTCGTGGGTTTGATATCCAGCTGGTGCAGTGACGGCGCTCACTGGGCGAATTGGAGAAGTTCCCACGGTTTGAAAAAAAAAACATAACATAATATTTCCTTTGGAATTTTTTGAGATTTTTATCCGTGTGTATGAAAAGATGAGATCATATGTGCAAGTCTTTCACACAGTTTGTACTTGATAACGATGATATCATGGAATATGTTGGGATTTATATATAAAAGTTTCTCACAGTGTTTCCAAGGGATAATAATAACAACATAAAAATATTATAGGTAAAAGTTTTCAGATAAGATGCTATGAAGATGACAATACTAAATAATTAATATTGTTTATATATTAATTAGAGGGGAGATGTTTATAGGTGTCACTTTAAAATAATAAAAATCTAAAGTTATTTTTTTTCCTGAGAAAAAAAGGCGTTTTTGCTTTATAAAAAAGGAGAGACATTTTACACGACTGAAATTGTCTCTCGAAATTATTTCCATCATTTTATATACAATAATAGCAAATGTATTCTAAATACATCAAAAAACAGACCTCCAGAAGGTCAAACCAGGTTCAAGTAGATCAAAACACATATATAAAAAGCATGGCTCCGTGCCATATACATCTTCAAGAACTAAATAGGCCAAGAGTTCAAAATAGGATAGGCCCAGGACCATATAGCTGCCTGGGATCATTGGACCAAGTCTGCCATTGCCCATCCGCTAGGAGAAGACCTTTTTTGGACAGCTCGTTCGCCTCAAGGTTCCGTTCTCTGAATACATGGAAAAAAGAAATCTGATTGAATGAACCTGCCAACCTGTAGACTTCCTCGAAGATAGATAACAATGAAATGTTCATGGGCTTCCATCGAGACTTCATCCATTGAATAATGAGAGATGAATCTCCAAAGATCTGAATGGATTGTATGCCCCTCGAGATAGTTGCATGGAGAAGCAATTTCAAAGCCAATAATTCAGCACGGTTGTTGGTACTAGAGCCAGTGGAGGCACCGAACTTGAACCAGTGGGAAGAAGAAAGATAAATAACCCCACCAGCACCACCATTAGGTGGAATCCCCTACGATGCCCCGTTGAAAAATTAAGAATTAATTTTTAAGATGGTTGAATGTTATAAGTTATTTACTTATAAAGAGTATTTGTAGTCTACAAAATATCAACATAGATCCATCTTAACTCTGGATCTATTATGTGTTGAGAGGGATTAGATCTCTCAAAGTGCAAGATCTATTATATGTCAAGAAGGATCAAATTCATCGAGGTGCAATATTTACACCTCGAGGGAACCCTCTCATATCATAATAGATCCCCCAATATATCTGAAGTTAAGATGAATCTATGATGATATAGTAAAACTAAAAACTTATTATAAAGAATAAAAAATGACCATTGAAAATTATACAATTAACTTGACACTCATATGATGGGAAGTGATATGATGAGAATAGGATTTTAGAGGTCATTGTCTCTTTTAATGGAAAGGTGTAAAGATCTTTGGACTCTAGGTCATCCACATTATTGGTGCCTTTTGTAAAGGAGAATACTATTCCTTCCCTCTACCAAGAAAGTTTCCATAGTAGTAGTAGTAGTAGTTAAGGTCATCGCTAAGTCAAACAACAATTTGAGTGTATGCGACACCCTTATTTGTGGGACAAGGGATCCCCCTCTGTGCAGCGATTTAACTATTAAATTTTACAGAAGTCCAAATACCCTACCCCCTATAGATACCCTACCCCCTCCATGTTTGAACTTGTGATCACCTGAGAGAAAATATTGATACCCACAAAAGTGAATGATGTGTATAACATTGGATTGTTGATTGTTGATAGAATAAAGCAAATGTATCTAGGTTTGCATAATAATTCCTTTAAATTTAAATTTAAATTTATTGCTTTAGACACATACATTTCTCAATTGATTATGAAACTTTAGTTGTATGAGTGTAATTTAATTATTTTTATTAAAATGGTGTGTAAGATTTTTGGATTTTTTTATTAATAATTAAAAACAAAAAAATTAATATTAAAAACTTTATAATAATAATTTAATTTTAAAATTATGAGTAAGGTAAAAACTAATTTGGTGCATGAAATTCCTTTATTTATGAAGGTAGACATATCTTACTCCTTTGAATTTGAACTTGTAATTTATAAAGAAGAAATGTTTTTAACCACATAAATTTGGAGGAATTGATTTCAAAACTTCTCATTAAAAATCTTTAACCGTAATTTCTAATCAATTAATTTATATATATTATTTATATTTATTTTAATTATATTAAATTATATAATTTTAATTTTTTATTAATAAAAAGTTATAAATATTAATTATTATTTTTTCTGAAAAGAAAAGAACTCTACTTAATATTAAGAAATTGAATCAAAATATACATCACACATCAAACACATCAAACATGTTGTCTAAAATTATAACCGTCAAACTGGAGCATGAAGTTACGATAAATACCAAATATATACCACATATGTGAAGATATTAAGTCAATTCTAAACCTATACAACCCAAAATATCAATCAAAATCTAAAATCTAAATGTTAATTATATAGATATGATGATGCGATAATATGTTTATTGTACTTTAAAATCAATAGAGATGAAAACTTAATTAAAGATAATTAAATTATGTTTTTTAAAGTTATTTCATAATTGAATATAATGGAAATGAGAATGTTAATGAGTGAAGAATAATTAAGTTATGAAATTGAATTAAAAAGATATAGAAAATGTTAATTAGGTTTAGCTCACGTGTTTATGGGATGGAGTGCAATGTTGAGCTATTTAAATCTAGGTTTTATTAGTATATGTGATATGTTGAGTTTATAATGAGTATATTGTTGTAATGGTTTCAAGCACTATTATTGACTTGCCCTTGTGATGTCGGAGTTATAATGTTAATGCTAACATATAGAACATAAAAAAAATAATCTTCTAGAGTTAGACGAATTATAAACATTATTATGAAGATTGTGAACATTAATTCTATACTAACCACAATAATAATTGGTACACCAACAACATTATCTAATTGTATGAAATCCACCTTGATTAAACTATTTTAATTTATTGAGCTAACCCATTCACTTGAAATTGAATCTTAGTTGGATTAGAATTAGAGAGCTTAGAGTTTTAGAGATGATTGTTGATAAATCTATCACTCCACTACTTTTTTGATGGTGCTTCCCAAGGGGACCCAACAGATGGTGGTGTTATATTTTCTTTCGATTCAGATTGGACAAAATTTGCAGCTGTGTTGGGCCAATGTACTAATAATCGTGCTGAATTATTTTCATTGAAGATGGTATTACTATTATCTCTCTCAAAGGGGATACATAGAATACAAGTTTTCGGGGATTCGATGTTAGTTATCAATTGGATGAAATTAAACAGATCCCCAAAAAATATTTTTATGTAGCCTCTATTTAAGGAAGTGGTAAGAATTGCAGTTTTTTTTCATGGGATAAGCTTTTGTCATATTTATAGAGAGAAGAACAACATTGCGGATAATCTCTCTAAGATAGGACTGCAGTTTGAAGACAACGTCTGGAAAAAATGGGAGTGTATCAATGACACTATTATGGAGGATGACACAAGACCAATCATTTTATGAATACCATAAAGAGCCAGAGTGCAACAAAAATGTTTTTTTTTCCTTATTTAGGCAATATTCTATTTTTTGGTATGATGTGATGATACACATATTAGTGATATAGATTCAAAATTCCTATTACTTTAGACTTTATGAAGTTCCTTTTGATAGTTGGTTATAAGTATATGATACCACTATTAGGCAGTGATGACGATATATCTGAAAGGCTCAAGTAAGCAAAGTAAAAAGTGGTTTATTTTAAATAATAAATCACAATTTTTTTCTTTGGAAAAAAATAGAAAGATTACATAGAACTCCAACGTGACCATCAACTATAAATGACTAGTTATAAAGGACTCAACTAAATGTTAACATCCAAAAAGTGCTCACTAGATCACTCCCTTATTCACATGACCCATTTGTCCACTTTTTCCACCATTTGAGCCTCTAAAACCTTCAAAAGGTCACCAAAAAGACCATAATACCCCTTTTCCCCCTCAAAATATGTATTTTTCCTCAAAATATCCTAAAAAAGGGTCCAAAATTCTCCAAAAATATTAAAAGAGAATAAAAATATAAAAATATTCAAAAAAGGAAAAAGAGGGAAAAAGAGACCTAAACCATGTTGGTCCATACCATTGGTTTCCTTAAAACCATAATGGTATTACCCATCACCCAAAAACTATAAAAAGGTGATAGGAGCTCCTCATTATTCATCCATATTTCATCCTATCCTGATGCTGCCAAAATCCATCTTGAGCTTTTCCCATCTTTTGAGCTTTGCCCAACCATTGAAGCATTGGAGAAGAAGAGACCATTGGACATTGGAGCTACTCAAAACTCACCACCCTTACCGTTTGAGGTAATACAAGAGTTTTAATTTTTATTTACATGTTTATGAATCAATTTTGCTTATTTACATTGCTTTATTTGAGACTGTTGCTACTAGTTAGTAGGTGCATCCTTGCACATGCTTGGTTGAAAAACCAAGCAACAGTTTTTGGCAACTCTGCCATTTTTCGAATTTTAAATTTTTTCTTTAGATCTTTATTTTAGTTGGTTTCCCCATTTAAAACTGTAGATCTACCATACTAGTTAGCTTCTTCATAGCTTCCCTAGCCATTGGCCCTTTCTGCAGCCTAAAACAACACAAAATTTCAATTTTTGGGTTCGTTTTTTAGCGACTTTTTCCATCTGTAAAATCACGCGATTTTTATCCACAGCCATGATCCACATCGCAGCTTTTTAGAAGACAACCATGATCCAAATCGCGGGTTTTGCCACAGACAGCCGCGATCCAAATCACGGGTTTTGCCACAGACACCTGCGATCTTATCTCCTGACAGCGTGACCCAACTTTCAAACACCCATATCTCCCTCTCCCGAACTCCGTTTGAGATGATTTTTTTTTTTTAAATGGGTGTTTTCGAGCAAGGAATCCAAATATATTATTAGATTTAAGAATTTTTTCATAGAAGTTTCTCTAATTTTTTTTATTTTAGTGTTATTTATCATCTCAGTTCACCCATTTTGGCCCATTTCTCCCAGCCATCTCCCCTGCAATTTTTGGATAGCCTAATATTTTATTTTGCAGCATTAAAAATCCAAATTTATTTTCTGTTATATGCTTTACTAATCTTTTTGAAAATTTTCAGTTAAGTGAAAGAAAGATTTGTTAACTATTTTCTCAGGTTGTAAGTTTCATACATTGCAAGGTTAGAACCATATTTCTAATTGCTCAATATTTTGCCCAAGAAAGACTTTAGAAATCCATTTATTTTTACATACGTTATTTGATTTACCTTACAAAACCTTTTAAAGAATCCATATTTTTTGAAAAGATTATTAAAGCATTTATATTTGAAATGTCTTTCATTTTTTCGCAAATTGGAATCATTATTTTAGTTTGTGATTAAATCGCCCATGCGAGGCAAATTGTTTTGATATACACCCACACAAGCACACAATCTGTCACAATAATTTCAAGTGAGCCTTAAAAGTTACCTTAATTCAACCAACATTCTAACCCCACTTGGGGAACACAAAAAGAATTTTGTAGCTAGGTAGGACTGAGGGGATAAGCATCCAAATAACACCCCTCACTCATTTTTCATGTTGAGACATAGTGGTTGACTTTTAGGGTACAAAAATCCCTTATTATTTGTTGACATAGTTTTACACCAATTCCTCGAGAAGGCCTCTCCCTTAGGAGGGTTGAAGTAGCCAGAGTGGTTCCGGAAGCCTAATTGGAATACCGCAATCCTTTCAGTAACCAAAGTATACCACTTGTAGTTCTCATTGTACCAGCCTTATGGGAGTACAACGACGATAGAACCAAACTGCAAATTCACCCAACTGAACGTGTCATGAACAGGGTATCTTAGTGGCCCAACTTATAGGATTGTCTACCCGGTGTCCCTCCCGATAGGGGGATATCTAGCCTTTGATTCAATAATATATATTATCTGACTTGGATTTCATCACCTTGCAGAGGATATACCTTATTGATTCATAATAATTTTTAGATTAGGTGTTTGTATTCTCTATTACCTCCCTTTGGTCAATGAGTACACCTTTTTTCTATTTTTAGGAGCCGTTTACATTTTGGTTTTCTGACCACCCTTTTTTATTACTCCACTTACTATAGCACAGCTATTATAGTAAGTGTTTTTGAGTTCGGTTTTTGGCATAAGTGCCATTATTTTTTTTACGCTCCCCTCTTGCACACACGGTTGCATTAGGGCCTTCGAGCATTCCACTCATCACCACATACTAGATTAATTCACATTTGTCACCATTGAGTCCCTAAGACATTCTTGATGTTTCCAGGGTGAACCCCCCCAGTACGGTTACCTTGACTCCACACGTCATCAGCACGGAGCCCCGTCATCCGATTCTGACGCGCCTCATTTCACATCTAAATCTAAGGAAGAATCCAAAAATCTTGCATACACCGCACCAACTAGCCCTATGGCTGGTTCACCTTATGAAAAAAAATTTACAAGCACTATTGGTGGAACATCATCCACCCCCGCCACCACAAAGGCCACCATGGTCGCCACAACTACCACACCCACATTAGGTATTCCTAATATGGGACCCCTGCCTAATACAGGACCCCCACCTAACCTAGGCATGTCCACTATGGCAACTATACCTACTATCCCCGCTACCACTCAGATTCCAACACCTCTTGGACATCTTCCCAACCCATCTGTGACTCCCATTGCACTTGGTGGCACGGGCCCCTCCCACAATCTTATGGGTGGAGGGCACATACCTCCCATGACAAATATCCCCCCTAGGGGGCAGTGGCATAATACATAATGCCACCACCAACACTTATGCCCCCATGACAACATCACACCCCTCCGCCAGTTTGCCATTTATGGCTAGCCTTAACCTACCAGACTTGGCTAGGATAACAAATGATACCATCCGACATGACCCTACTTGGCCCCCCATGCCCACAAAGCTCCCCTCAAACATCCCAAAGTTTGAAGGGAAAGCTGGGGAAGACCCTCAAAACCATATCATGTCGTTTCACCTATGGTGTTCCTCAAACTCCATAGTAGATTATTCTATTCGAATCCGACTTTTACAAAGAACTTTCACTGGCTCTGCAGCCAAATGATACATTGAGCAGCCACATGGGACACACCCCATGTTTACATCCCTCACCTCAAATTTCCTTCAGTTCTTTCAACTACCCGTACGCTATGATGCAGGAATAGAAATCCTACTGTCTTGTAGACAGAATACGGCCACCCATATCATAGATCATATCCATGAGTGGCGTAAGTACCGTAGTCTCTATAAGATCAAGCTATATGACCGTATCTTCCTGGATTGGTTCCTGAAATCCCTCCTTCCACTCATAGCCAAGGATATGGATTCTGAACGACCCCAGTCAGAATAAGAAGACATTCTAAAAGCACAGCAATTTGATATGATCTACGCTTAGTGTGGCTACTTGTATACCATTTTACCTAACGCTCCCCATGGTGATTCCTCCCGGACTGACACCCCGGGGGAATCCCACGCCACCGACGACATCATTGGACAAGTTGCGTCCCACAACCAACCCTTTTCCATTATGCAAAATGATACCGGCCCCGATCTATCGCGGGCCACATCTCACTCCGGAGCTACAACTTCATATGCTCCCATGGCCCACCCCCACCACACTCATGGGATCTCATGTCCACCACAGTGTTATGGTCACACACCTTCAGCCTATCCACCTCTGGTTGCACCCCCTACGTATTACTATCAGCAGGCCACTCATGCTCCTGTTCACTCACAAGCCCTAGTTGCTTATTACCCACCATAGGCAACGCTTGCTATACCATAACCTCCAATCGCTCAGACTTATCCTCCAAACAACAACAATGCTACCCTCTCCAACCAAAACCCTGATCGACCACCGAAACAGGGTAAGAACCCCAATTTATGAACAAAACACCCATGTTCCATATGCGGGGTATACGACCATTACACACACACTTGCCCCCATTTGGAGCGAGCGTGCCAACTGTGGACCGATGATTCCCAATGACAAGGACACGCTGCACAGCCAACACCACCTCCTCAACCGCAACCCATGATATTGCGGAATCCTCTACCCAACCAAGGAGTAGTAAACACCTGTCCAATGGATCTCCCATAAGGATCCGCGGTACCACAACAACAAATTATCTATGCTGCAACCGATTACCAGCATACGGACTTAAAGACTCACCATTTGCTAATGATGCCATCAAATGATATCAACCTCCAAATGCGTTGAAACCAATAAGCCCCTGGTGCACCTGCAAACGTTCTCCCTATGATTGAACAACCAGTTCATAACGCACCTACATCGTTCATCTCCACAGTCAGACCCAGATTATATTCAGAATCACTTGTGACTTCCACATTCCAATCCATCCCACCCCCTTTAAAGATAATTGAGGTATCTAATTTGTGCACCCTCTCGCATAACACACAGGTACCAAACCAACAACCCCCTTTACTCCTGCAACCACCCTCAGTTCCAACTCACGTAGGAGCCACACCAATTCATACTATCCCATTTTTATTTCCCCCTCCAGGAGCCATCAACACACCAGTGATGGCTACACTTAATCTCCTAGGATTGACATTAGGACTACCTGTATGGTACCTACCTGCCCCAACCCCTCCCCCGACACCGAATGTCATTTTACAACCGGTGCAACCCATCAATACTTCTAACCGTCCACCCCCTGGTGTAGCAAACATCCATAATCGACCACCTCCAACAGTGGCCACCGCATCAACATCCAATTATACTCCCCCACCAATTTGCAACACAGGGAGTAGAGGCCCACTAACCTATACCACTGGACCCACCACCCGCACCCCACCAACAACTCCAAATTTGGCGTAGAATACCCCAACAATCCGTGTTCCCCCTAAGTGCTCTTTGTGTGACAATATAGACCATGCTACCCATCAATGTCCACAATTACCAGCACTTCAAGAACACATGAATATGTTGGATGACGACGCTAACATCCCAGTTGTCAAACTAGAACTACCCCCTCAGCCTCACGATGAATCGCTGCGTACCAACCACCCTTGTGCGATATGCAGCATTTATGGTCATTACTCACATCACTGCCCTGATCTGCCAGATTATAGAGAAGCTCTATACGAATTGAATAATGTCGACCTAGAGATATCCCCTCTTCTCATTGAGGAAATATATCCCCCAAAATCTTCCTCCTTGGAAGAGATTAACACAATTTACACAGTTTCCATTGGAGACCCCTCTGTCCGGTCGGCCCCTTCCACTGATCTCTCTGACGCACATGTTAAACCTTTTCAAATCAATGAGGAAACCACATGTCCACAACATGAGGGCAGGCCCAAAACCTTGCATACTCATCATCATCATCATTCTCGTCGGCAATATTGGAGGCATCCACCACGTAAGGGGAATCCCCCATCATCATATCATCACTTCAGTATGCCACCATGGCCCACAGCCTCATGGTACACCCCCCCTCCAGCAGTTGATGAATGCCCTATTGATCCCTCTCTAAGACAGCATCTGCACTGCATTGACACCTCTGATTTAGGGGGAATAATAGATTACCTCGACCTTGGGATAAGGGGCGTGATCAATCATTTTGAACCTTCCCCGTCACACCTATCTCAGTAATTCAATGATCCCATTGTTCAAACCAACACATATGTGATCCACAATCACAAACCCCATGCACATAGCATGGGGGCAGGTCATTAACCCTGCTCACTTTTTCACATGCGTGATCTCAAATATTTTTGAGGTCACATGTCACTTGTCTATTTGATTTGATTCAATACACCTAGTATTCTTCCCTCGCGGGTCATCATTTTTACCCACCATTGCATCCATGGCTTGGTGGGCTCACCTTTATTTGTAGCCATTTCTTTTAACCTAGTTTTTTCCTTTGACCATTCTGGAGTCATTATGATCTTTGTTTTTCGCACCATTTGCACCACCAGATTCATATTTCTATGCTCGTGATGATGCTTGAGATCAGTTTTCGCTCTCACTAGAAACCTTTTTAACATTGTGTCCCTACACCTTGTTACCTCGATTTGCATGCCACATTGGCCGCTATCGATTTTTACAATTTTGAACATCACAACCTATACATGAGCCCTTCGCTCCATCTATACTGAAATTATGGCATTGTTTTTCTATCATTCATCAACCTGCAAGGAGGCCCCATCAGTGTTCCTCCCCCACCGTTTTTCTTGGATCCCATACTTGTCTCTCTATTGAACACTTCCTCCTTGCTTATCCACTACTTTTGTTCGGTATAATTTTATCTCTTTTTCGGGACGAGCAATTCCTTTACGAAAAAGGCACTTAGGGAGTTTTTGTTAAGCTCTTTTCTGACTCCTAAAACAATGAAAAGATCGTCGAGCAATCTTGCTTCCTTTCATGCTTGCTAAAGGTATCTAAAAGGGCGTCTACCTAGTATAAGTTTACCCCTTTTCCGGACTCGGTAGATTAATTATGAAAAATGAATACTCTAGTCACATTGGCTAGAAGATTCCTCCATTTGCATCATTTTATACTTTTTCGGGCCTTGGAGACTAACATACAAAAAAGAACACCAATGGAGTCTACTTACCGCTTTCAGACTCCCTAAAATTGAAAGCAACCACGAGCAATCGCCGTCTTGGGCTCGTACAAATCCACAGGACGGTACTCATCCACAAATTCAGAGTCTTCTTATCATTTTCAAACTCCTTAAAAATGAAAGCACTCACGAGCATAAACAGTTCTGGGCTCACACAAATCCACAGGACATTACCATTTCAGAGCACACTTTTATCCCTTCTTGGAGCTCATTAAAACCACGAAGAAGGACCCAATGGTGCTTTTCGGCGCCACAACAGATCATGTCTACTCATATGGAAGCTTCCCCATTCTAGTCATCTTTGTTCAGAGTAATCTGCAGTATGTCACCCTGAGAGTCTCCTAATAGCATCCATTAGCTTCTCTCCCCAGAGTCACTCCAGTCAGCAATACATACCCTTGATAAGCTATGATCCTCACACCTAAAAGTCAATTTCCTATGCTGTCAGGTTAACCACCATGTCATCATGCTTTGAGCAAAGGAAGTTTGAGTCCACCCACTCTATGACCCCAGTTATTCCCCATCCTGACAGTATGTCAATCCTACCATCAGTACTATCACACTTCAGTTGTACACCTCACGCTCCTGTCAAGGAAACATCATCGCCTTGGTAGTCGCTGGTCTCCCTTTTTCGATGCCAACCAAATCTATTCCAGAGGATAAACCAAGAGGTCCCTGTGCCTTGGACTCATCACCATTAGTGATGAGTGCCTACGAATCATTTTGAAAGGAGTCCTCAATGTCTGTCCAAATGATTGTTTCTCACATGCTCGACTTCAACACCTTGATTGCATCATCGAGACTCGTATAGGGTATCGGTTCTTTCAGTTATTTGTTGAAGACCCTGGATATCACCTAACTCTACCACATTTATGAGTCTTTTTGAGAAAACAACTAGTTACACATTCCTATGGATATCCGGGTTGTGCTTAGCGACAGTTTTCAAGATGTACCCCAGTTTTATACTCCCTCGAGTATATAGTTTTATAAATTCCTCAGAGATTGGCTCACAGTCTTTGAGTCCTTATAGATGTTGGACACCTTTAGCTCCAACAGTTCATCAACCCTTCTGAAACCTTTTTCAAAATGGTTTTTGCGCTTTTCCAGTGTATCAGTTATTGAGATCAGTCATGGTATGATCATGAGTACGTCCCAGCATTATGTCCCCTCTGGACCATTATGATGTACCAACAAATTTTTATGTATTATTCAGGTCCCCCTTCTTAGGCCTAATTGTTATGTATATGTCTTGACACGAGCATGGGTATGCCCACCTTGTCCATTATCAAAGATTATTCCTCATTCATTTTGAGGCCATGTATTTTTTTAGTTTTTGTAGCTTCCAAGGAGTCGTTGTTCCAGTCTCCAATTGGTCTCTTCTCTTCTCCAAACCCCAGGAAAAAAGACAAAAGAACTATGATGTCTATCGGCCATACGATCAGCTCCTGCCCTCACACATCAGGGGGCAATCTGTTAACACCCAAAAAGTGCTCACCAGCTCACTCCCTTATTCACATGACCCATTTGTCCACTTTTTCCACCATTTGAGCCTCTAAAACCTTCAAAAAGTCACCAAAAAGACCATAATACCCTTTTTTCCCCTCAAAAAACACAAAAACCCTAAAAAAGGGTCCAAAATTCCCCAAAAATATTAAAAGGGAATAAAAATATAAAAAATATTCAAAAAAGAAAAAAGGGAAAAATAGACCTAAACCATGTTGGTCCATACCATTTGTTTCCTTAAAACCATAATGGTATTACCCATCACCCAAAAACTATAAAAAGGTGATTGAGGCTCCTCATTATTCATCCATATTTCATCCTATCTTCATGCTACCAAAATCCATCTTGAGCTTTGCCGAACCATTGAAGCATTGGAGAAGAAGAGACCATTGAACATTGGAGCTTCTCAACCTTGGAGCTACTCAAAACTCACCATCCTCACCATTTGAGGTAATACAAGAGTTTTAATTTTTATTTACATGTTTATGAATCAATTTTGCTTATTGTTATTAATCTAGATTTCTTTATTTTACTGTTTACTGCCACCAATCTATAGTTTATATTTGCTTATTTACATTGCTTTATTTGAGGCTGCTGCTACTAGTTAGTAGGTGCATCCTTGCACATGCTTGGTTGAAAAACCAAACAACACTAAATCTGAGCGTAATATGCCCAAGGTATATTACCTCTAATATTTGACTAAGGTATAATAACTCTAATTATAGTCATATATCATAATGCACATTTATGAACATGTTAATGATAATTCACCATTTCTCCAAAGTATGATACATCACCCCAACTTGTATTCATATATACAACATTATATCACATTTGGTCAAATCCCATATAATATGTTTATAATAATAAGCATTTATTATTTTAATATATTCATAATAATAAGCATTTAATATTTATGGATATTACGTGTTTCTCTCCTCACGATAATGATTTCATGAAGTGAATCATCCGAATCATCAACCTCACTTCAAGCGGTATCAAAGGAAGTTGATACTTTTTAAACCTATGGCCATCAAGGTTAGTGGTGGCAATGATAGTTTCATCTATGGACAAGTCTTCCTCAAGTCCAAATAAAATCTAAATGTTGGTTGCTTATTTTGTTGTCTTTTTTCAAAAGTTGAAGTAGCAATTAGAGAGAGAGGTATAAAAAAAAATAATGATACAAAGAAGAAGACCAAAAAATAATGTTACATATATGTAAATCCTGGGTTGCAATATAAGTAAACCTTTCCAATGTAATAAATTTTAAATCTATTTTTTTTTGTTACTCGTAACACATATATAAATATAATCATGGATCTTTGTCAAAGATATGGTGGTCCGTTGGTGGAGATAGATAGATTTCATTCCATCTACCCAGGTTCAATTCCTTTGAGACATAAAGGTAGATTTTTTTATCAAAGATATGGTGGTCCGTTGGTGGAGATAGATAGATTTCATTCCATCTACCCAAATTCAATTCCTTTGAAACATAAAGGTAGATTTTTCACTTAGAAAAAAATAATCGTAAATCTTTAATCCTTGGATCGGAAACCAATAATGTTGATGAGTATCTAGAGTTGTCATCCAGCTTCTTATGGAAGCCATGACCATTGACATCCATTGAATCGTAGTCAATTGAACGGAAGGTACCAGGCTCATGATCCTATACTGTATTGAATGTTTGTGCGAGTAAGTATAATGGAACACTAGTCCATTGGTTGTAGCTTGGGTGGTTGGGAGGAAAGATTGTTGCCCTCCCCACCCAAGTTCAATTCTTGTAAGTGATAGGATGCTCTTGTTGAGCCCTATTGTAATGATTGTAATTCAAACTTTCCTTGATTCCTTCAGAATAACAGGAAGGTGATTTTTCCGCTGAAAAAAAATAAATAAATAAAAATAATGGAACACTATTTTGAGTTTATCGAGTATATTCACTTTCTTAGAGATTTCAATAATTTGGTTGATTTGTTAGCTAACTACATACTTGACTATCGTATTTTTTATTTGTAAAAACTGATTAAAACAAGCATGTACAATAATTCATGATAATTAATTGCATCCGACATTTACGATATATAAGTAGAAGCCAAAACAACCATCATGCATGAAAATAAAATTGTGTGCTTGAGTTCTAATAACCTCTCACACCAAAAAGAAATAGCATACTTTTTCATCATTTTTTTTCAAGATAAAAATAAAAAAATTCATAAAAATATGGAATATTTTGAAAAATTTAACATATCAGAATTATTTATGCTCCCTGGTTTGGCATGAAGACTTACTTACAACTAGCAGGTCACTGAATAATGGCTCATAGCTTTTGACATCCATGCTGGAAGAATTTGCCTCCTCTCTTCCAATGGCTACACCTACAAGGAAAATGGTAAAAAATAAGTGTTATTTTTTACTCATACATGTCTAGTTGGGTAATAGGTCATGCATAAATATATTCTTCCTTTTATATATTTTAGACATCAAATGCACACATTGAGCCTAATTTTTGGACTAAACGATTGGGTTATGATCAATTTTTATCACATGACAAGGAAGACATTAACAAGTTCAATCTATTTGATTCTAGATACTCAAGATGGATCCATAATCTATGACGATTAATGCATCTGGATTTTTTTGAGATTTCATATGATTTAGACCTCTCCTTTTTACTTGGCCATTACACCAAATTGAATCACCGTAGTTATTGGTATTATTTCACCGTCTGTCAACACATCATCTTGCCTCACATAACCCTACCCATGGAGGAAATTGTTGATGAGCGTACATAACAAACTCGACCCCTATTTGCAAACTTTGTCCTTGCCTCAGCCTAACTGAATGTAGGCACACACCCTTGTGACATTCATTTCCCCCAATGTACTATAGCATTCTTTATTCTTTTTTAGAGCTTATAAATGAAAAAAACAAAAAACATTAAAAAATATACAATCCAAAAAGCGAAAATAGAATTCATTTGCATTTCATAATTGGAAGAGCGAAAATAGTCACTCTTAGTCACCCTTGAACACATGGCACATATTTGAGTCAGTTATCTATACACCTAGTTCATCCACATTTACCTTAGGAAACTATACCATGATTATGAACAAAACTCCATGGAATTGGTATATTTCATTAAAGTCAACTCCTTGAGTCTTATGTTTCCAAGTGTCACTATGTGTCGTGTGTTGTGTTCAAGGGAAGTCAAAACAATGTCAACCATTCCTCAAATATCCTTAACCAATCATGTGAGCCTTCCTAGTGTGAGTATACAATGTTGGATCTTTTCAATTCTACCAAATTACATCTAACCTTTGATCTTTTTTTCGTGTCAATTGATGTGGGATACATTATGGACCTCATTCTAATGGATCTCTTCCTATCGACGTCAAATCATTATCTAGGAAGTGGATCTAGGAACCATAGAGTACCCTAGATCTTGCAGTCACCTTGCGAATGACACTAGGTATACATCAATGACCTCTAATTGTTCAATTCTACAAGTGTTTGACCAAAATTCATCTATTTACACTTGTTAGATTGTAAATTAGTACATTCGAGTCCATCATCATTATCAATGGGCATTCTCACATCTGCGAACGATATAAATCAATGACCGATGATCAGATGATGTCTTATTATGCTCAACTACAATCCTTTTATTTGCATGATATAGTATCACTCATTGATGCAAACTACTTGAGTTGCTCAAGATTAAACTACCATGTTGAAGTACCATGAAGACTTTGATAACTTGCACTTATCATAGTGCATGTTTACTTTCTCAAGATGTACTTTGACATGGATCCACTATGTATTGTTCATGGCCATGCTTGTTTATTGCTGAGCATGGGTATACCCACCAAAGATATATAATATATTATTATATATTTGGGAAATCACCTTGTTTTGGCGGAATTTCATGGTAGATAATTGAAATAATTTGGGTAATAACATGTAGTTAGGCATGGATAACTGGTAATTGAATAATTATAGAAAAAAGAAATATAAAAAATAACTAGTCGCTGAACAATTATAAAAAAGAAATATAAAAAATAACAATATAAAAAATAACTAGTAGTTGATGCATGGATAATTCAAGTAGTTCATAAGAAAACAAAAAGACAAAGGAATTGACAAAAGAATAGGAATCAAGAAAATTTCTTGTTTGTTTTCTCTTATTCATGCTTTCCCTTCTTCCTTATTTATTTATGTTTTTGATGTAGGTTTAAGTAAATTTCATGTAAACATCAAAATAACAGCTTTCCCCTTCTTCCTTATTTATTTATGTTTTTGATGTAGGTTTAAGTAAATTTCATGTAAACATCAAAATAACAGAAAATTTTAATAGGCATATTACAGATTTACACATGCTTTCTTATGTGATATATGAAGATCTAAGTAAACAAATTACTATGAACCACCCAGCCGAGGCTGACCCGAGGATAAACAATTAGCAGGATTCAATCCGTGGCGGAATTGGTTACCATTACTGTGAACGAGGATAAATGGTTTGCAGAGGGCGAAATATTTAATTGTAATGCAAAAACAGCCTTGGCTTCCCTCAACTCCGGTCATCTTCATAAAAACCCACATGCCTCAACAGGTGAAGAGATCGACTCCCGTGGGTGCTAGAGAACTAATAGTTCCAGGTAATAATGGCGGAGGAGAAATTCAATATCAAGAATCTTGCCGTCAAGAGGATCTTGTAGGAAGTGAAGGAAATGCAGAATAATCCAAACGACGACTATATGACCATTCATTTGTTTTTTTGGTGGAGAAATTCAATATCAAGAATCCTATCGTCAAGAGGATCCTGCAGGAAGTGAAGGAAATGGCAAAATAATCCCAACGATGACTATATGAGCCTTCATTCGTTTTTTGGTGGGTCTGTACAATTTAATTTTTATAACCTGTTGTGGGTGTAATCAAATGAAGGTTTTTCCTTTTGTTTTAGAGTAGATAGTTCAGGTTGTTTGTGAACATTTTGTCTTTCCTGAATATGCAGGTTAAGTATACATTCTAGAAATCAACTACTTCCTACAATTATATTGGGTAATGCTTATGCTAAGTCTTCTTAAACTTTATCTTTTAAAATTTAATAGAAACTATAAATGAATATTTTTTCCCCTTGTAGAAAGAAGACATTAAGAGCCTATTTCCAAGATTGAATGTGACCAATTTCATAAGCACAAAGAATTTCACTCATATTTTCACATTTTATAATCAATCTCATCCTGGTGTTGGTATTTGTTTGTGTAAAGTATGAACAGAGACATGAGATGGGTTATTATTTTCTATTGAAATTTCAAAATTTATCATCAAATCAAGTTATTATGTATTAGTTATTAACCATAAATTAAGTGGTTTTGCTAATTAAAATTTATCTATATATTATAGTGAAATTATTTATTGAAATTAGAATCTGTTAATTAAAATTTATCCATACATTGTAATAAAATTATTTATTAAAATTAAAATTAAAAATTCAAGCATTCATCTTCAAATTTAGAATAATAAAGTTTTTATATATATAAATTTTATAACAAAATATTTTTAATAAAATTTATAATATATATCTAATTTATAAAAGTTATGTTATCTAATTTTGAATTGAAAATTTTGCATTCTAATATTTATATAGTATCTAATCTAATTCAAACTTGGTAATTAACATGTTTATTGAACCACGAAAAATTTTAAATAAAGGAATTGATGAGTTGTCCATTTGAAATTTTATAAAGTTTGTTGCACATTTCAAATTTTTACATTTAAAAAAATAATTTTAAATTACTTTTAAGGAAGGTTTTGAACCCCTTGGAATGATGATCATCGACACTACAACTTAAGTTAACTAGTCATAACCTCATATAACATACCATAATGTATGTGGTCAACTTGAAATTTAAGCAAGCTGAGCAGTGGCAGAAGAAAAGCAGTTATGACTATGGTGGCTCGTGGATTTTTGAGTGATATTTAAGAGGGACATTAGTGAGGAACAAAATAATTTAGGAGTCAAGCTTGCGTTGGGTTCGGCGGGGTCAGTGATTTCTTGGGGATTTGACACGCAGGCTAATATCGGTGGAAATTTTGATTGAACAATATGATTTTGAAGAGATTCGATCATACCTCTATTTTGCAATGCATGTGATTTCCAGAATAATAGTTTAGAGATCGCCTGCACCATAATATGGAAGAGATAAATTCTATCACACTTGGATTGAATTGCCCGCAGAATCCTCGCTTACTTGGGCTTTGATTTTCTGCGTTTTGTACATATGGAATGGGGGGCTGTATTTGAACGCGCAAGATCTGGGATGGTTTGTGGTGTTCAAGCATATGTGATATAGAAAAATCCCTCACTGTATGTCCACCGAAATATCTGTGCAAGATATCTCGAAATTATTTTCATTCTCAGACGTCATGGAAGCCTGCCTGATTACACGCTTAGAAACTTAGCTAACTTCAGCATCCCACCACCGCACCATGTTTTAAGCGATTTATCGATCCTTGCTTCGGTGATTTTTTTAGTTCCCCGTCGCACTGGTACGTTCGAATTAACTTAGCCATTGAGACGATCTGGTCATATTGTTTGTTGTAATTAGGGCATTGTGGGTATCCTTGTTCTGTAAGATTTAATGGGCAGGAAAGGATCAGAAGATTCACATTTCAGAACAAATGATAGCATGTCTTCAACTTCAGATCAATCAAGCGAAGAGGTAGAGAGCACTTTTGGCCAGCTTCATGTGCTGGCCGTGGATGACAGCATTATAGATAGAAAAGTCATCGAAAAGCTATTGGAGAATTCCTGTTACAAAGGTAATCTTGTATTAGGGCTGGGATACACTTATTTTTTGGGGGCAGGGGGCAGTTTATACATACATGCACCTCATTGATTTGAAAGTTTATTGTGTATGAATCTGTGTGGCTGCAGTAACCACAGTAGATAGTGGGAAAAATGCTCTGAAGTTTCTGGGGTTGGGAGATGATCAGAACTCTTTAGATGTAAGTAGTTGAAAGAGGTTTGATTAATTAATGTTTTCAAGGGATTAACTTACTCTGTTGGGGTATTTGGCTAGTTATTTACTTGTAAATATTGGCTGCTTTTAATTCCTTAGATACAGTAATCTACAAAATAGGGTTTATTAGTGATACCATACATTAATGTTACAAATTAGGTTTAGTAGAGATACATATATTAATAAGAAATACGTATGCAATTATAGAACTGTTCATTAGATCGGCTGCTTCTAGCTCATATAGTGGTGCATGTCGTTTCTGGTTCAGGAGCTTGAGGTGAATATGATAATCACGGACTACTCTATGCCAGGAATGTCTGGCTACGACTTGCTGAAGAGAGTAAAGGTATTTTTATTCTTTTCAAATATTTAGGGCATAGAATGTTTTATTCATTCACTCTGAATCTGATAGTGAGTGACATGAATATTTTTGACGAAAATTTGCAGGATTCCTCAAAGCTCAAGGAGATTCCTGTGGTGGTCATGTCATCTGAGAATGTGTCTTCTCGGAAGAGCAGGTAAAATGAAAATTCCAGACAACATATTTTTGTTTTTCAATGTTATGGTTGTTTTTACATGATTGTATACTTACTGGGGCCTGCAAACTGAGCAGATGTCTGGACGAAGGCGCAGAAGACTTCATAGTGAAACCTGTGCAAGTCTCAGATGTAAAACGACTGAGGAATTATATGGTTAGCGATTAGGAGTCCAGTAGACTAGAGCCAATTTTGTCGTAGTTGATCATCTTATTATTAGTATTTACATAACAGGCCAATAGAAATAAGAGGAGAAATCCCAGAGTGTTCCCCTTATATGGAATCTGACAGGAGTGCTTCACTCCGATGTATTTGCACATTACAGACCTGAGATTTATATAGATGAATCTCTTAGTCAAGAAGCATTACTTCACGTCAATTTGAAAAGAAATGGCGGAATAGTTTCATACACAAAGCAAAGCACGACCAATGTCCCAAAGACCATCACTCATGGCGATTTATTCTCAGAGAAATCTTGAACCGTGTTAATATCGAAGAAAAAATCATACACTAGTAGACTTAGATCGAGGACTGCTCATGAAGATGGAATAGAAAATTGAAAAGATCTAATATGATTGAACAGAAATTGAAACTACAATTTTCTCCCCAAAACCTATGGGATAGAGCCTTAATCTCCCTGAGGTAAATTCCGAGTGCAGCGAAAAGAAGTAAGAAGTTTTTTCAGCGAGAAGACCTAAAAATCACACCAAATGCAAAAAGAAAAAGAGCAATTTGGGTAGATTGAAGGTAATAAACTCCTGAGGAATGGCTTCAATGTGTCTATTACTTTTTGTGTTGTGCAATAAACATCTTCCATTGGAAGCCCTATATCTTCTGTTAGGATGAGATAGATCTTTAGATTCATGGAAGTTTTATATTTTGGACATTCATTTAATGGAACTCGATACCTAGCAAGAATTGTTTACAAATTCTATGTGATGATTCTTTAGGCTGCGTTTCAATTTGGTAGAACTCCTTCTTTTATATGTATGTTTTTTTTTCAAATTCTTTTTCTTAATGTTTGATACGAGAGTAGACTAGATTGAACATTTTAATAAGGTAATTTTTATTAATCAAGATTGGTAATCCCAATGAGGAGATTGAAAAATTTAATAAGGGTGTTTTTTATTAGTATTGTTATTAAGTTATTTCTTTAGAAGAGTTTATGTTTTTAAAATCACCCTTTACTTACTATCAAGTATAAAAGTATAAAATTTGTTGGTACTTGGAACTGTTATTAGGATCAAATTTTAATATTAATATTATTAAAAGTAAATTGTATAAATAAGAATATAATTTGTTTAAGTTTGTTGGTAGTTGGAACTGTTATGTGGATTAAACTTTAATATTAATATTATTAAAAGTGAATTATATAAATAAGAATATAATTGTGTTTTTGTGTTTTTAGGTGGATTCAAACCCTCTCAGTGCATTATAGATCCTACATTTGTAGTTATAAATTGAGGCTCATTTAAAAAAGATATTGTAAAATTTGTATTTATTTAATATTTTATTAAATGTATTTCTAAGTGAAAACCAAATTATACTTCTTTTTCATAATGAACTAGCACACAACAACCTTAAAATTAATTAAGAAAATGAAAAACAACAAAAATTGTTCTAAGTTTTAGACATTTACATAATTAGTTATTGAAATGGAAAAACATGTTCATTAAACCCTTTTATTTTTAATCCAAACCAAAGTTACAATTAAATGCATTTTTTTTTAAGGAAATGATATAAAGGAGGGGAATTGTGTTTTCAAAGTAGTGTATGTGGAAGGATATTTGTTTGTTTTTGTTGAGAATCTAGAGGAGATTACAAGTGCAAATTGAATATAATAGTTTGTGAAATATGGATTTTGAATATAATTTAGACATTTTTTAGAAGTGCGCATCTTGATGCATGGATAACTCATAGCTCATGCATGGATAACAGATAGATAACCTATTTAATTAAAGAAGTAACATGTAGCAGGTAGTGAGGCATGGTGAAGAACATGTGATTACAACTAGACATGGAGAACAAATACGAGATAAATTTTTCATGGAACTTAACTTGTGACTTATCTGTTTTCACTAACCACAAGTTAAGTGGCTGTGTTAGTAAAATAATATACTTTTATCACCTATATTTACCAAAATTATATTGTTCATAAAAGGTTTGAAATATCTAAAATGTTTCTACACAAGTGCATACACAATTCATAGCTAGAAGTGGATTGTTCATGCATACATATCTTCACAGTTAGGGTGTGATGGGTTTGGTTATTTATGATATGGTGGGAAAAAACATAATATATATTACTTGTAAAATAACTTTTGTAAAAGTCTAAGACTTTTTTATTCAAAAAGATTTGATGTAAAAAACATGGCATTGTGAATATTAGTTATCGTGGATCTATAACCTTGGATCTATCATGCACCGAGAGGGAACAAATCCCTCTAGTTATAAATGTTTCTTTAGAATTTTGTATTATAAAAATGGTTTGCACAAACCCTCTCAGTGCATTATAGATCCTACATTGGTAATTATAAAGTGGGGCTCATCCAAAAAAAATATTGTAAAATTTGTGTTTACTTAATATTTTATTAAATGTATCTCCAAGTGAGAATCAAATTACACTTCTCCCTCATAATGAAATAACACACAACAACCTTAAAATTAATTACAATAATGAAAAACATGATTTGTTATTGGAATGGGAAAACATGTTCATTAAACCCTTTTTATTTTTAATCCAAACCAAAGTTACAATTAAATGCATTTTTTTTTAGGAAATGATATAAAGGAGGGGGATTATGTTTTCAAACTAGTGTATAGGGAAGGATATTTGTTTGTTTTTTTTGAGAATATGGAGGCGATTACAAGTGAAAATTGAAATATTTAAGGGCATAATATAAAAAGTGATGCAGATGGAGTCCTATGGAAGGAACCCCTTACAGGTATCATCGGCAAAATCAACAACCACTACAAGGAAAAGGCCTTGTAGTGGAGGTCATAACAAATGTTTTTAGTGTTACAAGATTGGCAAAAATTATCAAAAAAACCTCCACTACGACCTCTGCCATTGGTAGCGAATTTTTTTATGAAGGTGATAACGGATACAATTTATAATTAAAAAATACTCGGTGGCCAAAGGTTTTAGTGGAGTTTAGATTACCAGTGCACACAACAAAAATTAAGCGCACCGGGGTATTTTCACCTACGACGCACCGGTGATGTCTACTTAGAACAAACGCACTGGTGCACTCAACCAGAACAAGCAGAGGAAAGAATCAAATTGCAACGACGCATCGGTGCTTGAGTATATTAAACTCGCACCAAGGCGTCTGTAAAAAATAAAAGCACTGGTGCGATATTTTATATCATACGCATTGTACATTTTTTCATTACATTTAGATTTAATGGTGGCGCACATTTATCTAGCCACATCGATGCATTTCATAAACGAATGCACCAGTGGATTTAATAGTAGAACACACCGGTGCTTACAAAATATCAACCTGGCCCAATGCATCTAAACACATGGAATGCACTGCCAGGCTTAAAAACTAAAAATCGTTTGGCATAAGTTGTGATCGTTCTTGGTGCTCATAAGCAATCAACATGCACCAGTGTGATTAATATAATAAAACACACCGGTGCACAATGTTATAAACACACTGGTGCTCATTTATGTAAACACACTGGTGCTTAATTATGTGAATGCACCGGTGATTAATGTTATACACGCACTGCTGCATAATTTTCTTCTATATGCACCGGTGCAGAATGTTAGTATAGGATCCCCGTTGCAACACATATTAGTAAAAGCACCAAATATGATTATTTTAAGAATGGCTACTGATATTTCATTCATATATATCTTATATATATATATTTTTAAATTCCATTATTCATCTAAAATTGAAATATTTGTTTATAGTAAAATTCATTTCAATTTTAATTATCGAAATTGTTATTTGGATTAATTTATTATATCATAGATGCAAGAATCTATTGTAATATTTAATCATCCATACATTTAATTACAATTTACTATTTACGAGTGTTGCGTGGCAGTGAATAATTTATTTTTGCTCCATCTTGAATGAAAATACACATTTTTTTATTGGAAAAAAAAATACCAATGTACCATTTCACATGTTCCATTTGACAATAATATTGAAGAATGCAATATAATAAAAAAAATATTTTATATATATCAATAAGAGTGTCTTTGTCATACAAAATACGACAACATATAGACAACAATAATCAAAACGTCAACATGCATGTAATTATTGTTACACTTATTGGTAACTCGTCTTTGAATTCAGGAACTATGTCCAGTACATTATTATACAAAATGTCTGATTTTCACAAACAATTATTTCAAAATATACAACAAGCTACATCAACTTGCATTAACATCAAAATTAAATATGGAGCATGATTTTTCGCTACAACTATTAATGGTGCTCAAGCCACTTGCATCAATTGGTTTATTTGGAGGAATTTTTTGTTGATTGGCTCGATTGTTTTCCTCTTCTTTAGATTCCATCTGTAAACATAAAAATAAAGTATATTGAGTGTATCTACATTACCAGCAGGAATAATGAAAAATAAATAGATATTATACACTAATGTAAATTGAAAAGCGAAATACCATAGAAATAATCGACTCATGAATGATACACATTCTCTCAAAAAAAATTCTGATGCCTTCTATCAACAAGTCTTCTATTGGCTCCACTCCATACTTTGTTTCCTACAAGTGTTATGCCCCATCATAAATCATAGATTTAATATAAAAGTTTTTTGTTGTTTTATTAATTATAAAATGAAAGAAGTAAAACAACATAGAGACTTACAAAATACACAATTAAATTTTGATACTCCAACACATACTCACAACCCTTGCTAATTATCCAATGTCAATCAATTCTTCTGATGGCTCCTCTTTGTATGTTAACACATATTTGAAGGCATGCAAGGATTTCCAGTGAAAACAAATTAATTCCATTTTCTTTTCTTTACTGCAACAAAACAATTGAAAATTAATATTTAATGTCGAATTAATTAATTAAATGTATAACATAATCCTAATGGAAAATAACTCCATTTGATAAAATAATAATATATATATTCGATGATGGATAAATTACAAAGGATATGGTTGCCTTAAATATGGCTTGGCCATCACATATTGAAGAGACACTTCTCTTCATAAACTATATTTTAATATTATTAACTACTATTAGGAATAGTTACCTATTTATTACTTTTTATTGTTGTAGCATTGCCACTCTCTTAGAGAGGCTTTGTCCTCAAAGCCTTATAATTTTGTTGCACTGTTCCTTGCGATATCGTGGCCGCCGAAACATGTCGATACGAACTGCTAAGTGTAGAGCATAACTTCCGATACGTCGACGGATGAATCCATCCCAAATTGATTTGTTGTGGACTGATGGGATTCCCTACTGATGTGTCGTCAGGAGATTTGATCACATTAGTACCATTATCTTTCGACATTTCCCACTTTTTCAAATATCGGTTTTTATGGTTGGGGTGTCGATAGGGAACTTTCACGATATCACTTTCGTTTAAGAATGTTGTCTTTAGAGCATTGATCTGAGTTGGAAGTTGTATTTTCGTCTCTTGAGGATTTAAGTTTTTGTTCTGTATCTTTTCCAACTTGTTTTCTAACTGCCTATTATCATTTTGAAACTTTTTAATCAATTCGACTTGCGATTTTCTGTCATCTTCAGATGTCTTAAGTTGTTCTTTAAGGTCTTCATTATGACTTCTGATACAACTATTTTCTTCCTGTTTGTCTAGAAGTTTCCCTTCAATGTCATCCATATATTGTTCTATCTTCCGACTATTTTTCAACTTCTTAATTTTTGTGACTAGTATCTTGTTATGATTTCTTAGTCTAAAAATTTCTTCAGCATTGTTAGATAATGCTTTATTACTCTTCGCGATCTCTGACTTATGTGTCTTTTTAGAGTCGTCATTTTGTTGTTGAAGAACTTTTATATGTTGTCGACACTGGCCGACCTCTGATTCTTGACTTTCTAATTTATGTCGTAACTGCATTAGTTCTTCATCTTTGTCGCTAACGATTTTGTTCAAGCGTATTATTTCTTCTTCGTAATTATTTATTTCCTTCTTTATATCTTGATTTTTCAACTTCTGATTGAAATCACTCTCATCTTTTAATTCCTTGATTTGCGCACATAATTTTTCTATGTGATTTTTCTGGTTGGACATTGTATGTTCATTGAACCGTTCTTGTATCTTATGTAGTTCAATCTTTATTTCTGATTGTGTATTAATGTCTCGTAATTCTTCATTGTCTTTTTGATAGCGCTTTAACTTGGCTTCTAATTTCTCTCACAAATCGGCTTCCATGGTTTATGTTTTCTTCGACGGTGGAATGATCTTCTTTGATTTCTTTGATGAGTCTTTCTTAAACTTGGTCGTCCTTGTCGTTGACGTGTCTTGACTTCTTGATGAGCCTTCCTTTACTTTGACTTCTTCAACGATAAATGATTGTCCTTGACTTGATTTCTTCGATGATAAGTGTTCTTCGACTTCTTGATAATAAGGAGTCTTGCTTGGACTTTGTCTTCAATGTCTCCTTTGACTTGGTCTTCTTTGACTTGAATTTGCTTTGTTTCTTCAAATAATTCTTATTTCAAAAGAATTGATTTTTTTTTATAATAATAATTATTATTAAAATTTAATAATAATATTATTATTAAAATTTAATAATAATATTATTATTAATTTTTTTTTTCTTTAAATTATTCTTTGACTTGTCTTTGTCTTTCTTTTCCCTTTTTATATAATAATTGTAATTATTACAATTATTAAATCTTAATTATTAATATTATGATATTAATAATATATATTTTAAAATTTTAATAATAATAATAATGTTATTATTATTATTATTTTATTTTTTTTGAAAAAGTTTATATCTATTATAATAAATATTACTATTTAGTAATAATAATATTATTATAAATTTTTAGGTTTTAGGGTATTGGAGGACGTGGAGTGATGGACGTGGTGTAAGGTGGAGCGGCGGAATGGGGGAGCTGGCGTGGCGTGGCATGAGGAAGGGGTTGCAGTGGACGAGGGACGAGGGCGGGAGGAGCAGATGGACGGCAAGGGTAGGAGGAGCAGATGGACGGCGAGGGTAGGAGGAGTCGAGAGAGGCGGCGGTGGGAGCTGGTGGAGAAATGCGTGGGGCAGTAGATGAAGGGCGTGGACGGAGCTGGGGAAGAAGGATGTGGTGGCATGAGCAGGCAGCGGGAGTAGCTGGTGGAGGACGACATGAGCAGAGGTGTGATGTAGAAGGGAAGGCGTGGGGGTGGTGGCGGCGGTAGAGGCGGAGGTGGAGTGGCGTTGGAAGAGAGGTTGTGAAGGTGGAAAACGGTGGGAGCGTGGAGGGTAGAAGGGTGAAAGGTGGTGTGAGTAGAGGTGGATGGTGGGCGTGGAGGGTGCAGTAGGGAAACTGCAGATGGACGGGGAGCAGTGTGTAATGTCCCTTGTTAGAAATTTTATTAAAATTGCAATTTTCCACTTTTTTCCTTGGTTCAACCTTTGACTAGTTTCAATCTCTAGGTCCCAAATTTGCCCCAAATGATCCCAAATCTTCTGAAAAGGTATATGAATGATATTAGAACATAAATATGTGTTTTAGGGATGCCTTTGTACCTTTAAAACACTTCTGCAAATACTCTTTCAATTCTGGTCAATGTAGGTAACTTTACTAGTGATTTCCCTTTGACTAGTATTGGTCTCTAGGTCTCAAATTGACTCCAAATGCCTTCAAACCCACTCAAATTTATGAACAGAGGTATGTAATGTGTTAAGTATGTTATTAAGGTCTCATATGCACCATTAATGGTTTATTACAACTGTTCTCACCCTCTCCCATTCAACTGCAAAAATCACCAATTCGACCCTTGGGGAAATGGCACTATTTCTTCTCCCAATGCAATTAAACTGAGTAAAAATAATTCAAATGCTCAAGTACAGTACATGAAACTTTTAAAATACATCCATGGCAGTCCATTAATCACAAATGCATCATAGAATCATCCATTCATTCGAAATCATCATCAATACATTGGTTCACAACAAGGTAGTGGGGAAATGGCATTGTTCTTCCATTAAAAATGAGATTTATACATTTCTACTTGAAATTTCGACCTGAAACTTTCTGGAGATGAAGAACAGAGTATTTAATTCATATTACAAAAGAAATGGGGCATTATAAGCTCCCCCAAAGAGTACAATATCTCACCAAAAATGCCCTCCCTCAAGGATCAAGAATATGCCATCAAAACTAGAAATGGTTGAAGGAGCGAGCTGCAATAGAAGAAACCATGAGCTTCCCTGTAGCTTACACCTGCAAATAAAGACTCCATTAAAGCTCCAAATGAAAGGTCTGAATGGCCTTTCCAATTGCCAACTTGGATGGGAATCTTTCACCCTCGAAATTGGCTAAGGCAAGAAACTAGTCATCCACTAGCTCTCCCTCTTCACAAATGCAATTGCAAATTCTACAAATGATCAAAAGCTGGTTTCATTCTTTGTTATTGAAATTTATAAACTTCTAATGTCCTCCATGGGTCGAATTCCTTCCAAGAGACTCATGCCAACTCAAGTTGGGAAGAGATTCCAAAGAACGCCACTTGTACAACAATTCCTAGTCTCCCACTTCCACCAAATCACATGTGGAAGCATCTTAGCTGCCCTAACACCCTTAAGCGCCCTCTTGGAGTCTATTTTTAGCCCTGACATGTCATATATGTCATATGTCAGCCTTCAGGTCTGATTTGTGTCATAGGTGTCATAGCATCTTCATCATTGTTGTCATAGAGCTAGGGAATCTAGCCCAAGTGTCTCACTAGCTCCAAATTGCCTCTTCCTCTTCCATGGGAGTTACTCTTCCTCTATATTTCGACCTTGGATGAGTCATGCAATGAATAATACCTTTTGGACTCCCCCAAGTATGTTACCATTCACCTTGAATTCGAATTGGTGAGAGAATGATGCCAAGTGTAGTGGGGAAATCTAGCCATATGTGGGTCCCACTTCCTCCATGTGTCTTCATGATGAAATGCCACTTTGATTTTCACTTGTATATATTTATTTATCTCCTTTATTAAATATTTATGCCATTCTAATGTTCAAACATCATTTATTATCCCCATTATTCCAAATCCCAAAGCTTCCACCCCAAACCTAGGAAACTAGTAATTTTCCTCCTTGGCAATTATTTGACCTTTAGCATCAATTTGACAAACTCTAATGAATAGGGCCAATTTGATTAGGCCATTTTGACCCAATACCAAATTTGGGACATGACAAATCCTCCCTTCCCAATATTGCTTGTCCTCAAGCAATTTTAAACATGGGTGTTGAAGAACCTACTTTCTGTATAATTCTTTGAAGTTGCCATTGAATTGCCCAACCTTGAGTCTTTGAGTTTCCATGAAGATTTTAGAGAGGAACCAACATGCTTGCTGCTGCACTACTCTGATAAAAATCACTTTATTAAGTGGGGAAATCCATCTCCCATACTGCTTGTTTCCCCAAAAAATTTGAAACCAATGAGATAAAAATTATTCCAGGGTCCCATTGCTTGTATTGCACCCGAACAATTAAGAGTGCTCTCCAACCCATACCATCATATAAGAGGATTCCTGGATCCCATTTTCTTGTATGCATTCTTCCAAACATCATGAGTACAAAATATATATCATCAAAGTACATAACTACATAATGAAAATTAATATCAAGGAGGTGCTTCATCAAAGAATCATGAAAGTGCTTATACCTCCAAGCAAGTAGACCACCGTTTTCCAAGTGCATACAAGCTTCAAGTGACCAATCAAATATGCTCCAATGACATAGGTGAGGATCCCATGTCCTATAAAGCTGCTCCAAAAGGATGTGATATGCATCAAAATATTCAGCCATGTATTCTTTCATCCAAGAAGTGAATGAAGAATCTCCACTAAAATCTGAACCAAATAATGAACAGAAAAAACAAGGAGACTTCAAATGACTCAAAGAAGTCTCACCCATACATCCCTGAATGTGATCATCATAAAGATATAACAAAGTATGTGGCTTCCAACAAAAATGTTCTCCAATCATAAATCTATTCACCCAAGTGTTGGATGAAGTTCCTCCAACATCAAATGAATCAAGTGTTGAGCAAGAAAAACCATGAGTCTTCAAGTGACTCAAATGCATATCATAGGTGCGTCCATGTAGATGTGCATCATCATAAAGTAATAAAGTATGCTGCTGCAAATGTGAATAAGAATGTGCTCCAACCATATCATCATAAAAAGTAAATCTAGGAGTTCCATACTCCTCATGTGGCACCATCAAAAAGAACCCTTTCACCCATACTTCATTGAGACTAATGTTGCAAAACATGGAATTGTAGGATGTAGGAGAATGAACCAAATCACACAAATGATCAAAAAGTACAGAATTTTCATCATGGGGAGGATCCATATGGGTAGTATCATGCAGCTCCTTCAAAAGTGTGAACTCTTTGTCATAGTTTGGTTCCAATGTAGAGGAATCATGCTCTTCTTTAAAAATTGCACAACCTTCATCAAGAGGCAATTCAAATTCCTCTTCCACCACATTAAGTGTTTGGATCTCTTCAAGTTCATCTTCAAACACATCAAGAACATTCAAATTTTCACATTTCTCATGATCCACCATGTCATGAGAATCCTCCAAACAATCTACCATTTGACAATCTGAAACATAGGAGGAAAAACAAGTATCTTGCAACTTTTCAAAAAGTTGCTCATTTTGAATTGTGAGCTTATGAATATCCTCATTATTCTTCAAGTGTGCATCATGTAACAATTCATTAAGCTCAAACAAATGGTTTCTATCAAAAAGCAAAGACATAAAATTACCTTTGATGTGGCACATTGCTCTTTGAATCTTCTCCATATCTTCAAGGAAGGATGTTTCCTCCAATGAAGTAGCTCTCCAACAAGAATTTGACACCAATGCTTGAGTGTCATGGAGAATGCTGAGGGACTCTTGGATCTTCTTTTCATTCATATTTAAGGACCCTTCAAGAAAATGAGGCTCTTTCAAATGAACTTCCTCATCTTCTTCATTTTTGCTTGGACCAACTTCATGAAGCTCAAGTGGTGATGGGGAAGTTGATATTGGTTCTTCTTCAACTGCTACAAGGTCTTCATTATCATGCTTAATGGAACTTGGGCTTGCAGCAACACTTTCAAAAGTGATCTCTATGTCACCAACATAGAGGTGTGAGCACCCATCAGTAGGTACTCCTTCATAGTTTAAGCATCCATCAGTAGATGCTCTTTGGTTCATGTCTAAGCTAGAAGGTGTCTCGAAATGATCTTCCATATTTTCAATAGAATCTTCTTCATGCTCTTATGATGTCTCTTCATTTTTCTCCTTCAAGCAAGCTGATTCATTTTGCCCCTTGTTTTCCTTAGGATCGGTATATTTGGAATCCCTTCTTGAATAAATCTCAAAAGCTCTCCTCAAGGAGGACATCATTTCATGCACACATATATGATACTCGCTCCAAGGGTTCTTACAAGAAGGGCATAAACCTTTCTTCACTAACTCCACATCTTCATTTTTGGGCCTATTTTCAAAAACATGTTCAACATAGTACTCAAAAGACATGGCATTTTGTGTATTTTTGCTCGAAGCAAGATATTCTTGATATTTTTGATATTGTTGGGGCAAGGTTTTATATTTTGCTCTCCATCTTTGGAACTCACTCATAGAATTATCCTTGGTGGGTGTGACACATTCATATTCATCATATTTAAAGTCATAAGAATAATCTTCATTTCTCTTGAAATTGTAAGAAGTGTTGCATGATGGCACCTCTTCCTCATACCATTCACATTTTGCTTCATATTGCTCATAAGCATCTGCATATTCATCATAAGAATTGTACTGATAGGATTCACCATAATAGTAAAACATGGCTGCCAATTATTCTTGAATGTATGTACCTAATACACAGGTGCAAGGACCATGCTCTGATACCACTGTAATGTCCCTTGTTAGAAATTTTATTAAAATTGCAATTTTCCACTTTTTTCCTTGGTTCAACCTTTGACTAGTTTCAATCTCTAGGTCCCAAATTTGCCCCAAATGATCCCAAATCTTCTGAAAAGGTATATGAATGATATTAGAACATAAATATGTGTTTTAGGGATGCCTTTGTACCTTTAAAACACTTCTGCAAATACTCTTTCAATTCTGGTCAATGTAGGTAACTTTACTAGTGATTTCCCTTTGACTAGTATTGGTCTCTAGGTCTCAAATTGACTCCAAATGCCTTCAAACCCACTCAAATTTATGAACAGAGGTATGTAATGTGTTAAGTATGTTATTAAGGTCTCATATGCACCATTAATGGTTTATTACAACTGTTCTCACCCTCTCCCATTCAACTGCAAAAATCACCAATTCGACCCTTGGGGAAATGGCACTATTTCTTCTCCCAATGCAATTAAACTGAGTAAAAATAATTCAAATGCTCAAGTACAGTACATGAAACTTTTAAAATACATCCATGGCAGTCCATTAATCACAAATGCATCATAGAATCATCCATTCATTCGAAATCATCATCAATACATTGGTTCACAACAAGGTAGTGGGGAAATGGCATTGTTCTTCCATTAAAAATGAGATTTATACAATTCTACTTGAAATTTCGACCTGAAACTTTCTAGATATGAAGAACAGAGTATTTAATTCATATTACAAAAGAAATGGGGCATTAGAAGCTCCCCCAAAGAGTACAATATCTCACCAAAAATGCCCTCCCTCAAGGATCAAGAATATGCCATCAAAACTAGAAATGGTTGAAGGAGCGAGCTGCAATAGAAGAAACCATGAGATTCCCTGTAGCTTACACCTGCAAATAAAGACTCCATTAAATATCCAAATGAAAGGTCTGAATGGCCTTTCCAATTGCCAACTTGGATGGGAATCTTTCACCCTCGAAATTGGCTAAGGCAAGAAACTAGTCATCCACTAGCTCTCCCTCTTCACAAATGCAATTGCAAATTCTACAAATGATCAAAAGCTGGTTTCATTATTTGTTATTGAAATTTATAAACTTCTAATGTCCTCCATGGGTCGAATTCCTTCCAAGAGACTCATGCCAACTCAAGTTGGGAAGAGATTCCAAAGAACGCCACTTGTACAACAATTCCTAGTCTCCCACTTCCACCAAATCACATGTGGAAGCATCTTAGCTGCCCTAACACCCTTGAGCGCCCTCTTGGAGTCTATTTTTAGCCCTGACATGTCATATATGTCATATGTCAGCCTTCAGGTCTGATTTGTGTCATAGGTGTCATAGCATCTTCATCATTGTTGTCATAGAGCTAGGGAATCTAGCCCAAGTGTCTCACTAGCTCCAAATTGCCTCTTCCTCTTCCATGGGAGTTACTCTTCCTCTATATTTCGACCTTGGATGAGTCATGCAATGAATAATACCTTTTGGACTCCCCCAAGTATGTTACCATTCACCTTGAATTCGAATTGGTGAGAGAATGATGCCAAGTGTAGTGGGGAAATCTAGCCATATGTGGGTCCCACTTCCTCCATGTGTCTTCATGATGAAATGCCACTTTGATTTTCACTTGTATATATTTATTTATCTCCTTTATTAAATATTTATGCCATTCTAATGTTCAAACATCATTTATTATCCCCATTATTCCAAATCCCAAAGCTTCCACCCCAAACCTAGGAAACTAGTAATTTTCCTCCTTGGCAATTATTTGACCTTTAGCATCAATTTGACAAACTCTAATGAATAGGGCCAATTTGATTAGGCCATTTTGACCCAATACCAAATTTGGGACATGACACAGTGTGAGCAGACGGGGGATGGAGAGAGGTGAAAAAACCCGATTCAGAGAAACTCTGACAATTATGGCTAAAAGCCGAATTTGGAGAAGCTCCAAGATGTATGGCTAAAAGCCAGAATCAGCAGGGCCAAGAACGGTTGGCTCTGATACCAATGCTATATCCGTGTCCGGATATACTCAGAGATTATTCAAGCAAAAAATCCTCCAATGGAAAATAACTCCATTTGATAAAATAATAATATATATATTCGATGATGGATAAATTACAAAGGATATGGTTGCCTTAAATATGGCTTGACCATCACATATTGAAGAGACACTTCTCTTCATAAACTATATTTTAATATTATTAACTACTATTAGGAATAGTTACCTATTTATTACTTTTTATTGTTATAGCATCGATGAGCGCATTGGGTAAGTTGTATGAAAAACCCTCGGCCTCCAACAAGGTATTTGTAATGATGTGTTTATTTAATATGAAGATGTTTGAAGGTGGATCTGTTACTGATCACTTAAATGATTTTAATACGGTTACAAATCAATTAAGTTATGTAAGTGTGAACTTCGATGATGAGGTTAGGGCTCTTCTAATCTTGTGTTCATTGCCAGAAAGCTGGAATAGCTTGGTCATGGCTGTAAGTAACTCTGTCTTTGGTTCAAACGCCTTGAAATTTGATAATGTTATTGGTATTATTCTTAGCGAGGAAATGTGAAGAAAAAGCATAGGTGAGACATCAGGAAATGCGTTGACCATGGAGACCAGGGGAAGACAAAAGGAGAGAGTAAAGAGCCAAGGTAATCACAACAACTCTAAAAAGGGTAGATCCAAGTCCAGACTGGTAAAAATAGAGTGTTAGAACCATGGAAAGAAAGGACATCTGAAGAAAGACTACAGATCTATAAAGAAGAAAGGAGATGCATAGAAGGAAACTACCTAGGAAGCAAATGTAGCAGGTGATGTGTTATAAGATGCTTTGATTCTTGCATTAGATAATACTAGTGATTATTGGGTAGTAGATTCAGGGGCTTCATGTCATGCTACACCCCATAGGAAATACTTTCATGATTATGTTCCAGGCGATTTTGGACATGTTTTATTGGGTGATGATGAGCCATGTAAAATTGTAATATCCTAGGAAATATTTGACCCAGATATTAACTCAAGTTCATAATTTTAAATTAAGTTTACTTGTCTATTTTTTATAAATTCACCGAATAGAGAAGGAAGTCAGTGACGGGTAAGGAGACTTGAAACTGAGTTTGGTAAGATGAACTTTCAGTTCTGGAATTTATATGGGACAATGTGCAGCAGAAAATTAGACAGTGGGTAATTGGATCCTTTGTACAAAGCAAATAGACCATTTATGTTTCAGACATCAGCTACCGCTGAAGCCTACCGCAATGCTTCATGGGTACATCCACATATAGAAACTAGATCAAGAAGGATAACAGGGTTTATAACAATCAATGGGTCATTGGTTATGCTTAGAATAATAAATAATCAGTCTTGGAAGAGTTTGTACAGAATTGGGGCTTTTGGTCTCTTCCGAGATTGTGGAGCTAGTATTTTTCTTAACTTTCCAAGAAAGGTCAAAAGGCTTTCAAAATATGATTTTTTGTACTGATATGGATACTGGGATGTGTCAAGGACCTGCTCCAACTGACAGATCAACAAAAGAGTGTACAGAATGAATTTTGTAGACAAAATGGCAAAACTAGTTGACTTTAGGCATCAAACTAGCTAGTCTTGGATTTTAACATGATAAACTGTCTTAAGGAAATACAAACTCTGTTTTGATGATTATATTAGATCTGATATGAATTATTATAACCATTAAACATCAAATATAGAGTTCATAATAGTTCTCTTAACTTCTAATGCTTGATTTGCAATGGACAATGCCTCATAGGCTATTTTCTTCTTACATGAGCTAGAGAACAGAGTAGAGAAGGAGCGAATTACTGTGGATATGATCTGGAAGTAATTATCAATCCATCTACTTGTTAGATGGCTGAACTTGCTGCATTCTAAGTGTAATGACCTTCAATGGGAGCTAGGATCATCAGTTCTCCTCTCTTAGGAAAATCACCTCCAATCTGGCAGCAAGTAGAGTAGAAGAGAGAGAAGAGAGGGAGTTCAATCTGAACTTGATATTCTGGAATATGGAATCCTATTATGTCTACAAATAACCACTGGTAAGCCTCACAGAAGATTCTGTGAACACCTTCCCATATACATCTTCATCTTATGATGCTTCCTCCTCAAAAACTGACTGTAAAACACCTCCGATGGAAGCCTCCTCTCCAATATGACAATAGATCTTGATTGCTGCTCCATACTAAATGTCACTGGCTGTAATACTATCTGCTGTACCTGCATAACCCTCATAGACAACTCACAAAGGCTTGGGGCACATCTCCCAAGAGAAATTGTTGAGGCACATCACTCAACTGTTGAGTAGCTCAAAGCTCTCAAACCAACATTGCAAATGAAAAAAGTTCTTGAATGAAGTTAGAATCATGCTTAAATATATGAGATAGCTTGCTTGGAAAGCTAGACCACATGTGTGGGTGAGGTAGGGCGCCCTCTCTCTGAAATTGGAAACTTCTGAGCTTTCTCCACTTTCTTTCCTCATCCTCCTTCAGTCAGAATTGGCAAGTGCGCCTTAGCTACTTTTCTGGATGTTGCTAATTCCTTTCTGAATGCTTTTCCTGATGCTTTATATTTCTTTTACTTTCTACTTTTCTGCTTTTGCCAACTTTTTCCAACTTTTGTCAGTTTCTATTTCCATTCTGACTTTCTTTCTTTTCTAAAACATTCTCCACTTGGGCAAGGTTATCCACTTGCCACCAATTCGCCCTCCTAGCCTTCATTATCCAACTTGGCAACATTTATTAGCATTTAAATATAAAAAATACCAAAATACCTCTCAACATTAATTCCAACTTCCATAATTAATTAATAACTTAATAATTAATTATTCTCCTAAGGTGTATTTGCCTCAAAAATATCCCCATGAATTAAATCCATAATTAATTAATCACCTAGACCCCCTAGGGATGGGAGGATCCAAGTTGTGACCATGGTCACTAGGGAGGGGACATGACAATCCTCCCTTCCCAAGACTGCTTGTCCTCAAGCAGTTTCAAACCAGGATGTTGCAGAATCTTCTCATCCTCCCAAGTGGCATAATCACTTGGCAAATCTTTCCACTGTACTAGGTATTCCTTAATGACTCTGCTCCTCAGCCTCCTCTCTCTTTCCTGTAAAATTTCTTCCGATTCTAAGACTAGGTGCCCTTCATCATCAAGTGGAGGAAAAATTTCTGAAACCTTAACTTGTTGGCCAACTGCTTTCTTTAAACAGGACACATGGAAGACATTGTGGATTTTGCTCCCAGCTGGCAGGTCCAATTCATATGCTACTTCACCCACCTTTCTGATTATTTGATAGGGTCCATAGAACCTTGGCAATAAATTTTCAGCTCCCCTGGTCTTAAGAGTAGTTTGTCTATATGGCTACAACCTTAGATAAACCAAATCCCCTTCTTGGAAGGTTCGGTCAGTTCTATTCTTATCTGCATTGATTTTCTGTTGATTTTGTGCAACTTGCAAATTTTCTTTCAGTGCTTTAAGGATATCTTGGCTTTCTTGCAGCCAATCCTTAGCCTTTTGGGCCCTACAATTTCCAAAGACCAAATCTGCAAAAGTAGAAGACTCATACCCATACAAAGCTTTGAATGGAGTCATCCCAATGGATATGTGGAATGTGGTGTTGTAATAGAACTCACCCAAGTGTAGCCAGTTGACCCATGCTTTCTGCTGTCCCGTGACGTAATTTATGAGATAACCTTCCAGCCATTGATTAAATCTCTCTGTTTTCCCATCTATCTTGGGGTGATAGCTTGTGTTGAGATTCAAACTGGTTTTCACTAATTCGAACAAAGACTGCTAAAAGGCACTGGTAAACTTGCTATCCCTGTCACTGATTATAACTTTGGGTAGCTCATGCAATCTAAATATATCCTTAAAGAAAAGTGCAACAAATTGACTGGCAAAAATGGTAGAAGTGACAACAAAGAAGTGAGCATATTTAGTTAACCTGTCATCTACTGCAAAAATACAGTCCTTACCCTGGGATTTCGGTAAACCGGTGATGAAGTCCATGGATATGCTTTCCCATTTCTGTTCGGGAATGGGCAATGGTTGAAGGAGTTTGGCAGGATGAGTGTGTTCTACCTTGTTCTGTTGACATGCAGTACACTCCTTCACATGCTTCAAAACATCTTCCTTGAGGCCTTTCCAAGTGAACCTCTCTCTTACCTTTCAGTAAGTTTTTAAAAATCCTGGATGGCCTGCTATAGGTGCATTGTGGGCAACCATCAAAATCTGTTCTTTCAGTTTGGATTCAGGAATCAGAAAAATTCTGTTCTTATAATAAATTACACCATTGACAGCTTGGTATGAGTCATCCTGAATCAACCTATCCAAAATTTCACATGCAAACTGGTTTTTTGAATATTCACTAATTAATTGATCCTTCCAATCAGCAAGAGTTTGCATTGTTGACAAAGCAGGTTTTCTAGATAAAGCATCAGCCACTACATTTAGCTTACCCTTCTTGTATTCAATATCAAAATCATATGACTGGATTTTGCTCACCCATTTATGCTGCCTATCATTCAACTCCTTTTGAGTAAAGAAATGTTTCAAGCTATTGTGGTCAGTCTTGACTATAAATTTTCCTCTCACCAAAAATTGCCTGAATTTCACCAGTGCATGCATGATAGCTAACATCTCTTTATCATAGATGGAATACAGCTTTTCATGTGGCTGCAATTTCCTACTCTCATAAGCAATGGGGTGTCTGTCCTGCATTAAAACTGCTCATATGCCTTCACCCGAGGCATCACATTCCAGAATAAATGGCTGGCTGAAATCTGGAAGTGCCAGTACCAGACAACTGCTCATCACTTCTTTCATTCTGCTGAAAGCTTTTTCATCCTTCTCATTCCAGCAAAAGGCTCCCTTCTTGGTAAGGTCATTTAAGGGAGAAGTGAGTTTGGAGAATCCCTTCACAAATTTCCTGTAGTATATACATAGGCCAATGAATCCTCATAGAGCTGTTATATTTTTTGGGCTGGACCAATCAAGAATGGCCTGAATATTTTCCATGTGTACCTTAACTCCCTCCTGCCCAATGATGTGGCCAAGATAGAGCAGCTCCTTCATACCAAACTCACACTTGGACAATTTAGCAAAGAAGGACTGTTCTGCAAGAAGGGTTAGAACATTATCCAAATGCTACAAATGTTCCTTCCAAGTTTTACTATAAATAAGAATGTCATCAAAAAACACAAGTACAAAATTACGGAGTTGTTTGCTGAATATTCTGTTCATACATGACTGAAATGTTGCAGGTCCATTTGTCAAACCAAAAGGCATGACCAAAAATTCAAAGTGCCCAAAATGGCACTGAAAGGCAATTTTCTGAATATCCTCACTTCTCATTCTGATTTGATGGTAACTAGAATGGAGGTCTATTTTTGAGAAATACTTGGCTCCATGTAGCTCATCCATTAGTTAATCTATCCTTGGGATAGGATATCTGTTCTTAATGGTTTTCTTATTTAAAGCTCTGTAGTCAATGCACATACGCATTGTACCATCTTTCTTTTTGACCAAAACTACTGATGAAGCAAAGGGGCTAGAAATTGGCCTAATGAAGCCCATCTCAAGCAACTCCTTTATAGTTTTCTCTATTTCATCTTTGAATCTATTAGGATGTTTATAGGGGTGGATTTTTATAGGGAATGTACCCAGTTCCAGTTCTATCCAATGTTCAGTACCCCTATTAGGAGGCCTTCCATGTGGCAGATCTTCAAACACCCTTTTGTGTTTTTGGAGTAATCTTTGGATATCCTCTGGATGTTGTGACACATCAATGGTGGTCCCTTTGGTACTGATAAAGAATTCTGCATCCCACTCTATGTCACCATGCCTCAGAACAGACCTCATACTGTGTGCAAAAATGATTTCTTTTGGGTAGGTGTTAACACCCCTCAAAACCACTTGTTTCCCTTCAGTGTTTTTGAAGCACATTTGAGGAATATGATAATTTACTACATGTTCACCAATGGAAAACAACCATTGTACTCCCAAAACAACATTATTATTAGCTACATCAACAATATAAAAACTGTCAGTCACAGTATGGTCTCCAATAGTTAGTTGCAGCTTGGGAATCCACCGGTTACACTGCATGGTGTTGTTCTTTCCTGGTATAATGATTGTGAACCCCCCAAATTTTTCTGATTTGAGTTTCCTTCTCTCCACCATGGATGCATCTATAAATTTATGTGTGGCACCCCCATCCACCAATACTAAAACTTTCTACCCTTCTACCACTCCTTTAAATCTCATAGTGTGGTAGCGAGGGACCCCACTTAAAACAACAATTTTTCCTTCTGGTTGTGAGGGTTCTTCTTCTTCTGCTGTGTCATACACTTCTTCTACTGGTTCTTCTTCTCTAACTTCAGCACCCATTTCTTCCTCCTCACTTTCAGAAAAAACTTCTATTTAATGAGCCTTACCCTTGGCACATTTGTGCCCAGGAACCCAAGGTTCTTGGCAGGAAAAGCAAAGCTTTTTCTTCCTTAATTCATCCCGATCTTAGAATGAATAATCCTATCTGTTTGGTGTAGCCACACTTCTAAATGGTGGCCTTTGGTTCTAATTTTTAATAGGTGCACTGAATCTTGGTGGATATTTAGTCCTTGGAATTGCATCTTGCAAATCTCTAGTTATGCTTAGTGCTTCTTAGAGAGTTTCTGGTCGATAGGCTTTAACCATCCCTTTTAAGGGTTCTGCTAATCCTTATGTGAACAACAAAATCAGTCGAGCCTCAGATATATCACTAACCATTACTTCCAACTTCTGAAACTCAGAAATATAAGCTTTCGGGGTCCCAGTCTTCTTAACATGCGCTAGTTCCCGGAATGCAATTTCAGGATCCCTTCTGTCAAATCTCTCCATCAACCTTCTAGTAAATTCTGCATATGAGGTCACTTGGTCATGGCCTAAAGTCTTCATGCCATGGAACCACCAGTCATTAGCTTCATCTTGCAAATGCAAAGTTTCCATTCTGATAGCATCCCTTTCAGCCATTGGATTCAGCTAAAAATATGTGTCCATCTTCTGCACCCATGAGTTAGCGGTGCATTTTGCTAACCCATCAAAGAAGGGTAGCTGAACCTTACCAATAGCATTTATCAATTCATAATTATATGTTGAATGCCTATGCCCACTCTGTGGCTGATTTCTATATTGTGCTTCACATAAATATTTGAAAGGAAGAGCCCTTATGCACTCTTCACTCAGAGTTTGATATTCTACATAACGATCTTCCCATGCAGTGATAGATTGAGTATGTGTCTCTAGTTGTTCTTCCCTATGTTCATCAAGGAATTTTGGCATGGTTTGTCGGGGCTGATATTTAGACTCATCTTTAAATTCATTGGGTCTATTGTGGGGACCAGTCCTAGAAAAGATCATTCCACCAATGATCTTCCTCTCCCCATTCTGAGAACCACTACAACTCCCTTCTATTTCTTTCTGTCGTATCTGTTTGGCCAAAAAGTCTCTAGTCTCTTGCCCAGACTGGATGATGTTATGGGATATGTCATGCAGCCCTTTTAACATACTCTGAACAAAAAATCTGAATTCTTCCTTATCCTTGTCATCATTGTCAGCCATGTTATTTCCCCCTTGTAATTTTCCTCCAGTGGATTCCACCTCCTCTTCTACAAATGGATCTTCAGGGCTCTTTCCTTTGGGGATTGGTATTCTTTTAGGACTCATAGCACAAACTGAGATCAGGTTCAGAGGACCATGATCTGATACCACTATAATATCCTAGGAAATATTAGACCTAGATATTAACTCAAGTTCATAATTTTAAATTAAGTTTAGTTGTCTATTTTTTATAAATTCACTGAACAGAGCAGGAAGTCAGTGACGGGTAAGGAGACTTGAAACTGAGTTTGGTAAGATGAACTTTCAGTTCTGAAATTTATATGGGACAATGTGCAGCAAAAACTTAGACAGTGGGTAATTGGATCTTTTGTACAAAGCACGGAGACCATTTATGTTTCGGACATCAGCTACCGCTGAAGCCTACCGCAATGCTTCCTAGGTACATCCGCATATAAAAACTAGATCAGGAAGGCTAATAGGCTTTATAACATTCAATGGGTTTCTTGTTATGCTTAGAATAATAAATAATTAGTCTTGGAAGACTTTGCAAAGAATTGGGACTTTTGGTCTCTTCCGGGATTGTGGAGCTAGTCTTTTTCTTAACTTTCCAAGAAAGGTCAGAAGGCTTTCAAAATCTCATTTTTTGGACTGATATGGATACTAGGATGTGTCAAGGACCTGATCCAACTGACGGATCAACAAAAGAGTGTATAGAATGAATTTTATAGACAAAATGGAAAAACTAGTGGAATTTAGGCATCAAACTAGCTAGTCTTGGATTTTAACATGATAAACTGTTTTAAGGAAATACAAACTCTGTTCTGATGATTATATTAGATCTGATATGAATTATTATAACCATTAAACATCAAATATAGAGTTCATAATAGTTCTCTTAACTTCTAATGCTTGCTTTACAATGGACAATGCCTCACAGGCTATTTTCTTCTTACATGAGCTAGAGAACAGAGTAGAGAAGGAGAGAATTACTGCGGATCTGATCTGGAAGTAATTATCAGTCCATCTACTTGTTATATGGATGAAATTGCTGCATTCTAAGTGTAATGACCTTCAATGGGAGCTAGGATCATCAGATCTCCTCTCTTAGGAAAATCACCTCCAATCCGACAGCAAGTAGAGTAGAAGAGAGAGAAGACAGGGAGTTCGATCTGAACTTGATATTCTGGAATATGGAAGCTTATTATGTCTGAAAATAACCACTGGTAAGCCTCACAGAATATTCTGTGAACACCTTCCCATATACATCTTCATCTTATGGTGCTTCCTCCTCAAAAACTGACTGTAAAACACCTCCAATGGAAGCCTCCTCTCCAATATGACAATAGATCTTCATTGCTGCTCCATACTGAATGTCACTAGCTGTAATACTATCTTCTATACCTACATCACACTCATAGACAACTCACAAAGGCTTGGGGCACATCTCCCAAGAGAAATTGTTGAGGCACATCACTCAACTGTTGAGTAGCTCAAAGCTCTCAAACCAAAATTGCAAATGACAAAAGTTCTTGAATGAAGTTAGAATCATGCTTAAATAGATGAGATAGCTTGCTTGGCAAGCCAGACCACATGTGTGGGTGAGGTAGGGAGCCCTCTCTCTGAAATTGGAAACTTCTGAGCTTTCTCCACTTTCTTTCCTCATCTTCCTTCAGTCAGAATTGGCAAGTGCACCTTAGCTACTTTTCTGGATGTTGCTACTCCTTTCTGAATGCTTTTCCTGATGCCCTCTATTTATTTTACTTTCTACTTTTCTGCTTTTTCCAACTTTTTCCAGCTTTTGTCAGTTTCTATTTCCATTCTGGCTTTCTTTCCTTTCTGAAACATTCCCCACTCGGGCAAGGTTATCCACTTGCCACCAATTCGCCCTCCTAGCCTTCATTATCCAACTTGGCAACATTTATTAGCATTTAAATATAAAAAATAACAAAATATGTCTCAACATTAATTCCAGCTTCCATAATTAATTAATAACTTAATAATTAATTATTCTCCTAAGGTGTATTTGCCTCAAAAATATCCCCATGAATTAAATCCATAATTAATTAATCACCTAAACCCCCTAGGGATGGGAGGAGCCAAGTTGTGACCATGGTCACTAGGGAGGGGACATGACAAAAATTGTTGGAATGGGTAAGGTATGGATAAAAGTTAAGAATGGAACTAACTAGCTGTTGAAAGATGTAAGGCATATTCCTGCTATGAAAAGAAATCTAATCTCAACAGGGCATTTGGGAGATGGCGATTGTCTATCTACATTTGGAGAAAAGTGGTGGAAGATCACTAAAGGATCAATGGTGATAGAAAAAGGAGACAGAGTAGGTACATTGTATTTATGTCCTCATAATACTAACCATTCTATCTCTTTAGCTTCCACAGGAACAAATACAACATTGTGGCATCATAGGCTTGGCCACATGAGTGAGAAGGGGATGCAGATTTTCCACTCAAGGAAGTTGCTGCTAGATTTGAAGCAGGTAAGGTTGGAATTCTGTGAGAACTATGTTTATGGAAAACATAAGAGAGTAAGATTTCTCAGGGCTGGGAAACAAAAGAAGAATGAAAAGTTAGAGCTTGTGCATACAGATGTATGGGGACTGGCTCAGGTACAATCTCTTGGTGGCTCTCACTATTATGTTACATTTATTGATGATGCAACTAGGAAAACTTGGGTTTATTGCATTAGACAAAAATCTGATGTGTTTGCTACTTTTAAGAAGTGGAAATATTTGGTTGAGAATGAGACAGGGAAAAGGTTGAAGTGTCTCAGATATGTTAATGGAGGTGAGTACCGCGATAAGGAGTTTGATAGTTACTGTTCATACCATGGGATTCGTAGAGAGAAGACAGTCCCAGGAACGATCATGGAGCGTGCAAGGTGTATGAGACTATATGCAGGGTTGCCCTTACAGTTTTGGGTGGATGCTGTAAATACTGTTGTTTATTTGATAAACAGAGGACCTTCAAGTGCTTTGGATGGTGGTATTCCAGAGGAGGCATGGACAGATAAAAAGGTAAACTACTCATTTCTGAGAACGTTTGGTTGTGAAGCATTTGTCCATATTGATAAAGAAAATAGAACAAAGCTTGAAGCCAAATCCAAGAAATGTAACTTTATTGGATATGGGGTTTGATGATTTTGGTTATCATTTATGGGATTATGAAAATCACAAAATCATTAGAAGTAGAGATGTCATATTCAATGAAAACGTCATGTATAAAGATCAGTTGCAGGGAAAGAAATAGGAAAAGGAAAACACAGAGTACACAGTAGTTGATGAAATTACAAAAAATGAAGTTCCAAAGGTGCCAAAAAATCAAGAACAACAACAAGTGCCTGAAATGCCCACAACTGCAAGAAGATCTACCAGGTTAAGCAGACTCCCTGAATGATACTCTCCTTCAATGTATTATTTATTGATGACTGATGTTGGTGAACCAGAGTGTTATGAAGAAGCAATGCAGGTGGAAACTAGAAAGAAGTGGGAGCAAGGCATGAATGAGGAGATGGATTCATTATTAGGAAACCAGACTTGGGATTTGGTTCAATTGACTGCTAGTAAAAGAGCATTGTAGAACAAATGGATTTACAGGTTGAAGGAAGAAGAAGGAGGTAAGAAGCGGTACAAGGCCAGACTTTTTGTAAAGGGGTTTGCACAAAAGAAAGGTATATATTTTGATGAAATATTCTCTCCTGTTGTTAAGATGACTTCAATTAGGACTATCTTAAGTCTAGTGGCGGTAGAATATTTGCATCTTGAACAGTTAGATGTAAAAACATCCTTTCTCCATGGCGATTTGGAGGAAGAGATATATATGCAGCAGCCACAAGGGTATGAGGTCAAAGGGAAGGAGAATTTGGTGTGCAGGTTGAAAAAGAGATTGTATGGCTTGAAGCAAGCTCTAAGGTAGTGGTATCTAAAATTTGACAAGTTTATGATAGAACAAGATTATAGTAGATGTCATTCTGACCACTATGTTTATTTCAAGAAGCTAGATAATGAAAGATATATTATCTTGTTATTGTATGTGGATGACATGCTTATTGCAGGGTCTAACATGCAGTATATAAATGTACTCAAAATGAAGCTAGCAAATTCATTTGCGATGAAGGATCTGGGTGTTGCAAAGCAAATCCTTGGTATGAGAATAACGAGAGATAGGAAAAATCACAAATTGACATTGTCTCAGAGTGAGTACATACGAAAGGTGTTGGAGACGTTCAGAATGCAGAATGCAAAACTAGTAAGTACACCTTTAGCCAACCATTTCAATCTAAGTAAGGAAATGTGTCCCAAGACACAGGAAGAGACAGATTACATGCCAAAGATTCCCTATCAATCAGCAGTTGGCAGCTTGATGTATGCCATGGTGTGCACAAGACTAGATATTGCACAAGCAGTGGGAGTTGTGAGCAGATATATGAACAATCCAAGTAAAGAACATTGGAAGGAAGTACAGTGGATTCTCAGGTATTTGAGAGGTACTACCACTAAAGCATTATGTTTTGGAGGTTTAGACATTGTTCTACAGGGATATGTTGATGCAGATATGGCAGGTGACAAGGATAGTAGGAGGAGCACCACAGGGTATGTGTTTACTGCAGGTGGAATAGTAGTAAGTTGGATTTCGAGATTTCAAAAGGTTGTTGCACTTTCAACAACAGAAGCAGAGTATGTTGCTGTTACAGAGGCCAGTAAAGAGATGATTTGGTTGCAGAGGTTTATGGAGGAAGTGGGTAAGAAGCAGAAGGATAGCAGGTTGTATAGTGACAGCTAGAGTGCCATTCAACTTGCAAAGAACTCAACATTCCATTCCAGGACTAAACATATATAGCTCAAGTACCATTTCATACGCTCTGTTATGGAAGATGAATTGTTGAAGCTGGAAAAGATACATACTAGCCAGAATCCTGCAGACATGTTCACAAAGGTAGTGACCAGAGAGAAACTAAGTTCTTGCTCGGTTTCAATTGGCCTTCTAGCATGAAGGTGAAGAGGAAAAAGTTGCCAAGTCCAAGGTCCAGCAAGTACAGCAGCGGTGGAGTTGTTGTGATCAGTCTCCAAGTGAGAGATTGTTGGTTGTGGACCTAGATCTTCCAATCTCATAGATGATATTGTCTTAGCCGTGCACCCAGAAAACTGTACACTCATTCCCCCACCTTGGGGTTCGGGGGCAACGCTCCCGAGAAACATTTTTGGGGTTGTTTTCACCAACAATTTTCGGGCCCATGGTTTTGGGTAACTCGTGGTATTTTCCCATTGTATTTCCCTTATAAAAAAATGACATTGTAACACGGTTGGGGTTGATGTATTAGGTATTATGCAATGTAAAGATCTCTGAGATCAAGAAGAGAGACTGTGAGATAGTGAAGAGGAAGTGCAGTGGTTGTGCTGCATGTTGTATCCCTTCACTTTGCTGAACGACATAATAATAAGGACTGGGAAACTTTAGTGTGGACGTAGCCCAAGTTGGGGTGAACCACGATATATCTGTGTCTCTCTTGTAATGTGTGTGTGATTATATTTGCATTTCTGTTTATTGTTATTGCTCTGCGATCCTGTTTTTCTAACAGATTGTTGATTTGGCTCAAACGTAAGAAGAAAAGTTTGCATTATCAAATGGCCAATTCTTCAGATTCCAGCTCACATCATCTTGTTCAAAGTTCAACGAGTTCTCCCATTCCATTCCCGGTAAGTTCAGGTTTTATTTATTTTTTGAATACTCATTTGAATTTATGTTACTTATAGATGTGAATCTGAATATCAATTTATTCTATATTGCAGGATCACGATTCGGGTTCGAGTTCAGATGCACAAGACATTCCACCAGTTTCAAAACGTTGTAAGCTCTTATCAGGAGAAAGATACCGCATGCAATTCGTGGATGAAAATGGGAAGCCACTTTACCCCACCAATATTAACATGCCATCTTCAAGCCTCCATCTTGGTTCATTGACGATAATTTGTTGTGACCTGGAACTCTTTTATGGCACCCCAATAGTTTGAGGTTGTTCAAAATGTCAAGGGTTGAAGGAGAACCCTTAGCGTGTCACACTCACCCATTACACCAATGATTTGTTACTTAATGTCGATGGTCTAATCCCCCCTACTGCAGTCAAAAATCCAATAGCTGATATAGAAAAGACACTCATGAACACTTCCTTATGCTCATTTTTTTAAAAGTTGGAAACCAAAACAACTATATATCATCGGGCCTAAATTGACGAACCCCTTGGATTATTTTCAGTCATATGAAATTTCTAGTGATCCAAAGTATGATATGAATTCCACCCAACCCATCTCTACTAGAAGATCCAAAAAATTGCATGAGTTGAGAGAAAAACTGTCGAAGTACACACCGAGGTTCGTCTAATTGTTGGAGGGTAGAAATGATTTCTCCCTTCTTGTGAATTTGAAAAGTAAATATAAAACTTCTTACAACCGTGATTTATATGGCGCTTGGTCATCCTCTCTACCTGTGCTTGATGTTGGAACCGAATTCACCTTTTGTTGTAATCGTTTTATGATTACCAAGTCTAATATAGATGCTGCAAATATTGAGCTGTTTAAATACTTTCACATGTACTTGTTCCTCCCAAACAGTCAGTAGCACTTATTCCATTTTGCTGTCCTACCTATTGTTGTTTTGATTAATTGAATATTGTTAAATATAAGCACAACATTTCCATGTATAGTATGTGCATGAATGGTTATGTTTCTGGAAACTTTAATATGAAGAACATATTGTATATAGATGGTCATCCACGTACTCATGGGAACATTGTAAGGTTCATAAATAGTTATAGGTTCTCTTTATTTTCACCAAATTGTTCATTTGAGGAACACTTCAATGACCAGGAGTTCTTTATGAAAAGGAAAGTGTCCATATTTGTTGTTGTACATGCAATACGTAGTTTGTCTCCTAGTGACGAGTTGTTAATAAACTACAACTTTCGTAGGGCACCAACCGCTCATTAGAGATGCCTTGCATTGGGATTACTTTTAGACGTTCCCTTGGGGCATAAGACAAAAAAAATTAATTAATTGTATTTGTTAATTTTCAATGGATTCATATTAATGTATTTCTCAATTTGAAATTATGTTTTATAAATTATTAATTTAATTTATAAACTCAATTTTAAAATGTGTTACTCAATTTTAAATTTTTATATTTAATGTGGAATTGATGTTAATTTATCGCTCAATATGAATGTCTACTTTATAAATTGTTTGCAGCGTAACATTTTGTATTGGAAGTGACTCACGTGCTTCTGTAATAATTATTTTCTGTAATGCGATATCAAACCAATTGCATTGTGCTTACTAACATCATTGATGTAATGTTTAATATTTTGTAAATTAGGAATCTAATGATGAGCGACCTGCCTACCATCTTTTGTTGCACCCTAGTACAATGTCAAATCGAGAGAAGGATGAAAAAATAGTGCAACTTGGAGAGGAAGCATACCAAGCATGTTTGAATCAACCACCTATTCAATTTCCACTGCATCCATCCTCACCAATAAGGAATGCCTATAGTGATAGTAGTTCTTCACATGTTGGAAATGGAGGAAATGAAGTAGAGGTTGGTATGGATGAGTTATTACAAAAAAAGAGTGCCATGGATGCAATGTTGCTCCATACATTCTAAGACAATGAGCTAGGGGATGATGCTCATATTACTGAAGCCTTCTTCGAAATCCTTAAATCGACTTCCACCACACCTCTATTTGGATTTGGTTAGTCAGAGTCTACATAGTTGGGGACAACAATGTTACTATACAACTTGAAAGAAAAGTATGGCATGTCAGATGCATGTTTCTCGACAATGCTGAGGTAACTGACTATCAACTACATTATATTTTGAGTAATCTTGCGACACAATCATCATTGAAAATGGTCAATTTTATGAACATTAAACGACATTGTACATTTGTATTTCCCACTAATTGTAGTTTATTCAAAGATAAGGTACTTATGAATGATAATGTCTTTCCCGACAACTGCACAGAGGAAAAAAAAATGTTGAAAATGTTGAAAATGTTGGGTGTAGATTACATATCTTATCATGCATGCCCCAATGATTGTATTCTATATAGAAGTGAATATGCAGACAAAGTGATATGTCCAAAATGTGGGCATGATAGATACAAAGAATCAAATAACAAGGCTAAAACACATGGTCCTCCTCTTAAGATATTGAGGCACATGCCTATAATCCCAAAGATTCAAAGGCTCTTTCATTGCAAATAATTAGCTATGCTGCAGGGATGGCATGCATTGAACTGAAGTGAGGAAGGAGTTATGTGAATCCCAACAGATTCAATACCATGAAGCATATAGAGGATACATGGCCCAATAAATTCAAGTATGAAGTACGTAACCTCCGATTGAGCATAGACATTGATGGTGTCAACCCATATTCCCAACCAAACATTATTTATACCATTTGGCCTATAGTAGTGATCAATAACAATACCCCCCCATGGTTTTCCGTGAAAAATTAACATCTTATGTTGGCTCTTATAGTCCCTAGTAAAAAACAAGTGAAGAATATGGATTTTTACCTACAACCATTGATCAATGAATTTAAGCATTATGGGAAGGGATACATGTACATGATGTGTCGAGACCCATCCCATCACAAAGGAGTTTCACAATGTATGGCATATGTGCGTACACCACACATGATTATCCAGAGTTAGGAGTTTGTTCAGGTAAATATGTTGTTTTATTTGTTTTTATATTCAGTAATAATTTTTGACATATTTAATTTGGTGTGATTGTCTTCATCCTCAACACTAACGTGCTCTCTTTACTATAACATCACATGTCTTGTAACAAAAGGTTATTATGGATGTAAATGTTGTGGACCTTCTATAAAGGCTAGGTGGTCCAAACACCTACGAAAGTCAGTGTATGACTTCTCTAGGGTATTCCTCCCAGAAAACCACTCTTATAGAAGAGCAAAATATGCTTTCAATGGTAAACGAGAGAGGAACCAAAGGCCTAAAATGATGACACCAGCTGACTAGATTAGGCCATATGACAAAGAGAAGGAGAAGGAATACATAGAGATGTTCGATTCAAATGTGCATCCTGCGATCGATAATCTTGATTTCTTCGACACCTAGGTTTAGAAAATTCCCACAGGGATGAAAAGGAAATCGATATTTTATGATCTCCCATATTGGGAGAATCTTAAGATTGCCCACTTAAGACCACTTACTAGATCCCATGCATATATTTAAAAATGTTTCATCTTCTTTGTGGCGTCACATATCATCCAAAAAAAGTGACAAGATGAACGTCAAGAAAGGCCTTATTGCTTCAAATACGAAAAAGAAGCATTGGCCAAGACAAGAAAATAGAGAAGAGGTTGGCCCCTCTTTTTCATTTAAAAAAGGTGATGTCGCATGGATGTTGGAGAAAGATGATCTTAATTTGGAAAAAGAAGTTATACTGGGTGTGAAGGAACCTTCTTTTTTTGGGTCTAGTCTACGACGTTGCTTCAGTACGTCAGGTGAAAAGTTGTCATGTTTGAAATAACATGACAATATCGACCTTCTAAGGGTAAGTATAATGCCAAAAAATTGTTATTACTATTTGTTTATATCTTTTTCCACAAATTTTAAAATGCACATAAATTTTTGTGTTTACTTTGTAGTGTCATTATCCATTGTTCATGCGTGGTTGTGTGAACCATGAATTTCTCGATGACCTGCAACGTGTCATATCTAGACTATCTGCATTTGTATGGTGGATCACATCACAAGAGATTTACATTGATAACATTCCACGATGGTGTAAAGAGATAGTTGAGATTTTTTGTATGTTTGAGAAGGAATTGTCGTCGAGTTTCATGGACTTGCAAATTCATCTTCTAATTCACCTTTTCGATGAGGTTTAATTAGTTAGGGTGGTATCCTGTCACTAGATGTTCTTCTTAGAGAGGTTCATGAAAAAAGTGAAGGGATTTGTTCGACAAAGGGAAACAAATGAGGGGTCTATGGAATAGGGTTACATATGATCCAAGTGGATATTGGTGGCCACCGCCTATTCCACTTAGGGCCCCAACATTGTTCTTTTAGTTCTTTTAGTTTCCTTAATTATAGCACAACTTACTATTTTTAGCAATTTTTCGGGTACTAAACTTTAAGAGCTGTTTTGAGTCCCTAAACGACGGTTTTTGGGAAACCTTGCTATGGTGAATGTGGAACATTCATAGTTTTCAGTGTAGTCCTCGAATAGATCTTTCCAATGAGGTATCATGTGCGTCAAATGGAGATCGTATGGCAAAGTTACGACGATGGGAAATTGATGTACCAATTTACCCCAACGGGGCCCATAGTTTGGCATTTTCATCTCCTAGGGTTAGGAATTTGGATGATTAGGGTTTTACTTTGTTTCTCAATAATAGATAGGCTTCAAGCCACATTGTAACATAGAGTTCAGAGGCCGGTAGCTACACATCTCTTCTTAGAGACAAGCTACCAGCGCCCTAACTAGTTTATTTCCATTATGTCTATAAGCATATTTCTGTTATGTGATATTAATGAAATGAAGTCTTATTTCTACTGCATCTTTGCGTTTATGTGTATTTCTGTAATTCATTGCGTTCCTTCAAAAGTCCAGATCAGTGGTATCAGAGTGGGTCTGCTCTTTCTTGATCCCTCTTTGCATGTCCCCAATGGGGTTGGGGTATAAGGAGTTAGGGCTCGACCTGGTTGAAACCTTGCAAGATCAACCTCACAAACCCCAGCGGCCGCCCATGGCGGACGAAAACAAAGATGAGGGATCAGGAGATCCTATCAAAATATTGCTCGAGGCCCTCAAGAAACAAAGGAATGCGATGATGGATAACTTTTCCTAGATCCTTCAATGACTTCCCACCAGCAGCCACTCTGGAGGCGCAACCCCTTTTAAGGTACAAGTAAACTTTGACATTCCCATATTTGAAGGCCAAATAGATGCAGATGTCATAGATAGATGGTTGAATTTATTAGAAGGGTATTTCTCAGTGCATGACTTTTCCAACTAGGAAAGAATCACTTTTGCACTCCTCAAAGCCTCCCCACATGTCAAGGACTGGTGGGAAACCTACTGTGAGAAGAAGGACGAGAGGGCATCCTCTCTGTTTTCGGCCACACCCACTTGGAATTCTTTTCGAGACGCCATCAAGGAACAATATTATCCTGTGGGAAGCTATAAGGACAAGTACATACAATGGACTATGCTGCTGCAGCAAAGGGATCAAGATGTGCATGATCTGACAAATCTGTTCCATACCCTACGCACAAAACTGGGTATCAAAGATTCGCAGAAACATTTGGTGTTGAAGTACTGCAGTTGTTTGCACATATGCATTCAGGAGGAAATTGAGTTCCTCCACATCTCCTCGCTTGCCGCAACATATCGGTTTGCTGCCAAGATTGAGAAAAATTTTAAATAGAAGAAGAGAGAGTTTGGATTTGCGAATCAGAAGCAAGGGAAAGGTGCCCCCAAACTGCAGAACAAAGGACAAAGCCAAGGCGGGGTGACCCAGGATAACCCACCAAAATTGCAAGCAAAGAAAAAAACTATGAAGCCAAAGAAGGACACAGGAAAGTGGTGTGAGTTTCATAAGAGCTCTGTGCACAACACAAGTGAGGGTCGGGCCAAGCAGTCACTAGTGACCGAGCTGAAGGCTTCTAAATCAGATGCATGCTTTGACTCTAAACCAAAACCCAAAAAGGGTAATGAAAGGGGGAAGCAGATTATCGATGCAGAGCCCAATTCCATTGTTGCCACCATGAAGGTCCAGAAGGAGGAACAGGAAGATCTAGAGGAGGGGGAGCACCTATTTCATTCCCATATGTGGGTAAAGGGATCCCCACTATAGTTCATTGTCAACAGCGGGAGCCAAAAGAACCTCATTTCAGCATAGGTTGTAAAGCGGTTGGGCTTTCCGACCATAGCACACCCACAACCGTACACCATTGGGTGGCTTCACCAAGGACGGGATCTCTGCGTCAGCCAACAGTGTCGCCTTCCCTACAACATCAAGCCCTTCACGGATGAGGTATTATGTGACATTGCTCCTCTTGATGTTTCTGATGTATTATTAGGCCAACCATACTTGTGGAAGCGACATGTTGTGTATGAGTCCCGGCCTCATGTTGTTATTGTTACTTTGCGAAATAAGTTGTACAGGATACTGGAGGTAGCGCTGCCTGCTGCCATCTCTTTGGTTAGTGAAAAACAATTTAGTAAGCTCATTTCCAAAACGGAGAAATTTGTTTTCCTAGTAATCTGCCCGCAGGGCAAGAATAAGACTGTGGCCACGACCTCCAGACAGAGCTCCTCCGCCCGCCAACAACATATGGACAAAGTCATGGAGCATTACGGGGACATCTTCACCTCACCAATAGGGGTGCCTCTTCACTATCGGGTCAATCACCCCATCGATCTAACCCTAGGTGCGATGTTTCCCAATGAACCAATCTATTGGTGCTATGTTCTAGAGAATGATGAAATCAAGAGGCAGATTTAGGAGCTGTTGCAGAAAGGGCACATCCGACCAAGTTCATCACCCTGTGGGAGCCCGATCGTGTTGCTGCAAAAGAAGGATGGGACTTGGAGACTATGTACTGACTATCGGGTGCTAAATAAGGTCACTGTCTGGAATAGGTACTTTATCCCATGGATTGATGACATTCTGGACCAACTGAGGGGGGGGAAATATTTCAGTAAGATCGACATGAATTATGGGTATCACCAGGTACTAATCGAACCCTCCGATGTGTGGAATACTGCCTTCAAATACAAGGAGGGCCTTTTCTAATGGTTGGTCATGCCTTTCGGGATGACAAATTCTCCCGCAACCTTCATGGGGCTGATGGATGACCTCTTGCAGCTATTGACCAACTCATTTGTAGTAGTGTACTTGGATTACAACCTGATCTTCAGCCAACTTGGGAGGAGCACCTCCACCACATCCGACAAGTCCTCCAAACACTGCGGCAACACAAGTTGTGTGCCAATTTAGAGAAGTGCACTTTTGGCATGACCCAGGTTTAGTATCTGAGATACATTATTGATGAGCGAGGAGTGCATGTGGATCTAGCCATGATCCAGGTCATTCAGGATTGGCTAGCCCCAACCACTCTAAAAGAGCTTCGCAGCTTTCTGGGTCTAGCCAATTTCTATCGCAGGTTCGTATTGGGATTCTCTCATATCACTTGGCCCTTGAGCCAAGTCACCAAGGGAGGATTGAAAGAAAAATTCTTTTGGTTTGAATCTCAACAGGAGGCATTTGTCAAGTTGAAACATTGCCTCTGCTCTACCCCAGTGCTCACATTACCATAATTGCAACAACCATTTGAGATCGAGATAGATGCCTCAGACTATGCTATTAGGGCAGTTCTTACTCAACAGGGACATCCAATGGCATATCATAGTGAGACACTTTCCGACATAGTTCGGAAGTATCCCACTTATGAAAAATAGATGTATTCCATTGTGCAGGCTTGCTAACAATGGAAGCATTACATTTTGGGGAAGGAAATGGTCATCCACACAGACCACCGACCCCTACAATTCATGCAAACACAAGGGAATTTGCAGAACGATCGCCATCAGAAACGGTACACATATCTGCAATAGTTTCATTTGAATATAGAGTACAAGAGTGGAAGCACTAATAATGTTGCAGACTACCTCAGCCGACCACCGATTGTGGCACTAACTACCGTGCTCAACTCTTGTGGGAGCGAGACTTCTGATTGGCCACTTCTCTACAAGAGCGATCGAGAATTTGGCCACACACACAAGACGCTCTTGGAGGGTAAGCAAGTTCCCAATTTTCACCTCCAGAATGGACTGTTATGTCACCTGGGACACCTTTGTGTTCCTTCAAGCGAGTGCTCCAAGATGATTTGGGAAGCCCACTACAGTTGGGTCGCATTTCGGGGTCGAGAAAAAAAGTGGCAATACTGCAGAAGTATTTCTGTTGGCCAAACCTTCGAATGGATGTCGAGAAGTACATAAGATCCTGCACTTCTCATGCCATTACCAAACCGACCATTAGGAAGCAAGGCCTCTACACTATGTTGCTTACCCATACTCAACCTTGGGAATCCATCTACATGGATTACATGTTGGGACTTCCTTCTACTAAGCATGGCAACGACTGTGTTTTCATGGTCATCGACAAATTCTCGAAGATTTCCATTATGGTGGCTTGCAAGAAGAATATCACAGCAGAAACCACTACTAAACTCTTCTTTGAAGGAGTGTGGGCACACTTTGGGATCCCACAATCTATCATCTCAGATCGGGACAACAGGTTCCTCAGTACATTTTGGTCCAGCCTTTGTTCAATGCTGGACACCAAGCTCACCAAGTCCATAGCTTTCCATCCCCAAACTGATGGCCAGACAGAGGTTGTCAAAAGGATGATCATACACTTTATGCGCATGTACAACTCTAAGCATCCACGCACATGGTATGAGAGCCTCCCCTATGTACAACACAACTATAACCAAGCTCTCCACAACTCAACCAGCCACAGCCCCTTTCATGTGGGATTGGGATTCCAACCACTATGTCCCATTGATGTAGCCATGCCATTTGCGGTCACTCAGGTCGATTCGGCTCATGTCCAGTTGAAAGCTGACAAGGAAAAAAAATTCATTGAGCGCATTCAACACATCCTCCAACAGGTTCATGACATATTGGATAGAACCAATGCCAAATACAAGCAGCGACATGATCAACATCGGGTGCCAGACAACTTGCAGGTGGGCGACAATGTGTGGCTACATTTGCAGAAGGAGTGCCTCTCTGGACCCTACTGTAAGCTTCTCCCATTTCGATATGGGCCATACACTATTACCAAGGCTGTAGGGGATAACGCCTTCGAGCTCAATATTCCACCATTCCTTGGTTTGCACCCGGTGTTCAATGTGGACCACCTTCATCCCTACTTGCCACCTCTATTGGACATCTCCAACATTGCAGAACAACTCACAGCAACATAGTTAAACCCATACTATAGGGAACAGGCCACCACAGATCGTATCATGGACATGAAAATTAAGAACACTCACCAAGAAAAGATCCAATTGTATCGGGTTGTCAAAGCTGGCCAACTCCTGCACCAAGGCAAGTGGCTCACCAGGGACCAAGTTTAGTAGAAGTTTCACAGAAGTTTCCTCATCTCATGGAGGAACTCCACGTTCTTAAGGGGGGAGGAATGATCCAGGTGGATATTGGTGGCCACCACCTATTCCACTTGGGGCCCCAACATTTTTCTTTCAGTTCTTTTAGTTTCCTTAATTATAACACAACTTACTATTTTTAGCAGTTTTTTGGGTCCTAAACTTCCGGAGCCATTTTGAGGACCTAGCCATTTTGAGGACCTAAACGACATTTTTTGGGAAAACTTCCTACAAAAAATGTTATTCTTTCATGATTTTCAGTGTAGTCGTCGAATAGATATTTCTAATGAGGTATCATGTGCATCAAACGGAGATTGTATGCCAAAGTTACGACGCCGAGAAATTGATGTACCAATTTACCCCAACGGGGCCCATAGTTTGACATTTTCATCTCCTAGGGTTAGGTTTTTGGATGATTAGGGTTTTCCTTTGTTTCTCAATAATAGATAGGCTTTGAGCCGCATTGTAACACAGATTTTAGAGGCCGGTAGCCACACATCTCTTCTCAAAGATAAGCTACTAGCGCCCTAGCTAGTTTATTTCCATTTTGTCTGTAAGCATATTTCCGTTATGTGATATTAATGAAATGAAGTCTTATTTCTTCTGCATCTCTGTGTTTATGTGTATTTATGTAATTCCTTGCATTCCTTCATAAGTTCGGTTCAACCTAGAATATGAGTCATTCTATTATGCAAGTGAGTACATCAAGCAAATCAACGACACACCGGGGAGCAGTGATTTTGGATGATGAACATGATGAGGACAGAAGGGAAGGGGAGGTACTGGAAACAAATGGAAAAATGCACATGATAAAGAGTAAGTCACTTATCTTTCGATCTTCAATTTTCCACATAGTAACTTATATTCACAACAAACGTCAAAATCTATATTTTATCCCATACATATTGAATGTGGTTTTGTTTCCATGAATACAACAACAAATTTATAAATTGATGCAATCAATAAATTCATTCTTTACAACGCAGAGGAAACACAACCATGGGTCGCATTATATGAAGAGAAGAGGAGGAAATGGGACATTGACAGAAAATAATTCAGGTGGTTGCACGGTAGAAGCATGCCTTTTCCAGATCATTTAAAAAAAAATATGCCAATAATCTGTCCCAATAGTTGGGTTGCAGACCAAGTCAGAGAGAAATATAGTGCATTTGGTCGTTACCCTCCTGAAGAGGAGGATGCGCTAAACATTGGCATCAGGTGTAACAAATTGGTAATAAAATATTTATGTACATAATTTTTAACTTTATAATGCAACTTCGAATTATAATATTTATGTTTAATATATTAATGGTTGGGTCAATAAACATATGACATCATCATTTATTAACTTTTCGTATGGGTGAATTCGTTCCTATTTATGTGGGATTATGGACATCATTTTTGCATCGAGGATGTTGATAATGGTTATGTTACACAAGACTACGGAATGGAAGTTGAGTTCGAACAATCTAGTCGTGCCAGCCACCGAGATCGAAACTTGGTAGGAGGGATGTTGGGTTATGTCGGAAAGATACAAGACATCATTCAAGTGGATTCTCATCTTTCCAATGTGTTATTTTTAGGTGCAGGTGGTGGGACACATTCGATAGGAATAATGTAAAGGAATATCATGACAGTGGGTTGATATGTATAAACTATAGAAAGATGTGGAATGAAAGTAGGGAACCTTATGTTTTCCCAAAACACTACAACCCAATGTTATTTCACCTAGATGTGTTGGATAGATATTGGTAGTTCATATTAGGACATGACCCTAGAACTAAACATGTTTCTAAGAGCAACAATGCTATCATGCCAACTGAGGAAGATAATGAGGGTGATGGAAACAGAGAGTGATGTGTACATATTTTATTCTTTCATTTAGATATTGTGATATCATTTTGTTATTGTTATCTTTGATTGTCTAATTATATTTTTAATTTGTCATCTTATGACGATGTAAATTATGTCTTTTGTATACATATAAATACACCATGAAAACAAATTACATGATTCAATTTTATTTTTGTGAAAGTAAAGGCTAACATATTTTTCCATACTTGAAGGTGTCCTCTAATTTCTATATTAATATTACAATTATTATTGTATTTTATGATGGTTTTGTTATAAATAATGCTAAGAATTATAATTGCATTAATCTATGACATTTCTGGTAGATGAATGTAATGTTTTTTATTATATGATTCGATTAAGTTCAATTAATTTATGGCCTTGATAACAATGACTAAATTAATGGCCTTGATAACAATATAATTTACAAAAAAAGTTAAGGTGCTTTAAAATGACTTTAATATTTATGGGCTTGATAACAATGAAATTTACAAGAAAATTTATAATGGTGTCTAATTTCTCCATGATCAACATTTGAATGTTTGTATTTCTTGATGTTTTTATTATAAATTATAATGCTAAGAATTATAATTGCATTAATTAAGTTGGATGGAGAGAAAATGTTGTTCTTTTAATTAAGTATTTGTCTTTCGTTGCAATAGAGATTTGATATTTGTCATTGTAAAGTGAGTTATTGCCAAAAAAAAATTAAAATGTTGAATGATACATCATTGATAGGTCATATTGATCATGTTCATATTTAGACTTTTTTTATGTGATGTTCATATTGATATATTCTAATAATATTACAATATGGTAATACTACTTGAATTTTTATACCCGCCGAAAGGCAGGTAAGACAAGATGTCGAAATTTTTTGACTTTCAATTAACCAACTCAATTAAAAAACTTATTCTAAAGTTTAAATTTGTAACTTAATTTTTTAATAATCTATTTATCTTTTACTTCATTGGTTGTATGTGTGACATGATATTGATATGAATATTTTATATCTTATTTCCTTCTGAAAACATGAAGAAAATAAAAAATAAAAAAATTATATATATATATATATATATATATATATATATATATATACTATTGGTTTTTTTAGGTTGACACCTGACAAATCTTGAAAGAGGGGAGGTCTTAAATTAATGACATTGATCATGTTTTGCAAGATGAAATTTGTACACCCCTCTTGTGTGAATGAATAACAATTATTACACTTTGTGACTCCACCAAATTAAAGGGCAAAAAACGAAATCTTTGTATTTCCCATCTCTCTCATATTGCCTTTATATTATCTCCCACTAGATTATTATTTTTTAATTAATGTAATTAATGTAAGTCATCATTTTGTCCAGTTAATTCTACTTTGAATGAACAGAAAAATAGTAAAAAAAACAAAATACGTGCACTTGGATATTTATTTTGTCACTTTTGTAGAGATTAAAATAAATTTTCTTTGGTTGAGATATTTTGGAATCATACTAACATCATAGCTATTTAGTTGCTAGATATATTTATTTCTCATTTTATAGAATGTTGGTTAAGTATTAATTTAAAACGGTTTAAAAATAGTAATATATATAATTTGTAATAGTTTATAATGAATTATAATATTTTTTCAAAGATTTAATATTTTTAGATTTTTTTAATATTGTTTAATTTCTTAATTTCTCATTACAATTTTATTAAAATTTGTATTCAGTAGTTTTTAAATTGTTAAATTATATTTAATAATAAAAGAAACGTTGATATTTTTTATTATTTTTAGTTGTTACAAATAGAACTATAAAATCAAGTTATACAATAAAGTTGAAAATTATGTTGAAAAGAGTTGGAATTATTTAATAAATACTTAACACTTTCTATATAGAAAGAAAAGTGTTGTCCCCGGATTCGGGTGCTCAAGATGACACAACCGAGGTTAGGGGTGCCACCTGCCCCCTGGCAGCGTGGCTCCCACACGTGGAAACCTCCCTCTGCTGACGTTATTCCCATGCTCCCCTCATTAAAGCTGCATCATGTTCCATCCCATCTAGCCCCCTCGCGTGTGTTGAACTTCACTACCCCCATGGCTCAGTTGCAAGCATTCATTTTGGCTCGGCTCTCCTTGTCACATCCCGTTAACTGGTTCAATTGCGCCATTAATCTGTACCATGTGAGATCTAGATGCTCCCACCTTGAAACTCTTGATATGCGGCTCCATCTACACACCCCTACTATCATTACTCGCCTCTGTTATCCTCTGCCTATTGCCTCTACAAAGAGCTCCACCCCTTCTCCGTTCTCCGGTGAACTAGTTGACAGTGCCATGACCCAAATGCGCGACACCTCCAAGCGAGGTTCTGGTCATAGTGTTGGCAAAGCTGCCACTTTTGATGAGAAGGAAAAGAAGGCCAACAATGGCTATGAATACAATGTATCCATCCCTGTCCACAGGCTGGTGGACGATTGGGAATCTCGTAGCATTGCCGAAATTCTGGTATTTGGCAACCAAGGCAACCAAGTAAACTACTACTGGTTAATGCAAAATATTTTGGGTACATTGGTGGAGGAAATGTTAACAAACTGGAACATGTCCAAGGTGGTGATTATGGGCACCAAGGCACACATGGCCCATTTGGATCGAATGTTTTTTCCCTGGAAGCCAATTTGGTAGGTCGAAGATACTCTCTGTTTCGACATTCTACTCCTCCCCGTGATTCTGGTCCCGCTGCTCATTCTGAAGGTTTGGCTGGAAATCCTAATGTCCATGCTGATGGTGCTCCTACAGCCACTGACATCCATGCTACAGACAGCTCCCTGCCTGATTCCCTTGGTGTTGCTGCTGCAGAAGGCACCGCTCCATTTCTAGGCCCCTCCTTAGGTCTGAGTTCTCCTGTTGCAGTGGTGTTTCACGGGGCCTCTCCCCCTGGGAATTCCTTCCCAATTCCTTCGATGATCGACACCTTACACTACAAACGGTTCAGGAAGGATGAGGATGACACAACCATAAACCACAAAAATGAGCCACTGCCCATCAAACTCCCAACCCATAATTGGGAAGAGGACTTCTTTGGCAGCTGTCCAATAAATGAAGACAATCCTAGTTCTCGGAATGTAGAAGCTAGCACATAGAACTTCTCTGTGTGAGCCTAGCTCCTATTTTTTTGCGGATAGCGTTATCTATCTTTCCCTGTTTTAGCTCAATGGTCTACTGTCGGACTCTAGCTTTTCCTTCTAGTCTAGTTCAGTCTATTTTTTTAATGGTCATCTATAATTATGTCAATACTTCTTAGCCGACTTATGGGCAGGACGATGGATGCTCCTACTTGCTTTTTTTGCTCCATGAGAAGCTTCTGAAAGCTCATGAATCCACAGATTTTCATGTGAATGTAACTAATTTTGTACTTTAATATATTTTCCTTATGTTGCTTACAAAAAAAAAAAGTAAAAGTGTTGTGGCGTTTGTTAATCCAATTTTAATTATGTATTTATATGATTTTTTTTTGCATCAAAACTAGCATTTACATTTACCTTCGATAAATAGTGACATAGTAATAACTTTTACAATGCAAATAATAACTTGATGTGTTATAATAGTTTTGAATTCTTGGTCAAATGATATTAGATAGCATTATTGTTCTACTTCACTTGTACTCTAGATTGTTATGGATAGGGCTAATATGCCATCATCAATAATTTATCAATAGTTGCTAACACTTGTACATCTCTCCAACTCTATTTTAGCTTTTAAAGGCATGGAGCAAGATATGTCACTTTTCTTTTGCTTTTAAAATATACACAAGTATACATTGTTAAAATGTTCCATAATGATTTTAACTTAAGTTTTCAATTATGTACAATTATTACATTGAAAAATTTCTAAGAGGTGGGTATAAGCAACTTTGCTTCTAATTTCACTTCTTTTATGATGTTTGGCAATTACACTTATAAATTAAACAAGATTCATTTATGTTTATCATTTGAATATATAATTATATTATACACAACATTATACGATGAAGAGTTAATTTCCTTATTATACAACAATCATGCATAAATCATAGAGTTGCCACAACTTCATCCATAATTTACAATGCAAATTATCATGTTTTTGTCGACTAAATTAATGCTTAGTGATTTAAAGACCCACATTATTTTTAATAATAAAAATTTATTTTAGTACATAAATATACGATCATCATCGTTTTCAACACCTAACAAACATAAAAATCATGATCATGCCATCATAAACATAAACATCACCATACTAACATAAACATAACCATAAATTTTAACAAAAGCTTAAATGCATCATCATCATTTTCATGACATTCCCATAAACATACCATTATTATAATCATTGTCAACGTCTAACAAAAATAAAAATAAACACCATCATATCATACCATCATTAACATAAAACCGAAAATAAGCATGCATGAATGTACCATCATAAACATTAATTATGCCACATATTCATATAACATATACAACTAACAGATGTAAACATCATCTAACACGTCACATAACTAATAATACATGTAAACATAATTAATTAACGTTCCATGATCATCATTTTCACCACATAAATAAATAAACATCAACATAAACATGCTAAATGAAATATATATATAGATATGAACATATATAACATCAAATTCATGATACAATATGTCAAATATAAAATATCTCCAATGCAAAAACTGTTATGACATATCTTCTCCACCTCCGCCAACAAAGGTGTCATTAGTATCTTTCTGACTTGAGCGAGATGCATCATCACCTCCGGCAATAGAGCCAGAGGTAGTATCAGCACCTCTTCCAGCAGAGGTAGAGGAACCAGTACCTATAATACCAGAAGTAAAACGAGATATGAGAGCAAGAGGGATATGTCCATCTAGGCGAAGTGTACGACCCTCTCTAAGCGCCTCTAAAATAGAAACAATGTCTGAAGTAGGAACTGGTGGATGGCCAGTCTAATGAGTAGGATCAAAGGGTTGATCAAGTAGGAGTAGAGGACCAGATGATAATGTAGGATTGGGAGGAAGGTCGAGTAGGAGTATAGAACTAGATGATGATGGAGGTGGAGGAGGAGGACATGGTGGATGAGGAGGTGGATGAGATGTCGAAGGTGGAGGAGGTGGATGAGATGTCGACAAACATGATCGAGGAGGAGGTGGAGTAGTAGATATCGAAGCTAATGGAGGGGGTGGAGGTGGAGGAGGTGGTGGAGAAGGATGATGGGAATCCAACTGAAAGTGTGCACCGAAAATATGCTTCATAAAAAAAATCATATGACGAGGAATAATCCTCCATATCTCCACAAGATCAGGGTCATCGTGAATGTCATGCGGTTACACAAGATGAACACCTACATCTGCCAACAATATGGCTAACATGTCCGCCACATCCCGAATATACCTATCATGGGGCCTACATGGACGGTGACCAGGATGTCTACCATCCAACTGTGGGTCGCCCTGATCCTGCTCGTCCATATCCTAATCATCATGAGTTGGAGGAGGCGGCCCGAACACTGCATCAAAGCTTCTAATATATACAAAATATATAGTACATAATAATAATTAGACAATTTCATTAAAAAATAAACATATTTATAACATATTTCATTCACATTAAGCATAAAGAGAATAAAATGAAACTATAGTAATTTAAACATAACATGAGTATTACCTCTCTCATCGGGTGGCTCATCCGGTGTGATGAATATCTGTGGGCACCCTCTCCAGTCCAAGCCTGCATATGGATATGGCACCATGTCAAGTGCATGGTCGTCCTCACTGGCCAACATCTCCAACACATCTGAGGTGATCCTAGCTTGGAACTCAGGTCGTCGCCTCTTGGGCATCATATCCCCCCACATGTGCATACACACCTTACTCATCGAGGCACACAAATGATGGCCTGGTGGCTGTAAAATTCTCAAAAAATAAACAAAAAATCTCTAAACTAAAAGGGAATTTGGACCTCCCATCAATGACTACATGACATCTATCCAAAGCATAACAAAACTGCCGCAAAAAAATGGTAGACCACCTAATGCATCTATGTCTCTGCACTAAAGAATCAACATAATACAATAAGGGGAAACTAATGCACTTCCCATCAGTAGTGTAGTGCTCCAACATCGTAATCAAAAGAGAGAGGCATATAACCTACTTTCAACCAAAATTAAAGATCCGAAGCTTCCCACTTCTCACCTGAAAATTAGTCGGTTGGACGACTGCATCACTGATATATCTCACATAGTAAGCTAGCTCATTCTCTGATATTACCCTAGCTGGGACATCGGGGAACTGGGGTAAATAATCCCCTCTCCGAGATAGCCCAGTGATGAAATAAATACCCTCCTTGGTGTGCTACAACCACTGACCACCACCAACACGAAATGCCTACCTCCGATGATCCCAACGTCGGATGAGCTGACATATTAATGCAAAGTTTCCCTTCAGGGATGTAGCCTCCTGATAGAACTTCCGGAGGCCAACAATCCTCAAGAGCACTGTAGTTTGAGCAGTAATGGGGCGAGGGTACAAATCACTCTCCCTCTCCATAGCGTCCCACTGTCTGACCATGTTATATTGCTCAAGTTGAGCACACTCCTATTGAGCAACATGTCATCACTCATGTCTCTCTTTCACATATTTCATACAATTAAAATAATATTTACTAACATCAATTGTAAAGTTTTATGAAAAAGATCAATTGTTACAACCGTTACGTCATAATAATACAAGTGCACTGTACACGGTGCTTAAATGTTACAAATGCACTGGTTACAGTGCGCTATAGCAATCCTACCACACCAAATGTTTTTTTATTTAAAATTAATGTAAATGGACGTAAAAAATATAGCGCACCATTATGATCAATAAATTTAATTAACGATGTGCTAAAATCATATTAGTGCACAGGTGCATTCAATTCATAGAACACACTGTATACATTTTTTGAAAATGTAATTCCAATCCGTCCATTCCACATAAGAGCACCGACACCGGTGCACTGACATGGAATGGCCGCACTGGAAATAGAATTTTGTAAAAAATTTCATAATTTGTTTTCGGTGCGGTCAGTTCAAGTATGTGCAACGTAAACAATGCGTTTACTTCAACCAACCGCACCGTTTATTAAAAATCGTTACTATAATTTAATTGACGATGCACTAATTGAACGTAAGTGCACCGACTATGGTGCTCTTAAATTCCATAGGTGCACCATATAATTTATTTATTCTTTTATTATGCAATGTTTACCAGTGCATTTGTTATGTTCCCATGTGTATCTTATTGGTGTGCCATGGACATGTTAAAGCATCGGTAACGAAGTGGTGACATGTCCCTTGACGCACCGAAAAATTTAGTGTTTTTATTATTTATGTTTCACGGTGCGTCCAATGATTTAGAGGGCACCAGAATACCGATGCTCTAAATCATCGAACACACTATTAAGAAATTGAGTGTTTTTATTATATTTTTTCAAGAACCGGTGCGTTTGATTCGTTCAACTCGCACCATTACGATGCAGCTTGTAATAATTTACAGGGTGCATCGCGGAGCGGTCCGATCTGAACGGATCGAATGCACCGCGCATAAAAAAAAAAAAAATTTAAATGCAAAAAAATAAAGCTTAGTTCAAAAAATTAATCCATTAAAAAATTAAATTATGAGGTAACAAAAATCTTACTTGTTGAACTGCCCTTCGGGGAGGCATCTTGGAGGTGTATGGAAGTTTTGAAATTTTGACCACCATTTGTCAAAATTCAAACTAGCAACAATAGCCAATAGGGATGAAGAATGTCAGGATGTCCAAATGGGTGAGGTTTCACACTGGTGCAATTGCGTGAAAATGCACTGTGAGGTGGTACAAATGAATTTTTCCTAGTGGTTTTTTTATTAAACCCTGTTTCGGTGCGGTTTAGGGTAAAATGCACTGGTGCAGGAGATCAAGTTAACACACCAGAAAATATTGTTTAAAAAAAAACTTATTTTCATTTATTATTTTGCAATGATGGAATCCGGTGTGTTTGAAAAACACCAACGCACTGGTGCATATATTACAGAGACACACAGTGAGTTTAGGTTTTATTCATTAGACGAGCACCAGTGCGATGCGTTTCATTTATTCATTAGACGAGCACCGGTGCAGTGCATTTATTCATTAGACAAGCATGAGTTCCTTTAAGTTTTATGTGTGCACTGATATAAGATTGATTATTAAAAATATAAATTTAAAAATAGTGTGTTTATATGTATGAAACACACCGATATGTTTATTGTATCACGTCCCGATGTGAGTGTTCTATATAAACACACTGATTAACTTTTTGATTAAATTAATATGATTTTTTAAATCAAATTTCCCCTGACTTATATTTTTCCGTATTGCGGTGTGGTATACTAGGTACCCGCACTGGTGCATATATTACAGAGACGCACCATCAAGTATGGTTTGTAAATGCAATTTAAATGAATTTCGGAAAGAAATTCTTTGTAGTAGAATGTGGTGCGTTTTCACATAAAACATGCATCGGTGTGTTTAAGGTTAAGGTGCACACCGATATTAGATTTATTATTAAAAATATAAATTGAAAAAACATGGGATTTATATGTATTAAATGCACCGGGACGTTTATAGTATCACGTCCTAGTGCGAGTGTTCTATATAAACACAACAATTAACTGTGACGATTTTTTAAATTAATTTTTTTTTACTTATATTTTCCTCTATTATAGTGCGGTATAATATGTATCCGCACCGGTGTGATTTAGTATCAAATGCACCAGTGCACTTTTATGTAAACACGCACATTAAAAAATATCCGCTAAAACCTCTGGTCGCTCGCCTTTGCTAGAAACTTCTGCTATAAATGGATTTTCGACCTCTTTTTAATGGGATTCCGCTATAACCTCCACTACAAGTACTTTTCCTTGCAGTGAACAAACAATCCCAAACACAAGGACCATGACTCAACTAATCCTAAGCACAAAACACACAGCAAATAAAGCACCACATAAATTCAACACAAAATTCCAAATTTAATAATAGGCTCCACAAGCCTTCTATTTCATTAATTCAAATTAACAATATACAAAGGGTCTTCAAACCCTTCAATTCCTCTAAATACACACTCTCTCCTACTATTCTTGGTTTCAGTCAGGATTTAAATCCACAATTACACCACTAGTAAAAAAAAAACTCAATGATTACCTTTATCTTGCCATCAATTTCTCCATGGACAACTTCTCTTTTTCTTTGGATTCTCTAGCCTTGCTCCTTAGACTTTTATCTCCTTAATTATTTATCTACTCTCATTCTTCTTATCCTTTACTCATCTTGTCCTCAACTTCTTCTTCTATTCTTCCTTTATTTTAATTTGTCTTCTCTATATTCTTCTATCTCTCTTCATCTATTCTTGTTATTCCATTTCTATATGTATATCTAGAATATCCTCCCTCTGTCTCGATGTCTCTCCCATCTTTCTAGACTCTTACTCTTCCTCGGCCTTTGATTAAATTAATGAGGCTCTTGATAAAGTTATGAATTCACCTCTCTTGGTTCTATGAACACACATAAAATTGACTTTAGGTCCATGCCATAGATACTTCAATATACATCATCATTAAAATCATTATTTACTCCAACCTAGAAGGAATATTCATGGCCATTCCACTATCATGAATCTTATCAAGAGGAGATCATGTCCATTCATGCTAAACAGGTGAAATAAATTTAAATCATGGCCATTGGCACTAATAGAAAAGGTGGTAAATTGTAAGTTAGCCTTATCTGATCTGTTCGCACTAGATTCACTTTTTGGTGACAAATCTAAACCATTCATGAAATGGTTTCCCCACACAAGTGGACCACACAACACCTCCTCATGAAATACAAGATCAAAGATGGGCAACATATCTAATCAATTCAAAATGACCTCCCTTATGACATAGATATGATAGGACCTTGCGATGTGAACGATCATGATTTATCCTTAGATCCTAGTGACATGTTTGTTCCTGCATCAATCTCCCATGGATGACCTGAGCTAAGTCCTTTCATTCTCATGTCGAACTCCATTCACACATTTTCCTCTATCGATGGTGCCATATCTTGTGCCAGGTGTGCAATGGCTTATTCAACATCTATTTTTCCTTCTTTCCTTTCTTCACAACTTTAACTATTTATCCCGTAACTATAATGGTTTTTTGTTACCATTATACCTTTAATATTCCTATAAAAACTCATTTTTAATCTATTCCCCGTCAATTTTGTCCACATGTCCTTTCTCATTCACTCTTTTTCTTACTCTGTTGTGAAATCTTGGCACACTTTCATGGTTTCCTTCCTTTTCATCTCCGTCCATTAAATCTTTGACATGGACACCTTTTTTTTAACTTTATCATCATCCTTGTAATATACATGCTGACTTTTGTACCTTCACAATCAAAAAAATATATCGCTAGTAACATTAGGGACCTATGCAAGTTTGTCCTCCATTCCAACTTCACTAGCCTTCATAGCAACAACTAAGGATTCCCCCCTCATTATCAGTATTGTTTGATACAACTATTTTTTCTCTTTTATGTTCTCTTATAAGTTACTCTCCCTTTGGAGCTTCTCCATCCACTTCTCCATTAACCACGAACACACAATCCATCCTAGGCATAAATTTCACTACTTGTATAACAGATACAAGTTTCCTTTAATAATATTTCAGGCTCAGTATTGAAATCCTCATTTCTACTTCACCTTCATTATCACCCTCCTCATTACCATTATCTTCAAAATTCTCCAACATAGTATATCTTCCTTATTTTATGATATTTTTATCTTCAAAACCTTCTTTATCTATTTTTGTAAGTTTTTTTACTTGCTTCTTTCCATCATCTTCATTCCTACTATGTATCAACCATATCATCTTGATATTCTCAAACCTACTCTCACCTTCAGTTGTGAAATTCCTTTTTGCATGCTCATGATCATGCCAATTTTTAACACCCTTCATTCCACGGGTTGTTATCCCAATATTCATCATTTTCCTTTATTGTATCTTGGGTATACCTTGATCCCACCTATTGTATTTTTCATATATTCTCATGTTACTAATTTTCTCACTGGATTCATGCCACCTCAACAATTATTTCCAATACTTGATCTCTTCGGGACTCCACATCATAAGAATCCATTCAATAGATTATTGTCATAGATTTCTCTTTAGGTATGGAGGCCTATCTATCTCAACTTGATCTTCATCATCACATTCTTCATATTATTCATCATCATACTTATTATTTTCTTCAAGGGGTTCTTCATTGAAATAATCACTTTCATCTACTTCTACCATTTCTAAAAATTGCTTACCTTTTAGGATTTCACCAATTCCCTTCTAAATGCTACTATTGTTGCACGACCTTGGTACATGTTCCTGGTTCCATGCATGACATTCTTCCACCTTTGTTGCTTCATTGCTGTCATCAATAGTCACACCTTCAATCAACATATATTCAACATCAAATTTCTCCTTAAAGTTTTCTCTATTGGAGGCTTAAAATTTTCTATGACTAAAGTCATGCTCCTTTATCTCAGATTGCTTCTTCTTCTTGGAATCTTCAACACCTTATTAGGGTGTCTTTCATCAACTTCTACATTTTCAATAATAATATTAGTATGTTCACAATCAAAAACATTTAAAATGCTATACAAAATAAGAGATTCCTTATTCATGCTCATATCTTCCTCCTTTCTTATATCTTGGACTATAATTGCACATGAAATTTTTAATGTGGCATTATCATCATCCATCTCTTCTATCGCTTCAACTAAGAAAATCTTCATAATTTCTCACTACCCATCATCCACATCAACTTTTGCTTCATACTCCTACCCATGCTCCTTCATGATAGCAGAATGTTCCATTGTAGGCATAAGTGATGATTCCTTCTTTCTGCCTTCATCTTATATGACTCTTATTTCCATCTCCTTTCTTTCCTCCTCAATTTCCTCTACGAGCCTCTATAATTACCATTGTAGAATCCCGATCGTCCTCTGATTCAACACCAACATCATTATCCTCACTCCTCAAAACCTCCCTCCAATTATTTTATCCATTCAAAAACTTATAAATTAACTTCATCTCTTGGTTGAACTTACTCCTCTCACCTTCATCAAAAAACTATTTTTCACAATCCACATCATTCTCATCTACCTTAGGCTCCTCTTCATGCTCTACAATAGGCATGCTATCTTCCCCTCCTAACTTAGAATGGTAAACACATAAATTCCTCAACTATCATTAATTCTTCATCTACAAACATAGCGTTAACTTCAAATTCCTAAATTAGTTCACTTACCTCTATCTTGATGATAGTTCTTTAGTTCCTTTCCTTTGCAACATCATCTTTAAAATTATTTTCGTCACAATTTAACTCTAGCAAGCATTCTAAATATTTTTACTAAACTTCACTTCTATCCACTTTCTTTGTATGGAGATTGATCTCCTCCAACTTATGACTATCTTTCAGAATATCTTTAACCTCTTCAACAATGATTGCACCCCTACCTTGATCTTCACTTGTATCATCATCAACACTACTTACTATCTCCATTGTACCTTCATCACCACCATCCTTATTTCACTTAATTTCTGGAAAGCTCTCATATACTTTCTTCTTTCACATCAAGTCAACAATATCATAACAATAGTATAGGGGATTTAATTTTTCCCTCTTCATTTCTTCTTCTTCTTCCCTAGCCTCTCTTGCTTGGAGATCCATGTTCACTTATTTCTTATAAAAATTATCTTCGAATTGCCACTCCCTCTACTTTTGGGGGTTCTTATTTTTCTCTTTTCCCATCTCTTTCATTACCATTTCAACAACTTCCTCTTCATTTATGTATTCACTTTTCCACTATAATCATTTTCCATTCCAACTTGTGTCCTCCAAGGGACCTCTTCCAACATTTCTCCCTTTTCAGGATAACACACTTCAATTCCATCATTTTCAAAATCATCACTTCCACCATCCTCATAATATTTTTCACATCCATCTTCAGTATACTCATCCTCTTCAAATTCATCATCTTCATTAGCATATCCCTAGTCTTCTATGAGATCTTCTTTCACCACTTTCTTCTTGTTTCCATTCACATCACATTCCTGACATGGCATGACCTCTGTGCATGTTCTAGTACTACCAGTCTCTTCATAATATGGTCTTCGGTCATCCTAACCTCATCCATTATGAGGTTTCTTCTCTTTTCCATCAAACACTTTGTTAACTTATCGAGTTCCAAGGGCTTGGTAATCCCTTGTGTCACTTCCAAATATTCTCCCTTTTCCACTATTTTCCTCAATGTGTCACACACTTTTGTTGGGGCCATTACTTCATATGACCTCCTTCTACTCATTCTTCCAACTTTCAATTGACTCATGTAACACGTCTATGCACCTCATGACTATGTAGTTTCTACTTAAACTCTCGGCTCTACGAAACCTCCTATTGGACATGAATTCACCAATACCCGCTTCTTAACTTCTTCAATTAATCTCCTCCATAAACATTTATACGTAGCCTCCTTTGCTGGAACTACTATCTTCTCCACTTCCTTTGCAGAACTCAATTCTTCCTACAAATTTCAACCCTCAATTGTGTTTTCTCTCACTATATACAAATCACCCAACCTCACTGTTGGAATTGTCCCGATCCTTCAAGCCTCTATGGATTCACTTCTCTCCACTTTGGATAACTCTACACAACTTCTTTTGTTGGAGATATCCAACACTTGTAGGGTTTACTCTACCTTTCAAGTCTTCAAACCCTCAACTTAGTTTTATTCTTCATTGCTACACAACTCTACACAACTTCCTTTTTTGGATCCATCCCAATTGCTCAAACCTTAATGGGTTTTCTTCTTCTTCTCTCGATATCTATTGTTGACACAAACCCAGTCGATAGGGGTTCCTCATGCTGTCAACACCCAAGCCACCGCGATCTCCCTGAGCACCGACCCAGACAGGTTTAACCCTGTCCAGCAACACCTGCGGAGCAGATGAGGTCTCACCCGAGATGTTCAAGGGAGAGTTGACGGAACCATGTTTCTGCCGAATGAAGGAGGATGTTGTGCATCAATTGATTGACTTATTGCAACATTCAGAAATATATCTAAGCATTCAACTCAGGCATTAAGCATAATCGCGACATCATTTAACAGATGTCATTGTTGACAGAACCATAAATATGCCATAGATATAATAATAAATAATTAATTGCATCAAGGAAACATCGCATCATTCACAAATTCATATCGAAAAATGAATTTACCATAGATAATGGGAAAGACATAAGGATTCTGCTCAAAAACTCTATCACATCATATTTATCTCTGCAAAACCCAGATAGAACAAGATATTCAATCGACTCAGCTATCTCCAGATTCTTCAATCTCTCAGCTATCTCTTCCTTATAAGACTTACAAAATATATCTCAACACTTACAAACCTACATCTACTTATAGGCTTGTGCCTTCACATTTGTGGTCCACTTAGGAATCCACCTAACTGCTTCTTAACAAGCTTTACAAAAACTAACCCAAAATCCCACATAATGTGGTCAAAATGACCCAAACTACATATGATGGGGTCCAAATGACCCAAAATACATATGACGCGGTCCAAATGACCCAAAAACTACAAAAAGTACTATCGCCATGTGCGCTGCTTTCCTCCTTCCGCGGTACCTTTGGTCTTGCACAGCATCCGCGATGCTACGATGCTAACTCATCAAACCGCCTGCCAACAGGCCCCCAACACAAACTTGTGGCTCGCCCTCGAGCCACGTCAGCTGGACATGGTGTACTTAATGGTATTGTTGTTGCAGCAACATCTCTCCCCAAAATTTGTAGATATTGGGGCCCCTCCTTTTTATTTTCCTAAGAAAGTCTAGTTAAAAGGATTAAACCTCCTTTGAAGAGCCATGAACTTAGTTTTGTTTCAAGTGGGGAACCTGTTTTTTAAAATTTGAAGTTTTTCTTCTAAGTCAAAACTCAAAGTTCTCTCCCGAAACGGTGGAAGAACTCGGGATGTTCACCCGCAACTGCGGAAAGACTTAAAGTTTCTCCCTAAAACGACGAAAGCACTTACATATTTTTTTTAAACTCCAGAAGAACTCAAAGTTCTCTCTCGAAATGGCGGAAGCACTTGAAAAGTTTCGCTGCAATGGACACCCTCTTACCAAGTTCCCAGGCCATCCACTTTGCGGAAAAGACTTACCAAACTTTTTCTTCATTTGCGGAAGAACTTACCGATTCTTTCCGCAACGGCAGAACAACTCAAGAAACTCCGCCGCGATAAACTTTCGGGAGAATCAATTTCGGAAAAACTCGCAAAGTCCTCCCGAAACGTCGGGACAACTCATGAACTTGCGTCACAAACGTTTTTTTAGATCGACAATTCCGGAAGAACTCGTCAAACCTTTCCACAAAAGCGTAACGTCTTTCCTTTATTTCCTGCAGTAAGCAAAGTCTGTCACGTTCGAACTCCAAGTTCCCCCCCATGTTTCGAAAGAAACTCACGAAGTCCGTCCGCAACGGCGGATAGGACTCATCTTTTTTTGCCGATAAGGACAGTCGTGCATAAATGACAAAAGGATGGAAGTGACCCCTCCGTATGGGTAATTAACCCCATCATAGTTCCGCCACCTACCCAATTTATTTCCCACACGTACCAATCTCAATATAAGGGTGGCGGGTTTTCTATTGTACCATTGTGAGATTTTGATTCGGAGGACTCCGTTCGAAGTTGTGCGAATCAATTCGCTCTAGCTTAGCTCATTTGCCACCAAGCCAACCCCATTTTCACCATTATTTCACTACCAAGTAAGTGCTTCTATCGGTAGTATTGTCTTATCTATATGTCAAAGATTTTTCAGGCATTTTGCGTCTCATCACGTGACCTATGGGAACTTGTAGTAGACTATCCTAGAGATTTACAGCCATTACATCCCTATAGATTTCTCATTGCTAGTAGCTAGAAGTCATGACCAAGCCAAATCATTCTTTCTTGGCCCATTGTTAGTTCAAACCTGCTCAGTCCCATCGACCGCAGTGCCATCGCCTGCCCAAGCCAAGCCGATGCACTCAAACCGGGTTGTTATGCATTAGAGCGAGAGAAAGTGCTAGTCATAGCTGGCTGGGATACTCAACCGATCAGCTAGTTGGCTTGGATACCAGTCATTAAATAGCGGCCGCATTATATGTTTTTGCTTCCTCATAAGGTTTATCAATCCTAGTGAGCCTGCCCTTCACGCGTTAGCCATTAGAAGTGCCTATAATTTAGGGAAGCCTATATTCTAAGATGAGGAGGGAAATAAGTTTTATACGTCACCTTTTTCGGAAACATCTCAAAAGGTTCCTTCTTTCCTTTGCCTCCCTAGAACGATCAAGTCTGATGACCATATTATGTTTTCTTGGATAATCTATGTTTGGTTTGCTTCCCCAGCATACAACCTTATAATTGTCCTTTATTTTTATATGTATCATCAACATGCTAAATATGTCTTGCTCTATGCTATGCTCTCATAATGATTTACAATTTTATATTCATTCACATATGGTTGCTGACAGGGATAAGCCACGATTCCAAAAGGTAGCAGAAAGAAAGCTAAAATGATGGAGCCAGAACCAGTGCAACCAAGGGCTGAAACTCTTTTTCAAGACACAAAGTGCACCACTGGCATCCCTCCCGAGGTCCAGTGGAGAGATGTTTACTGGATGATCAAGGACCAAGATATCCCAGACATGCTATTAGAAGAGGAGCAAATCTACCTCAACATCAAAACCTCTGGCATAGCCAGGGCTTCTACTCGCCCTAAATTGTTTGCTTCATTCCATCCAACTTATATTGCGGCAACCTACAAATTCTCACGTCCCCAGCATGCATTGGACAATGAATGGTTGGGACAGATGAATAATATCGAGATGGCTAAGAGGCTGTTAATCACAGGAAAGAAGCTGAGGAAGAGAGATAATGATGAATATGACGTTCAGAGCCTAACACCTCCTTTTAGGTTAATTGCCCTGATGTTAAGCAGAATTTTCAGTATGCCCGATGGCACTGTATGTAGGATATAGTGGGCCCCCATAATCCACTTCATAGCATTCAAAGGAACTGTGTTTGATTGGGATACTATTCTCTTGGACATTTTGGCATCCACGGTGTCCGCAGCTAGAGAAGGTTTGGCCTTAAAAAAGTTAGAATTTTACATGTCTTCATATCTTATTATTTGCATTTTGGCCAAGCTCTCTTTCCCCAGGCTAAGTTGCATGTGGAATCAAGCCAACACCTCGGTATACACTGCCTATAAAATAATGTGGGCTCACAATTACAGAGCAAACTATAAGCTCATCTGTGAAGAGTTCATCATGCCTCTGTATGAGCAGATGTTCAACGAAGAGCCCAGTTGCCTGTCAAAGAATGCCATGGAAGTCCTGGAAAATTATGGCAATTTTTACTTCTCAAAAGAGGGCACTTACAGCAGGATGTTTGGAGGTACCACAACACCATACATTTTGCCAAAATACACCACTGATTATGTAGTCCTGAAAGAAGCAGGTAGGCAAGTTTTCCTTGATGGAATAGGAGGAGTGCTTAATAAGCAGCATAAGGCTTCCTTCCCTCCTTTGCCTTTCTGTATAGGAGCCTATAAATTCTTAGGAGTTGCAACAGCCAAAGAGTTCATTCAAGAGTTGAAATATTTTCATTTCGGTGAGGTAATCTACCATAGAAATGACAGGAGGAGCAAGGTTGCTGAGCATTGCAAGGAGGTATATGCTCATTTTGAGTATGCCCATTACTATGATGCCGAAAAAGAAGTGTTCAGGGGCATCAGCAACATGACTGAATTACAGATTTGTCGTCATGGCGGTGGAGCTAGCTCCAGCTCTGCCCTAGCCCGAGAAACCAGCCTCCAGAAAGAAAGGGAAGTGGCTGAAGCCCAGGCCTGTGAGGAGCAAAGATTGAAAGAAGAAGTGAGGCTGCAGAGGGAAGCTGAAGAAGCGAGGTAGCAAAGGGAGCAGAGGAAGCAAGATTGCAACAGGAAGCCCAGGAACAAGAGCAGAGGGAAGAAATTGAGAATCAACAGCAAAATGGGGAAGCACAAGGAAGGCTTAATGCCGAAGAAGAGCAAAATCCTGAAGGAGAGAAAAACCCTAAAGGAGAGAAAAATGACAAGGGAGAAATTAAGGCCAATGAAGATGCTCAGGCAGGGGGCTCTAGCACTGAAGATATGGAAATAGAATCGTCTTAGGTGGTACAGACCCCACCCGCGGAGGCAGAAGTCCATATAAGAGACCTCCCGATTATCCCTTTCACCCCATCCAAAGATCATACTATGTCCCGATGGGATAAATTTGTGTGTTATAAGAAGAGGAAGGCTGTGGTCCTGAAATCGAAAGAGAGAATAAAGAGAATTTTTCAGGTAGACATTGTCACCTAGCGAGAAACCACAGTCATGCAGAATACAAACAAGGGTCCCATAGCCATGGCATCTATCGCTGTGTCGGCAGCAAAAGCAACAGAAGATAATGTGATTGACATGGTCAAAGAGTTTGAGTCAATGAAGAGGAGAGCTCGCATGCTGCAACATATTGTGGCTAACGAGCAGGCTTATAGGGATCTTGTAGTAAACTAATATAATCGCCTGTCTGCTGATCATAAGGATTTGTCGGATAAGTATTGACATCTGGAAGAGGAAAAGGAGCACCTGGCAATCCAGATGATGGTTCTAGAAGTGGAAAAGAATGATTCTGAAGCTAGAGTCTTTCACCTAGTATTAGATAAGCAGGCAATGGTTGAGTAGTTAGAGCAAGCAGAAAGCATAGTGATAGATATGTCTCCCTTTCATTAACAATCTTATGACATCTTAAGTCAAATGCATTCCACACAAGAACTGATAACTAAGGAGGTGTGCAAGCTCAAGACCATGCTGGTTAGGTTCAAATAAGTCAATGCCGAAGCCATTAGGCTTAAAGGCAAATACACTTGGGTTAAAGAAAACATCCTAAGCCAGATGGAGTGGAGAGAAAGGAAGGTGGATTTCCCTAAGCATCTCCCGTTCAAATCTGTAGATGGTTTGAAGGAAGATGTAGCCCTTATGGATTTTTGCAAGAATTGTGGCATCAAGCTGATGGCTAAGATCCAAGGAACATTTGAGAAAGGTAACAACCTTCATAAAAAGATCCATGAAGTGCATGAAAAATGCAAGCTGATTTTTCCTCAGTCCCTCGATGAGTTTCCAAGCAAAGAGAAACGTTTGTTAGACTTGAAGGAAGAGCTGGGAATTCAAATAGAGTATGTAAAGAAGATTTATGTACTGGCCACCGATGATCTCCATCACTATATTGGGTTGTCATCAGTATACAATCATTTGCTTAAGGAGATCCACCAGGAAGCAATAGCAGAAATTCATGGTATTGAAGCAGATCTTGGTAAGCATGTGACTTCACAGAAAATCCTACTCCCTTCACCAGCAAATGTGGTTATCAGGGACACTAGTATCTGCTTCAGTTATATTGTAGAAGAGGAGAAGAAAGCATTAGCGGCTAGCGCAGGCACATCATTCCCAGCAGAAGCACCACCCAAGGATGAACACGCTAGTCATAATGCGTTGTTCTTATTTTGATTTACTTTTCTGTATGGTTAGAGCGTAGAGTCACAATGACAGCTGTCCTTTTCTGTTATAAGAAAAAATTTCTATTTTAGGAAAAGGGCCATGAATTGATATTTCTAGGTAAAGTCTTTAAAAGACAAGTGTAAAAAGCCAGGTGGCATCCCAATAGGCATTTTGTAAGCTTCTAAATAGATGCATAGGGAATAGTGTAAAAAGGACTTTTGGCAAGGAAAGGAATTTTCTAAAGCTTGTACGAACTATTTTGCACTTGCTTCCAGAAAGTGAATTTGCCTAATATGAGCCTGGAGAGGACGCATTTTTCCTGGGAATGTGTGTATGATGTTTGTTGGATTCTTCTGGTGACATTTATATTTATTACAGTGAAATCTTTCTCTGCTGTTCGAATTATTTATGTGCAATGAATGATTTTACTATTCTTTGTGCAATAATGTTTCTCTTATATGAGTAATAGTCTGCTTTCACATGTATTAAAAGCTATCTTTTATATTCTTCATCTCTTGATGTAGATGTATCTTTATGATTTAATGGTTATCTGTTGATCTTCAGATGCTTCTTTCAGCACATTACTCATACTTATAGTTTTGCTCCTTGTAGAGATAGATTAGATTTATTTCAGTTTTAGACACAGATTTGTTTCAAGTTCTACATTTAGATTAAGTTAGCTTAGGCACTTGCATATCATCTTAACCATAAAATCAAAAGAACGATGGATCGGGCCATAACCGGTGTAAAAGAAACAAATCTCCAAATCTAATGGTAGTCGGAACCGCTAACCGGACGGATTCCCCATACCAAACGGTGGACAATCTAATTGGGATAGTTTACTAGGGAGAATCCCTTTCTTCTTGATGCTACGATCTTTGGGGCATCAACAGTTTTTGGCACTAGAAGGAGGGCCTGAAGTGCATGGCTGATAAAGAAAAATCTCCCATTGTCAAAAATGTTACTGAAAACCCGCTTAAAATAGGAATTTCAGACAGCCCAAACCTTGAAGTAACAAATCAAGAAAAATCCATCTCTGATTCTGAACTTCAAGAAGTCTTGTATGTTGTGCCTTTTGCGAAAATAGAATATATAAGGAGACATACACGATCTTATGTTAGGAAACTAGGTGGTTTAAACGTAGTAAATTTTCTCCCTACGAAAAGTACTCCTAGAAAAGAAAGACAGTACACCCGTGATTTGATTATTGTGCAGAATTTTGAAGAGCTTGTAAATTTAACTTGGAAGAAATTGCAGAACCCCTGAATGAAGTCGATCTTGAAAACCCAAAAAATCTATCAGATCTAGAAAATCTTGGAGTACTTGTTACTCCAAAGAACACTCCATTTAATTCACCACACAATTATCCACCTGATTCTCCACATAGAGACATGGCTGTACTTGCTAGGAGAGCGAGGGGAGCATTAAATCTAGCTGGGCCATTCCACAATCTGCCTAAAAATCGAGAAAAAGTCTTGCCTAAATTCGACCCAGGAAAAGCCATTTCTGTGAAGATCATCTCAAGAGTTTTTATTTAGCCCTGAATCTTTTAAATGTACAGCATGAAGATGTAGTTTGTAGGCTTTTTCCATACACATTCGAGCCAAAAGTTTCTTCCTAGTATTTTAGCTTACAAGCTAGCTCAATTTCCAGCTGGGATGAATTTGAAACATGTTTCTTAAAGAAGTATGGAAATCAAAATACTGTAGCTACACTCATGAAAGAATTATTGTCCATGAGAATGGAAAAGAAAGAAAAGGTTCAAGACTTCAACCAAAGGTTCACAACACTCTTAAATAATTTCAGCAAAGCAAATAAACTAGCAGAAGAATTGCTAGTTGAATATTATACAACAGCTCTTGAAGGGCCTACAGCAATGTTCGTCAAAAGATCTAAGAAAACCACCCTGATAGAAAATTTTGAAGAAGCTAGAAAGGTGGAAGAAGAAGCAGACAACATTTCCAAGCATGCCTTAGATGCAGAGACAAAACCAACAACTAGTAAAAAAAACCTTGTTACTCACCAGGAATAAAGAAGAGTCATCGGAAAACATGGAGAATGTAGTTACGATGATGCAAAAATTGTCTAATAAGATTGTAGATTTCGAGAAAGACAAAGCAGCTAGTACATCTAGGAAGCCTTTCAAACCATTCTAGAAGAAAAGAGAAGACAACGATCAACCTCATCCACCAATGAATACTTCTCCTGTTTTGAATCTGAATGAAATAGGGATGGAAAACTTTGGCACATTCCATCAAGAGCCACACTCAGAAAAGAGTTGCCCACAATGGATTAACTCTATGAGTTTAGTCATGAACCAAGTGCTGGACTCACAGATTCTAGATCAAGACGATCCTCCAGAAGAACCAAGCCTTGAGATAGAGGAACAATCTCCAGACACTACCATGGTGCTATGGGATTGGGTACCTTTAACTGAATTGGTAGAAGATGATCCCGTGGAAAGCCCAATCTCTGCTGTAAACATTAACACTCGCAGTAAAGGTCCCATTGCAGATCTAGTTCCAAGCTCGATTATTCCTAAACCGAAAATTTCAAAAGAATTACCCAGAAGACATATAACAGTCATTCCACCACAACCAAAAGTCAACCAAACAATGGCCAAGCAGCCAAACATCGATGCAATAGTTCAGCAACCAAAGGTCACACTGAATAAGACAGACCATCAAACTAAAATTGTAAAAGAATGTGATTTGGGATATGACATCATTGAAGATATAAAGAAAGTAAAGGCAAATGTATCAATATTTGATATGTGCAGTTTTCCCTAGCAACGAGACAATTTGTTGCATGTCCTTCAATCCCAGCCCAACACTCCATTAACAGACACTCAAGCAAACCCTGAAATTAATGAGGCCAGCATCGACGGGAAATCCAAATCTCAAACACTGCCGTTCCTTTTAACCTTTGAAATCTTCAATCACAATGTGCACAATTGCCTGGTGGATTCTGGAGCATCTTCGAATGTGATGCCACTGTCTATTTGTAAGAAAATCAATGGCCAACCGATTCCATCTCCCACCTAGATTATTCAGTTAGATAGGACCATTGTCAAAGTTATTGGGGAAATGAAAGATGTCCTCATTAGGTTGTCAGCATATTCTAGAGTTTGTCAGTTCATTGATATAATGGTAGTTGACATTCCTAAAGCCTATGGTTTGATCCTGAGTTGTGACTGGTCCACAAAGTTGAACGGTTACTTTGCAACTGATTGTTCCCATTTGTGGTTGCCTTATCAAAATAGAAAGAATCAGATCAAGGTTCTGAGGGAACCACACATGAAACATAATGTAACTCAACTAGAAGGAAAGAATGAAGTTGTGACCTTCTCATCCTCAGTTTTGGGAAATTATTTCTTCGAAATTGACCCGGGTAATTATCAGTCTAAAACTATTGGCCATGAATCAGATAAATAGTCTGATCTCCTTCATTTTTCTCGGACTGATGATTTTGATTGTAATATAGTTAATTTAGTCACTGACTTAGATCATAGAGATACTAACTTAGTTGAATCAAACGATCCTTTTTGGACATTATACTTTGATGGTTCTAAAACTTTGGAAGGATCAGGAGCCGGTTGTGTTCTGATGGATCCGGAAAGAAATAAGTATTTTTTATCCTGTAGGTTAGAATTTGAGTGTACTAACAACACTGTTGAATATGAAGCTTTGGTTCACGGATTAAAGAAAGACAACGGTTTAAATGTTAAGTTCCTGAAAGTGTTTGGTGACTCGGAAATAGTTGTCAGACAGGTAAGAGATACCATTCACTGCCTTTCACCTCATTTAAGGAGTTATCAGGCTAAGGTATGGGATTTAATTGTGCATTTTAATGCTTTCAATATAAAGTCTATTCCTAGATTGCAAAATTCTGCAGTTGATTTATTAGCAACATTCGCTTCCAGATTGGTGCCAACTAATAACAAGTGTTCGATTGAATTAATTTTTAGGCCTTCTATCCCTGAAAATATCACAAACTTCATAGTTTTCAATGATGACAAACAGATTATCAGTTTTCTAACAAACGAAGAGATATTCCAACAAGCTGTGATAGATGAAGAAGAACACGATTCTGATTTACAAAAGAAAGATACAGGTAAAGGAAATTTCATCCCCAAAGGGGTAAGGTTACTTGAAATGTTGTTTGATCTTCAAAGTTCAAAAGGCTATCAAATACCAAGACCAACAGTTCATCAATGCAGCATGAGTTAGTTAATTTGGGAACCGAGGTTGAACCAAAGTTTGTCAACCTTGGCAAATGTTGTTCACCAAGAGAAAGAGATAGGTTCATCAAACTATTTCGACAATATAAGGATGTTTTTGCATGGACTTATGAAGATCTAAAAACATATGACGTATGCATTATTCAGCATGTCATACCAATGAAAGCGGGTGTCAATCCATTTCAGAAGCAATTAAGGATGCATCCTACTCTGGAACCTCTGATTCAAAAGGAATTGAAGAAGCTATTGGACGCTAAAATAGTCTTTAAGGTCCGGCATTCTGAGCGGGTTGCTAACTTAGTTCCCGTGAGAAAGAAGTCAGGAGAGATAAGACTATGTGTTGACTTCAGAAATTTAAACAGAGCTTCAGATAAAGACGACTATCCCATCCCTTCAATGGAACAAATTCTTCAAATGGTGTCAGGATCTGAGCTATTTTCCCTTCTTGATGGCTTCTCCGGTTAGAATCAAGTATTGGTAGCTGAAGTATACCGTCTTAAGACTACTTTCTGCACTAAATGGGGAACGTTCGCATATTGAAGAATTCCCTTTGGCCTAATAAACGTAGGAGCTACGTTCCAGCAAGCAATGGACATCACCTTCCGAGGATTGGGTGGCCATTGTGTCGTGGTCTATCTAGATGATGTGATAGTTTTTTCGAATAAAAGAGAAGACCATGTTGTTCATTGGAAACACATTTCTTATCGTTGCCGGAAATATGGTATCTCCCTAAATCCCAAGAAGAGTGTATTCGCTATTCCCGAAGGTAAACTACTGGGCCATATCATTTCCAAAAGAGGAGTATCAATAGATCAAGAAAGAGTGCAAGCTATCAATAAAATTCCAATGCCTCATAACAAGAAATCCATGCAGTCGTTTATGGGTACTATCAATTTTGTCCGAAGGTTTGTCCCAGATTTCACGCAAATTGTTAAACCTTTGCAGCAAATGGTCAAGCAAAGCATACAGTTCAAGTGGACAGACTTAGAAAAGAATGCATTCAGATACATTAAGGAAGCCATAGCTAAGGCTCCTTCCTTAAGAAGTCCATATTTTGACCAAGATTTTATCTTGTATACCTTTTCTTCAGATGACTCACTCGCAGCGGTGCTCATGCAAAAGGTAGAGTTAGGGGATGAATACCCAATCTCATTTATGAGCACTAGTTTGCAAGGTGCTGAACTGAACTATCCTGTTGTCGACAAACATGCGTATGCTGTCTTCAAAGCGGTCAAACAGTTCAGACCATATATTCTTAAGAACATAACTAAAGTTATAGTTCCTCACCCAGCGGTTAGATCCCTTCTCGTTCAAAAGGAATTGGGAGAGAGGAGGGGGAATTAGGTCTCGGCTCTTCAATAATATGATTTAGAATTTAAACTAGACGCCATCATTAAAGGGAAAGGCCTGTGTAAATTGCTTACAGAGCATCCAATTGATGAAGAGCAACATTGAAAGAATGAAGCCGAGCTGAATTCAGTTGAGGTATGTCCCATTTTCACAGCTCCTGAATCGTGGTATAGAGATCTAGTGCATTATTTGCAGCAGGGATATCTACCAAAACATTGGAGTTCTAAGCAAAGAAGGGCACTCCGTTTGAAATCAACAGCTTATCAAATCATTGATGGGATACTTTTCAGAAAAAATTACGATGGAATTTTTCTCAGGTGTCTAGAAAAGGAAGATGCAAGTAAGGTTGTCAAAGAATTACATGATGGCCCCGCTGGTGGACATTATTCAAGAGAGACAACAGCTCACAAAATAATCAGAGCTGGATATTATTGGTCCACCTTATTCCAAAATGCTCATGCTTATGCTCGGAACTGTGATATTTGCCAAAGAAGTGCTGGGAAATTACCTAAGGTAGTAGGACCTTTGCAACCAGTTATTATCTTAGAACCTTTCGAACAATGGGGTATAGATGTCATTGGAGAGATAAAGCCAAATTCTTCTCTCCAACATCGATACATCCTCACGGCCACGGACTATTTCACCAGATGGATAGAGGCTACTCTACTATGCAAAATCAATGAGGACACAGTCATCAGTTTCTTGAAAGAGAACATCATAACCAGGTTTGGGGTTCCAATTTCCCTAGTATTTGATAATGCCACGTATTTTTCGTCTCTTAAAATAAATGAATTTGTTTATGAATGGGGAATTAAACTGCATTATTCAGCCAATTACTACCCTCAAGGAAATGGATTAGCTAAATCTTCAAACAAAAATCTCATCCGAATTCTCAAGAAGACTGTGATAGAAAACAAGCGAAGTTGGCATACAGCTCTCCCAAACGCCTTATGGGCAAATAGGGTGACTCCAAAGAATGCATTAGGGGTTTCCCATTACACTCTAGTCTATGGCAAGGAAGCTATTCTCCCCCCCAACATCTTGCTTCCACCCTTACAGTTATCCCAAGCCTCTCGACGATCTAGTAGTCAGGTTCTACAATCCAGAATTGATACCTTGCTTCAGCTTGAAGAAGCCCGGCAGAGGTCCAAAGACCAATTCCATCAGCACCAAGACATAGTCAAAAGGTGGTTTGATAAAAGGAAGTCTCGGAAAAGAAGTTTTGAAGTAGGAGATTTAGTTTTCAAATGGGATCATAATCACACAGGCAAGGGAATGCACACAAAATTTCAACACTTATGGATGGGCCCTTACCAAATTTATGCAAAGCTCGGCCCATCCACTTACAAGCTGACAAACCTCCAAGAAGAGGAAGTAACCCTTCCTCTTAATGGCCTCACCTTGAAGTAATACTTTGCGTAGTCTCAATGAGACTTTCTATACATAAATAAAGCTTTTCTTTCATTTTACTTAGTTCCTTGTTTTCTTTGTTTCAGCTATTTTGTCTCTTTTCTTGGCTTTTGAACTTTTGTACAGTTTGTTTTTTGAAGTGCCTATAGTCGGGCCTCTCATAAATTTAGATCTCTCAAATAAATCTCACAACTCGGGAAGTGGAAAATACCCTCAAATGAAAGTTTATCCTTGCATTTTTGGCTTTGTTGATCGTTCTCTAGAATGAAGAGATCATTTCTTGTTGGTCAAACTAACCCTTGTTTAAATAGCAGAGATCTATGATTATCTTTATTACTATCCTCGGGCTCCATCCACTCTCACACTTAAAAGCATCTCAAGAAGATAGCTGAAGCTAGACCCACGGAAAGTAGCACATCTCGAAGGCATAGGGTATTGAAATGACTTCATGCTGCAAATCTAAAAGCCAAAATGGCTTATAATCAAGGGTCTGTTTTCCAGAGATTCTTGCCTCAATTAAAGCATGGCTGAGACAAAAGCAAAGCATATAAGCCAAGAAAGCTGTCCAAAAGACTCAGCTCAAGCTAGGCTCCTCTCCGTCCGTGAGGCTTGACAAATCAATAAAATCTCTCACTCACACAAAAGGACATTATGGATTGAGGAGCCGAAATCAAAGATCATATTTTAAAAGAAAATATTTTTGGAAGGCTCAAGCAGCAAAGCTGTCAAATGTATGAACATCCAAAAGGATGCAGGTGGCATGGGAATGAGGAACAAGAGCAATAGTGTCTATGAGAAGCTGTTGCAAATCCTGTGGAGTCTGACAGCCATGACTATCTGAAAGATGAATCTTCTAAAATAAATCCCATATGTTGGCCCTTTGAAAGTATTAAAGATGTCTTCATCAAAGCTCCCCTTTTCCCAATGGTCGACAGATAAAATGACTACTTCCTTTTCCGAGATTCGAATGCTCAGCTGAATATTGCATATAGGATGGATAGCTTTTAAGAAAGTTTCTAATTAGCGAGAAGGATTTTTTTTCAGAGATCTGTGTTCGCCAGCGACTCGCCAATTGTTGTTGTAGCAACATCCCTCCCCAAAATTTGTAGATATTGGGGCCCCTCCTTTTTATTTTCCTAAGAAAGTCTGGTTAAAAGGATTAAACCTCCTTTTAAGAGCCATGAACTTAGTTTTGTTTCATGTGGGGAACCTGTTTTTAAAAGTTTGAAGTTTTCTTCTAAGTCAAAACTCAAAGTTTTCTCTCGAAACGGCGGAAGAACTCGGGATGTTCACCCGCAACTGCAGAAAGACTTAAAGTTTCTCCCCGAAATGGCGGAAGCACTTACATATTTTTTTTGAACTTCAGAAGAACCCAAATTTCTCTCCCAAAATGGCGGAAGCACTTGAAAAGTCTCACTGCAATGAGTGCCCTCTTACAAAGTTCCCAGGCCATCCACTTTGCGGAAAAGACTTACCAAACCTTTTCGTCATTTGCGGAAGAACTTACTGAGCCTTTCCGTAATGGCAGAACAACTCAAGAATCTCTGCCACGATAAACGTTTGGGAGAATCAATTTCAGAAAAACTCACAAAGTCCTCCCCAAATGTCGGGACAACTCACGAACTTGCGCCGCAAACATTTTTTTAGCTCGATGATTCCGGAAGAACTCGTCAAACCTTTCCACAAAAGCGGAACTTCTTTCCTTTCTTTCCCACAATAAGAAAAGTCTGTCACGTTTGAACTCCAATTTCCCCCCCGTGTTTCAGAGGAAACTCATGAAGTCCATCCACAATAGTGGATGGGACTCATCTTTTTCTGCCGATATTGACGGTCGCACATAAATGCCAAAAGGATGAAAGTGACCCCTCCGTACGGGTAATTAACCCCGTCATAGTTCTGCCACCTACCCAATGTATTGCCCACATGTACCAATCTCAATATAAGGGTGGCGGGTTTTCTATTGTACCATTGTGATATTTTGATTCGGAGGACGTCGTTCGAAGTTGCGCAAATCAATTTGCTCCAGCTCAGCTCATTTGCCACCAAGCCAACATCATTTTCACTGTTATTTCACTACCAGGTAAGTGTCATGTCCCAAATTTGGAATTGGGTCACAATGGCCTAATCACATTAGCCATATTCATTAGAGTTTGTAAAATTGATGTTAAAGGTCAAATAATTGCCAAGGAGGAAAATTACTAGTTTCCTAGGTTTGGGGTGGAAGCTTTAGGATTTGGAATAATGGGGATAATAAATGATGTTTGAAAATTAGAGTGGAATAAATATTTAATAAAGGATCTAAATAAATATATACAAGTGAAAATCAAAGTGGCATTTGATCATGAAGACACATGGAGAAAGTGGGACCCACATATGGCTAGATTTCCCCACTACACTTGGCACATTCTCTCACCAATTCGAATTCAAGGTGAATGGTAACATACTTGGGGGAGTCCAAAAGGTATTATTCATGGCATGACTCATCCAAGGTCTAAATATAGAGGAAGAGTAACTCCCATGGAAGAGGAAGAGGCAATTTGGAGCTAGTGAGACACTTGGGCTAGATTCCCTAGCTCTATGACAACAATGATGAAGATGCTATGACACCTATGACACAAATCAGACCTGAAGGCTGACATATGACATATATGACATGTCAGGGCTAAAAATAGACTCCAAGAGGGCGCTCAAGGGTGTTAGGGCAGCTAAGATGCTTCCACATGTGATTTGGTGGAAGTGGGAGACTATGAATTGTTGTACAAGTGGCGTTCTTTGGAATCTCTTCCCAACTTGAGTTGGCATGAGTATCTTGGAAGAAATTCGACCCATGGAGGACATTAGAAGTTTATAAATGTCAATAAAAAAGAATGAAACCAGCTTTTGATCATTTGTAGAATTTGCAATTGCATTTGTGAAGAGGGAGAGCTAGTGGATGACTAGTTTCTTGCCTTAGCCAATTTCGAGGGTGAAAGATTCCCATCCAAGTTGGTAATTGGAAAGGCCATTTAGACCTTTCATTTGGAGATTTAATGGAGTCTTTATTTGCAGGTGTAAGCTACAGGGCATCTCATTGTTTCTTCTATTGCAGCTCACTCCTTCAACCATTTCCAGTTTTGATGGCATATTCTTGATCCTTGAGGGAGGGCGTTTTTGGTGAGCTATTGTACTCTTTGGGGAAGCTTTTAATGCCCCATTTCTTTTTTAATATGAATTAAATACTCTGTTCTTCATCTCCAAAAAGTTTCAGGTCGAAATTCCAAGTAGAAATGTATAAATCTCATTTTTAATGGAAGAACAATGCCATTTCCCCACTACCTTGTTGTGAGCCAATGTATTGATGATGATTTCGAATGAATGGATGATTCTATGATATATTTGTGATCAATATACTGCCATGTATGTATTATACAAGTTTCATGTACTGTACTTGAGCATTTGAAGCATTTTTACTCAGTTTAGTTGTATTGGGAGGTGAAATAGTGCCATTTCCCCAAGGGTCGAATTGGGGATTTTTGCAGTTGAATGGGAGAGGGTGAGAACAGTTGTAATAATCCATTAATGGTGCATATGAGACTTTAATAAAATACTTAACACATTACATACCTCTGTTCATAAATTTGAGTGGGTTTGGAGGCATTTGGGAAGCCATTTTCAGTGCTTACCCCAGGGGGATTTGAACCCCAAATTACTAGTAAAATTGCATAATTGGTTCAGAATCTTAAGAGAGTTTGCAGAGGTCTTTTGGTGGAAATATTTCATCCATAAACATCATATTCAAGTTATAATATCATTCATACACCTTCCTTGAATATTTGAAGGCATTTGGAGTCAATTTGAGACCTAGAGACCAATACTAGTCAAAGGAAAATCACTAGTAAAGTTACCTACATTGATCAGAATTGAAAGAGGATTTGCAGAAGTATTTTAAAGGTCCAAAGGCATCCCTGAAACACATATTTATGTTCTAATACCATTCATATACCTTCTCAGAAGATTTTGGATCATTTGGGTCAAAATTGGGACCTAGAGATCAAAACTAGTCAAAGGTCTAACTCGGAAAAAAAGTGAAAAATTGCCATTTTAATAAAATTCCTAACAAGGGACATTCCAGTGGTATCAGAGCATGGTCCTTGCACCTGTGGATTAGGTACATACATTCAAGAATAATAGGCAGCCATGTCTTACTATTATGATGAATCCTATGAGTACAATTCTTATGAGGAATATGCAGATGCTTATGAGCAATATGAAGCAGAATGTGAATGGTACGAGGAAGAGATGTCATCATGCAATAATTCTTACAATTTCAAGAGAAATGAAGATTATTCTTATGACTTTAAATCTGATGAATATGAGTGTGTCACACCAACCAAAGATAATTCTATGACTGAGTTCCAAAGATGGAGAGCAAAATATAAAACCTTGCCCCAACAATATCAAAAATATCAAGAATATTTGGCTTTTAGCAAAAATACACAAAATGCCATGTCTTTTGAGTACTTTGCTGAACATGTTTTTGAAAATAGGCCCAAACATGAAGATGTGGAGTTAGTAAAGAAAGGTTTATGCCCTTCTTGTAAAGAACCTTGGAGTGAGTATCATACATGTGTGCATGAAATTATGTCCCACTTGAGGAGAGCTTTTGGGAATTTTTCAAAAAAAGATTCCAAAGATATTGATCATAAGGAAAACAAGGGGGAAAATGCATCATCTTGCTTGAAGGATAAAAATGAAGAGACATCACAAGAGCATGAAGAAGATTCTATTGAAAATATGGAAGATCATTTCGAGACACCTTCTAGCTTAGACATGAACCAAAGAGCATCTACTGATGGATGCTTAAACTATGAAGGAGTACCTACTGATGGGTGCTCACACCTCTATGTTGGTGACATAGAGATCACTTTTGAAAGTGTTGCTGCAAGCCCAAGTTCCATTAAGCATGATAATGAAGACCTTGTAGCAGTTGAAGAAGAACCAAGATCAACTTCCCCATCACCACTTGAGCTTCATGAAGTTGGTCCAAGCAAAAATGAAGAAGATGAGGAGGTTCATTTGCAAGAGCCTCATTTTCTTGAAGGGTACTTAAAGATGGATGAAAAGAAGATCCAAGAGTCCCTCAGCATTCTCCATGACACTCAAGCATTGGTGTCAAATTCTTGTTGGAGAGCTACTTCATTGGAGGAAACATCCTTCATTGAAGATATGGAGAAGATTCAAAGAGCAATGTGCCACATCAAAGGTAATTTCATGTCTTTGCTTTTTGATAGAAACCATTTGTTTGAGATTAATGAATTGTTACATGATGCATACTTGAAGAATAATGAGGATATTCATAAGCTCACAATTCAAAATGAGCAACTTCTTGAAAAGTTGCAAGATACTTGTTTTTCCTCCTATGTTTCAGATTGTCAAATGGTAGATTGTTTGGAGGATTCTCATGACATGGTGGATCATGAGAAATGTGGAAATTTGAATGTGCTTAATGTGTTTGAAGATGAACTTGAAGAGATCCAAACGCTTGATGTGGTGGAAAAGGAACTTGAATTGTCTCTTAATGAAGGTTATGCAATTTTTAAAGAAGAGCATGATTCCTCTACATTGGAACCAAACTATGACAGAGAGTTCATACTTTTGAAGGAGCTGCATGATACTACCCCTATGGATCCTTCCCATGATGAAACTTCTGCACTTTTTTATCATTTGGGTGAGTTAGTTCATTCTCCTACATCCTACAATTCCATGTTTTGCAACATTAGTGTCAATGAAGTATGGGTGAAAGGGTTCTTTTTGATGGTGCCACATGAGGAGTATGGAACTCCTAGATTTAACTTTCATGATGACATGGTTGGAGCACATTCTTATTCACATTTGCAGCAACATAATTTGTCACTTTATAATGATTCACATCTACATGGATGCACCTATGATATGGATTTGAGTCACTTGAAGACTCATGGTTTTTCTTGCTCAACACTGGGTTCATTCGATGTTAGAGGAACTTCATCCAACACTTGGGTGAATAGATTTATGATGGGAGAACATTTTTGTTGGCAGCCACATACTTTGTTACATCTTTATGATTCTCAAATTCATGGATGTATGGGTGAGACTTCTTTGAGTCATTTGAAGTCTCCTTGTTTTTTCTGCTCATTATTTGGTTCAGATTTTAGTGGAGATTCTTCATTCACTTCTTGGATGAAAGAATACATGGTTGAATATTTTGATGCATATCACATCCTTTTGGAGCAGCATTATAGGACATGGGATCCTCACCTATGTCATTGGAGCAGATTTGATTGGTCACTTGAAGATTGTATGCACTTGGAAAATGGTGGTCTACTTGCTTGGAGGTATAAGCACTTTCATGACTCTTTGATGAAGCATATCCTTGATGTACATTTTCATTATGTTGTTATGTACTTTGATGATATATATTTGGTACTCATGATGTTTGGAAGAATGCATACAAGAAAATGGGATCCAGGAATCCTCTTATCTAATGGTGTAGGTTGGAGAGCACTCTTAATTGTTGGGGTGCAATACAAGCAATGGGACCCTGGAATATTTTTTGTCTCATTGGTTTCATTTTTTGGGGGGAAGCAAGCAGTATGGCATATGGATTCCCCACTTAATAAAGTGATTTTAATCAGAGTAGTGCAGCAGAAAGCATGGTGGTTCCTCTCTCAAAAATTCATGGAAACTCAAAGACTCAAGGTTTGGCAATTCAATAGCAACTTCAAAGAATTATACAGAAAGCAGGTTCTTCAACACCCATGTTTGAAATTGCTTGAGGACAAGCAATATTGGGAAGGGAGGATTTGTCATGTCCCAAATTTGGAATTGGGTCACAATGGCCTAATCACATTAGCCATATTCATTAGAGTTTGTAAAATTGATGTTAAAGGTCAAATAATTGCCAAGGAGGAAAATTACTAGTTTCCTAGGTTTGGGGTGGAAGCTTTAGGATTTGGAATAATGGGGATAATAAATGATGTTTGAAAATTAGAGTGGAATAAATATTTAATAAAGGATCTAAATAAATATATACAAGTGAAAATCAAAGTGGCATTTGATCATGAAGACACATGGAGAAAGTGGGACCCACATATGGCTAGATTTCCCCACTACACTTGGCACATTCTCTCACCAATTCGAATTCAAGGTGAATGGTAACATACTTGGGGGAGTCCAAAAGGTATTATTCATGGCATGACTCATCCAAGGTCGAAATATAGAGGAAGAGTAACTCCCATGGAAGAGGAAGAGGCAATTTGGAGCTAGTGAGACACTTGGGCTAGATTCCCTAGCTCTATGACAACAATGATGAAGATGCTATGACACCTATGACACAAATCAGACCTGAAGGCTGACATATGACATATATGACATGTCAGGGCTAAAAATAGACTCCAAGAGGGCGCTCAAGGGTGTTAGGGCAGCTAAGATGCTTCCACATGTGATTTGGTGGAAGTGGGAGACTATGAATTGTTGTACAAGTGGCGTTCTTTGGAATCTCTTCCCAACTTGAGTTGGCATGAGTCTCTTGGAAGAAATTCGACCCATGGAGGACATTAGAAGTTTATAAATGTCAATAACAAAGAATGAAACCAGCTTTTGATCATTTGTAGAATTTGCAATTGCATTTGTGAAGAGGGAGAGCTAGTGGATGACTAGTTTCTTGCCTTAGCCAATTTCGAGGGTGAAAGATTCCCATCCAAGTTGGTAATTGGAAAGGCCATTTAGACCTTTCATTTGGAGCTTTAATGGAGTCTTTATTTGCAGGTGTAAGCTACAGGGCAGCTCATGGTTTCTTCTATTGCAGCTCACTCCTTCAACCATTTCCAGTTTTGATGGCATATTCTTGATCCTTGAGGGAGGGCGTTTTTGGTGAGCTATTGTACTCTTTGGGGAAGATTTTAATGCCCCATTTCTTTTGTAATATGAATTAAATACTCTGTTCTTCATCTCCAAAAAGTTTCAGGTCGAAATTACAAGTAGAAATGTATAAATCTCATTTTTAATGGAAGAACAATGCCATTTCCCCACTACCTTGTTGTGAGCCAATGTATTGATGATGATTTCGAATGAATGGATGATTCTCTGATATATTTGTGATCAATATATTGCCATGGATTTATTCTACAAGTTTCATGTACTGTACTTGAGAATTTGAAGCATTTTTACTCAGTTTAGTTGTATTGGGAGGTGAAATAGTGCCATTTCCCCAAGGGTCGAATTGGGGATTTTTGCAGTTGAATGGGAGAGGGTGAGAACAGTTGTAATAATCCATTAATGGTGAATATGAGAATTTAATAAAATACTTAACACATTACATACCTCTGTTCATAAATTTGAGTGGGTTTGGAGGCATTTGGGAAGCCATTTTCAGTGCTTACCCCAGGGGGATTTGAACCCCAAATTACTAGTAAAATTGCATAATTGGTTCAGAATCTTAAGAGAGTTTGCAGAGGTATTTTGGTGGAAATATGTCATCCATAAACATCATATTCAATTTATAATATCATTCATACACCTTCTTTGAATATTTGAAGGCATTTGGAGTCAATTTGAGACCTAGAGACCAATACTAGTCAAAGGAAAATCACTAGTAAAGTTACCTACATTGATCAGAATTGAAAGAGGATTTGCAGAAGTATTTTAAAGGTCCAAAGTCATCCCTGAAACACATATTTATGTTCTAATACCATTCATATACCTTCTCAGAAGATTTGGGATCATTTGGGTCAAAATTGGGACCTAGAGATCAAAACTAGTCAAAGGTCTAACTAGGAAAAAAAGTGAAAAATTGCCATTTTAATAAAATTCCTAACAAGGGACATTACAGTAAGTGCTTCTACCGGTAGTATTGTCTTATCTATATGTCAAATATTTTTCGAGCATTTTTTGTCTCATCACGTGACCTATGGGCACTTGTAGTAGACTATCCTAGAGCTTTACAGCTGTTACAGCCCTATAGATTTCTCATTGCTGGTAGCTAGAAGTCATGACCAAGCCAAATCATTCTCTGTTGGCCCATTGTTAGTTCAAACCTGCTCAGTCCCACCGGCCGCAGTGCCATCGCCTACCCAAGCCAAGCCGATGCACTCAAACCGAGTTGTTACGCATTAGAGCAAGAGAAAGTGCTAGTCATAGCTGGCTGGGATACTCAACTGGTCAGTTACTTGGCTTGGATACCAGTCATCAAACAACGGCCATGTTATATGTTTTTGCTTCCTCATAAGGTTTATCAATCCTAGCCAGCCTGCCCTTCATGCGTTAGCCATTAGAAGTGCCTATAATTTAGGGAAGCCTATCTTCAAAGATGAGGAGGGAAATAAGTTTTATACGTCACCTTTTTCGGAAAAATCTCAAAAGGTTCCTTCCTTCCTTTACCTCCCTAGAACGATCAAGTCTGATGACCATAATATGTTTTCTTGGATAATCTATGTTTGGTTTGCTTCCCTAGCATGCAGCCTTATAATTTTCCTTTATTTTTATATGTATCATCAACATGCTAAATATGTATTGCTCTATGCTATTCTCTCATAATGATTTACAATTTTATATTCATTCACATATGGTTGCTAACACGGATAAGCCACGATGCCAAAAGATAGCATAAAGAAAGCTAAAATGATGGAGCCAGAACCAGTGCAACCAAGGACTGAAACTCTTTTTCAAGACACAAAGTGCACCACTGGCGTCCCTCCCGAGGTTCGGTTGGGAGATGTTTACTGGATGATCAGGGACCAAGATATCCCAAACGTGCTATTAGAAGAGGAGAAAATCTACCTCAACATTAGAATCTCTGGCATAGCCAGGGCTTCTACTCGCCCTGAATTGTTCCCATGCTCTGAAGTGATAGGGTGGATATTGGAACATGCCAACCCACAAACTAGAGTGTTGCAAGACAGCAAGGGAGAGGCATTCGCTTCGTTCCATCTAGCTTATATTGCGCCAGCCTACAAATTCTCACGTCCCCAGCAAGCACTAAACGATGAATGGTTGGGACAGATGAATAATCTAGAGATGGCTAAGAGGCTGTTAATCATGGGAAAGCAGTTGAGGAAGAGAGATAATAATGAATATGACGTTCAGATCCTAACACCTCCTTTTAGGTTAATTGCCCTGATGTTAAGCAGAATTTCCAGTATGCCTGATGGCACTGCATATAGGATACAGTGGGCCCCCATAATCCACTTCATAGCATTCAAAGGAACTGTGTTTGATTGGGCTACTATTCTCTCGGACAGTTTGGCATCCACGGTGTCCGCAGCTAGAGAAGGTTTGGCCTTAAAAAAGTCAGAATTTTACATGTCTTCATTTCTTATTGATTGCGTTTTGGCCAAGCTCTCTTTCCCCAGGCTAGGTTGCACGTGGGATCAAGCCAACACCTCGGTATACACTACCTATAAAATAACGTGGGCTAAAAATTACAGAGCAAACTATAAGCTCATCTATGAAGAGTTCATCATGCCTCTGTATGAGTAGATGTTCAATGAAGAGCCCAATTGCCTGTCAGAGAATGCCATGGAAGTCCTGGAAAATTATGGCAATTTTTACTTCTCAAAAGAGGGCACTTACGTCAGGATGTTTGGAGGTACCAAGACACGATACATTTTTTCCAAAATACGCCACTGATTATGTAGTCCTGAAAGAAGCAGTCAGGCAAGTTTTCCTTGATGGAATATGAGGAGTGCTTAATAAGCAGCATAAGGCTTCCTTCCCTCCTTTGCCTTTATGTATAGGAGCCTATAAATTCTCAGGAGTTGCAATAGCCGAAGATTTCATTCAAGAGTTGAAATATTTTCACTTCGGTGAGGTAATATTCCATAGAAATAACAGGCAGAGCAAGGTTGCCAAGCATTGCAAGGAGGTATATGCTCATTTTGAGTATGCCCATTACTATGATGCCGAAGAAGAAGTGTTCAGGGGCATCAGCAACATGACTAAATTACATATTTGTCGTCACAATGGTGGAGCTAGCTCTAGCTCTGCCCCAGCCCGAGAAACCAGCCTCCAGAAAGAAAGGGAAGCAGCTGAAGCTCGGGCCCGTGAGGAGCAAAGATTGAAATAAGAAGTGAGGCTACAGAGGGAAGCTAAGGAAGCAAGGTAGCAGAGGGAAGCTAAGGAAGCAAGGTAGCAGAGGGAAGCAGAGGAAGCAAGATTGCAGTAGGAAGCCCAGGAACAAGAGCGGAGGGAAGAAATTGAGAATCAGTAGCAAGATGGGGATGCATAAGGAAGGATTAATGCCGAAGAAGAGCAAAATCCTGAAGGAGAGCAAAATGACGAGGGAGAAATTAAGGCCAATGAAGATGCTGAGGCAGGGGGCTCTGGCACCAAAGATATGGAAATAGACTCGTCTCAGGTGGTACAGACCCCACCCGCGGAGGAAAAAGTCCATATAAGAGACCTCCCGATTATCTCTTTCACCCCATCCGAAGATCATACTGTGTCCCGATGGGATAAATTTGTGTACTATAAGAAGAGGAAGGCTGTGGTCTTGAAATCAGAAGAGAGAATAAAGAGACTTTTTCAGGCAGACATTGTCACCCAGCAAGAAAACATAGTCATGCAGAATACAAACAAGGCTCCCATAGCCATGGCATCCACCGCTATGTCGGCAACAAAAGCAACAGAAGATAATGTGATTGACATGGTCAAAGAGTTTGAGTCAACGAAGAGGGGAGCTCGCATGCTACAACATATTTTGGCTAATGAGCAGGCTTATAGGGATCTTGTAGTAAAAAAATATAATCGCCTGTCTACTGATCATAAGGAGTTGTCGGATAAGTATTGACATCTGGAAGAGAAAAAGGAGCACTTGGAAATCCAGATGATGGTTCTAGAAGTGGAAAAGAATGATTATGAAGCTAGAGTCTTTCACCTAGAAGTAGATAACCAAGCAATGGTTGAGCAGTTAGAGAAAGAAGAAAGCAGAGTGATAGATATGTCTCCCTTTCATGAACAGTCTTGTGACATCTTAAATCAAATGCATGCCACACAAGAACTGATAACTAAGGAGGTGTGCAGGCTCAAGACCATGCTAGTTAGGTTGAAAGAAGTCAATGCCAAATCCATCAGGCTTAAAGGAAAATACACTCGGGTTAAAGCAAACATCCTGAGCCAGATGGAGTGGAGAGAAGGGAAGGTGGATTTCCCTAAGCATCTCTCGTTCAAATATGTAAATGGTTTTAAGGAAGATGTAACCCTTATGGAGTTTTGCAGGAATAGTGGCATCAAGCTGATGGCTAAGATCCAGGGAACAATTGAGAAAGGTAACAACCTGTATCAAAAGATCCATGAAGTGCATGAAAAATGCAAGCTGATTTTTCCTCAGTCCCTCGATGAGTTTCCAAGCAAAGAGCAGCGTTTGTTAGACTTGAAGGAAGAGCTGGGCATTCAAATAGAGTATGTAAAGAAGATTGATGTGTTGGCCACCGATGATCTCCATCACTATATTGGGCTGTCATCAGTATACAATCATTTGCTTAAGGAGATCCACCAAGCAGCAATAGCAGAAATTCATGGTATTGAAGCAGAGCTTGGTAAGCATGTGACTTCACAGAAGATCCTGCTCCCTTCACCAGCAAATGTGGTTATCAGGGACACTGGTATCTGGTTCAGTTATATTGCAGAAGAGGAGAAGAAAGCAACAACAGCAGTAGTAGCCAGCATAGGCACATCATTCCCAGCAGAAGCCCCACCCCAAGGATGGACACGCTAGTCATAATGCGTTGTTCTTATTTTGATTTACTTTTCCCTATGGTTAGAGTGTAGAGTCACAAGGACAGATGTCCTTTTCTGTTATAAGAAAGAATTTCTATTTTAGGAAAAGGGCCACGAATTGATATTTCTAGGTAAAGTCTTTAAAAGACAAGTGTAAAAAGCCAGGTGGCAGCCCAAGAGGCATTTTGTAAGCTTATAAATCGATGGATAGGGAATAGTGTAAAAGGGACTTTTGGTAGGGAAATGAATTTTCTAAAGCTTGTACAAACTATTTTGCACTTGCTTTCAGAACGTGAAATTGCCTAATATGAGCCTGGAGAGGACGCATTTTTCCTGGGAATGTGTGTATGATGTCTGTTGGATTCTTCTGGTGACATTTATATGTATTACAGTGAAATCTTTCTCTGCTGTTCGAATTATTTCTGTGCAATGAATGATTTTACTATTCTCTGTGCAATAATGTTTCTCTTATATGAGTAATAGACTGCTTTCATGTGTATTAAAAGCTCTCTTTTATATTCTTCATCTCTTGCTTTAGATGTATCTTTATGACTTAATGGTTATTTGTTGATCTTCAAATGCTTCTTTTAGCACATTACTCATACTTATAGTTTTGCTCCTTGTAGGGATAGATTAGATTTATTTTAGTTTTAGACACAGATTTGTTTCAAGTTCTGCATTTAGATTAAGTTAGCTTAGGCACTTGCATATCATCTTAACCATAAAATCAAAAGAATGGTGTATCGGGCCATAACGGTGTAAGAGAAACAAATCTCCAAATCTAACGGTAGCCAGAACCACTAACCGAACGGATTCCCCATACCAAATGGTGGACAATCTATTTGGGATAGTTTACCGGGGAGAATCCCTTTCTGCTTGATGCTGCGATCTTCGAGGCATCAACAGGTCTTCAGCCTGAATTCCCTGTACTGTTGATTGACCTCTGTTACCTACTCCTTTAATGTCGTTTCCACCTCCTAACTGTCTGTCATATCCTGCGCAGATGGATGCTCGCTCAGCTTCACAGCAACTTGCTGGCGACCCTCCTGCACAACCTGGAGTGCGAAACTTGCCTTAAGAAAAAACTAGCCTCCAATATCTTGGAACTCCTCCAGCTGTGCACTACACCTCTACTAACGCTCTTCAGCCTTTGTGATGCACTACTGCAAATATTCCAGTTCTGTTGATTTGGAGACCTGATCAACTCGTGGCATCGTTCACATTGATGCCTTCAGTGTTTCTAACTACCCCTCTGCTTCTTGTTGCAGCTTGGTCAGTTATTCTATCTACTCTCCCCGAACAATGTTGCCCCAAAACTGTGTGGTGTTTGCCATGATTTTTATCGCTGTTTTTTCCAACTCCCCCAGCTGTGTTTCCGCCTCCTCAATAGCACATTTTCGTTCATCCACCTACTCTTTGGGTGTGCCAGGGTGATTCAGAGCGGCTAACTCTACATTGTCACATTGGAACTTGGCGATGACATCCCCAAGTCGAAGCACTTGTGCCACCGGATCCAACTGCATAGTGGGATCAAGAACATGTTGACAGGATTCAGAGACTGCCTCTTCCAACCGTACTTTTCTATCCCAGATGGCAGCTCTTTATACCGTCAACCGATCCTGCTCCTTCTTTAGCTTCGTTACTACACTAGTCTTCTCGGCCATCAACTGCTCAAGCTTGTCTTCCAATTCATCGACCACCTTCCTTGCCTCAGCTACCTTTCCCTTTAACTCTGAACCTCTTGCTGGGTCATTGCCTCTTTTTCCTGTGATCGCAGGAAGTGACCGCTAATCTCTTGTATTATGTCCGCCATTTCCCAGCTGGAAACCGCCTGTGCATTTGTCAGCTCCTTCATAGGAAGCTCATTGATGTTGATGGTCAAATTTTCTAACTGCTGCAACAAGGCCTGGAGAGCCTCGTTGTCAGTCACAATTGCAGTCGGGGGAATATTCACGTTCCGAACCCATGGCTCAGTGCTGATTGTGCCAACTGCCTGCCCAGTTTCTACCTCCAGTACCCACTGTGAAACAACATCACATAAAGAATCGAGCCGAACATTTACCTCTTTGAAACCGGCTTTCGACTGTGTTGTCATCGCGCTAGCTGCCAAAGTTGTCGCATTGGTGATAGTCATTATGAGGCATCCCAACTGCACTTATGTTGCCGGAGAGGCCCCACTGATCGTCGCATACTCATGATGTGCCTTCATTCTTCCCACGGGGGATTCACTAGAAGGCAATATAATATCACGTTCATTCATATTGCGGTATTAAATATTCATGAAAACCTAAAAATTATATTGCTTATATATTAAGGGACAAAGGGTTTTTTTAATTTAATGTACTAATACAAAAATACTTTGGGGTCTTTTTTATATGGGCGGGCTGACAAATATCCGCCAAATGGAGATGGTGGGATCACAGCTGGATGAGAAATCAGGTTGAGGCAAGGCTCGGGCTTACCAGTATGCAGGGAAATCACATCTTGAGGCACGCTTGAGGCCATGGGTTTCATGGTGAAGTGGGTTTCTAGTCGATGATAGTCGAGAGACAGTAGGCATTGATAGCCAATTGTTACCAATAGCGCTCAGCCAATTGTTACCAATAGCCTTGGGAGGCTCTAAGCCTCCAGGGCCTGTTATAGGCCCTTGATAGGCCTTGGGGGCTTGAATACCCAACCATTTGTGCCTATTACAGGCCTTGGGAGGTTTAGTCAACCTCCTAGAGCTTGTGACAGGCCCTGGGGGCTTAGATACCTAGCCCACAACAGGCTTAGTCAGTGATTGGGGAACTTCAACAAGCAATCTAAATGTTGTACTATGTGCATTGGCTCTAGTGACATACAAGAAGTGATCTCCTATCTCTTCATTAGACCATTAGCTGTTGCAAATCATAATGATATGTGGTTGAGTAATTGCATTGTGGGTGAAGTGATGTGCATCCACAATATACATCGAAAGAAGCAATGTGCATTGTAGAATGCATGTGGGGTCATAAGAGGGGTATCATATCAATATACTGGGTAGAAATATAAAGGGATATAAAAAATGTTAATGAAAAAATTGATACATACAATATCTAGTGAAAATAAGGGTTTTTTAAATTGGGAAGGCATATTGGGAGGGGGTAAAAAAAAATGATTTTGGAAGGTATTTTCCAATATTTAGTGAAATTAGGCATATTGTTTCAGATGCCACGAACGAATGTGCTATGATAGCGGTTTATTGAGTGAATCCCCCGTGGTTCTTCCCTCCTTGAGCTTGCAGTCGATTTCATCATCCGTGGGTGTCTTGGTGGACGACTCCTGATCCGAGTCATAGTGACTCCGCTGGTCCTGCGTGGACAATGCATCATATGGGCCCGTCACTAGAGGTCCCGCCTCAATCTTTTCCAGACTAATAAGTTCCCTCCACTCGATCGACCAATCATCGATGATGCCCTCCAGCGCTTCCTCAGACAACTTATAGTCTGTCAACAACCATTGCTTCGCAGGTTCGTGCCTTGCTTGCACGTGAATCGCATGAGGCCGAATCCCGAATTGTTGCGGTTTCTTCAGTTAAGTGAGGCACCTTCATCGCCACATCTTGTATCATCTCCCAATATAGCCCAAACTGCATTGCACTTTCCCTAAGGCACTCGGGTTCTTGTACCCACCATAATTTCTAATAGCGTGCACCCTTACGGCTTTTTGTGGCCTCAACTTCCATGCCCTGGTAAGTATCAGGCTCCTTCCAGGCGACCAATGCGATCAAAATTAGGTGCCAGATATATGTGAAGGAGCCCTTCCCATCCTGGATGGTTGTTGCATCCTCCACTAACTGGTTCAACAAAAATAGTGACCATTTCATCTGCATGCCTTCTGTGCACTACGCTGCACATGCCACAACCCCGGAATTACACTGGTTGGGTCGATTATTCCGGACCACTTTGCAACACAATATCTTCGCGCCGGTGAGGACTGCCTTATCATTGATATTGCTGGTGCAGTAAGCGCATCCATCACGTTCCAATGCGTAGTGTTGGACCAATTGTGCCGCCCCCTTCTTATCATTCTCCTTCCCTCTGAAGTATTGCGAAGGGTCCACTCCATCCTTCGACAATCCGGTGATATCAGCAATCAAATCGATAATGACTGGAACCAGTTTGTCCAGCCATAATGTGACACCGTGGAAATAGGCCAGCAACTATTTCACACAAGCATTAACCTCTGGCAATCTCCCAAAGTGTGGCATATTAATGAGTCCAAGCAATCCCACTTGGGATAACCCTCACGCCCAATCTTGCGGAATCGGCGTTCCGCTAAGTTGCATCCTCGATACATAGGGTCCAACGTAATTTCCTTATATACCACCATGTCATGGTTATCATATTTCAAGTGCATCAATGCCGACACAATATCTACAGAGCACTCCATACCTGCTGGGAGCGCTAGAATCCGCACGGGGTATTTCTGATTCTTCATGATATTCCAGAGCGGTATACCAGGCCGACAGGGGGGGGACATACACAACGGAACCATTTGTTGACACAAACCCAGTCAACAGGGGTTCCTCACACTATCGACACCCAAGCCACCGTGATCTCCCTGAGCATTGGACCAAATAGGTTTAACCCTGTCCAGGAACACCTTCGGAGCAGATGAGGTCTCACCCGAGATGTTCAAGGAAGAGTTGACGGAACCATGTTTCCGCCAGGGTAATTTTTAAGGATTCTAATATTACACTTAAGTATAGTATTCTAGGCGATTATTTTGGATTGGAAAAAACACAGATATAGATAGGTAGGCGAATATTAAATACAAAACCTACAATTTAATACCGAAACGTGTAAATTTTGGCGAATATTATGATAAAAAACATATTTTATGTAAATATAGGCGATATTAGAGACTAAAAATGACCAAATAGCGAATTTATTTTTTGAAAAAAAGCCCGAAAAATAGCCAATTGGTGAAATTTTGCCCCTAAAAATTACTCTGGTTTCCGTCGAATGAAGGAGGATGTTGTGCATCAATTGATTAACTTATTGTAACATTCAGAAATAGATCTAAGCATTCAACTCAGGCATTAAGCATAATCACGACATCATTCAACAAATCTCATTATTGACAGAACCATAAATATGCGACAGATATAACAGTAAAGCATTAATTGTATCAAGGAAACATTGCATCATTCACAAATTCATATCGCAAAATATATTTACCATGGATAATGGGAAAGACATAAGGATTCTGCTCAAAAACTCTATCACATTATATTTATCTCTGCAAAACCTAGATAGAACAAGATATTCAATCGACTCAGCTATCTCCAGATTCTTCAATCTCTCGGATATCTCTTCCCTATCAGACTTACAAAAGATATCTCAACACTTACAAACCTACATCTACTTATAGGCTTGCGCCTTCACATTTGTGGTCCACTTAGGCAACCACCTAACTACTTCTTAACAAACTCTATAAAAACTAACCCAAAATCCCACATAATGCGGTCAAAATGACCCAAACTACATATGACGCGGTCCAAATGACCCAAAACACATATGATGTGGTCCAAATGACCCAAAAACTACAAAAAGTACTATCTCCATGCGCGCTATTTTCCTCCTTCCGCGATACCTTTGGCCTGGCGCAGCATCCGCAATGTCGCGATGCTGATTCATCAAACCACCTACCAACAACTATACCCAAAATAATTTTTGGAGGTATATTTAATTCCTTCAATATCCTCTACCCAACTATAGCTGCAACTATCTTCCTTAACTTTCTCAACTCTCCAATTGCAACTCTACACAACACTTCAATGTTGGAGATGCAATCTTCTCACTTCTCCTGCAAATCTACCCACAATTGAAACTGTGAAGTTGTAGCGTCCTCTTCTCTGTAGGATACTACTATAATACCACACTGAAGCAGAACGACGTCTCACATAAGGAACCCCTTGCAGCAATGACCAAAACAATCAACAACACATAGTTGAGTGTGTGCAAGCTAATGAGGGTCTCTTTTGACACGTTAGATGCAATATAAAACTGCAAAAAAATCATCCATCAAATTACATGGATATTTTGAGACACATACACGATGAATATTGCGATGAGTAAAAAATATGAAATGTAGGAAATTGAACGACATTTCTAAATATATAATTTGTTTCTATTGAAAATGTTCTTAACTATCTAAAGTTTGATCTTTTTTTACAGACACTTTTTTATTTTTTGGAAAAAATATAAGGTATATGTTTTTGGGGTGTAGCCTTTGAGTGCCTAAATGATGGAATCAAGTTACAAAAGCTGGTAGAATAGAATTTGAAGTTCTTAATGGAATTATTTTGAAATTGTTTATTTATAGCATGTAGAGGTCGGTGTCCTTTAGTGCACAATTAATTTTTTTCCAAAAAGGTAGAGAAACAAAAGAGTTATGGACGAAACACTAGAAGTGCATCTTTTTATTTAACGAGTCATTACATATTTGGAATCTACAGAAAAAATGCTATCTGTGTCTAAATTTTCATAAAAAATGATGGTGTGTAGCATATTGTATGGAGCGGCTAAACACATGCATATTGAGAAAAATGGTGAGATGTCTAATTAGCTATGGTTTACCATATTCCATACCACATGTTTAGTTAACTCGAAGCCAAGTCCAAAGCAGACAAATAGTAAGAGTGGTGACACTAGGATAGGTGGCAAGGCTCGATCTTAGTGCTATGAAATGCGATTGCGTATCTTTTAAATTCAAATTTTCATTTCCCCGCCTATCTAGGTGCCATGAAAACCAAAATGTGTGCACGTTTTAGCTCTACAAAACACGTACGCATTTTGGTAATAATCAAATTTACCTTAGGGGTAACAGGGAGGAAGGGGTTTAGGGGTGTATGGGTTTAGGGAGGATAAGGGTAGTTAGAGGGAAGATGGTGTATGGAGTTGGAGTAGAGAGAGAGATGGGGGGGTGGTAAGTTGTAGGGGGAGGGCGATTAGGAGAGACAAAGAGTGAGAGAGGTAGGGGTAGGAGGAGTAGGAGAGATAGAGAGAGAGAGAGGGTAGACTTAGGGGAAGTAGGAGAGAGAAAGAGAGGGGTGGAGGGTGTGGATGGTGGGAAGTAGGAGAGAGAAAGAGATAGATATCGGTTTGGGGAGGGGGATTCGGGTTTAGGGAGGATTAGGGAAGTCATAGAAAAGGGAGGTATAGTGTGGGGGAAGAGAGAGAGAGAAAGAGAGAGAGAGAGAGAGATCAGGAGGAGGGGTGTGGTAAGTGGTATGGAGAGCAGGATTAGGAAAGACAAAGAGAGAGGGGCTTACGAGTAGGGGTAGTAGGGGAGGGAGAGAGAGAGAGAGAGAGAGGAGGGGTCGTTATGAGAAGGGAGAGTAGGAGGGGGGTTAGGGGCTATGAGAGTGCGTGAGAGAGAGGTGGGGAGGTTTAGGGGTTTGGGGGGGGAGAGAGAGAGAGGTGGGGGTTAGGTGTAGGTGGATTAGGGGAGAGAGACACCAAGAGAGGATATTAGTGAGGGTTAGGGGGAAGAGGGGGTGGAGAGAGAGAGAGAGGAGGAGGAGGATGAGAGAGAATTAGAGCTAAGGTGAGTAGGGGTAGGGGTGAGAAAGAGTGAGAGAGGGGGTTAATAAGGGTGAGAGAGAGAGAGAGAGAGAGAAGAGAAGAGGGGCTTAGTGGTAGGGGGAGGAGTAGGGGTGTGTGTGTGTGTGTGTGTGTGTTGATGTATATGTAACTTCGGAATGTATTTCATCTATGTATTTCATATATATTTATTGTACCCTTATTAGAGATGTGTTATTCCTCTATAAGGAAGTGTCATCATGTGGATTGACAAGTGTCGCAAGTGTGTGTACTTGCCAATGGGTTATTAGACCACCATGTGTGGGGTCGGCCCTAAAATATATATTATATTGTGGATGTATCTAGATAGACAAGCCGGCCCCATAGTAACTGGGCAAACAGGTTAAGTATAAATAGAGATCGAGAGATCTCTATTTGGATCATTCGGAAAGACACACTTCTCTTAATCAAAAAGTGGCGCACTAGTGAGGAGGAGGATCATATGCTACTAGGAGACTATCTCAGTGTATTTTGGTTGTACTTTGGTTAAGCCATTGCTCTCTCTATCTCTGAGGAAGTTGTGGGGTTTTTCACTTTAGGGTTTTCCCCACGGAAACTATGTGTCTCTTGTCTCTCATGCTTCTGATTCTTGTGATGCTTTTCATGCTTATTGTGATTGTTATGCATTGATATACTGTATATCTTATTCTCTCAGTAAAGATCCAAGAGTATTGTGAATTAATGCTCAAAATTTAACATGGTATCAGAGCTAACCTGAGAAGAAGACATTTTGCAGTGACGAAAACTTGAGTTTCTTGTTTATTGGGTTTCTCTCCACAGATTTTGGAAAAGCAGTATAGTATATTGACTCTACTCATCAAGGAGAATCTATCTGTCCAATCAGAATTCAATTCTGAGCATTTTCATATTTGGCCCTAAAAATTAGGGTTTCCACAAAAATAGGAATTTCTCGAATTTGAAGACATAGCTGGAAGCTCCTTGCAAAAATCAAAGTTTAGAGCTTTGGATCGAGATTTTTGGCTGGGTAGATCTCCGGGAAACTCAAACCCTAATTTAAGGCTCTCCCTAGTGAACCCGGGAGGACAAAAAGGAAAATCCGAAGGGTAAAGCTTTGCTGATCTCAAATTCTGAATACACCAAGATGATCAGCTCATCAAGGTGCATCTTTCTATCCTTTCAGAAAGTTGAAATTCACATTTTGAATTTTTTGGGTTTTTTTGACAAACCCTAATCCGGGACCAGATCCAGTTTTCAGCAATTCAAGTGGTAAGACCTAAATTTTTTCTATTTCCATTTGAAGTACTCTTTAAGATGTCTCACCACACCAAGCTTGAGGATAAGCTTGAAGGGGCTGATAGCTTTCGAGCTTGGAAGTATAGGATTGGGTTAATCCTGGAAGAGAATGAGTTGGACTCATATATAAAAGAAGACATCCCTATCCCAGAGGATGAAGAGGCTAAAGTATTACATAAGAAGAACTTGGTCAAGGCAAAGAGAATCATTGTTGATTCTATCAAATACCATCTCATACCCCATGTGTCTTCTCTAAAGACACCCAAGGAGATGTTTGACTCTTTGACCAAGCTATTTGAAGGGAAGAACATAAATCGAAAGATGACCCTGCGGAACCAATTGAAAGGAGTAAAGTTTTAGAATGGAGAAACCATTCAATCTTATTTTTCTAGGGTCTCCCATATTAAGGAACAACTGGAAGCGGTAGATGAAATGGTGGAGAATGGTGAAGCTGTCATGACCACTCTAAATGGCCTACCCAGGTCATGGGATTCCTTTATTCAAGGAATTTGTGCAAGGAAGAAGTTGATCTCCTTCAACAGATTACGGGAATAATGTTCTCAAGAAGAAGCTAGACTTGTAGCTCGTGAGGAAAAGTTGGGAGGTGAAGATCAAGCTCTCGCGGCTCACACCAAAAGAAGCAAGCCCAAGAAGGAGCACTCTCGCTACAAGAGATCCTATCAAAAGAATAAGAAGGATCTAAGATGCTTCACATGCAATGAGAAGGGTCACTTTGCCTTAGATTTTCCCAAGAACAAAAGGGATAATAACAACAACTCCAGCAAGAAGAAGAAGGGCAGCAAGAGAAAGTTCCATGCTCATGCTGTCGAGGATGATGAACCTGCAAAGAAGAAGGCTAGGGAAGAAAGTGATGATAGTGATGATGACTCATCAAGTGAAGAAGAGTATGTTCTAATCTCTGCTCTCACAGGTACTATCTCCCATGGTTGTAATGATTGGTTAATTGACATTGGGGCTTCCAAACACATGACTGGGTTTAAGGAATCTTTTGTAAACCTATCTGAACATGAATCACCCCATAAGGTGAAACTTGGGGATGATTATCAATACCCAATCAAAGGAAGTGGTGAAGCCTCCTATAACCTAGATTTTGCAAAATCTTTGAAGATGAAAGAAGTCCTTTATGTACCTGGGCTAAAGAAGAATCTTCTCTCCATCTCTGCATTGGATGCAAAAGGCATAATGGTTGCATTTGTAGATGGCCAAGTCCTAATGTGGCCAAAGGGTAAAACAATCAATGATGTAGTAGTGATTGGAGAGCAAGAGGGAGGATTGTATAAATTGAAGGGTCAACCTGAACATGCCATGGTACATGACTCCATGGAGCCAAGTGAACTTTGGCATAGAAGACTTGCTCATATGCATTATAGGGAACTTCCAATTGCAAGCAAGGCTATAGAAGGTCTTCCTGAAATTAAGACTAAACATGAAGGTGTTTGCAAAGGATGTGCAAAAGGTAAGAACATTAAGAAGGATTTCCCAAGCAGTGAAAGCAAGGCAAAAGATATCCTGGAAATTATCCACTCATATGTATGTGGTCCTATGTCATCCAGTTCTCTTAGTGGGTATGTTTACTATGTCTTGTTTATTGATGAATTCTCCAGGAAGACTTGGGTATAATTCTTGAAGAAAAAAGATGAGGTATTTGATAAGTTCAAGGAATTCAAAACCTTGATGGAGAATCAAATTGACAAGAAGATCAAAACATTCAGATCTGACAATGGTGGAGAATTCACCTCAGGTGACTTCAAGAAGCTTTGCAGTGATTCAGGGATTAAGAGGGAGTTGACTGCTCCTTATAATCCTCAACAGAATGGAGTTGCAGAAAGGAAGAACAGAACAATCATGGAAGCAGCAAGGGCAATGCTGCATGACCAGGATCTACCTATGCATCTATGGGAAGAAGCAGCTAGAACAACTGTATATGTGCAGAACAAAACACCCCACAAGATATTGGACAACAAGACACCAGAAGAGGTCTTTTCTGGTAATAAACCTGAAGTCAGCCATCTCAAAATATTTGGTTGTCCAGTATACACTCATGTCCCAAAGGAAAAGAGGACCAAACTAGATCCTTCAGGAAAGAAGGGTATCTTTGTGGGTTACAGTGAAAGCTCAAAGGCTTACAGAATATACTTTCCAGGGTTCAAGAAGATTGATGTTAGCAGGGATGTAACATTTGATGAAAACTCAGCATTCATCAAGTCAAGGAAGGCACCTATCAAAGTTTATGAAGAACCTAAGGAAACTATTTTTCAAGACACTACCATGACTGAAGCTGTTCCAGAAGTTGTTCGTGAGTTTGAAGATCCACAAGAACTTGTAGATCCACCCCGTGAGGATAACTCTCATGAGAGGAAACCTGCATGGGCTAGAGAGCTCATTCAATATGCAAAAAGATTTGGCATTCTAGAAGAAGAACACAGAGCAAAGAAGAGAACCAGATCACATACCAGCTATGTTGCTTTGCTCTGTGACATCATGAATAAAGAACCTTCCAGTTATGAAGAAGCAGCGGAAAAGAAAGAATGGAAGGATGCCATGGTTGAGGAATACCAATCAATAATGAAGAATGATGTTTGGGATGTTGTCCCAAGACCTAAAGAGAAGTCTGTTGTGACTTCCAAATGGATCTACAAAATCAAGCATGCTGCAGATGGCAGTGTAGAGAAATACAAGGCAAGATTTGTAGCTCATGGCTTCTCTCAGAAAGAGGGAATAGATTATGAAGAAACTTTTGCACCTGTAGCCAGGTATACTTCCATCAGAATAGTACTTGCCCTGGCTGCAACGATGAAATGGAAAATACACCATATGGATGTCAAGACTACTTTCTTGAATGGTGTAGTTGAAGAGGAAGTATATGTGGAGCAGCCACTCGGTTTCGAAATACATGATAGGGAGTCATATGTGTGCAGATTGAAGAAAGCCTTGTATGGCTTGAAACAAGCTCCCAGAACTTGGTATGGTAGGATGGAAAGTTTCCTATCTAGTTTGGGCTTTACCAAGAGTAAAGCGGATTCCAACCTTTACTACAAGGTTGAGGAATGGAATCCTGTGATTCTACTCCTATATGTGGATGACTTATTTGTAACAGTAGATGACAGATTGATTATAGATACTAGGAGGAAGCTTGCTGCCGAGGTCGATATGAAAGATTTGGGAATGATGCATTATTTCCTAGGTATGGAGGTGTGGCAGAGTGCAGGTGGGATCTTCCTTGGTCAAGGGAAGTACACAATAGATATCCTGACGAGATTCGGGATGATGGATTGCAAGGCCATGGCCACACCTATGGCATCAAATCTGAAGCTTCTATGTGATGCTTCATCTGAGCCAGTTGATGTCTCTATGTATCGTCAGATGATTGGGTCCTTGATGTACCTAACGAACACGAGACCAGATATTTGCTTTGCTGTGAACACATTGAGTCAGTTCCTGACAGATACGAGGAGTGTTCACCTGGTTGCTGTAAAGCATGTTGTGAGGTACCTGAAGGGTACAGTGGATTATGGGCTCAAGTATGAGGCAAATCAAAAGTTTAACCTACAGGGTTATGTTGACTCAGATTGGGCTGGCAGTGCTGCAGATAGGAAGAGCACATCTGGGTGCTGCTTCAGTATGGGATCAAGTGTGATCTCTTGGTTTAGCAGGAAGCAGTCCTGCGTAGCATTGAGTACAGCTGAGGCATAATATGTTGTATCCTGTTCAGCTAGTTGTGAGGCAGTATGGCTACGGAAGCTACTGTCTGAGTTATTTGATCTCCCGTTGGATGCTACTGGTATCTTTTGTGATAACCAGAGTTGTGTGAAGCTGTCTGAGAACCCAGTGTTTCATGATAGGTCGAAACACATAGAGATCAAATATCACTATATCATGGATATGGTGCAGAGAGGAGTTGTGAAGCTCCTATACGTTGCGACGGACGAGCAGATTGCAGATGTGCTCACGAAGCCACTAGCCATGGTGAAGTTCGAGTACTTCAGGGAGAGGCATGGTGTTCTTCGGATTGATGACACTTCGAGGAAGAAGTGATGGACACATTTGCAGAAGCCATTCCAAGCATGTTGGAAGGAGGATCCTTTACATGGATGTGGATGTAAGCGCTAGATGATGAGCATTAGGATGATGCTCCAGTTACTGCTCTGTATATGCATCAAGAGGATGTTGGATATGATCAGTTGGATCATTTATATGTATGTACGCATCATGTTGGATGCTAGATATGATCAGTTGGATCATTTATATGTATGTACGCATCATGTTGGATGTTGGATATGATCAGTTGGATCATTTATATGTATATGTATGTACACATCATGTTGGATGTTGGATATGATCAGTTGAATCATTTATATGTATATGTATGTACGCATCATGTTGGATGTTGGATATGATCAGTTGGATCATTTGTATGTATTTTGTATATGCATCATGTTGGATGCTTGGACCATGTATCTATATATGTATCAGGTGGATACATTGTATGATCAGAAGGATCATGTATGATGATATGTATCAGGTAGATACTTGGTATGCATCAGGTAGATGCATGATATGATCAGGATGATCGTGGATGACGAGCTTCAGGATGTTTCTCCAGATGACTTGCAGCAGGATGTTGCAGTGATGATGGTCAGAATGACCATGTATACATCAGGATGATGTATGGTGAGTATCAGGATGATACTCTATGGTCGTGGATCAGGTTGTGCAGATGAGCATATAATTTGGCCCTGGGAGATTTGTAGATAGTCTATCGAGGTTTTGCCTATGGCATATAATTTGGCCCTGGGATATCTGGCAAATTCTCTTTCGAGGTTTTGCTCTGGGAGGACATATAATTTGGCCCTGGGAGATATGTAGATAGTCTTTCGAGGTTTTCCCTATGGCATATAATCTGGCCCTGGGATATCTGGCAGATGCAATTTCGACGTTTTGTCCTATGGCATATAATATGTCCCTGGGAGATCCGATAGGTTGAGCTGTGTGCTCGTAATAAGTCCTGGGATGCTCTTGCGAGGTTTTGCCATGACCACATATAATCTGTCCCTGGTAGATACTATAGGTAGAGTTGTGTGCTCGTAACGGCCTGGGATGCTCTTGCGAGGTTTTGTGGTAACCACATATAATCTGTCCCTGGGAGATCCTATAGATAGAGCTGTGTGCTCGTAACAGCCTGGGATGCTCTTGCGAGGTTTTGTGGTGAGGTCACATATAATATGGCCCTGGGAGATCCTATAGGTAGATTCGTGTGCTCGTAACAACCTAGGATGCTCTTTCGAGGTTTTGTGATGCACGTAATAAGTCGTAAGGATTCCACAATATGGCCAGTGATGACGAAGACCTACAGGTGGTGGGCCTACATCCAATATGAAAAAGGACTGGATCTGTAGAACTTCCTATGATGAGTAGAGTTAGATATTGGTTGAGATAGCAGCAACAGTGACGATGATGATGACGATGATCCCGAGAAGAAGACTTATCTAGCAGATCTGTGTCGAGAAATACCTTCCTAGTTAAGAGGGAGTGTTGATGTATATGTAACTTTAGAATATATTTCATCTATGTATTTCATATATATTTATTGTACCCTTATTAGAGATGTGTTATTCCTCTATAAGGAAGTGTCGTCATGTGGATTGACAAGTGTCGCAAGTGTGTGTACTTGCCGATGGGTTATTAGACCACCATGTGTGGGGTCGGCCCTGAAATATATATTATATTGTGGATGTATCTAGATAGACAAGTCGGCCCCATAGTGTAACTGGGAAAACAGGTTAAGTATAAATAGAGATCAGGGGATCTCTATTTGGATCATTCAGAAAGACACACTTCTCTCACTCAGAAAGTGGCGCACTACTGAGGAGGAGGATCATCTGCTACTAGGAGACTGTCTCAGTGTATTTTGGTTGTACTTTGGTTGAGCCATTGCTCTCTCTATCTCTGAGGAAGTTGTGGGGTTTTTCACCTTAGGGTTTTCCCCACGGAAACTCTGTGTCTCTTGTCTCTCATGCTTTTGATTCTTGTGATGCTTATCATGCTTATTGTGATTGTTATGCATTGATATACTATATATGTTATTCTCTCAGTAAAGATCCAAGAGTATTGTGAATTAATGCTCAAAATTTAACAGTGTGTGTGTGTGTGTGTGTGTGAGAGAGAGAGAGAGAGAGAAAGAGATGTGGGGGTTAGGGGTAGGTGGAGGAGTAGAGGGGTGTGTGTGTTTGTCTGTGTGTGTGTGTGTGTGTGTGTGTGTGTGTGTGTGTGTGAGAGAGAGAGAGAGAGTTGAGGGTTAAGGGGGGAGGGTGTGGGTGATTAGGGGTAGGGGGAGGAGGGGGGTTTAGGGAGAGACATAGATCAATATTGCAGTAGGGGGGGTGGCTACTAGGGATCTAGGTAGGATTAGGGATGTCAAAGAGAAGGGGGGGTATAGGGTGGGGGGTAGAGAGAGAGAGAGAGAGAGAGAGAAATATGGGGGGTTCTAAGTGGTAGGGGGATGGGTATTAGGGGTGGGGGAGAGAGAGAGAGAGGGTAGGGGAGTAGGAGAGAGAGAGGGGGGCATATGGTTAGGGATAGTAGGAGGAGGGTTAGGGGTAAAGAGCACGAGGGTTAAGGGTAGTGAGAATTTTAGAGAGAGAGGGAATTTTTAAGGGGATGGGGGAGAGAGAGAGGGGTGGGGATGAAGTGTAGATGGAGGAGTAGGGGAGAGAGAGAGGGAGAGAGAAGATTAGTAAGGTTTATGGGGAAGAGGTGAGAGAGAGAGAAGGAGGAGGAGTGAGAGAGGGGGTTAGTAAGAGTTAGGGTGGTGAGAGAGAGAGAGAGAGAGAGAGAGAGAGAGGAGGAGGAGGAGGAAGAGGAGGAGGAGTTGGTGAATCGAGGTAGTGAGAGGAGTATAGGGGTAAGAGTGGGGGAGAGAAGGGGGGTTCTTAGGAGATTGGGGGATATATACAGAGGGTTACAAGTTATGGGTAGGTAGAGGAGTATGAGAGAGATAGAGGGTGAGTGAGGAGGATATGTATGGGACTTGGCTTGGTGATGATAAAAAATGAGAACATTAAAAATATTTTGATGGCTAGGTATATAGAATGAACATCTTTCATGAAGAAAGAGAATATGACTTGGTGTTGTTGGAATATTGGTCAATACTGAGAGCGGGGGGGGGGGGGTGAATCAGTATTGTTAACTTCTAACCATTTAACCACTTATTAAACTTTAATTAAGACATGGAATCAAGGCGGGGGGGTGAATCAGTATTGTTAACTTCTAACCATTTAACCACTTATTAAACTTTAATTAAGACATGGAATCAACAAGATACACAGGAAACAAATTTTATCGTGGAAACCCAATTGGGAAAACCACAAAATTTTTCTGTAATGTAAAATTATATTTACAATAAGTTTATGCCTGCTACTACGGACATGGATGCTACTACACCCTGGTTTCTTCCTACTACTATAGACAAGGATGCTGCTACACCCTATTTTCTGCCTCCTACTATAGACAAGGATGCTACTACACCTAAGTTTATGCATGCTACTACAGACAAGGTTGCTACTACACCCTATTTACAAGCTGCTACTGGAAGGAGTCTATAGCCCCATCGGAGGCATGTAGCCTGCCCTAGCACAACCCTTCCACCCTAATCTTGTTAAAACAATCTTCCATATCTTCCTTTAATTCTGTCACTGGTTTTTCTTCCATTCACTTGGTCTCTGTTTGTTCTTGCTGCTGCTGCTTGGATATGGACTTCAGATGTAGCTTTCTTTATATTCTCTGACTTCTATCATGCCATTCTTCATCTTGAATGTGCACACTCTGGTCTTCATGATTCTTTAGGTAATCATTTCAAAACCCAGCATTCACTTCAATTTATGTTTCTTACAGAATCTTCAATCTAAACATCAGAGACATTCAACTTCATCTTCATATTTTTGTTATATATTATTTTACTTTTATTTTGAATCATTGCATATTTTCAAACTATGCTCATGCTTCTTCATAATCGTGCCCCTTCACATCTCTGTTAATTAATTTTATCATTTTGTTTCTTACTGATTTTAATTAAATTAATTAATTAAAATTTCATTGATCAATTTAGCCTTGCTTGCTTCATTCATTTGCGAGCTATCCTTTATATTCAACAACAAGCTACTTCCTCTTCAAACCGAGGGCTTCCTTTCATCCATCAGTGAGCATACTCAATCTTTAGGCCTTCGGGATTCTCTTTCTTTCATGCCTGCGGGCTACTTTTCCTCCTCTGTGGGCTCCCTGTAGGCTTCCTCACAGAAGCTTTCCTTCTGCGGGTATCTTTAGCCCCTTCTGGGAATCCATAGCCCTCTCTGCAGGCATATTAAGCTCCCACGGGATTTCTTTTAACCCCATCGGGCATCCTTAAGCCCCTATGGGCATAGTAAATCTCCTAGGATATTTTTAACCCTTAATCCCCTTCATAAGTAACCATGTTTTTCTCTTCTTTTTGGGAGACCAATAACTTGCACATGAGAGCTCAAATTAGCACTCTGACTGCATGGCTGGATAGTCAGTTTACCAAGCAAGAACACCATGTCACCTTTATATTTTACTGACACAAACAAAGCCTCTGGAAGGAACTTCAAAATGGCTTCTCAAACTCTTGTTTTAACACTTAGTCAATTTTTCATACTTTTGAATATGTAAAACATTTTTTTTCTATTTTGGCAGATTGATATTTTCCTTATCTGATCACCATAGGGGAAACAAAGATCATGGATAGATATCCATTTCAACAATGAGCAATACCATATCACAAGATAAATCTATTAACACACACACAACCTTTGGCAAGCATTTGAAAGTGGTCTCTCAAAAGTATTGATTTGACATTTAGACAAATTTCTTCAAACCCTAGGTCACCAAGGTGATTTTAAACTTTTTCATCAAACTTGGAAAGTGAGATATCCACAATGTGAGGAATATCATACTGACTCTAACCATTCCAAACTTCCCTTCTGCAACCTCATCATCAAACCTTGGTGGGCATTTTACTGGGACAGTGCAAACTATTCCAGATAGCACTTTTGGGAGACTTATATCTCCTTCCTCAAACCCCTTTTGGATAAGATAATCATATGGTCAAATGCAAAACTAAACACTCTAAGTCCCTGTACCTTTAGAATAATTTTATCCATCATATACAGGAGGCGGAGGGCATTTTACAAAGGCTACTTGGGTAGATTTGCAAGGAGTTTTCATACTTAGACAATTTGTCCAAAACCTAAGGTGGATTTTTCATTTCACCAAAACCATGAAACAATGATACCAGAGGATGTAGGACACCTCACTGAGCACAACACAACTTGTTTCACCTTCAGAATCTTCTTCATTTTCCCTAGGAGGGCATTTACTGGAGTAGTGCAAATATGGTTGGGAGGAACTTTTGGCATATTCATATCTTCCTCCTTAGAGATTATTTTGACAATGCAAGACCATGATTGGATGCACCAAAAAACATACTAGAGGTACATGCTCTCAAATGGATTTAATACATCAACCACAAGAGGTGGCGGGAATTTTACTGAGGTCACCCAGTCAATTTTTACCATTAATTCTATACTTAGGCAAATTTCTTAGACTGGTTAAATCTGCCTAAAACTCTGTTTTGGCAGGTCCATATCTTTCTCCTCGGAGACCTTCAAGTCAAGGTGAAGACATGGGCAGTTAGAAAAAATACCCATCTATAAGATGACCATATGGTGTGGGCATTCTCTTCAACCCACAAATTATGGTGGGCATTTTCTTAGACCAGTTTTGACTAATTTTTCCATAGTCAATTTCCTAATTTTCACCAAATTCCCGTATTTCTCTAGAATGATGTCAGGATGCAACAATGCCTTCCTGATAGCACCATAACACCATCAGATGTATTTTCAACTTCATGCCACATCATCATACATTCCATGCCATGTCATCATATCTACGACATCAGCATACAGGCCATGTCATCACTCTCTTTGTTATTCCTTTGTCTTTCACTGAGTTTTCCTTGCCATCATGTCCTTGGTTATTCCTTTGTCATTATTGAACTCCTTTGACATCAATGACAACCACATTCAACATTCTCCCCCTTTGGCATTGATGGAAACACCTAAACATTTCCCCCCTTTGACAACAATGACAAAGGATAACATATTATGCCCTTGATGTAACCATCTTGACATAGAATTTCCAATCATTCTTCTTTTAGAAAACTGCCCTTATTTTTCTTCTCTTCCTCTAGTTAACTTGGACTTGGTGTTGATCATCTAGTTAGAATCCTTCTTTACCTTCTTGTAGTGAGTCTTTGAATAACAAATTGGAATCCCCCTATCACAGTGCTCCTCTTGCAAACACATTTTCTTCGCTTTGTGACAAAATTTATACTCATTGGTTTATTTTTTAGTTCTTTCATTCAACCCTTAGTTTACTTCCATAGATTTCTCTTTAAAGATACATCATATAACTTGTTCTTCTTAAAGGATTCTTCTTTTGTCACTTCTACACTTCTTCTTGTCTTTGAGGAATATAGCTTTTACCAAGTACTCTTATGACTCTTCTTGTTTTGATGGAAACCTCAAAACATTATTTTCTTCTTACCAAAAGATATTTTTCAAGTATCAATTGCAATTTTTTGATATTAACTCCCCCTGAGTATGTACTTTCTCTGAAACCAACTTCTCAATATTTTACCCCTCTTCATTTCTTTCACTAAACTTGATTTCATCATAGTTTGATCAGAGTTTTATTGCATCAACAATTGTCCTCCAAGGTTCAATCCCTGATATTTTAGTCTTCAATATCCCCCTAAGATAATGCAATATATTATATGCTGCTACAATGACTTTCCATTCCCTCAAACACAAATTTCCCTTGGGTTACAATAAGATATGATCATGAAGGTATCTGAGCCTTTGTGAAATGCCTCACTAATTTCTGCTCATATTGGCTTCACAAATCTGTTTATGCTTTTCTTCAAGGATTTATTCAAGAATGCTTTAATGCCTCATGCAAATAGTTCTTTCAATCTTCCTCTGACAATCTGATACAGTAGCTTCAAATTCATCCAAGTCTGATATTTAGTCAGCAAAAATCTGGGTCTGAATTTGAACTATCCATTATTGACATAATCTAAGCTCCCAGAAGATGCCTCAACAGTTCTATAACTATAACCTTGGTGGATGAAGTATACGGGGCTTGATGCCATCTTTTATTATATAGAGACTTGAACATACATACTTGTATCATCATCCAATACTGCTTCTTATGTGTTCTTCATGTATCACTTTTATTCTTCTAAAGTATCACCACTCTTCCTTCAAATGATTTTCAATATATTTTAGTGATCAAACGCTGCTCTATTTTAAGTTAAGCTTGCTGCAAGATGTTTTTCCAAGCTTCGTGGCTTCTTGCACTGTAATGGTTTCACTCGAATGATGTTTCTCCATCTCTTGGCATTCTTCCAGTGATTTGTCCATTCCATACGTAACTTCCTTACTCTGTTTTCCTTGACATTGATTCACTTTATTTGAAATCTTTTCATTGTCTTCCCCTTTTTTTCTTTTCTACATGTTTCTCTTCTTTTGACACTCCATCAATTTCAAGGGTAGGATCTTCATCATTATTCTTGTTTTGTACTTCAGACTTTCTTCTCCGCATCTTTCCATGAGGTACCTTGATTCCTGACCTTGTTTGTCTCTTGGACTCTGTACTCTGATCTTTTCCATTGGTTCTGCAATTAACAACCTTGTGACCAAACTTGTGACATCAGTGACAATATCCATAGAACCCTCCTTTATGTTTGTGGAATATTTGATCTTCTTGCTTCACAACTTCCATCTTCTTCCATCCCTTCCTTTGTTCTTGTCCTTTTATTGAATCATTCTTCCTTAGCTTACATTCTCTAGCCATATGTCCAAAATTATGACATGTGTAGCATTGACCAAAAAAGTTTTTTGAACCCTGCTTGTCATTGGTCTTTTAGGTATCATATCAGTTCTATCTTTATTATGAGAGGAAGGAGCAGACTTCTGACTTTCATTCTTAATAAATGGACTCTTTAGTGCAGTAGCATAACTTCTTTTATTTCTTCCTTGGCTTGAGAAGGAGGAACATTCTGGCTTCCTTTCATTGTCATATCCTAAACCAGATTTATCTATTGATGGTATTTGGCTACTCAAGATGTCATCTAAATTCTTTGAGCTTTTGTTTTAATAGATTCTTCATCAAGCTTTTTCCTAAGCAAAGTAACTTCTTCTTCAAGTCTTTTAGATTCTTATTTATTCCTTGATCTTCTCATTAATGGTTTGTTCGCCTTTTAGCTTCTTTACTTCTTCCTTGAAGTTAGCAAATTCATGTTTTAAGCTCTTGGCCTCTTTCCTGCGGTCTTCAAGCTTCTTTACTTCTTTCTCGAGGTTAGCAACTTCCTCTTCTTTTTATTTCTTCTCTTCTAGGTATTTTGATAAATTTTCTTTCAAATAATTGTTCTCCAATCTGCTCTCTCTTAATTTTTCAAGGGTAGTTAAGAATTCTTCTTTTAGGTCCACCTTTCCTTCCATATCCAAATTATCTTATGAAGTTACTATCTCCATGAATAGATTTTCTTTAACTTTACTAATCTCTTCATCTTCACTATCTTCCAAATAATAAAAGAATTTATTCCTGTCATTAGATTTTTTCTTGCATATAGTTTTGTTCTTTTCCTTATGGCTGTAATTTTCTTCATCATCATTCTTGAAAATAGCAAGGTCTTCTTTTACTATTTCTTTGATTGAATAAAGCTTCTCCAGTTTTCCTTAGCTAAGATGCATTGTCCTATTTTTTCTTTGATGGGTTGAGATAGTCCATCAAGTATAGCCTCCATTGCTATTGAGTTACTTTTCTTGGATTTATTTTGAGCTGGATTCCTTACTCTTTTTGGTGGGAAGTAACCAGTGATCACTTGATTCCATACATCATGTCCCAATGTCATTAGATAACTTTCCATTCTTGTACTCCAAAATATGTATTCTTCTTTTCTAAGTATTGGATATCCATTCACTGTGTAAATATCTTCTTGTTGATCCATAATGGTTTAATATGATCTTCCTTCCAGTGGTTAAACTGTAGTGAAGGATATTGCTCTAATACCAATTGTTGGAATATTGGTCAATACTGAGAGGGGGGGGTGAATCAGTATTGTTAACTTTTTACCATTTTAACCACTTATTAAACTTTAATTAAAACATGGAATCAACAACATGCACATGACACAAATTTTATCATGGAAACCCAATTGGGAAAACCAAAAACTCTTTCTATACTGCAAAATTATATTTACAATAAGTTTCTTCCTGCTACTACAGACATGGATGCTACTGCACCCTGGTTTATGCCTGCTACTACAGACAAGGATGCTACTACACCCTGGTTTTTTCCTGCTACTATAGACAAGGATGTTACTACACCCTGGTTTCTTCCTGCTATTACAAACAAGGATGCTACTACACCCTAGTTTCTATCTGCTACTACATACAAGGATGATACTACACCCTATTTACCAGCTACTACTGGAATGAGGCTATAGCCACATTGCAAGCCTGTAGCCTTCCCTAGCACCACCCTGCCACCCTAATCTTGTTAAAACAATCTTCCAGATCTTCCTTTAATTCTATCACTGGTGTTTCTTCCATTCACTTCATCTCTATTTCTTCTTCTTGTTGTTGCTTGGATATGGACTTCATAGATAGATTTATTTCTATTCTCTTTCTTCTATCATGCCATTATTCATCTTGAATGTGCACACTCTGATCTTCATGCTGCTTCGGGTAATCATTTCAAAACCCAACATTAACTTCAATTTCCGTTTCTTACATAATATTCAATCTAAACATTAGAGACATTCAACTTCATCTTCATAATTATGTTTATATATTCTTTTAATTTTATTTTGAATCATTGCATATTTTAAAATTATGCTCATGCCTCTTCATAATCGTGCCCCTTCACATCTCTGTTAATTAATTTATCATTTTGTTTCTTACTGATTTTAATTAAATTAATTAATTAAACTTTCATTTATCAATTCAGCCTTGCTGGATTCATTCGTCTGCGAGCTATCCTTTATATTCAACAACCTTCCTCTTCAAACCACGGGCTTCCTTTCCTCCATCAGTAGGCATAATCCATCTTAGGGCCTTTGGGATTCTATTTCTTTCACGGCTGCAAGCTACTTTTCCTCCTCTACGGGCTCCCTGTAGGCTTCTTCACGTGAGCTTGCCTTTTGCAGGCATCTTTAGCCCCTTCTGGGCATCCATAGCCCTCTCTGTGGGCATATTAAGCTCCTGGAGGATTTCATTTAACCCCAATGGGCATACTTAAGCCCCTGTGGGAATAATAAATCTCCTAGGATCTTTTTAACCCTTAATCCCCTTTATAAGTAACCATGTTTTTCTCTGCTTTTTGGGAGACCAATAACTTGTGTATGCGAGCTCAAATTAGCACTCTGAATGCATGTCTAGATAGCCAGTTTAACAAGAAAGAAGACCATGTCACCTTTAGATTTTACTGACACAAAAAGAGCCTCTGGCGGGCATTTAAAAAATGGCTTCTCAAACTCTTGTTTTAACACTTAGTCAATTTTTCATACTTTTGAATATGTAAAATATTTTTTTTCTATTTTGGGAGATTGATATTTTCCTTATCTGATCACCATAGGGGAAACCAAGATCTTGGATAGATAGCCATTCAACAATGACAAATACCATATCACAAGATAAATCTATTTACACACACACAACCTCTGGGAAACATTTGAAAGTGGTCTCTCAAAAATACTGATTTGACATTTAGACAAATTTCTTCAAACCCTAGGTGATCAAGGTGATCTTACTTTTTCATCAAACTTGGAAAGTGAGATATCCACAATGTGAGGAATATCATATTGACTCTAACCATGCCAAATTTCCCTTCTGCAGCCTCATCATCAAACCTTGGCGGGAGTTTTATTGGGACAGTGCAAACTATGCCAGATAGCACTTTTGGAAGACTTATATCTTCTTCCTCAAACCCCTTTTGGATAAGATAATCATATGGTCAGATGCAAAACTAAACACTCTAAGTCCCTGTACCTTTATAATAATTTTATCCATCATATGCGAGAGGTGGCGGGCATTTTACAAAGGCTACTTGGGTAGATTTGCAAGGAGTTTTCATACTTAGACAATTTGTCCAAAACCTAAGGTGGATTTTTCATTTCACGAAAACCATGAAACAATGATACCAGAGGATGTAGGACACCTCACTAAGCACGAAACAACTTGTTTCACCTTCAAACTCTTCTTCATCTTCCCTGGGCGGGCATTTTACTGGAGTAATGCAAATATGGTTGGGAGGCACTTTTGGCAGATTCATATCTTCCTCCTCGAAGATTCTTTAGACAATCCAAGACCATGATTGGATGCACCAAACAACATACTAGAGGTCCATGCTCTCAAACTGATTTAAGACATCAACCAAAAGAGGTGGCGGGCATTTTACTGAGGTCACCCAGTCAGTTTTTACCATTAATTCTATACTTAGGCAAATTTGTTAGACTCGTTAAATCTACCTAAAACACTATTTTGGAAGGTCCATATCTTTCTCCTCAAAGATCTTCAAGTCAATGTGATCAATGGTCAGTTATAAAAAACACCCATCTACAATATGACCATATGGTGCGGGCATTCTCTTCAACCCACAAATTATGGTGGGCATTTTCTTAGACCAGTTTTGACTAATTTGTCCATACTTAGTCAATTTCCTGATTTTCACCAAATTCCCATATTTCTCCATAATGATGTAAGGATGCAACAATGACTTCCTGATAGCACCATAACACCATCAGATGTATTTTCAACTTCATGCCACATCATCATACATTCCATGCCATGTCATCATATCTGCGACATCATCATACAGGCCATGTCATCACTCTCTTTGTTATTCCTTTGTCTTTCACTTAGTTTTCCTTGCCATCATGTCCTTGGTTATTCCTTTGTCATTACTGAACTCCTTTGACATCAATGACAACCACATTCAACAGGTGTGTTAGACTTGGATTGCTGATGATTTAACATGAAAAATATTTGGATGGCTAGGTATATAGAATGACACTAAATATTAGTAAGGTTTAGGAGGAAGGGGGAAAATAGAGAGAGAGAGAGAGGGTTATGGGTTTGGGGAGGAGTAGGGACATTAGAGAGAAAGGGGGGTTTAGGTGAGGACTGTGGGTGTTGGGGTTAGAGAGAGAGAGATCAAGGGGTTTAGGGGTTTGAGGAGGAGTAAGGATATTAGAGAGAAAGGGGGGTATATGTGAGGAGTGTGGGTATTTGGGTTAGAGGGATAGAGAGAGAGAGACATAAATGGAGAGACATTGGTGGGTGGTAAGGCGTTATAGGTAGTGGGAGAGGGGGGTTTTAAGGGGTTAGAGGCAGTCGTAGAGGGTGGTTTTAGGATATCGGGGTTAACTAGATTAGTGCAGAAAGAGAGTGAGAGAAGGGGTTATTAAGGATTAGGGAGAAGAGGAGAGAGAGAGAGAGAGAGAGAGAGGGGAGGGGGGTTCCTAGTAGGGGGAGGCATAGGGATGTGTGTGTGTGTGTGTCAGAGACAGAGAGATAGAGAGACAGAGAGAACCAATGGGGTGATAGTGTGTTAGGGGGTTGGGGGGAGAGATATAGGCGTGGGGGTTAGGTGCAGATGGAGGAATAGGGGAGTGAGAGAGAGTGAGAAAGGGGGTCAGTAAGAGTTTGGGGAAAGAGGCATAATGAGAGAGAGAGAGAGGTTGGGGAGGAGTAGGGAGATTAGAGAGAAAGGGGGGGCATAGTTAAGGAGTGTGGGTGTTGGGGTTAGAGAGAGAGAGATACATTGTGGGGTGGTAAGGGGTTATAGGTAGAGAGAGAGTGGCGTAGTGAAGGGTTTAGAGGTAGAGATATCGGTGGGTGTTAGGATATTGGGGGTAAATGAAGCAGGGGATAAAGAGAGTGACAGAAGGGGTTAGTAAGGGTTAGGGAGAAAAGGAAAGGGGTGTGTGTGTGAGAGAGAGAGAGAGAGAAAGAGTAGGGAGGGGGGGGTGTTAGGGGTATGGGGGGAGAGATAGGGGTAGGTGGAGGGTGTGGGTGATTAGGGGTAGGGCATGCAAGGGAGTTAGAGAGGGGGTTTTAGGGGTTGGGGAGGCATGTTATGAGGTTTAGGTGTTTTAGTGAGTTGGAGAGTGTCGTATGGGTTATTAGGGGTAGGGGATGTTAGGGATTTTGAGAGGGGGTGTTAAGGGGTGAGGAAGGGGGTGTTAGGGATTTGTATACGGGGTTAGGGGTTTGGGGATGGGGTTTTATGGGTTTGGGGAGGGATATTAGGGGGTTTTAGGGTCTGTATTTATTGAATAAAATATTCTTTACAAAATATGTATGCATTTTGGTTCTCTAAAACGCATACGTGTTTTAGAAAACCAAAACTCGTACATGATTTTTTCTCCTAGCCTTTGTGACATCCCAATTCCATACCTAGGGATTTCCAATTCCTATGTTTAATAAATGCATATGCGTTGTTGAACTCTACAACAAGAACATGTTTTTTTCAAAACATTCTTTGCATGTAAAAGGTACCCCATATTTGTGCAAGGACCCTACCGCAAACACAAGGTTTAGGACTCGATTGATCTTGAACACAACATATGCAGTGGATAAAAGACCATAGAAATTCAACAAAAAATTCCAAACTTAATAACAAGCTTGACAAAACTTCTATTTCATTACTTTAAATTCACAATTTACACAAGGTCCTCAAACCTTTCAATTCCTCTCAATATATTCTAGTCTTGCCTACTAGTCTTCATCTCAACTTGGTGTCACATTCCTCTTGTTGTATATTTATCAATGGAAAACTTCTCTTCTTCTTTGGATTATCTACTATTTCTCCTCGGGTCTACTCTATATCCTTACTTCTTTCTCTACTCTCTTTATTCTTATTTTCTACTCACCCTGTCCTTGGATTCTTCCTCTATTTTCTTATTTTTTCTCTATATTCTTCTATCTCTCTTTGTTTGTTCTTCTTCACTTATTTCTTGACGTCTTTCTAGAATATTCTACCTCACTTTGTATGTCTCTCCCATATTTCTAGACTCTTCCTCTTCCTCGGCCTTCAATTAAATTAATGAAGATCTTGATAATGCAACAGATTCCCCTCTCTTGCTTCCATGAACACATGAAGAATTGACCTCATATCCATGTTGTAGATACATTGTATGCCATAATTAAACTCATTATTTACTCCCACCCAGCGAGAATATCTATGTCCATTTTTCCATCATGAATCCAATCAAGAGGAAATCCTTGTCATTCATGCTAAATAGGTAAAGTAACTTTAAATCATGGCCATTCACACTAATAAAAAGGGTGGTACACTATCAATTAGATATGAGCCATCCATGCTAGTTTCACTTCTGGAAATGAATCTATGCCATTCACACGGTGGTTTCTCTACATCAGTGGACCACATGACAACACACCATGAATGTTGAGATAAAAACTAGGTGACAGATTTATGTTGTTCACACCCACCTACCTTATGAAACACATTATGATGGGATCCCACCCATGAAATGTCGTGATTTCTCCTCAACTCTCAATGCCATGTCTGCACCTGTATCAAAAACTGATTTTTTATATCAAAGTTACCCATCATTTATACATAATTATTACGCACAATCATAAACAACATTGAAAATACTCGATCTTAATAAATATAATCTGAGTACTCCATTTTAACTTACCTTAAAAACTAAGCATAATAATTAATTATAAATTTATTCTAATACTTACAAAATTATAATAAAATTACATAATATTTCATATATTGAACATGGAATACTCTGGAATCAATTATATTATTTAAAAAATATTGTAAATGCTTTATAAGATGAATATAGATCTTAATAATGACTATTCCCTATCTTTTTATCATTTCATTTCACTTCAAATAGTATTACAATAGTAATAATAATAGGTAGTTATATAGCTTATATTTAACAATTTATAAATTTTAAATAGGGGTTATGGTTTACACATTATAATGGATAGAGAGAGTAAGGGAGAGACCTCTCTCTCTCTCTCTCTCTCTCTCTCTCTCTCTCACAACGCCCCCTATGTCTTCCTCTCTCCATATCCCCTCTCTTTTATCTATCTCTCTAAGCCCCAACCCTATATATCTCTCTTCTTCCATCATATTCCCCTTGTCTCTCTCTCTTTTCCCCCCTGATCCCTAACTCTAACCCCTCCTCTCTCTCTCTCTCTAACCCCACTCTATATATATCTCTCTCTATAACCCCCCTCATTCTTACCTTAAAAACTAATGCCCTTATTTTTCTCAACCTCATCATCTCTCTCTATCCCTAACCCTCTGCTCTCTCTCTTCCTCTCCCACACCCCCCTCTCTCCATAAACCTCCTCACGCCCCCCCCCTCTTTCTCCCTCTCTCTCTCTCCTCCTTTCCCTAAGTGATCCACATCGTAGTTGGCATTATTGTCGGATTCTAACTTCGACACATCCTCGACCAGTCATCATTTTTTATACAACTTCAACAAGTTTCGACTTCGACATACTGCGACATGTTCACCACTTTCGACATGTTTTACAATCTTACAGTTCGCGACATCGACAAGCAGCGTCAACATGCGACCAACGATTGTCGAAATTCGATAGACTGTCTCTCTATCTTCCAGTCGACTGTAACGGTTGAACTGTTGAAACCATTCTAACTTCTTCTTTGTAACTGAATGCAACGGGTAGGCATCCAAGCGTCTCAGAATTCTATATAAGCTTGTATAACATTGTAACATAAATCAGTTTTGATATGTTTGCAAGTAATAGAAGAACAGTTCGCATTCCTGCATATTGTCTGTGCGTATTTGTGTTTATCGGTATTGCATAATCCTGCTTTTGCTCATTCTGTTTATTAAGCTTCCTCCATAACAGAGCCGACTCATTTAGTTGAACTGTTGTCCCCCTCATGCTCCCTGGACATGACCCAGATCATTGGTATTAGAGCGCACTCAGTTTTGTTCGTGCTTAAGTTCTGCATATACACTTATCTCGAAGATACATAACTTATGCTGGTTCAAACTAACTCGCAATCTCAGCAATCCAAGCAGACACGATCTCCAGAAATGACAGAAGAAACAGACAATAGACATGAATTCGACAAGACAACACAACTTATTGAGCAATCTTTGGCTCGACAACAGACTAAAATGTTCACCTAGATCAACAAGAATCTCATGCGATTCACTTTGACATCCGGAGGATCTTCGACGAGAATTCACTTCGATAAAATCAACCCCTTCAAAGTGCAAATGAATCTGGACATACCGAATCTTGAAGGTAAGATTGACGTGGAATCCGTCAACAACTGGGTGCAACAATTGGAATCCTATTACGTTGTAAATCAACTCTTTGAAGCTGAAAAAGTCACCATTGAGTCCTTAAAGATGTCTACCTCCATGCACTGCTAGTGGGAGAATCTCTCAAAAAAGATGGAGAAAAGTGGAGAACCCATCGACACATGGGATAAATTCGTCGAACACATCTGAAAGGAATTTTACCCACCTAAATACCTCGAGCAGTAGTATAAGAAGTGGTAGTAGCTAAGGCAATGGAAAGAACAATCAGTACAGAGTTACATCGACGAGTTCTATCGACTCATGGCAAGACTTGGTGTCCAAGAAGAAGAGAAATTGCTTGTTCTAAAGGACGTTAGCGGATTGTCCCAGTACATTCAGCAAGAGATGGAATTTATGACTGTCAATACGCTTGCAGATGCTTTCCACAACGCCATCAAATTGGAAACCAAGAAGAAAGGAAAAGCACGTTTCATGACAAAGCTGACATCAGGACGACCACCCGACAAAAAGGCACAAGCTGACTTCAACAAGTCGATATCTTCTCAACTAACACTACCAAATCCAGATCACGGAAAGAATCCTTTTCACAAGAGGGAACATAGCAAACAACCACCAACCAAAAAATGGTGTGATTACCACCACTCATCTTGGCATGATACATCTAAATACAAATCTCGGAAGACATTTTTGACAAAATTGTTTACCTCTGATGCGTTCGACAAGACAGTGGAAGAATTTGATCTAGACACAATGACCGTTTTGACCTCGACAACTACAGCAGCCTCGACTATCGTTGACGAGGAGGAATGAGAACGCCTATTCCATACACGGATATGGGTCCAGAGCATCCCATTGCATCTGATTATGGACAATGGGAGACAGAAAAACTTCGTTTCTGAAGAACTTGTGAAGAAACTAGGTCTTGTTATGACTCTGCATCCTCAGCCTTACAACATCAGTTGGATGAAGGATGGACAAGAAATTCGGATCACTCGACAATGCAAACTCGCCTACTTCAAATGCTTTTGAAGATGAAGTACTCTATGACATGGCACCACTTTCTGTAGCCGATGCCCTATTTGGGAAACCTTACCTCTGGGATAGACATGGAAGTTATCAGTCACGGTCTCAGAAGGTGATTGTCAAAATCCGAAATCGATGGTTTAGCGTACTAGAGCGTCAACTTACAACAACGGTTGCACTGATATCTTCCAAACAGACAAAGAAGCTCATCAATCATGCCCAAAAGTTTGCATTAATCATGATCAAGCCGCAACATTCTAAGAAGACTGCAGAAACAAGTCAAGTCACTAACCAATGCAGTTCATGATAGAAGCAGCAAGTCGATCATATTCTCAATGAGTACCAGAACCTCTTTCAAGCTCCAGACGGAGTACCTCAACATTGTCAGATAAAACACTCCATTGAACTTGTTCCTAGTTCTTCTTTGCCTAATGCATCTGTTTACAGAAGATCCATTCTTGAGAATTAAGAGATTCAAAGACAAATCCAAGAATTAATCGACAAAGGTCATATCCGACCCAGCTCCTCTCTTGTGGAAGTCTAGTTGTCCTAGTTCTAAATAAAGACAGGACTTGGCGCATGTGCATCGACTACAGACCTCTCAACAAAATATCGGTGAAGAATCGATACCCTCTGCCATGGATAGACGAGCTCAGCGACTTTCCGAAAGGTGCTAAATTATTTACTAAGCTCGACCTCAAGTCGGGATATCATCAAATTCCAATCGAGCCCTCAGGTGTGGAAAACTGCTTTCAATACCAAGGAAGGATTGTTTGAATGGTTAGTCATGCCTTTCGGCTTAACTAACGCACCTGCAACCTTCATGCGACATATGGATAACCTTCTTCAACCTTTGATTAGCAAATGGGTTGTTGTCTATCTCGACGACATATTGATTTTTAGTCGATCATGGGAAGAACATGTCGGACATCTTCGGCAAGTCCTCGACACTCTCTAGCAACATCGGCTTTATCTGAACATGGACAAGTGCTCTTTTGTGATGACCACCATCAAATATTTGGGGTATGTAATTGACTCTGCCGGCATTCATGTCGATCCAGACAAAGTACAGATTCTCAAAGATTGGCCCATTCCTAGAAGCATTCAAGAACTAAGAAGTTTTCTTGGTTTGGCGAATTTGTATTGATGGTTCATACTCGGCTTCAGTCACATAGAATGGCCCTTGAATCAGTTGATGAAGGGAAACGGGAAAACCATCTTCCAATGGAAAGAAACACATTAAGCAGCTTTTGAACAGCTCAAACACAGGCTCTGCACTGCACTAGTACTTGTGTTATCTGATTTGCATCAGCCCTTTGAGATGGAGACGGATGCATCAGACTATGCCTTGGGTGCAGTGATCACTCAGTCTGGTCACCCAGTCAGTTTTCATTCCAAGAATTTTAATGACACAGTTAGAAGATACTCAACGTATGAAAAAGAATTGTACACCATTGTGCAAGCTCTCAAGCAATGGAGGCATTACATCCTTCACAAGGAAACGGTCATTCTCACTGATCACAAGCCTCTATAGTTCGCTCTGACACAATCAAAGTTGCAGACAAACCGACAACTCAAGTGGATTAATTACCTACAACAATTCCAGTTGGTGATTAAGTATCGAAAAGGTAAAGCTAACGTTGTCGCTGATTGCCTCAGTCGACCACCCATTACTCTCCTTTTGACATTGATGAGGATGCAGGGATACGACACGACCACTTGGAAACAGTTGTATAAGGACGACAATGACTTATCAGCAGTCTATCGACAATTATAGACTAACAAGTCATCGACCTCAAACTCTAACTATTTCCTGAAAGATACCTTGCTATACAAGCTTGGACAACTTTGTGTACCGACCAATGAGCATCGACAGCAGCTCATTTGGGACACGCACTACAGCAAGACTGCATGACACTTTGGAGTAGCAAAGACACTTGTTATTCTACAGAAGTATTTCTTCTAGCCTACACTTAAATCTGACATCAACAAGTACATTCGATCATGTGTGGTTTATGCCATTGCTAAGCCACCTAATCGATGACAGGGATTGTACACACCTCTGCCAGTTCCTAGTCGACCATGGGAATCTATTTCTATGGACTACTTGACGGGTTATCCTACTACCAGACATCAGCATGACACGATATTAGTAGTAGTTGACCTATTTTCCAAGATGGCCATTCTCATACCATGTAAGAAGACCACGACAGTGTAGCAGACTGCTCAAATCTTCTTTACACATGTTTGGAAACACTTTGGTCTACCCACAAACATCATTTCTGACCGATATGCCAGATTCGTCAGCATATTTTGGAAGAATCTCTGGCAACAGTTAGACACACGACTCTCATTGTCGGCAGCTTTCCATCCTCAGACGGACGGACATACAGAAGTTGTAAATTGCCTTGTAGTACAACTGCTTCGCATCTACAATCACAAGCATCGATGCACATGGGATGATTGTCTTCCATACATCCAACACAGCTACAATCATGCTCAACACGGCTCTACAGGAAAGAGTCCCTTTGAAGTCTGTTACGAATTTCAACCCTCAGCGCCTATCAAATTGATCAGCTCCTCGACATAGCCAAACTCCGACTCTAACCACAACCATCGAGAAGTTGATAAAGTAGTCAAGTTTCGAGAACAGATTTGTAATATCCAGCGACAAGCACAAGATATGTTACACAGAGCAAAGGAGAAAGCTAAGGCCCGACACGACAAGCATCGTATTCCTCATACATTCTAAATTGGGGATAAGTTCTGGTTACATATTAAGAAGGAGCGCTTCACTGGTCCTTTCAAGAATCTTAAGCCTTTGCGATATGGTCCATACAATATTCTTTGACAAATTGGCGAAAATGCTTTCTGGCTCGACATTCCTGCTTGCCTGGGTCTGCATCCAGTCTTCAACATGGATCTACTACAACCATAACATGAAACCTTGTTGGAACATAACAACTTCTCAACAGCAGCACCTGAAGACATCCACCCAAATGTTCAGGAGCCTCTTCCTTGCGACACCATTGTGGGACGACAATTACGCCTTACAAGGACAAACACAATTCCCTTGTTTCAAGTTCCCAAAGCTGGCCAAATCCCATCCCAAGGAAATTGGTACTCTGCTACTGAAGTGATCAATAAGTTTCCTCACCTCCATGAGCAAACAATGGGGTCCATTGTTTCTTAAGGAAGGAGGTCTGATCCACATCGTAATTGGCATTATTGTCGGATGCTAACTTCGACACATCCTCGACTAGTCATCATGGTTGATACAACTTCGACAAGTTTCGACTTCGACATACTGCGACATGTTCGGCACTTTCGACATGTTCTACAATATTACAGTTCGAGACATCGACAAGCAGCGTCAACATGTGACCAACGACTGTCAAACTTCGACAAACTGTCTCTCTGTCTTCCAATCGATTGTAACGGTTGAACTATTGAAACCGTTCTAACTTCTTCTTTGTAACTGAACGAACAGGAAGGCACCCAAGCATATCAAAATTCTATATAAGCATGTATAACATTGTAACATAAATCAATTTTGATATGTTTGCAAGTAATAGAAGAATAGTTCGCATTCCTGCATATTGTCTGTGCGTATTTGTGTTTATCTATATTATGTAATCCTGCTTTTGCTCATTCTGTTTATTAAGCTTCCGCCATAACAGAGCCGACTCATTTAGTCAAATTGTTGTCCCCCTTGTGCTTCTTGGACACGACCCGGATCACTAAGCCCCCCACTCTCTCCCTCGCTTCATAAACCTCATCTCACTCTCTCTCTCTCTCTCTCTCTCTCTCTCTCTCTCTCTCTCTCTCTCCTTTCCCTAATCCCCCCACTCTCTCCCTCTCTCCATAAACCTCGTATCTCTCTCTCTCTCTCTCTCTCTCTCTCCTTTCTCTAATCCCCCATCTCTCTCCCTTCCTCCCTAACCCACCTATCTTTTACCCTGAACCCCTTCTCTTTCTCTCTCTCTCCCCCTCTCTCTCTCTTTCTCTCTCTCTCTCTCTCCCTCTACCTAAGACCCCCTTTCTCTTCCTCACTCCCTAATCCCCCTCTCTTTTACCCTAAACCTCTCTATATATATATCTATCTATCTAACCCCCCTTTCTTTTACCCTAAACCCCTTCTCTCTATCACTCACTCTCTATCTATCTCTCTCTACCACTCTCTCTCCCTCTTCCCCAATCCCCCTATCTCTCCCTCCCTCCCTCTATTTCACCACCCCTCTCTCTTTGTCTCTCCTAACCCCCCCCTCTCTCTCTCTCTTCCTATCTCCCTAAACCCACCTCTCTTTGTCACTCTATATGCTATGTGTCTCTATATCTCCCTCCCTCCCTAACCCGCCCTCTCTATCTCTTCTACTCTACCTAACCCCCCTTTGTCTCTCCCTCTATAGAGATCGGATGAGATAGAGAGGTTGGGTTAGCGAGGAGGAATAGACAGAGACACATAAACACATTTCCCTAACCCCCCTCTATCTCTCCTTTCGCTAGACCCCTTATCTATCTCCCTAAAACCCCCTCTCTCCCTCTCTCCAAACCCCCATCCCTCTTCCTCTCTCCCTAACCCCCATCATTTTTCAATCTCTCTAAGTCCCCCCTCTTTCTCTCTCTTCCTCCTTCCCTCCCTATTATTCCCCTTCTTCTCTCTCTTTGTCCCCTGATCCCTAACCCTAACCCCCTATGTCTCTATAACCCCACCCCACCACTCTCTCTATCCCTAAACCCTGTATCTCTCTCTCTCTCTCTCTCTCAACCCCTACATCTCTCTCTATAACTAACCACCCCTTCCCTCTCTCAACCCCCCACATATCATATATGTATCTCTCCAACCTCTCTCTCTCTCTCTCTCCAACCCCACCTTTCCCTAACTCGCTCTCTATCTACTCCTTTCCCTAACCCCCACTCTATCTCTCCCTCTATATATAACCCCCCCCTCTCTCTCAATCAAACCACCCTCTCTTTCTCTTCCTCTCTTCCTAACCCACCCTCTCTTTGTCTCTCTATATGTTTATGTGTGTAATACCACCAAGACTTTTGAATTATTTGATTTAATGTTTTATTTGAGAAATATTCTCCAAACAATTATTATTTTGTAAAAGAGTTATAAAACTCGATACTCACACTCATGTGGGTGAATATTTTGAACGCGAAATATTATCTTATTATTAAATAAAAAGAGGCACTTGGAGACACTAGTTTAAAGAGAGGACACCATCATGAGACAATGAACAAGTGCATAGCAAGCAAGATATGTGCTATCAATAAAATCCAATTCAAAAGCTTAGCAAGCCAACCAGATCCACAATTATAGGGATCAAGAGATCAACTTGAGATTTGATTGAGATGGCACATGAACTGGGAAAAAATTATATATATGAGTGCATTGAGGAGACACAAGACGTTCTGTGGTGCATAGAGAGAAATTGTTGCTATGTTCAGGGTAGGATGCTGAGTAATCTCTTTGTTTGAAAGTCCATATTTTGATATGTTATAGACTATTTGGAAGAGTGTTGCGTTTATATATTGTTGATTTCATTGGTCTATGGTGGTGATCCAGTTTAGGGGTGAAGTTGGACAAGTAAGTGTTACTGTCATCTTCTATAGTTGGGAGGAACTGGGAAGCTCCAAGTGTTTTTTTGTTATTGGTTCAAGTAGGTGATTTTAACCCTATTTTTGGTAGTTTGATTGTCATTTGAACAATTCATAACTAGATATGGATCTTTAAATTGTTTAAAAATATTTCATGAAATAATTATTATGAACTGTGTTGCATTGTTATTACTCATGAATTATATTGGTCAGAGATATTACTCTGTTATACTATATGTGTAAATCTTGGCTTAATCAAGAATGTTGGGAACGATTTAGATCTATGGATGAAGTTATATTGAATAGAGTATGTCATGAAGATTATAGATCTGTGATTGAACTTTAAGTTACATTTTCCTGTAATAGTAAATAAACTGTCCCTAAGAGTTGCATGCTCATCGATCATCAAACATTCATTTTCGTATTATTTTCATGAAGGTCAAAGATCTACGATTGAATTTCAAATTATGTTTTCTTGTAAAAGTAAATAAACGATCCCTAATATTTGCATGATCATCAATCATCAAACAATCATTTTTTTTATTTTCATGAATGTTATAGATCTGCGATTGAAGTTTGAACTATGTTTTCATGTAAAAAAAATAAACAATCCCTAAGAGTTGCATGCTCATCGATAAAATATGTTAGCCTTTACTTTCACAAAAATAAAATTGAATCATGTAAGTTGTTTTCATGGTGTATTTATATGTATACACAAGACATAATTTCCACTGTCATTAGATGACAAATTAACAATATAATTAGACAATCAAAGATAATAGTAACAAAATGATATCACAATCAGTAAATGACAAAATAAAACATGTACATGTCACTCTCTGTTGCGATCACCCTCACTATCTTCCCCAGTTGGCATGATAACATTGTTGTTCTTAGAAACATGTTTAGTTCTAGGGTCATGTCTTAATATGAACAACCAATCTCTATCCAACACATATGGGTGAAAGATGTAATACCCATGGCCCATATTTTGGATTGATACTGTATCTTGAACACTTTGCTATGTAGTATGTACATAGCAAGATATTATTTTAATACAAATACCAGATGGCTACGTGATGAGCAATACGTTGAAGAGGAGATCTAGATATTAACCGAGGATTGTGAGGGGGTAAGGTTTACCTATGTACCTTGTACCATTAAACCTTTGTTTCTAAAACCTTATGTTAAAGCCCCAAAACCCATACTCCTAATCATACTCTTAATGGGGGATTATTTTAATGTTAAATATTAATTAATCTGGAGATTAGTGGATAATCGTGATTATGGATGGGAGGAACATGTTCCTTTGGGACAACCACATGGGATCCCAAAGGAGGACATGGGGTTTCTTTGGTGAAGGAAGGAGGACAGGCCAGAGGAGGTTGTGAGGTCAGGGAGATGCACGTCTAGGGGGTTGTTGTTGTTTTTGGACGTCAGTCCAAGGATGCATGCAGGGGGACACAAAATAAAAGAGGGAACACTGGGGGGAAATGATGGTGTGCGAAAATCCTCAAGGAAAATTCATAAGCTGACAATGAAGATTATCACTACGTGTTTTTGATTTCTCAAAGAGTGAAGAAAACTTGGGAAGAATCCCTGTGACGAACCTGAACTGAATTGCCAATTTAAAATGTTTTGGCCATGATTTCCATTGGTTGCATACACCAGTCAATTGGAAGTTATGCATGAGACCCAGAGGGAATCCCGACACTTGCAGTGAAGTGTATCGATGTGCATTTTGGGAAGGAACTTAGGTGGGTCAATTGTGGAATTGACAAGGAATTGGTTACCAAACTGTTGTTTGTAGAACCCTTTGCATATCTTATCTCTATTTCTTCCACCTTTGACTCTGTGAGTGAGTTGAGGGGATCAGTGAGACACCTTGGGTTAATTTATGGATCTTGGCTCGGGAGTGAACTTGGGAGATGGAATAGTACAGGATGGACAAGTTCTAAGGTTGGGTGGAGCATGGCTCCAACCAGTTGCCACCTTTACGTGAATTTCATATAAGTTTATCTATCAATGAATTTAAATGTTCATGTGAATTATTATGCTTATTATGTTCAAATTTTTTAATGAAAGAGTAAATAAATGTAAGCCATAATTATGTTATGCATAATCCTGTGAAGAAGGTTGTATTCATGTTGTATGTTTCCTTCAATTGCATGAGTTATCTGCACTATGAATCTTGCATGTGGAATATGTATTGGTTATACCTAATTTATGCACCTCATGTATGCTTATGCTGTTATACCTTATTGATGAATGGATGGCTCATGTCTTGTTCATAGAATGATAGGCATAAATCAGGATAGGAGGATTGAATGCATGGTTGGGTGTCTTTCCCATGAATGAGGTTGTTTTGTGTAGTTTAAGTTTGCATGCTATGATATGTTTATCTATCTGTGTCATTCTTTATGTTGTTTATGTATTATCCTTCACCATGCTAAGGAATGGTTAGTCTTCACCTGAACTCTAGGAAAAGATAGAGTTGAACCTTTACATGTTTCAGCATGTCTCTGTAGGTCTGGTGAAGGTGGAAATATTGGAAGGAAGGGGTAGAGTTCCCCTACCGTATGATTATGTGACTTAAGCGGAAGGCATGCTTCTGGTTTCCTGTGTATTAAATTATGTTTATGGACAAATAATGAAAATTTTGAAGTTGTTAACTAGATGTATAAAAGAAAATTTTATTTTTATACTTTTATACTGTAAATTGTTTGTGTGTGTAATGCGGGTATGTTACAAAAGAAAACTTGGTTGCATTTTTTTGGGAAAACATAAGGCTCCTTAATTTCATCCCACATCCTTCTAGAGTTGATACATATCAACCCACTATCATGATCTTCCTTTACATTATTCATGTCGAATGTGTCCCACCAATTGCACCTAAAAATAACAAATTGGAAAGATGAGAAGTCCACTTGAATGATCTCTTGTATCTTTCTGACATAACCCAACATCCCTCCTACCAAGTTTCGATCTCAGTGGCTAGAACGACTAGATTGGTCGAACTCAACTTCCACTCCACAATTTTGTGTACCACTCCCATTATCAGCATCCTCGGTGCAAAAATGATGTCCATAATCCCACATAGATGGGAACGAATGCACCTATAAGAAAAGTTAACAAATGATGGTGTCATATGTCTATTAACCCAACCATTAATATATTAAACATAAATGTTATAATTCAAAGTTGCATTATAAATTTATAAATTATGTACATAAAGATTTTATTACCAAGTTGTTGCACCCGATGCCAATGTTTAGCACATCCTCCTCTTTAAGAGGGTAACAACCAGATGCACCATATTTCTCTTTGACTTGGTCTGCAACCCAACTATTGGGACATATGATTGGCATATTTGATTTTAAATGATCTAGAAAAGGCATGCTTCTACCGTGCAACCATCTGAAATATTTTATGTCAATGTCCCATCTCCTCCTCTTCTCTTCATACAATGCGACCCATGGTTGTGTTGCCTCTGCTTTTTAAAGAATGAATTTATTGATTGCATCAATTTCTGAATTTTTTGGTGTATTCATGGAAACAAAACCACATTTAGTACGTATGGGATTAACTTTATAATTTGATGTTTGTTGTGAATATAATTTACTATGTGGAAATTGAATATCGAAAGATAAGTGAGTTACTCTTTATCATGCACCTTTTTCCATTCGTTTCCAGTACCTCCCCTTCCCTTTTTTCCTCATCACGTTCATCATCCCAAATCACTGCGCATGGTGTGTCGTCGATTTGCTTGATGTACTCACTGGCATAATAGAATGACTCATATACTATGTACCCCTTTGCCATAGACCCCTTGGTTTTTTCCCTCTGTTGAACAAATCCTTTCACTTTTTTCATGAACCTCTCTAAGAAGAACATCCAGCGACAGGAGACCACCCCGACTAATTTAACTCATCTACTAGATGAATTAGAAGATGAATTTACAAGTCCATGAAACTTGACAGTAGTTCCTTCTCAAACATACAAACAATATTAGCTATCTCTTCACGCCACCATGGAATGCTAGCAATGTAAATATCCTTTGATGTGATCCACCGTACAAATGTAGATAGTCTAGATATGGAATGCTGTAGGTCATTGGGAAAGTCATGGTTTACACACCCACGCACGAACAATGGATAATGACACTACAAAGTAAACACACAAATTTAATTTCATTTTAACTTTTGTGGAAAAATATATAAACAAATAGTAATAACAATTTTTTGGCATTATACGTACCCTTAGAAGGTTGATATGGTCATGTCATTTCAAACCTGACAACTTTTCATTTGATGTACTGAAACAACATCGTAGAGTAGACCCAAAAAAAGAAGTTTCCTTCACACCCAATATAACTTCTTTTTCCAAATTAAGATCATATTTCTTCAAAATCCATGGGACATCGCCTTTTTTAAATGAAAAAGAAGTGCCATCCTCTCCTATATTTTCTTGTCTCTGCCAATGCTTCTTTTTCGTATTTGAAGCAATAAGGTATTTCCTGACTTTCATCTTGTCAATTTTTTTGGATGATATTTAATGCCACAAATAAGATGAAACATTTTTAAATACATGCATGGGATCTAGTAAGTGGGAAATATTAAGATGCTCCCAATATGGAAGCTCATAAAATATCAATTTCCTTTTCATCCATATGGGTATTTTCTCAACATAGGTGTCGAAGAAATTAGGATCATCGATCGTAGGATGGACATTTGAATCGAACATCTCTGTGTATTCTTTCTCCTTCTCTGTGTCATATGCCTTAAGACATTAAGTCAGTGTCATTATTTTAGGCCTTTGGGTTCTCTCTTGTTTACCATTGAAAGCAGATTTTGCTCTTTTATAAGAGTGGTTTTCTGGGAGGAATACCCTAGAGAAGTCATACATTGAATTTCATAGGTCTTTGGACCACCTATCCTTCATAGAAGGTCCACAACATTAATATCCATAATAAGCTTTTGTTACAAGACTTGTGATGTTATAGTAAAGATAGCACGTTAGTGTTGAGGATGAAGATAGTCACACCGAATCAAATAGGTAAAAAATGATTGCTTTGAATACAAAAACAAATAAAACAACATATTTACCTAAAAACAATCCTAACCCGAGATAATCATGTGTGGTGTACGCACATATGCCATACAGTGTAAAACTCGTCTGTGATGGGATGGATCTCGACACATCATTTACCTGTATCCCTTCCCATAATTCCTTAAATTAATCAATCAATGGTTGTAAGTAAACATCCATATTATTCACTTGTTTTTTACCAAGGACTATAAGAGCCAACATAAGATGTTCATTATTCACGGAAAACCATGAGAGGATATTGTTATTGATCACTACTATAGACCAAATAGTATAAATTTTGTTTGTTGGGAATATTGGTTGATGCCATCAATGGCTATGCTCAATTGGAGGTTACGTACTTCATCCTTTAATTTATCAAGCCATGTATCATCTATATGCTTCATGGCTATTGAATCTGTTGGGATTCTGATAACTCCTTCCATACTTCAGTTCGATGCATGCCATCCCTGTAGCATAGCTAATTCTTTGCAACAAAAGAGACTTTGAATCCTTGGGATTATAGGCATGTGCCTCAATATCTTATGAGGAGGACCATGTGCTTTAGCGTTGTTATTCGATTCTTTGTATCTGTCATGCCCACATTTTGGACATATCGCTTTGTCTGCATATCCTCCTCTATATAGAATACAATCATTGGGGCATGCATGATAAGATATGTACTCTACACCCAACATTTTCAACATTTTTTTTGCCTCTTCGCAACTGCTAGGAAAGACATTATCATTCGGAAGTACCTTATCATTGAATAACCTACAATTAGTGGGAAATACAAATATACAATGTCATTTAACGTTCATAAAATCGACCATTTTCAATCATGATTGTGTTGCAAGATTACTCAAAATATAATGTAGTTGATAGTCAGTTACCCCAGCATTGCCCAGAAAAATGCGTCTGACATGCCATACTTTGCTTTCGAATTGTATAATAACATTGTTGTCCCCAACTCTGTAGACTATGACCGACCAGATCCAAATAGAGGTGTGGTGGAATCTGATTTAAGGATTTCAAACAAGGATTCAGTAATATGAGCATCATCCCTTATCTCATTGTCCTGGAATGTATGGAACAACATGGCATCCATGGCACTCCTTTTTTGTAATAACTCATCCATACCAACCTCCACTTCATTTCCTCCATTTCCAACATGTGAATAAACACTATCACTATAGGCATTACTTATTGGTGAGGATGGATGCATTGGAAATTAAATAGGTGGTTGATTCAACCATGCCTGGTATGCTTCCTCTCCAAGTTACATTCTTTTTTATCCTTCTCTCAACATCACATTGTACTGGGGTGTGACGAAAGATGGTAGGCAGGTCGCTCATCATAAGAATCTTTATTTCAAAAATATTGAACATTACATCAATGATGTTAGTAAGCATAATAAAATTGGTTTAAACTTTCATTATAGAAGAACGAGAATCACTTCCAATAGAAAATGTTAAGCTGAAAACAATTTATAAAGATAATGTTCAGATTGAGCAATAAATTAACATCAATTCCACATTAAATATGAAAATTTAAAATTGAGTAACACATTTTCAAATTGAGTTTATAAATTAAATTAACAATTTATAAAACATAATTTCAAACTGAGCAATACATTAACATGAATCCAATGAAAATTAACAAATACAATTAATCAATGTTTTTTGTCTTACGCCCCAAGGGAACATCTAAAGGTAATCCCAATGCAAGGAGTCTCTGACAAGTGGTTGGTGGTCTATGGAAATTGTATTTTATTAACAACTCGTCACTAGGAGACAACTACGTACTGCATGTACAACAACAAAAATTGATGCTTTCCTTTTCATAAAGAACTCCTGGCCTTTGAAGTGTTCCTCAAATGAACAATTTGGAGAAAATAAAGAGAACCTATAACTCTTTATGAACCCTTCAATGTTCCCATAAGTGCGTGGACAACCATCTATATACAATAATTTCCTCTGATTAAAGTTTCCAGAAACATAACCATTCATGTACATACTATACATGGAAATGTTGTGCTTGTATTTAACGATATTCAAGTAATCAGGCCGACAATAGATATGACCACAAAATGGAATAAGTGCTACTGATTGGTTGGGAGGAACAAGTACATGTGAAAGGATGAACAACCCAAGATTTACGGCATCTCTATTAGACTTGGTAATCATAAAATGATTACCACAAAAGGAGAATTCAATTCCAACATCAGGCACAAATTGAGAGGATGTCCAAGCACCATATAAAGCACGGTTGTAAGAAGTTTGATATTTACTCTGCAAATTCATAGGAAGGGAGAAATCATAGCTACCCTCCAACAATTTGACGAACATCAGTGTGTACTTGGATAGTTTTGCTCTCAACTCATGCAACTTTTTGGATCTTCTAGTAGAGATGGGTTGGGTGGAATTCATATCATACTTTGGATCACTAGAACTTTCAGACTACTGAACATAGGTAAAGGGGTTCGTCAATTTAGGATGAGACATAGTTGTTTTGGCTTCCAACTTTTTCAAAAATGAGCATAAGTGTTCCTACGTGTCTTTTCTATATCAGCTATTGGATTTTTTACTGTAGTAGAGGCAATTAGACCATCGACATGAGGTAATATCTCATTGGTGTAATGGGTGAGTGTGACACATCGAGGGTTATCCTTCAACCCTTGACATTTTGAACAACCACAAACTACTGGGGTGTCATAAAAGAGTTCCAGATCGCGAAGAATTACCATCGATGAACCAAGATGGCGGCTTGAAGATGGCATGTTACAATTGGTGGGGTAAATCAGCTACCCATTTTCATGCATGAACTGCTTGCAATATCTTGCTCCTGATAAGAGTTTACGATGTTTTGAAAATGGTGTAATGTCTTATGCATCCGAACTCGAACCCGAATCATGATCCTGCAATATAGAATAAATCGATATTCATATTCACATGGATAAGTAACATAAATTCAAATAAGTAGTCAAAACTAACTAAAACCTGAACTTACCAGGGATGGAATTGGAGAACTCATCGAACTTTGAACAAGATGGTATGAGTTGGAATATGAAGAATTGGCCATTCGATACTACAAATGTTTCTTCTTGCATTTGAGCCAAATCAACAATCAACATATATATACTATGAAATATTGTAATTGGTGTGGTTAAATAGTAAAATGATATTTAGTATGAATATATAATTTTAAGTGGACACATAAAAACATAGAATTTACAAAATAAATTGGTGTGTTTATTCATACATAAACGCACCGGTGCACTAACACAAACCAAATGCACCAATGCATAACAAATGTAAAAGCACTGTTAAAGTATATCTACAAAAGCCCCCTATGGTGAAAAACATCCACTACATTTGGTAGTGGATACTTCTACATGCATTTTCAAAAAAAATTCCTTTTGGCACATTTACTACATATAAGTGCACCAGTGTGGCATAGAATTACACGCATCATAGTACGGGTTTTAAAGATGTCCCATTTTACATAAGTATGCACCGGTGCAACTTAACTAAAGGCGCATCGAAAATGCTGAAAATCAAAATTTTTAAAAATCGCATGAACCATGTTTGCCCTAAATTAAGAAAAGGGAGGAAATTTTAAGCTCGAAAAGAAAATCTAAATAGTCTTTAAAAAATGAAAACCTAAACAGTAAATCATTGTTTTGCCAAAATTTTGAAGGGAGTTTTTTGGAAGAGAACCTTACGTGGAAGTAGTTTGGAGCAACTGAAGGGAGTTCTAAGGGTCGAAATTTCTTGGGTATGGTGACTCAAGCGAAACCCTACATGATAGAAGTTTCAAGCATGTCAATATTACTGTAGATCTTATAACCTTATTTAGAGTTTAACTAGATTTACAAAAAAAATTCATACTTACCTTTAATGTTGCAACCATTATTTTCTCCCTAATTCTTTTTGTTTTATGTGGCTGCAAAATTATTCATTAGGGTTTAAATCCCTCTATTGTTATACATAATTGTGATTTCACCTTTTAGGGATTTTGGATTTACTGAGCTTGTGATTATATATAGAAAGCATAGGGTGATATGAGTCCACTTTCTTGGTTGAATCCATAACCATGTCGATCCTGTCAAGTTTTGGGTTTTTTTTTTAAATTAAAAAAGACATGTGTCAAAATCGATGCATTTGTATTCTGGAACACAGTCGTGCGTTCATATAAATAATGCACCGAGTTGGACCCATGTCACATTGTTTTTAATTATTTTATAAAAACACAAAAGTCATTTTTCATGTCTCAGTTGTTTGTTCCCAGTGCGCCGCATTTACTGTAACACACCAGATTTACTATAACACGTCATTTTTTATTATTTTACAAAAACGGAAAATCTGATTTTAGTATTTCGATTCTTTGTTACCAGTGTGAAATACTGGAATTAACGCATCACTGCGGTTTTGTCATTAACGCACCAAGGTGTTTAATGTATACACGTACACCGAAATCATATTTATTCTTTTTAATATTATTTTTTTCGTATTTTGAAGGTCTTTAATTTGTTTGTATAATATATTGATAGCTTTTGTATTTAATGGTACAAGTTGTTTATTGATATAAAATGCATGATATGAGTTCAGTGAACAACAATTTTAATCAACATGATGGGAGCACATCGAGAACTACGAAGAATGCAAGTGCTTTTAATTAATTTCTATATTTAAATTAATTTGTTTGAATTATTTGTAAAGTTAAATAATATGTATTGGTTAATGTGTGACATGCAATGCCAAAAAATGAGGAAGCTCGATAAGATTCTTACCAAACTAACTCCATAAGAGCATAAAACATTGATGGAAAAGTTACTAATGGATGAATCAGGTATATAAAAAATAAGTCAATATGAATTATTTATTGAAATTTGAGTAATAATCTACTTAATTAAGAATATTCACTAATATGTTTCAAATAACATAATTCACATATGATGAGTGTTATGCGGGTATTGAAAGTAACAGAAGTTAATGTCATCATAAGAAAAAAAAATTATGGAAGATGCAAATGATGATCAATTGGTCCTTAGCTCATCTAGAGTGGTGCTGGAAGTTAATAGAAGGGGAAACAAATTTTATAATACTATCAGGGATTTAGTGGAAAGAATGTACAGACGTACTTTCCACTTACAATACAAAAACCAATAAAATGATTCAAAGAATCGAGTCATATGTAAACTACAAGAGGTGTTCCCAGAGCAATGGTCAATGAGACCTGACAGGCTTGCAATAGCAAAAACACACAACAACAAAAAAGAATCATTCAAAAGGTAATTGTAATATCCCTCTTTCTCCCTTAGGGTTTCTGCAACATAAAGTACAACTGTGTACCCGCCAATGGCAAGGATCTCATTGCAAGAGCTCCACACGTAAAACTTTGTAATTATGATTACGTGTTCCTAAGTGTTAAGTGAATTTGTAGACTTAGGATACTAAAGGCTTGACGCAACGAAACAGATTGGGCATGGAATCCACTAGGGGGAGAGGGTCAATGGATTGATAGCCATGAGTTTTGATGACAGTGGTAATCCTAATGTCGTGAACGTGAACTATGATGTTCACTAAGAAACCGCTTAAGTTCAAAAGTATGCTAATAATTAGTCGTAGATAAGGACATCGAAGAATCTTCTAATCGTCGGAAGGCAGTAATAATCTACTATGACCTAACTATTATCATGAGGCTAATATATATTAAGTACTATTTAGTAAAATTAATGAGTTAACCTAAACAACATTAGTATCTTGGCCTCGAAAAAGGTTTTGTAAAAGTTCCTAAGTATGAAATTATTGATATTTTCCTAATTATAAATTAGGAATAAAAGATAAAATGATTTATTATTACGAAGAAAACATATTGGTATTTATAAATAACGATTTAAAATATTATTGCAAATAAGTTAAATAAATTAAGTAGTATTAAAGAAGGACTGATTGTCCTTGATTAAAAGTAAAAGCTTTAAAGTACTAAAAAACTATAAAATCTTATCTACAAAAGAAGAAATTATTAACTGGCAGTTAATGAGTATGCATAGATAACTAGAACTCAATGAGTTAAGTTGAGACTAATTATCTCAAAGATAACTGATTAAAAAGATCGAATAAAGATCTTTAGTTAATTAGCTAAGCTAAAGTTAAGTAATTAAGTTAGCTAAGGTAGACTAACTAGTTAAGGTAGAACTAAAGTAAGGTAAAGTTAAAGTTAAATATAAGTTAACTAATTAAATAAGGATTGACTATGAAAGTCAATGAGTTAATATTAGCTAACTAAGTTAAGGTTGGCCAAAAGTTAAGAGAAAATTTAAGTAAATAAATTAAATATTTATAAGTTAAGTAATTTATTAAAGATTTACTAAGTAAATCAATCAGTTAAAAATTAAAAGTTAATTAAGTTAAGTTCAAACAAGAACTTATCTTGGTAGTCCAAACCTAAATTTGGGTATAAATAGGACACTATGGTGTTCATAAAGGGGGACTCTTCTTATTCTTCTTCATCTTGGAAGGAAAGGAAGAGAGGAAAGATAATAAGATTGAATAAAGGAAAGAGAACATTAACCTTATGCCTTAGTGGATTCATGCCCAGCTCAGGGGTGGTCTTTTGTCGGGAAAACCTATGCCGGACACCCGTTCTAATTACTAAAGATAAGTGTTTTATATTATCATTTTCGAGCAAGATATTTCATTTTATTGTGTGAGTCAAAGTTCATGTTGGGCAAAACGCTTACAGAAAGAATATCACAGCTATGAATGAGTACTGTCAATGCTATTCTCCTTTTGTTTTAGTTTATACAGTTAGATGGTCTTTTGTTTATACTATTATGTTAGGCATATTACACTACTGTAAGGATGGTCTAGTCGTTTATTTTGGTTCCAAATATACATTTTCAAACTGTTATTGGGTTTGTTTTCTCCCTAGTGAGAGGACCCGGCTATGCTATAACTCTATACATTTTGCCCCAGATAATATAAGGATCTTCATATAGCTTATAAAAAAAAATAGTATAGAATATTTTAATTTGAAGGTGGTTGTTTTTCTTTTTTATCATGATCTCCTTGAGATATTTTGTTAAAGTTTAGTTATATATCTGAATTAAAGTTTAATCATTTGTTTAAAATGAAGTTTACTTATTTATTGAGTTATAGTTTAAGTATAGTTTAAGTATTTGTTTAAATTGAAGTTTAACTATTTATTTAAATTAAAGTTTAAGTAGTTGTTTAAAAAAAATGAAGTTTAGTTATTTATATGAGTTATAGTTTAAGTATTTGTTTAAATTGAAGTTTAGATTTGAGTTAAAGTTTAAGTAATTGTTTAAATGGAAGTTTGGTTATTTAAATGGGAGTTTAAGTAGTTGTAGGTTGAGATTATTTATTTTAAGTTTAAATTGAGGTTGAGACTATTTATTTAATTTAAAATTTAAACTATTGGTTTAAATTGGAGCTTAAATTATTATTATTTATTTGAAGTTTAATTATTTTGAAAATAGATCATATTATCGTGTCGGTGACAATTTCAACCTGCATCTTCATGGTTCCATACTATTATAAGAAACGAATCATTCATAACCTGTTCAATGCTTAAAGTGTACTAGCGGTTTGAAATCCTGGTCAAGTCAGCCTGCTCATTCATGGTTCCATACAATTTTAACAATCAATGATGGGCAACCTGTCCAAAGACTTTTTGTTTGCCATCAGCTTGGGGTTTTCGCACAAGCCAAAGGTTTTGTTAGCGAAACACCAAATCTGGTAACTTGGGTGTTGAAAAAGTTACCAACCTCCTTTCCTTTTTCTTTAGGAGATGTTACAATCCACAACTGAGAGAGGGATCTTCCCATACCATTAAATCTTTGCATTAATGAGAGGTCGTCGAAAGTGTTTGAACTTGAAATGGGGAAGCGCTCATATTCATGAGCCAGAGGGCACATGGGGACCCTGCGTCAGCCTCTTTCCCATTACACTGTTCTCTTGCACAATATTTTATATCATTCTCTCCCATGCCTTCAAACCTTCTCAGGTCTCTTATCACCTGCCTTCTTATTGGTTAGTAATTAATAGTGTGACCATGATGGTGGCCGTATTCTTGCTGATTATTTTCTTATCCAACATTTAGGGTGGGTTTGGTATCCAGGTGGTTCAGTGACGGGTATCCAAGTGGTTCAGTAACGAATGCTGGTTCTGGTTAAGTGATTTGGAAAAATTCCCACAAAAGAAAAGAAATATATATATATATATATATATATAAAATTTAGTGAAACCATAATTATATAGTTTTTGTGGAGATCAAATACTTACGATTATATACAATTATATATATGTATTTTGAAAGTTACTATTCCAGGATTATTACAATCTAGAAATTAATCTCATAATTATTTATGGGAATTTGGGTAATAAGTAAGTATTAATAGATGGTACAGATTTTGGTATTTCCATTTTAGAAAACATTCATATTGTATAAGAGGTCAAAATGTAATTTATGGGGTCACATAGGGTTTGTAGATATTTTACTTTCAAATGTAGTTTAAATATTTAAATATATAAGTGTTATATAATTGTTGAATATAGCTTAGTAGTTTCATTTTGTATAAAAATATATATAAATAGATTTTTTAAATTATTATATATTTAAACAAGAAAGAAGGTTATATATATATATGATTGTTTAGAGGTATTACCAAATTTTTTCAATAAAAAAGAAAAATACACAAAGGTAGGTTATATTCTTGTTGGATAGGGGAATTTGAAAGGGTTATTACATATATTGACCGAAGAGAAATTTGGGATAGGGGATATTCTAATTCTCCATATTAATGCTTCAAATATAATCGCGAAATTATTACTGATCAAAACTCAAGTCTTTAAACTCTATAGTACTCGTAATTAGGTTTTTCCAACACCAAATCCACCTCAATTTGTAAACTATAAACATTTATTTATATAATTATGATATATTTAAAGAATTGCACAAATCACATTGGAATCACTCGTTTCGCATAAATAGCTTCCATGTAATTATCTCTCTCTTCCTAACTTTTAACATTTAGAGAGTCCAAAGGAAGCTTCTCCATAGACAGCATAAAAAGTGATTGACACACATAACTAGTCCTTATTTTCTTGAGGAGTCTACTACCATCAATCAATCCAAATTGCTCATCCTTTTCTTTCGTTTGATGTGGTTTTAGGTCTTCCCGCTGTAAAACTTCTTTGTGCTGCAGTGTGTTTCAGGCTTCAAGGCTTTCTCTTCTCCATGGACCATAAATCTTTGGGAGGAAATTGTTTTCGGTTCAATAATTTTAGATCTGCTTGCATAAGTGTTCCATCTTCTTGAGCAATCGTCAATCTAAGTTTACTGTGACTTTTTCTTCGATATTAATGCAGTTCAAGGTTTGGGAATCGCCATGAGTGAAGGCCTCTGGGACATTGGTCATGCTTTGCTTTGTGTATGAAATGATTCCCATTTTATCTCATACTGACACATGAGAGGTTCAACTATAATCTTACCTCTAAATATCAGCCGTGCACATAATTTGAACTGCTTCTTGTGTGGAAAAGACTGTGTAGTCTCCTGGAGTCCTAATTACCAAACAGCTCTTTTGTATATATATGATCACCTCGTCTCAATTCAAAATACCAGCATGGCAGTACCTGCCCTATTCGTGAACTGTACAAATATAATTTCTCAGTCGTTTTACATCTGAGACCTGCACGGGCTTCACTATGAACTCTTCTGCGCCTTCCTCCAGACATCTGTTCAGTTTACAGGCCCGTTAATTATCTAATCATGTACAAATTACAATGATAACATTTTTTCGTATTGGAAAACAGAAACATTTAGATAGCACTGGCATTTCACCTTCTCTTCCTAGAAGATACGTTCTCAGAAGACATGACCACCACAGGAATCTCCTTGAGCTTCGTGGATTCCTGGAAGTTTTCATGAAAAATATTTATGTCAGTCACTATCGAATCAAAATGAATAAATAAAATCCTGTCCTCTAAACGTTGAAAATAATAATAATACCTTTACTGTCTTGAGCAAATCGTAGCCAGACATTCCTGGCATAGAGTAGTCCGTGATTATCATATTCACCTGAAGCTCCTGAATCAGAAACAAGACACTGGACTACATAAGATTGAAGAAGCCGATCTAATCAACAATTCTATCATTGCTTACTGCATGATATTAAGATTTTCTCGAGTAGAATTTATCCAGACAAACATTAATTGATCAGACTTCCACTTTCATCTACTCACATTTTCAGAGTTGTGATGATCTCCTAATCCCAGAAATTCCAGAGCACTTTTCACACTATCCACTGTTGTTACTGCAGTCACACACATGCATACATAATAATCTTTGAAATCTCTGAAATGCCTACATATATAAAAACAACCAAATTTCAATCATCAATCACAGTCATACAATATTACCTTTGTAACAAGAGTTCTTCAATAGCTTTTCTACGACTTTTCGATCTATAATGCTGTCATCCACGGCCAGCACATGAAGCAGCTGGGAAGTGCTCTCTCCCTCTGCGCTCGAGTGATGTGAAGTCGAAGGCATCATATCGTCTGTTGTCAACTCTGAATCTTCCGATCCTTTCCTTCCCAGTAAGCTTATTCAACAATAATGCCCGCAATGCCCTTAAGATAAAAAATCCTCAAAATCTGTATGGATTCGGGCGTACCAGTGTGACCTTGAACGCTACAATATTCTAAGCAAACAAGCGAAAAAGCAAAATCTCTGTCGCCAAGGCAAATTCAGCGAGGATCGAAAAATCCTTTAAAACAGGCTGATCAGATGTTGTGAAGGTGGAGTTCACAGAAATCCGAAGCGGATAATCAAGCTTCTATGACGTCTAAGAATGAAAATAGTTTCGAATATCTTTCACAGATATTTCGGTGGGCTTACATCGATGCCGTTTTTTTATATCACAGCGGCTAAGACAACCAACGGTCAAAACCATCCCAGATCTTGCGCGTTCAAGCACCCCCGAAAACACAAAAATTAAAAACCAAGTTATGGAGTGATGGAATTTATCTCTATACACAATATTGTCGTGTGGATGATCTCTAAACTTCCATCCTGAAAATCACAGGGATTGCAACGCATATATCTGCGAATCGCTCCCATATCACATCATTGGAGTCAAATTTTCCACCGATGTGAATGATTTTTCCATCTGCTTTCGACATCCTACCTGTCAAATCCCCACTGAATCATTGACCCGAATCCAACGCAAGCTTGACTCGTAAACTATTTGTTTTCCTCTCTGATGTACGCTTAAATAACACTGGAAACTTCCATTGAAAAATAAAACCAGTCTTTCTCATCTAAAATATGAACCGTCGCAGCAATTAGGTTGACAAAATAGATTATTAACTGGGCCCCATAGGTTTTCATACGGTCATCTCCTGGCAATCCCATGACCAATTACTGTCACAACTGTATTTCTTCACCTGCTACTTAGCTTGCCTTGAAAGTCTTCGTGTGCTCCCGACAATAGGTGCAAGACTCTTTGAACTTTAGCGATATGATTGATTTTCGTACTGACCTCAAGAGATTTGATCGATTTTCGTATTGACCTCAAAAGATATGGTTGATTTTCAAAGATCTAGCAAATTTCTTTATGCTCAGTTTTACTGTGATATAATAGCACATTGAGGGCTACGATTAGCAAGTCAGTGATATGTTTGAAAAATAGTGGGCATCTACTAAACATAGGTAGTTGAATCTTTGTAAACCTAAAGAAAACAACGAGCGTGAAGATAATGAAATTCAAAGCAAGAGCTACTTGTGTTGGGACACGAATAAGTCTTTTTGCATGAAATAGTATGTATTTTAGTTTTTTTATTATTTTTAATAGTTATATTATGTAAAATAAATTGCAACTTAATATAGTTTTTTTAAATTAAATTTCTATTATTTATTAACAAAGTTGTTTATATATATATATAAATAAATAGTATGTATTTTAGTTTTCTTTTATTTTTAATAGTTATATTATGTAAAATAAATTGCAACTTAATATATGTTTTTTAAATTAAATTTCTATTATTTATTAACAAAGTTGTTTTATATATATATATATATAATTTTACTTTATAATTTGAAAAATATTTATTATATTTACATTATATCTATAAAGGAGAAAATATAATACAATATATCATCATCCTCTAAGAATAAAATAACTACAATTTCTTTTTGAGAGAGACTAAAACGAGAATAAAATTATAGTATACACATAATCAAAGAACTAATATCGTTTTCAAAAACATATTTGCACCAAAGCTTCCATAGAACAAACATTGTTTTAATCCCCATGCAGTTCCAAACACTGCATATTGAAGATTGTACTAGAGTTCCAATATCACTCAATAGAAGTGCTCTCCCATGTAACTTCACTTGAAAAAAGGTTGCATGCTGAGACTGAAAATACTCCCAACAAGAGCTAACAAAAGAACATTCCTAGAAGAGATGCTTGACAGTTTCCAACTTGAGGAAGGAAGGGAAAATTCCATCTAAGAGACCACTATTTGCAAGTCATGCCTTGGTAAATTACTAGCCATGCAAACACCCGAAACTTGTAGCTCACCTAAATTAACCACACATTATGTAATCTCTTGATACACCTTCTCTTTGCATCATTAGACACCCGCCACGAGTTAATAACATGACTAAGTTCATGACGTTTATGAAGAACAAAGCACAACCTCTTAGAATCATATTGAAACAACCGACACCCAAAAATCCATTCCCAATCATGCCAAAAAGGGGCACGTAATATTTATACTCATTTGAATAGGTCCTCATGTGGAATAAAGCTGATAATATTCATAATAACATGTCCATCCATAGAGAATAAGGAAAAATCACGAGCAATGGATCACTGGTCCTTCCAGGTTTGGGTACTAGCATTCAACAAATCCTTCCAATAAAAAATCCTCTTCTTACTCATTCATCATCCTTCAAACTAAGGGATCTCTTAAATGCATGTGCATTACACCTTCCAACTCCATATCGGCCTTTTTTCTAATTCCCATCCTGCCTGACTACCTGATATTTCCAGCTCACAAGGCCAACCACCTTCCTCCATGTTTCCAAAATACTTTTGATGATAAAAGATCCTAAGACCTGGAATTTATAAGGGGATGAAATAATATCACATAATCCAAATGGTCCCATGATCCTACCAATGTGTTTTGTTGTGAGAACTTGATGTCTCAATAATACTTTCCAAGGAGAGCTTCCTTCTAGACATCGAATCACCCATTTTGTAGCCAAAATATTACCTTGGGTGGAAATATCAATCAAACCTAGGACACCTTCATCCTTGGGAATAATACAGACATATCAAGGTACCATATGAAGGCTCCTAACCCCACCATATTTGTACCATAAGTATGAATGCAAAATTTGTTGCAATCTATGAAATTGAGCCCTACTGGGAAGCCAACAAGAAACATAATAAATGTGTGAGGCTTAGAGAATCATACTTACAATAGTCATTTTTCCAGCAAATGGAAGTTCTTTGTTCTGCAAAAGGAGAATTTTCTGTTGCAAACGCTCCAAACACCAATTCCACATAGCTGTTGGAGAAATCCCCACACCAAAGGGAATGCCAAGATACCTTACTATTACACCTAGATGGATGAAGGTCCAAGTAGGAGGGATCTAATTAGGAGACTCATCAATACCAATAAACCAATAATTAGTCTCATGATCATTAATCTTAGCCTCATATACCTCATAGAAAATTAAAAAGCAGCCCCTAATGCTAGATATCAACTCCTGGTATGCCTAAATAGAAAGTAAAGAATCATCTACAAAGTTATTAGTAACCATCTTAGAATCATTATGAAGTGAAATTCCTTGAATATTCCCTTGTACTCGAGTAGCATCAAGCAAATAACCAAGAGCATCAGCAATTAAAACATAGAGTTAAGAAGCAAGGGGGAATCCTTTCCTAATTGACCGATGCAAAGTAATATGTAGAGAAAGCGTATTATTGACTACAACAAAAGATGAGGAACAAGAGAATAGGGTGTTGACCATCCTCACAAACTTTCACTACAAGGAAAAGGCCCTATAGTGGAGGTCATAACAGATATTTTTAGTGTTACAAGATTGGAAATTTTTTTCAAAATAACCTCTGCCATTTGTGGCAAATTTTTTTACAGAGGTGATAACAGACACAATTTGTAACTAAAAAATACTCGGCGGCCTGATGTTTTAGCATAGGTTAGATTATCGGTGCGCACAACATATTAAATTAAGCGCACCGGGGTGTTTTCACCTATGATGCATTGGTGTTGTATACTTAGAATAGATGCATCAATGCAATCAACCACAACAAACACCAAAAAGAATCAAATTGCTACCCCGCATCGGGGCATCTATACAAAATAAAAGCAACAGTGCGATATTTTATGTCGTACGCACTGTACATTTTTTCATTACATTTAGATTTAACGGTGCCATACATTTATCCGGCCACACTAGTGCATTTCATAAACGAATGTACTGGTGCATTTAATAGTAGAAGGCACCGGTGCTTACAAAATATCAACCTGACCTGGTGCATTGAAACACATGGAATGCACATCCAGGCTGAAAAACTAAAAATCGGTTGGCATAAGTAGTGATCATTCTCAGTGCGCATAAGCAATCAACATGCACCAGTGTGATTAATATAATAAAACACACCGGTGCACAATGTTATAAATGCACTAGTGCTCATTTATGTAAATGCACCGGTGCACAATGTTATAAATGCACTAGTGCTCATTTATGTAAATGCACCGGTGCACAATGTTATAAATGCACTAGTGCTCATTTATGTAAATGCACCGATGCTCAATTATGTGAATGCACCGATGCTTAATGTTATACACGCACCGGTGCGCAATGTTAGTATAGGAGCCCTGGTGCGACATATATTAGTAAAAACGCCAAATATGATTATTTTAAGAATGGATAGTGATATTTCATTCAAATATATACATTATATTTTTTATTTTTTGAATTCCATTATTCATCTAAAATTGAAATATTTGTTTATAGTAAAATTCATTTCAATTTTAATTATGGAAATTGTTTATTTGGATTAATTTCTTATATCATAGGTGCAAGAATCTATTGTAATATTTAATCATCCATACATTTAATTAGCAATTACCATTTGTGAGTGCCTTGTGGCAATGGATAATTTATTTTTGCTCCATCTTTAGTGAAAATAATCATTTTTTTATTGGAAAAAAAATTACCAATGTACCATTTGACAATAATATTGAAGAATGCAATATAATAAAAAAGTTTAATTTATATATATCAATAAGAGTTCATTTTCCATTCAAAATATGACAACATAGAGACAACAATAATCAAAATGTCAACATGCATATAATTATTGTTACACTTATTGGTAACCAGGGTAATTTTTAGGGGTGAAATTTCGCCAATTCGCTATTTTTTGGACATTTTTTCAAAAATTAAATTTGCTATTTGGTCATTTTTAGTCTCTAATATCGCCTATATTTAAATTAAATATGTTTTTTATGATAATATTCACCAAATTTTACACTTTTTAGTAGTAAATTGTATGTTTCATATTTAATATTCGCTTACCTATCTATATACATGTTTTTTTTCAATCCAAAATAATCGCCTAGGATTATATACTTAAGTATAATATTAGAATTCTTAAAAAATACCCTGTTGGTAACTCATCTTTGAATTCAAACGCTATGTCCAGTACATTATTATACAAAATGTATGATTTTCACAAACAATTATTTCAAAATATACAACAAGCTACAACAGCTCTCATTAACATCAAAATTAAATATGGAGCATCATTCTTCGTTGGAACTGTTATCGATGCTCGATCCATTTGCATCAATTGGGTTATTTGATGGAATGTTTTGTTGATCGGCTAGATTGTTTTCCTCTTCTTCAGCTTCCATTTGTAAACATAAAAATAAAGTATACTAAGTGTATCTACATTACCAATGGGAAGAATGAAAAATAAATAGATAGTATACATTAATGTAGATTGAAAAGCGACATACCATAGAAATAATCAACTCATGAATGATACACATTGTCTCAAAACCAAATCTCATGCTTTCTATCAACAAGTCTTCTATTGGCTCCACTCCATACTTTGTTTCGTGCAAGTGTTATGCCCCATCACAAATCATAGATTTAATATAAAAAAAATTGTTGTTCTATTAATTATAAAATGAGAGAAGTAAAACAACATAATGACTTACAAAATCCACAATTAATTTTTGATACGCCAACATATACTCACAACCCTTTCTTAACCCAATGTCAATCAATTCTTCTGATGGCTTCTCTTTGTATGTTAACACATGTTTAAAAGCATGCAAGGATTGCCAATGAAAACAAATTAAAAGAAATTAAATATACCAATCAAAACCACTACGAAATGTTTATTTCTTACAATGAAATAAAAAATACTCACAAAATTTGCTATCAACGCCTTTTTTCCTTGACGTCCTATCTTGTGTGCTAACTCGATTCCATTTTATTTTATTTTCTGCAAAAAAAAATTGAAATTTTATATTTAATGTCAAATTAATTAATGAAATATATAGCATATGTTAAATTTCATATATTCATAGCATAAAACATAAATGCATAACCAAGATCACTAGAAGCAAGAGAAAGCACAAAACAACATAGAGTTTGACCTGGGAAACCCAAATGGAAGAAAACCCAACAACCTTCGCAGAGAGATGATAATTCTGAGATCAGAGTACAAAATAAGAAAAGAGAAAGAATGTGAAAGTGTCTTTCACAAGTAGATGCCCCAAATAAGCTTCCTCCTTCAAGTGATGCGAAATCAGCCTCCTCCAAGTGATGCACACTTGCTAAGTGTGAGAGAATGAGATAATGAGGTGCACTAGACTCTTATTTATACAAGTGCAAAAACCAAAAATTCCCTAACTGGGCTGACTTCACCTGGGGGCAATAAATACTTTATTTTTAATAATTTTCTTTTGTTTATTTGCACCCCGAGGTTTACATTGAATCTTACATGTGATTACATAAATGATTACATCCCGTTCATCTCCCTTAGGAGGTACAATCAAGTACAATAAAAGTACAATAAAATATAATGAATAATATATTCCGAAGTTGCACAAAATCCAACACTCCCTCTCAACAAGGAAGGTATTCTTCGATCTTCATCAGCATCACGATCATATCGGTTTCAGCTTGTACTCTACTCTGTCTCCATCATCTCTATGCATACTGAAGGTTGTCCACACAGTCTTAGTGTATCATCTTCACCAGTCCTTCGGTGAGTCCAGAAGAATCACTCGATCCTGGATTTCAGGAGAATCTCTCAATCCTGACTATCTGTGACATCCCCACCAGTCCTTCAGTGATTCCAGGAGAATCACTCGATCCTAGATCCAGGAGAATCACTCAATCCTGGATATCTGAGATAATCAGTTGTGCCATCTCTGCTATACCATTTGCTACCCATCTATATCATCTACCGATGGGTTCCTCCCATACCAGGATGAGATCTCAGATGAGCAAATGGGAACGACCATCTACTAACTGTCCGACTCAACTGCCTATGGGATTTCTCCCATATCTGGCTGAGTACTAGGACTGTAGAGGCACCAATGCAATCACACAGCCAACTGCTGACTGTCCTACTCATCTACTTATGGGATTTCTCCCATATTTGGCTGAGTAACTGGACTACAGAAGCACCAGTGTGAACCTGACCAACTGCTGACTTTCCTACTCATCTGCCTATGGGATTTATCCCATATCTAGCTGAGTAACTAGACTACAGAAGGAACCAGGGTGAGCCCAACCAACTGCTGACTGTCCTACTCATCTTCCTATGGGATTTCTCCCATATCTAGCTGAGTAACTGGACTACAGAAGGAACCAGGGCAAGCATCTCAATGTCATCTTTCCCTCTCAAGGAGAGATACAATCTCTTCGACTCCAATTCTTCCACGAAAGTATTTGAACTTCATCGTGGGAAGAGCTTTGGTGAGAATATATGCAGTCTGGTCGTCCGTCGGCACATACTGTAACTCGACTGCACCTTTCTGCACCATATCACAAATGAAGTGATATCGGATCTCGATATGCTTCGACCTGTCGTGAAATACAGGATTCACTGACATCTGCACACAACTCTGGTTATCACAGTGAATCACAGTCATCTCTGGAATCTTTCCAAACAATCCTGCCAAGAGTTTACGAAGAAAAATTGCTTCTCTAGCTATTGTGCTAGCAGCCATGTACTCGGCCTTTGTAGTACTGAGTGATACCGAGTTCTGCTTCCTGCTGCACCAAGAAATAACTGTAGAACCCAAACTGAAGCAACATCTCGAAGTACTCTTCTGATCTGCAACACATCCGGACCAATCTGAGTCTGTAAACCCCTGCAATCTCAGGTCACTATCTGAATCATATTTCAAACCACATCCCACAGTGCCACGTAAGTATCTGAGCACATGTTTTGCAGCAATCTAGTGAATCTGCCTTTGGTTCGAACATGAACTGATTGGGACATTCAAAACAAAACATATATCTAGTCTGGTTTTGGTCAGATACATTAATGACCCAATCAATCGGCGATACATGGTGGGATCAATCAAATCAGAATCTGAAGTAGAATCTCTCAAGTTCTTCCAATTCGCATCCATCAGAGTATCCATGGACTTGCATTCCAACATCCCGAATCTCTTTAATATGTCAATGGTGTATTTTAATTATCCTAGGAAGATCTCTTTCTGCCTCTGCCATACTTCTAATCCCAAGAAGTAGTGCATCAATCCAAGACATTTCATTTCAAATTCAAAGGAGAGATTCATCTTACACCATAAAATGAGTTTCTCATTTCCTGTGAGAAACAAGTCATCAACATATGATACCAAAATCATTGACTCATCATCTGCAACCTTGAAGCAAAGGTTGGGGTCTGTATCATTCTGATGCACTTTCCATATCATAGTTGAAATAAGAGCAATGATCGATCTGATGGAAGTATCTCGAGCCACATGAGCAAATGTATCATCATAATCGACTCCCTCTTTCTGAAAGAATATTCTGGCAACAAATCTGGCCTTGCATTTCCCATATGCTCCATGCTAAGTGTATTGTGCCCATCTAGGTCTTTTCCGACCTACTGCAACATTTCTGGGGATATCAACTAGATCAATGGAATCGATAGGTTCATCCTTTTCTACTAACTCCCTCTTGAACTAGACGGGGGGATTATCTCATCTCCTTTGGTTCTAGCATTTCATCATCGATCTCCATGTCTGATCCTCTACCTTTCTTGACAGCTAATTCTTCTTCAAAGGTCACATCCCTACTGACTTCAATCTGTCTGGACCTTGGGATGTAGATTCTGTAAGTCTTTGAAGACTCACTGTATCCCTCAAAGGTTCCCTTCTTGCCTGAAGGTTCCAACTTGGGCACATGTATAAAGAATAGACAGCCAAATATATGAAGGTGGCTTACTTCTGGTTTCACTTCTGTGAAAGCTTCCTTCGAGCTCATCCTTCTAGGCTAAGAGTCATATTCCAGGAAGCTTCTTGCTGAACATCAATGGGATTCATATGTCCATCGGAACAAGTCTTCTCTTGTAGGCCAAATCACATGATCTTTTACCTACAATTCAAATCCCGACTGATGATCAGTGACATTTTATAATCAAATGGAAAAACAAATAGTTTACATAGGCATCTTAGCTAATACTTTATCACAACAATCATGAACATGTCTAACAAACACTTATGGGAAGTATCTAGATGTCTTTTATCTCCACTAGACCATGCCATCAAGAGTGTGCACTACCCTAAGCATGTAAGAGGGAGACATCATCTAGACTAACTTCATGAAATGTTGTGTAGCTCATATGCATAATATAACAGGGTAGACTATTTCAACTGCTCAATACATTAGATCTGCATATAAAAAACATATAAGACAAAAACAGATCTATGTAAGCAAGAAAACAAAATACTTATCTCTTATTGTTTTGGTGTGTGTGCCCCCACTGCCTTCTTGTGGGAACCATAAGAGATCTATGTTCTTGCATTCTGGATCTTCTAGAAGAGGAACTGTCACCTACCCAAATTTTGAGAATATTTATTTTATTTGCAAATACTTTATGTTAAATTATAATTACAAAGTTTTGTAATTATGACCAAGTTTTGGTCAAGGATGATTGTAATTACTAATGTGTCAAAAAAATGTACATTGGGAGAAGAGTAAGGAATTTGATAATAACACTTTCATTGTTGATTTCATTTTCTTTCTCCATGGCTTCTACTCATTTCATGAGTTCATAAATTGTTGTTTTTAGACATGAGATTTCTTGTGCATTTTCTTTGATTGTAACTTGGCTTGCAACTAGGGCTTCCTTGTATGGGTTTCTTCCAAAGAAGTTAGTTGTCGTAACTCTGAGGACAACCCCACGACATCATCCCCTCGCATCAAGCCCTAATACCCTAGCAAGGGCATCATCCCTAGATGCAATTGTTCAGATGCCACTTTTAATTGAGCTTCTTCAATTTTTTCAAAGGGGTCTATTCAACTGTGACTTGGTGTTAATATATAGTGGCATATGGGCATTCAAACAATGTCATATCAGTAAGCGTTGGAAGGGAGAACAGGGTATAGATCTGCTACACAATCATTGACAAGTGTATGAAATTAGTGGAAGGAGCAACTCACAATATTGATGCATGAAATATTCATCAGATCTATGAAATATGTTGGGCATCAATATTCATATCAGATCTGTATTACATTATTTGACTGAGTATAGAGGATAGTTATGGGTCTCTAATCTAGATCTTAAAGTTGATTGGATTAAGGCATTTTATGGGTTACTATTATTAGCTACATATCCCTGTCATTACTAGTGGCATATGCTATATCCTTTGTGGAAAAGTTCCCTTAAGCATACAGGATTGATAGAACCCCATTTCACTCAGAAATTGCATCACAACCTTGGCTTGATTTTTAAGATAGTTTGTTGGTTTTTCCTAGAACATATTGGAGGAGATTGCACACAGGGACAACAACCAAACAATCAGGTATCATCTTCAGCAAGAGGGTTCCTTTTCTACTTGGAGAGTGGGCATCTTATCAAGTCATTAACAAGGCATTTACAAGCATGTAGTTTGTTCATTCTAATAAAATACATCAATATTTGTTTGTTGGTTGTCTATTTATTATAGTCTATTTAATTTTCTTTCAATCTACCTTATAGCACTAATGATTCACTCTACCTTACAGCACCAAACGAAAATATCAACAAGGAATTTATCATTAAAACTAGATTAGAATAAATAAGACTGCATGAAAATATGAGGATGTACCTTGCCCTTTCAAGGTTCTTCAATTCTACCACGCCAATTGAATGGATCCCCTGGTTTGAGATCCAGCCACGGTGCTAGCATCTATGGTAATGCCAGTCCCAGATATGAATGTAGTTCGAGCACTTGGTATGAAGGATCCCCTGGTTTGAGAGTCGGCCCCAGAGTGCGATCGATGAAGGATACCAAGTGCTCATAGAACCAGTCTATCCAAATCACGTGGGATTGAACCAATTTCTTAAAAAAAATCACAAAATGGAGTGGCGGGAACCAATATTCCAAATGGTGCGGGATTCCTCAACATGATTTTGATTTAATTCCCATGATGAAAAAGTTAGTTAGACATTTAGTAAAAGACTAAGCAAATCACATATTAAAATACATTTATATGGATTCGCAAGAAAGCTACTCAATTCAATAAATTATTAAATACATTGTTTAAGTAAATAATTATGATTCCACTTTAGAACTGAGCGGAGCGATGGAGGATGCGTCCAATACAGAATATTTTTGGGTCTCTTCAAGGTTTTCTAGTGTTTTCTGGTGTTTTAGAAGTGCATGAAGACTTTCTCCATTTAGCTGTGTATATGTGGAAGAATGGAGTATTTGTTAGATGTGGAGTGGGAGGCAGAGGATGCCCTTTTAGTGGGATTTTTGACAAACCGCCACCACAAGTTATGAGAATTGGGATTTTAGGGGGGCTTTTCAAACAACCGCCTCCAAAAGTTCAATTCTTGTAACTTTTAAGGGGGGTTCCAAACAAACATCCTCCCAAAGTTCGATTCTCATGACATTTAGGGGGTTTTTGACAAACCACCCCCAAAATTTATGAGAATTGGGCTTTTAGGGGGGGGTTTCAAACAACCGCCTCCAAAAGTTCAATTCTCGTGACTTTTAAGGGGGGTTCCAAACAAACCGCCTCCCAAATTTCAATTGTCATGACTTTTAGGGGGGGTTTTGACAAACTGCCCCCAAAAGTTATGGGAATTGGGCTTTTAGGGGGGGTTTTCAAACAACCGCCTCCAAAATTTCAATTCTCATAACTTTTAAGGGGGGTTCCAAAAAAACCGCCTCCAAAAGTTCAATTCTCATGACTTTTAAGGGGGGTTTTGACAAACCGCCCCCAAAAGTTATGAGAATTGGGCTTTTAGGGGGGGGTTTCCAAAAACCGCCTCCAAAAGTTCAATTCTCATGACTTTTAAGGGCGGTTCCAAAAAAACCGCCCCCAAAAGTTCAATTCTCATGAATTTTAGGGGGGGTTTTGACAAACCATCCCCAAAAGTTATGAGAATTTGACTTTTATGGGGGGTTTTCCAAAAATCGCTCCCAAAAGACAAATTTCAGGACTTTTGGGGGCAAATTAAAAAAAAAATGCCCCCAAAAGTCCAATTTCCATGACTTTTAGGGGCGGTTTTAAAAGACCGCCTCCAAAGGTCTGAAAAAACTTTTAGGGGGGGTTTTACCAATACCCCCACAAGCCAAAACCTCCCCTAAAGGGCTATTTTGTTGTAGTGATTAGGTTGATAGTTGGGACTATGTATCACTCCCCATTGGTCGACGGATAGATATAGAATTATCCCAATTGGAGGAGGACCAATAAAGTATTTCACCAGACTACGACCACATATCAGATCTCGTACAACCAGTTTCGATTAATATTTTTATATTTTTGACAACTAGTTGTGTCAAATTAGCTGTGTATATTTTTTATAATTTTGACAACTAGTTGTGTCTAATTAGTTGACTGAAACGTTGGCACTATATTTTCTCCACGGCACATATACGCAGTGGTTTCCCTGAGACACAATGCATGGTGCAGCGACTAATGGCTGGCACATTGCTTAGAGGGGAAGCAAACCCTAAATGTCCCATTACGGGAATCTGAGGCCAATGATTTTCTGATTGGGTCAATGGTTATAAAAGGAGAATATTTGAACCAGGTTTCCCATTAAGCAAATAGAAAAGGGTATACATATGAAGATTATAGACCAGGTGAGATTGTATACCATTATAAAAACTTAGTTATTGGCACAAACCTCCAACTGCAAACAATCCCAAGGAAGAACTCGTGAAAGGCATGATACTTATTTCCTTACTACGAGCACGAGAGGTTGAAAGAAACCCTTGGTATTCGAGGTGATCCTAATGGTCTAGTCGAATGACCATAGGTAGGTAATTTGGTATGTGGTTTGCATGTTTTATTGTGTACTATGTTATAGGTATGTGGTGTACATTAATGCTATGATTTTGTTTCGTGGTCTCATTGAGTATTGACATTAATATTTTTACTATTGCATCCAAACATTGATAGCTTTATAGATTGATATATTGCAGACTTGGTACAACTTGATAAATTGCACAAGTTTCGTCACGGATTTGTTTTCTTTGTTTTTTTCTCCCATGTAAGTAAACCATAATATCTACATCCTCATGCCCATTTTCATGCTCACTAGCACCATCACCATATCCATGTTCATTATCACTATCCCCATGGTCATTATCGCCATCACCATGCCACCATGAACATCACCACTGTTCTCTTCCTACCCATATTGTCACCCTCCCCCAAGTAGAGTTAAGGACTCGAGACTTATCTAAGATGCCCAAGACTTGATCATGGTGTCCATATTCAAATTGAATTCCAAATACTCCTATGAGAGGGATTCTTTCATGGTGTTTGAGCTCAAGAATGTTAAGTTTGGAATAAAATCCATTGTCCCCCCAACCATGTTTATTCCTTAACACGTATTTATAGTGCACAAAACCTACTAATGGAACTTGTATCCCAGTTAGATGTTAAATACCCCCTAGAAAGTTCTCATTTTCTAGTTAAATCACTTTTCCAATGCCCTTTTGTTAGGACAGTAATCCATACTTAGTACCATAGTCCATAACCATAGTCAAATTTTTATTGCTCATGTGCTTAATTACACCATAGTTTGGACTAGGTGACTTTAGTTGGTCAAATACCCACATTTGAGAGTGTTCACACCCACTTCCAAGCAAACTAGTTCACCCAACCTCCTGTTTTGTCCACAAGTGCGCCCTCATTAAATGTTGGAGCACTCTCTCTCCTTGATTTGGGGAATTTCTGTTGACTAGGGGCGCTAGGGTGGATTTTGCCCAATTTTGGCTAGATTTGGAGAATTTATTGCTCCCTTGGTCCTCCCAAACACCTCTACTTGCTCACCCACGCCTGCCTTGGCCTCATTTATGACCCAGCATGCTTCAGCCACCTTCACACCTGAATTCGTGACTGTTTGGGATGATTAGGACTGAGTTGGACCCACCACGGGGGGATTCAGGCCAATTTGGCAATTTTGACTTGTACACTCATCTTGAGATATCTAATGCTCTCCAATTTCTCATGGATGTAATAAAACTTGTTCTTAACATTTTCACATGTTAGACAGTCAGTTAATGAAAAGATTAAGCTCACACCATGTGTAAAATTGTCTCCTTTTTCAAACTTTTTCACTGTTTTTGCAAATAATTCGATTTTGTGAGGTTCTCCATAGCTCCTAGATCTTACTGTGATCAAAATACTCACATGGCATCAGATCCATTGTGGATTTAGTGATTTGTAGGTCAATATTGAGCATTGAAATGCATTCTAGAGAGGATTTCCAGATAAAAATTGAGTGTTTTTTGCAGGTGTTTCAGTAGCTTTCTAACCATTAATGCAGCAGTAATGGAAGCAAACCAAATGTTGCTCACACCCTTCAATTTCTTCGATTGGAAGGCTGAAATGGTTATCAAACTGAGATCTAAGGGTCTCTATAGAGTAACCATGGGCACAGAAGTGGAGCCAAACTCTGCTGTGGAGAAAGCAAAGTACTACAATCGACTTGATGAAGCTTATGGATTGCTATTCCTGAGCATTTCGAGGGAACTCTTGTTTCATACAAATAGTTTGACAACCCCCAATGAAGTATGGGTGAAGCTAGAATCACTCTTTGGGAAAACTGATGAACTGAGAGGCCACCAGCTTGAAAATGAGCTCATTAGCTTGAGCCCAGCGCATTTTGAAACCATCCAGGAGTTCTTCACTAAGTTCAAGTCACTAGTGATTCAACTGCAACAATGTGGAATTGTTAAGAAGGAGGAACAATTGATTCTGTCCATCCTTTCGAAGCTAGGCCCAGAATTTTCTGTATTTGTTAGCACATTTCACTCAGCCAAGATGACCCTTCGAAATTGGCAAATGCCATCACTAGCTACCTTCATGGAGTGTCTCACTTAGGAGCAGGACAAACTAGTTCAGATGGGCACCATAAAATCAAAGGACCAAGCACTGGAAATGGGTGTTTCAAATTCCAACAAAGGCAAGCAGAAAGCCAAGAATTCGAAGCAGCCAGAGAAGAGGAAGTTTGACAAGACCAAGTCTGCAGATGGAGGTTCGAATCTGTTAAAGGAGAAGGACAAGAAGGGAAAGGAAAAGACCAAATGCACCTATTGTCATAAGGGATGGCATCCAGAGAGCTCATGCATGAAGAAAACCATTGACTCAATGGCGCAGCTGCTGGAGAAGAACAAAATCCCAGTCCCTAAGGGCGCAAGGAAGAAAGAGAGCACCTCAAATCCTGACAATAAGGAGAAATGTCATGCTTTGGTAGCAGGTATTTCGAATCCCTCATCCTTTATCATTGATTCAGGAGCTTCCAAACATATGGTTTCATCCAGAGAGCTCTTCTCTTCTATGCATTCGAATGGTGGCCCAACAGTTCGAATGGGAGATGATTCAGAAATCCAGACCAAGGGGATTGGTAGGATTGACATGGAGCATGGCTATTTCAATGATGTGCTCTATGTACCTTCATTGGCTGCAAATTTGCTATCATTTTATCAAATGACCCATACAGGAGAATCCAAGAGAGTAACATTTACTCCTGATTTGGTAGAAATCTCAAAAATTTCTTCAAATCAAGTTGTGGCAGTAGGGTATGCTGATCATGAAGAGAGAATGTACAAATTCTCCAATTTCATTCCAAATTCTAGTGACCGTGCTCTTGTCTCTCATGCCAACGAGACCTCCAAGTTGTGGCATGAAATATTTGGCCACATGAACTACAAATATCTCCAGACATTGCACAAGGACGAGATGGTGGAAGGGCTTCCAGAAATCAAATCTTCAAATGGTGCATGCATTGGTTGTGTAGTTGGAAAGCATCCTGAGCGCAGCTATGAGAAGGGAATGGCAAGGAGAGCCACTCAACCATTTGGATTGGTACATTCATACCTCATTGGTCCTCTTCCCACTCCATCATATGGTGGATCAAGGTATGTACTCACATTCATAGATGACTACTCTCTATTCTGATGTGTTTACTTCCTTTAATTGAAATCAGAAGTGTTTGAGAAATTGAAGATTTGGAAGGCCTTAGTGGAGAATCATAGTGGTCATAAGATAAAGATCCTTAGGACTGATAATGTAAAGGAGTATGTGAATAATAACATTCAGCATCTTTGTGAGGAATGTGGCATCCAAATGCAACATTCAATCCCCTACACACCTCAGCAAAATGGTGTGGCAGAGAGGAAAAATAGATCTCTCAAAGAGATGGCCACTTGCATGATTGAAGCTAGGGATCTAAGCCCTAAGATATGGGATGAAGCCATCAATTGTGCTGCATATATTCAGAACAGATCCTTTCACAAATCAGTCAAAGGAAAAACCCCCTATGAGCCATGGTTTGGCCAAAAACCAAATGTGTCAAATTTCAGAATTTTTGGGTCTAGAGCATGGGCTCGAATTCCATCAGAAAAGAGAAAGGCTTTGGAGCCACAAAGCAGATAATGTATCATGGTTGGATATGGTGAAGACACAAAGGGCTATAAGCTCTTTGACACATCCACACTCAAAAATTTCATTGAGAGAAGTGTGCAATTCGAAGAAGAGCCAATTCCTGATTTTGAGCTTGCACCGGGGGAAAGCTCTTCTCCTCCTCACCTTAATGAAATTAGTGATGATTCCACTTCTGATTTTTCTGATATTTCTGAAGATGACATGGCTGAAGATGAAATTGCTGTACATGAGTCACCATCAAGGCCCAAGTGAGCTGAAAAAATCATACAAGCTGCAGGTGAATTGGCAGGCAATCCCCAAGAGCCTATGAAGACTAGATCTCAAACAATCAATGCTTCTTTTGCAAATGAAAGTGAACTTGCTGATCACTATTATATGATGATTGGATCTAATCAAACATCATATCAGGAATCTCATCATGATCCAAGGTGGAGAACAGCAATGCAAGAAGAATTCCAATCTCTCCAAGAGAACAAAACATGGGATTTGGTGCCTCTTCCTCCCAAGAGGAAACTTGTGCAATGTAAGTGGATTTTTCGAACCAAACCTGTTGCTGATGGTTCTGATCTGAAGTATAAGGATAGGTTAGTGGATAAGGGCTACTCACAAATCCATGGTGTGGATTATACAGATACCTTTGCACTGGTTGCAAAGATGGACTCAATTAGACTAGCTCTAGCCATGGCAGCTAGTAAGGGTTGGGAAGTTCACCATATGGATGTTAAAAGTGCATTCTTGCATGGTGAGCTACAGGAAGAGATCTATATGCAGCAACCTGAAGGATTCCAAGAGGATCCCACACTTGTTTGCAGGTTGAAGAATTCACTCTATGGACTCAAGCAAGCCCCCAGGGCTTGGTATGCCAAAATGGATGTTTTTTTGCTCTCAATTAGTTTCTGTCGATGCAAGTCTGATCCAAATGTTTATTTGAAGCAATGTGATGATAATTTGCAGGTCATTGTACTGTATGTTGATGATATTTTAATTACAGGGAGCTGCAACAAACAAATTGGCTCAATTAAAGCTTCTTTGCACAGTGAATTTGCCATGAGCGACCTAGGATTGCTAAGGCAATTTTTGGGTTTGGAAATTGAGCAATCTGAGAGAGGTATATTGCTGAGTCAACCTAAGTATGCTTCAGCCCTTTTATTGAAGTTTAAAATGGCTGAATGTAAGGCAGCCAAGTGCCCATTCCTTTCAGGCATAAAACTAGGTGAATTTGAAGACTCTCCATTGGTGGATTGCACACTCTATAGGCAGCTAGTTGGAAGCTTGTTGTACCTTACACATACAAGACCTGATTTGTCTTATGTTGTAAGTGCTGTAGAAAGATATATGCAGCAGCCACATGAGATCCATTGGAAGGCATCCAAAAGGATCCTTCAATATGTCCAAGGAACAAAGAGCTTTGGGGTACACTATGCAGCTGGTTCTTCACTACAACTAGCTGGATTTTCTGACTCCGATTGGGCTGGAGATCCCATTGATAGAAAGTCCACTTCAGGTTTTGTTTTTATGTTTGCTGAAGGTCCCATTTGCTGGTCAAGTAAGAAACAGCATACCATTTCACTTTCATCAGCAAAGGCCGAGTACAGGGCAGCAGTGAACGCAGCCACACAGTGTGTTTGGTTGCAAGGCATCCTTTGGGAGTTTGGTGTTGCTATTGATTCTCCAACCAACATTTGGGTGGATAATCAAAGTGCCATCAAGATATCTACTGATCCAGTACAGAAGCAAAGAACAAATCACATTGAAATCCATATGCACTACATTCGGGGCTTGGTGCATGACAAGGTGATTTCCTTGCAGTATTGCCCATCCACCAAGCAAACTGTAGATATTTTCACCAAGTGTTTTACTGAGAAGACATTCACTCACTTGAGAGATTTGCTTGGAGTGAGTGATGGATGGTGATTACTACAATTTAATTGCAGGTTTATCCCCATGTCCATTTTAGAGGGAAGTTTTTATCCCATGTGGTTTTACTTCTTGTCCTTGGTTTATATGGATAAATAAAAATTCTGTTTGTAATGAGGTGACTTGAGCCTTTGTTGCCAAGGCCTCCCACTTATTTTCATGAGTTGTACTAAGTTCTGGTTAAGGGGAGGTGTTAGAACAATAATCCATACTTAGTACCATAGTCAAATTTTTATTGCTCATGTGCTTAATTACACCATAGTTTGGACTAGGTGACTTTAGGGGGTCAAATACCCACATTTGAGAGTGTTCACACCCACTTCCAAGCAAACCAGTTCACCCAACCTCCTATTTTGTACACAAGTGAACCCTCATTAAATGCTGGAGCGCTCTCTCTCCTTGATTTGGGGAATTTCTGTTGACTAGGGGCGCTAGGGTGGATTTTGCCCAATTTTGGCTAGATTTGGAGCATTTATTGCTCCCTTGGTCCTCCCAAACACCTCTACTTGCTCACCCACGCCTGCCTTTGCCTCATGTATGACCCAGCATGCTTTAGCCACCTTCACACCTTAATTCGTGATTGTTTGGGATGATTAGGACTGAGTTGGACCCACCTAGGGGGGATTGAGGCCAATTTGGCAATTTTGACTTGTACACTCATCTTGAGCTAGCTAATGCTCTCGAATTTCTCATGGATGTAATAAAAACCTATTCTTAACATTTTCACATGTTAGACAGTCAGTTAATGAAAAGATTAAGCTCACACTGTGTGTAAAATTGTCTCCTTTTTCAAGCTTTTTCACTGTTTTTGCAAATAATTCGATTTTGTGAGGTTCTCCATAGCTCCTAGATCTTACTATGATCAAAATACTCACACCTTTGTTGGAATGGGATTAGCCTGCATGAAGTACGGAAGCCGACAGCTACAAAGAAGGATGATCCGTGGAAGAAAGGGTCATTCACAGAGAACAAGGAACCAACGAAAGCACGAAAGTGGTTTAGGTTGTTAAAATTGGTCATGTGGACCGTTTTTGTAACCACTTAGTTTCATATAAATAGGAGTATGATTGTATGCCTAAGGGTATCCATCCTTTGATGATTGATCCTTTATTTTGGTATAGACATAGTTGAACTATTTTGTATCTGCGATAACATGTTTTGACTATTTTTGCAAAGATTATTCCGCAGGTTTTGATGAATGCATGAAGATGTTCGATTATGGTTTTATCTTTTGTCTTTTTTTCTACTAAATGATGAATACAAGTGTTTGCGAAATGTTTAATACTCTATGGTTTGGTGATTGTTGTTCATGCAAATGAGTAGTTTGATCATGTTGATGCGAGTGTCCATGGTGTATTGAATCTGTGAATGATGAACATGCAAATGATGAATTGTTAGCATAACGCGAAGGCATAATCTCTGGTTTCTGCTATTGTAATGTGTGTTTAATGCATGTCTTTCTCCCACTGCGGAAACTTGGTTCCTGCAGCCCCCTTATCCATCTCGGGTGAGACTTCACTCGCTCTGTGAGTGTTGCTAGACAGGGTTAAACCTTTCTGGGCTGGTGTTTAAGGGAGTTTGGTTGATGTTTGTTGACAACAGTGAAAAGTGAACTCATGTCGATAGATAATGTTTCAACAAATGGTTTCGTTGTGAAATGAAGATCGCCCAAAACCTAATGCAAATCCATTCAACCAGCGGCACTACTAGTTGAATCCAAGGTACACGGAATGGGTGCAAGCCGAGATTGAAAGAATGATGGAAGAAGGAATTATAGAACCGATAGAAGAATCAAAGTGGATCATCCCGATGGTGTTCCAGGATAAGAAAACTAGCGAAGTCCAAATATGTGTCGATTTAAGGAAGCTGAATGATTCCTTCCTACACGATCCATTCCCGACACCATTCATGGGTGAGGTGCTTGAAGGAGTAGGAGGTCAGGAAATATACTCTTTTACGGATAGGTTTCTAGGTTATCACTAGATCAAAGTCGCGAAGGAAGATCGGCACAAGACTACATTCATCACAGAATGGGCATGCTTTCAGTATAAAATGATGTCATTTGGACTGAAGAATGCTCCAGCAATTGTTACAAGATTAGTAGTTTAGGCATTCAAATATTACATTCATAAATTTCTTGATGTCTATATAGACGATTGGACAGTGTATGGGTTGGTCAAGGATCACGTCGCAAACCTGAGGCTAATGCTGGAGTGATGTCGACAGCAACAGATTTCATTGAACCTAAAAAGGTGCATCTTCTATGCTCCGTTTGGGATTTTGCTAGGACACATTGTCTGCAGGGAAGGGATGCTAGTAGACCCAATGAAGATTTCAATTATTTTCAACCTCCCACCGTTGATAACAGCCAAGCAATTGAGAGCAATGTTGGGACACGCGGGCTACTAAATGAAGTTTATCAAAGGGTATGCAGCAATCACGGCACCAATGGAGAAGTTGTTGAAGAAAGACGGCAAGTTTGAGTGGAATGAAGAGTGCCAAAAGAGTCTAGACATATTAAAAGCAAAGATGGTCTCTGCACCCATACTTGCATTTCCAGATTGGATGAAGGAGTTCCATGTTCACGTCGATACGTCATCTTTTGCATTAGGAGTCATCTTGTACCATTCAGGAGAAGGCGACATTGACCACCCGATAGCCTTCGCAAGTAGGAAGTTTTCTAATGCGGAGAAGAATTATATGACCACGGAAAGGGAAGGGTTAGAGATGGTCTACGCCTTACAGAAATTCTGACACTACCTCTTAGGGGGCCATTTTAAAATGTTCATTGATCATTCCGCACTAAAATACCTGGTGAACAAGCCTGTGCTGGGGGGGAATATCTATCGATGGATGTTACTCTTCCAGGAATTTGATTTTGAGATAATCGTAAATCCTGGATGACTAAATGCAGGACCCTACCACCTGTCACGGATAGAGTCCTGGGAAGAACCAAGGAGGATTGATGAAGGATTTTCGAATGCTCGGTTGTTCAGGTTCGGAATGGTCGATGACCATTACGAACAAATCATTCAATTTTTAGCGACAAGGGAGGAACCAGACTCGGTTTCACTACCAACCAGAAGAAGCAGCTAGTCGTCAGAGCTACATATTTTCAATTGATTGCAGGGAAATTGTATAAGATGGGGCCAGATGAGATACTTCGACGATACGTCCTTCCACATGAGCATGAAAATATTTTAGCGGAAGCTCATGATGGGATCGTTGGAGGACACTATGGAGGATGTGCAACTGCTAGGAAGATCCTTCCAGCATGATTTTGGTGGTCAACGATGCATGGAGATTCCGTGGACTATGCCAAGAGTTGCGATGTATGTCAATGGACAGGGAAGCCATCACAAAGGGATGAAATGATGCTAGTAACCCAATTGACACTGCAGGATTTCGACAAGTGGGCAGTTAACTTCATGGGACCCATCAACCCACCAGGAAAAAGAACAGGGTCGCCCTACATAATCATTGTGACAAACTACTTGATGCAATGGGCAAAATCTGCACCAGTGAGAGATTGCTCAGCTATGACTGCAGCAAGATTCCTCTTCGACAATGTGGTCACCAGGTTTGGGTGCCAAAAAATACTAATGAATGACCAAGGGACTCATTTTGTTAATCAGAAGATCGCAGCGATGACATAGGAGCTTCAAATTCAGCACAAGAAGAGCACCCCCTATCACCCTCAAGCGAATGGACAGTTGAGGTGTTCAATAAGATATTGGAGCATGCACTCACTAAGGTGTGTAATGCAGACCAAGATGATTGGGACTTGAATATTCTCATGATACTTTGGGTGTATTGCACAACATGTAAACGACTGACTAGCCAGACCCCGTTCAAGCTCATTTACAAATGGGAAGCAGTCATGCCGATGGAGTATATTGTACCAAGTTTGCGCATCGCAACAGCCACAAGAATGAGTGATGACAAGGCATTGGAGGAACGGTTGGCACAATTGGTATAGCTCGATGAGGATCGGTTAATCGCAGGGTTTCATCAGAAAGTAGAAAAGGATTGACAGGAGGCTTGGCACAATCAACATGTTAAACAAAAGCACTTTCAGTGCGGTGATACAATTCTGCTATATGACAGTAAGTTTTCTAAGCACCCAAGTTACAATTGCATTGGTTAGGTCCCTACATCATAAATTTTGTCACTGACGGAGGTGTAGTGCAGCTACAAAGTTTAGATGGGGTATTGTTTCCTAAGTTGGTAAATGGGAATCAGTTGAAACCCTACTGCCATGATTAGGGGCATAGCAGTTGAGAACCAGAGGAATTATGAAAAAAAAAGAAAGAAGAAAAAAGCAATTATGACAAAAAGTTGTGACATGGCCAACTGGGTCGCTTGTCAATGCTTCGCACGTTTAGCATGAGGGAGTCAAATTCGAGCATGATTACTATCGATCAGCATCACCGGAAGACGGTGGAGGAGTATGATGACAAAATTGGCGGGATATGGGAAATATTTCGCAAATGATTCAAGAATCAGACGTCCAGGACACGAGTAGCAAGCATAAATACAGGTAGAAAAGGTCAGTTGAGCAAGGAAGTATCTGTAAGTCGAAAGAAGAGATTTAGTAAGATACATGACACAAGTTGGTAAGGTCATGAGTTGAGTGAGAAATTCCAAGGAATCTGTGGAAATGATCCATTTCATTTCGCGCAGCAGCACTCCAGGTGCACTAAGGGAAAGAACGACGAGTGTACATGAACAATCATCAAAGGAAGCGACGCAGAAAATAAGGAGGAACGAAGATGAGGTCTCAACCGAGATGTATAAGAGTGTGGTAGTAGTTAGAAGAACTGTGGTCCCTACGACCACCAAAACACCAAGGGCGGAGGCACACTGGCTCCAACAGCAGACGGCCAAATGTGCGAAACAGATGTGCCAGAGCAGTTGGCATGTTTCACAATTTGGTGGCGTAGATGACCTTTTCCCCACCCCGTAGCAACCTTGAAGCGCAAGAGTCGGTGCAGAAGGAGTAGATGATAAAGGTTTCCATAGGATGGAGGATAAGTTCTAGAAGTACACAACAGCGAACCAGAGGTTCTAGGAGTTATTCAAGAATTACATAATAGCTTTATCCAGATGACAAGAACAGCTTCAGAAGTTTAGCATAGCAAAGGATGAGAACAGTACCAGAGGTGTCCAGCTGAGTTGGCTCGAGGGCGAACCACAAGTTTGTGTTGGGGGCCTATTTGCATGGGATTAGTCCGCATGAAGTGTGGAAGCCAACAGCTACGAAGAAGGACCATCCACAGAAGAAAGGGTCATTCACGGAGAACAAGGAGTCAACGAAAGCGCGAAAGTGGTTTAGGTTGTTAGAATTGGTCACGTGGACCGTTTTTGTAACCACTTAGTTTCATATAAATAGGAGTACGATTGTAAGCCTAAGGGCATCCATCCTTTGATCATTGATCCTTGATTTTGTTATCGACATAATTGAACTACTTTGTATCTGTGATAAGATGTTTTGATTGTTTTTGCGACGATTATTCCGTAGGTTTTGATGAATGCATGAAGATGTTTGATTATGGTTCTATCTTTTGTCTTTGTTTCTGCTAAATGATGAATACAAGTGTTTGCGAAATGTTTAATACTCTATGGTTTGGTGATTGTTGTTCATGCAAATGAGTAGTTTGATCATGTTGATGCAAATGTCCATTTTGTCTTGAATCTGCAAATGATGAATTGTTGGCATAATGCGAAGGCATAATCTATGGTTTCTGCGATTGTAATGTGTGTTTAATGCATGTCCTCCTCCCACTACGGAAACTTGGTTCCTGCAGCCCCCTTATCCATCTTAGGTGAGACTTCACTCACTCTGCGAGTGTTGCTGGAAAGGGTTAAACCTTTCTGGGCCGGTGTTTAAGGGATTTTGGTCGATGTTTGTTGACGACGGTGCGAAGTGAACCCCTGTTGATAGACGTTGTGCATTGATAGTGAGGCTTCGAGCCATATGATAGGTGCTCATGATATGTTTTCCGAGATGACTGAGACCAGCTTGAGTCTTGAGGTAATCTTGGGTGATGACACTATTGTGAGATGAGTTGGGTGAGGGACTATTACCTTTCAGAGGGAGTCTATGTAGTCCATGACATTGAGGGATGTCTTGTACATCCCCGGGCTCAAGAAGAATCTTGTTTCAGTTTCCACTATTGAGGACAAGGGCTTTGGAGTATATGTTGTAGATGGGAAAGTGTATGTGTTTCCATAGTAGGAGGACCATCTACTTCATGTGCCATTGGAGTTAGATGTGGGAAACTATACAAGCTTCTCTTCCAACCTCACCATGGATTGGCTCATACTAGCAGTAGCACTGAGATGTGTGAGTTGTGGCACAGGAGGATGGGCCACCTTCATCATTCAGCTTTGACATTGGTTAGGGAGATGTCTACAGGTTTACAAGATTTCAACACAGAGAAGGCTGGTGTATGTAGAGGGTGTGCTTTAGGAAAGTACACCAAGACTATTTTTTTGAGCAGTGATACTAGATCAAGTGGAGTAATGGATTTGATACATTCTTATTTATGTGAACCCATGTATTCTGCTTCATTGATAGGATTTGAGTATTATATCAGTTTCATTGATGACCACTCCAAGAAGACCTGGATCTACTTTCTGAGAAACAGACAATCTCAGGAGTTCTTGAAGAGGTTCCAAGAGTTCAAATCTCTTGGGGAGAACCAAACAGGGAGGAAGATTCAGGCACTTAGGTCAGATAATGGGGATGAGTATACCTCCAAGGAGTTTAATGAGCTTTGTAGACAAGAGGGCATCAGGAGGCAGTTGACAGTTCCTTATACTCCACGGCAGAATGGAGTTGTTGAAAGGAAGAATGGGGCAATAGTGGGAGCAGCTAAAGCCATGCTGCATGATTAAAGTATTTCTTTCTTTCTATGGGTGAGGCCTATAGTACTGTTGTTTATGTGAATAATAAGAGTCCACATCGAGCATTAGGGTGTAAAACTCCTGAGGATATGTTCACTAGGAAGAGGCCTGAGATAGGTCACTTCTGTATATTTGGATTCCTTACATATTCTCATGTCCCCTCTGAGAAGAGGACAAAGTTAGATCCCAAAGAAGAGAAAGGAATATTTTTGGTTATGATGAAACTTCGAAGGCCTTCCGCTTATACTTTCCTGCACAGATGAAAGTTGTGGTGAGGAGGGAGGTAATATTTGAGGAGGAGCGAGCCTTCAGGAAGTCTTATGATTCATAGATGGAGCAGCAGTAGGATACTACTCCATAGGTGATTGTATCTCAAGGTTCAGCAAGTCAAAGTATAGGGTCATGGGTCTCAGGGGTGACTTGGTCATAGGTTATAGGTTCATCAGTTTGAAGTACTCAGTCTACAGGGACTTATGGTACAGGGATAGGTTCATGGATCATAGGTTCACAGGTTTCACCTTCATATGATTCAAGCGGTACAGGTTCAGGATCACCAAGTACATGATCTCAAGCCATAGGTACTTCTTCAGGGAGACATATGTTAGATGAGTAGGTTCAAGAGGAGGGCCTACCGCAGGAAGCTACTTCCAAGAAACGTAAGCCAAGTTGGCTTAATGAACTTGTGAAGGAAGCTCAGGCTTATGAGGGGCCACCCAGGAGGGAGGTTAGAGAGAGCACAACACCAGAGAAATTTTCCAGCTATATGGTGATGGTGACTAGCTTATGTTATTCTAAGCCTACTACATTTGAAGAGGCTACCCCACATTAGGTTTGGAGAGATTCCATGAAGGAAGAATAGAAATCCATCATGAAGAATTATGTGTGGGAGATTTTTCCGAGACCAGAGGGGAAGTTAGTTGTGACTTCCAAGTGGCTCTTCAAAATAAAACATGTCACTGATGGTAGTGTTGAGAAATACAAGGCTAGATTTGTAGTGCATGGTTTCTCTCAGGTGGAGGGAGTTGACTACGATGAGACTTTTTCCTCAGTGGCAAGATACTCTTCCATTCGATCAGTGATTTCTATTGCTGTGGAGATGGGTTGGAGCATTCATCGAATAGATGTAAAGACAACATTTCTAAATGGTATAATGGAGGAGGAGGTATATATGGAGCACCCTCAGGGATTTGAGGTGCATGGGAGAGAGTCTCATGTATGCAGGTTGAAGAAGGACCTTTATGGGCTGAAGCAAGCTCCAGGAGCTTGGTATTCTAAGATTGATGCTATTTGCAGGAGTTGGGATTCCAAAAAAGTGAGGCAGATCCAAACCTCTACTTCATTGTAGTTGGTGAGGTTCCACTTATTCCGATACTGTATGTAGATGAATTGATCATTACATGGACAAAGAGACTCATGGTAGAATGCAAGAAAGATCTTGCATCTTGCATCGGAGTTTGAAATGAAAGACATTGGACTAATGCATTACTATTTGGGTTTGGAGGTTTGGCAGGAGCCTGGGCATATCTTTCTGGGACAGGGAAAGTATGCCACGGACATTCTGAAGAGATTTCAGATGGAGGAGTGCAGGCCCATGACTACACCCATGATCACCAACTAGAGGAATCTTCATGCTTCTGAGGGAGAGTTGGTAGATCCGACATTGTATCGTCAGTTCATTGGTTCTGTGATGTATTTGTCCAACACCAGGCCAGATAATTGTTTTGCAGTGAATACTTTGAGTCAGTTCATGATAGAGCCTCAGAGATTTCATTGGATAGCTACAAAACATGTATTGATATATTTGCGTGGTACAGTTGATTTTGGTATGGACTACATGAGAGGAGATGGAGTGAGGTTTTTTGGATATACTGATTATGATTGGGTAGGTAGTGTGTCCGACCGGAAGAGTACATCTGGTGATGAGGTTGATTCAGTTTGCATTTATTGTTGAGATTTAGCGTTTAAATCAGACTGCTATCCAATCGTGTAGGAATTAATCAATTAGTTACACTTTATAGTACATTTTTTGTTGGTTAAAATCCCAATTTTTGCACATTTTAGAGTTCAATTTCATTTCTTTAAACCCTGTTTCAGTACATTTGCTGTTAGTCAAGATCTCAAGCCTGTTTCAGTACATTTGTTGTTAGTCAAGATCTCAATTTTGCTGTTAGTCAATATCCCAATTTTTGGGCATTACAGAGTTCAATTTCATTTCTTAAAAGCCTCTTCGAAAAAGCCTTTTTTTGCTGTAATGCTTGGACCTTGTTGTACCCGTTCTTCACTTAAAATAGCTTTTGTGTTATCCAGGTGCCCAAAAAGTGTATGTTTCTGCGTTTTAATCATCAAACAAATCATAATAATGTGTGAACGAAAGTTTCATATCCATTTTATTTAAGTTGGGATGAAATTGCACATCAGGTTACGAAATCGGGCTAATTGTATACATTATTTCATTCCATTCTATGATGTATTTATTCATTAAGTATGTACTTAAAAAGAAGATGATGAGATAGATGAATTCATTGAGATAGGTTGTGATCTGAAATTGTTTGCTATTTTTTCTATAAAACACATATTTTTAATTTAAGTTGCCATTTATTATGATCTCTCAGTTTTAATTTATTTTTCACAATTACTTTAGTTTCAGCATTACACACAGGTATATATATACTTGTAAAATAAAATGTAAATGATTGTTTCATTTAACTGTTTTGATTTTAATTGGTTGTAAATATGCACTTTAAGACTCAGGGATGGAGTTTAATGGAAAAAAGTTTATTGGGCAAATACAAATAATGTAAAACAAATTTTTTGGTAAAATATTTAAAATTTCTTAAAGGAATGGTTAAAACTGTAAAATTTCATTTGTAAATTGTATTTGAAGAATATATGATTCGGTCACAACCGTCAATTGGAACTGGATTTCTTCCTGTTCTCTAATTAAAAAACAAGGGTTGCTATCTCATGGGCTATCAATACTCAAATTTTATCCACTGAATTTCTTCCTATTCTCTAATTAAAAAACAAGAGTTGCTATCTTCATGGGTTATCAATACTCAGAAACAATATACTTTGAATGGGTGATTTTAAAATTTCATTAATTATAAATATTAAATTTTTATTTTTTATTAATATTTAAAATATTAATAGTAATATTATTTTCTTAATTTTTTTTATATATTTATCAATAAATTTAATTATGCCGTTGTTAATTTTTTTGTGTTGTTAATTTTTTATATTTTAAATAATATCGTCATTTTGTTTATTGTTTTATGTATTTGTTGTTAAATTATAATTAAGTTTTTATATATTTGTTAATAAATTTAATTATGTAGTTGTTACATTTTGTATTTTAAATAATATCAATAAATTTAATTATGTTGTTGTTAATTGCTTGTATTTTAAATAATATCGTCATTTCGTTTTATGTATTTGTTCTTCAAATAAAAAAGTTTCACAAACTTATAGTTTTTTTCTTAAGTTTTTTTTCAATTTTTAAAGATATGATTTTTTTTTGGCATGTTTTTGTTTTGTATATTTTAAGATGTCGTTTAAGGTATTAGTATAGCTTTTTAGAAATAAATTATGGTTAAACATTTCCTTGCATATAAATTTTTAATATAATTGTTATTGTTTAAATTTATTCTAATGCAACGATCCTAAATATTAAAATAATTTATTAAAATTTTAAATTAAAATTTAATAGTAGTGGTCTTATAATAATAGAATATTTAAAAAACTAAAAAAATTAAATATTTATATTTTAAAAAACTTTATATTCAAATTTTAAATAAAAATAGTTATTATGTATATGGTTTATTATGGTAAATATCTTTATTAATATTCAATTTTTAAACATGGAACCATGCATATTAGTTCATATAATCTATGTGAAACTAAATATGAAAGCAAAGCAGTTCATATAATTACTATGTGAAACTAAATATGAAATGTAAAATTAAATAGGTTAGTTATAGATATTGATATATAATGTTTTAAATTAAAATTTAATATATATATATATATATATATATATATATATAATTGTAGTGGTCTTATAATAATAAAATATTTAAAAAATAAAGTAATTAAATATATATATATATATCAAGAAATATTATATTATATGAGTTTTTAAACAAAAATATTAACAAATAACATGTAAGCATTGTTGAAATATTGAAAAGGTGAAGTTTCATTGAAACTGAAATATAATTAGTAAAATCTAAGTATTTTAAAAATATCATGCTTGCTAAATTAAGCATTTATATTTTACTTTCTCTATTACATTTTTTACAAATTCACCATCACAATAAATATTAGAAGAATGAAAGATTCTTGACTTCTTCTCTACATTAGAAGAATGAAAGATTCTTGACTTCTCTACATTCTTGACTTCTTCTCTACATTAGAAGAATGAAAGATTCTTGACTTTTTCTCTTCTCTTTCAGTAGTGTTACAATGTGAAATTTGAGGTTCATTAAGGTTTTTGTCGCATTGTGATGTTTATCAAGGCTTATGTTGCATTGTGAAATTTTACGTTCATCAAGGATTATGTCGCATTGTGATGTTCATCAAGGGTTGCATTGCATTGTGGCGTTCATCAAGGATTATGTCGCATTGTGATGTTCATCAAGGGTTGCATTGCATTGTGGCGTTCATCAAGGGTTATGTCGCATCGCTACAATGTCCAATACGTGGCAGATATGCCAACACAACCCAAGATGCGACATATTCACAATGTGAAATCTGACGTTCATTAAGGTTTGTGTCACATTGTGATGTTTATCAAGACTTATGTTGCATTGTCGCGTTCATCAAGGGGTTATGTCACGTTGCGACAATGCCCGAGATGTGAAATTTGACATTCATCAAGGTTTATGTCACATAGTGATGTTTATCAAGGGTTATGTTGCATTGTGGCATTCATCAAGGGTTAGATGCGACATATTCACAATGTGAAATTTGGCGTTCATCAAGGTTTATGTCGCATTGTGATGTTTATCAAGGGTTATGTTGCATTGTGGCATTCATCAAGGGTTATGTCACATTGCAACAATGTGCAGCATATTCACAATGTGAAATTTGACGTTCATTAAGGTTTGTGTCACATTGTGATGCTTATCAAGGCTTATGTTGCATTGTGGCAATCATGAAGGGTTATGTCGCATTGTGACAATGCCCGAGATGTGAAATTTGGCATTCATCAAGGTTTATGTTGCATTGTGATGTTTATCAAGGGTTGCATTGCATTGTGGCGTTCATCAAGGGTTATGTCGCATTGCTACAATGTCCAATATGTGACAGATATGCCGCCATAACCCAAGATGCGACATATTCACAATGTGAAATTTGATGTTCATTAAGGTTTGTGTCGCATTGTGATGTTTATCAAGGCTTATGTTGCATTATGGCATTCATCAAGGGGTTATGTCGCATTGCAACAATTCTCGAGATGTGAAATTTGACGTTCATCAAGGTTTATGTCACATAGCGATGTTTATCAAGGGTTATGTTGCATTGTGGCATTCATGAAGGGTTAGATGCGACATATTCACAATGTGAAATTTGGCATTCATCAAGGTTTATGTCACATTGTGATGTTTATCAAGGGTTACGTTGCATTATGGCATTAATCAAGGGTTATGTCGCATTGTGACAATGTGCCACATATTGACGATGTGAAATTTGACATTCATTAAGGTTTGTGTCACATTGTGATGCTTATCAAGGCTTATGTTGCATTGTGGCAATCATGAAGGGTTATGTCACATTGTGACAATGCCCGAGATGTGAAATTTGGTGTTCATCAAGGTTTATGTCGCATTGTCATGTTTAACAAGGGTTTCATTGCATTGTGGCGTTCATCAAGGGTTATGTCACATTCCTATAATGTCCAATATGTGACAGATATGCCGACACAACCCAAGCTACGACATATTAACAATGTGAAATTTGATGTTCATTAAGGTTTGTGTCGCATTGTGATGTTTATCAAGGCTTATGTTGCATTATGGCATTCATCAAGGGGTTATGTCGCATTGCGACAATGCCCGAGATGTGAAATTTGACGTTCATCAAGGTTTATGTCACATAGTGATGTTTATCAAGGGTTATGTTGCATTGTGGCATTCATCATGGGTTAGATGCAACATATTCACAATGTGAAATTTGGCATTTATCAAGGTTTATGTCGCATTGTGATGTTTATCAAGGGTTACATTGCATTGTGGCATTCATCAAGGGTTATGTTGCATTGCGAAAATGCACAACATATTCACAATGTGAAATTTGACGTTCATTAAGGTTTGTGTCACATTGTGATGCTTATCAAGGCTTATGTTGGATTGTGGCATTCATGAAGGGTTAAGTCACATTGCGACAATGCCCGAGATGTTAAATTTGGCATTCATCAAGGTTTATGTCGTATTGTGATGTTTATCAAGGGTTTCATTGCATTTTGGCGTTCATCAAGGGTTATGTCGCATTGCTACAATGTCCAATATGTGACAGATATGCCGACACAACCCAAGATGCGACATATTCACATTGTGAAATTTGACATTCATTAAGGTTTGTGTCGCATTGTGATGTTTATCAAGGCTTATGTTGCATTGTAGCGTTCATCAAGGGGTTATGTCGCATTGCAACAATGCCCAATATTTGTTGTTATTAATATATCGACACAACCCAAGATGCAACATATTAATAATAAACACAACCCAATTAAAATAATATTAATAGACACAATTATTTATTGACACAACCCAAGATGCGACATATTCAAAATTAAAAATATCTTTATGAACGTCAACCTCACAATTAACAATATTAAAATTATGATTTTTATATACATTTTTTTTTTATAAAACAAAGTTTCAAAGTTCCTTTTTATAAATCTGAGGCAAATCAAAAATATTTATTTAAAATTTCAATATAAATGAAATAAATAAAAAAATTAATATAAATTAAATAAACAAGAACATTATCAATAATTTCAAGATAAATGAAATAAATAAGAACATTATTATTCAAAATGTCTATACATAAATATTTACATTCCTTTGTATGTGTGTGTATGAGTGAAACTTTTTAAATGTCCCTTTTTGTGAAATTACATCTACATGTAGATATGTTATGTTGTGATGCATTTAAACATAACAAGATACGACGACCATGAAATTAGTCCAGATTGTACACTTGTGTTACACTTCGTTTAATCTTGTTGATCCGCTCAAGGAAGTCCAAAATCCTAGATAATATCTAAACACCTATCGATTCATTAACGTTTGTGTCGCGTTGTGATGTTTATCAAGGCTTTTGTTGCATTGTGGCGTTCACCTTGAGGGTTATGTCACATTGTGACAATGCCCAAGATGTGAAATTTGACTTCATCAAGGTTTATGTCGCATTGTGGTATTCATCAAGGGTTAGATGCGACATATTCACAATGTGAAATTTGACGTTCATCAAGGTTTATGTCGCATTGTGATTTTTATTAAGGGTTACATGTTGCATTGTGGCATTCATCAAGGGTTAGATGCGACATATTCACAATGTGAAATATGACATTCATCAAGGTTTATGTCGCATTGTGATTTTTATCAAGGGTTATGTTGCATTGTGGTGTTCATTAAGGGTTATGTCGCATTGCAACAATGCCCAATATGTGACACATATGACGACACAACTTAAGATGCGACATATTCACAATGTAAAATTTGATGTTCATTAACGTTTGTGTCGCATTGTGATGTTTATCAAGGCTTATGTTGCATTGTGGCATTCATCAAGAGTTATGTCGCATTGCGACAATGCCCAAGATGTAAGAGTTATGTTGCTTGTGGCATTCATCAAAAGTTATGTCGCATTGCGACAATGCTCAATATATGATGAAGAATATATATATATATATTAATTACAATATGAATCAATTAACAAAGAATAGTTTAAGTAAGTTTAAATAGATACAATATAGTTAATAACATAAATAATGTAACTTATAAAATTTATAATTTTATCATTTTTATGTTATTTGAATTTAAAGAAAATAATCATTATACATGTTATTTGATTAATTCTAACATTTTAATTTTAGATATGGATATGATTTTTGTGAAAGTTTTGAAAGTTAATTTTATACATTAGAATATATTGATATGTCATGTATAATTTAAATAATGATGATAATAATGTTAACAAATATTATCTTAGAAATGTCAACCATAGCCAACTATGGTTCAATAAAGTCAACAATGGTCAACAAAAGTTAACAATAGTAAAACAAAGTCAAACATGGCCAACCACTCACAATGTGCCATTTGACATTCATCAAGGTTTATGTCACATTGCGATGTTTATCAATGGCTATGTTGCATTGTGGCGTTCATCAAGGGTTTTTTCACATTGCGGCAATGCCCAATATGTGACGCATATGCCGACACAACCCAAGATACGACATATTCACAATATGAAATTTGACGTTCATTAAGGTTTGTGTCGCATTGTGATGTTTATCAACGCTTATGTTACATTGTGGCGTTCATCAAGGGTCATGTCGCATTGCAACAATGCCCAAGATGTGAAATTTGACGTTCATCAAGGTTTATGTCACATTGTGATGTTTATCAAGGCTTATGTTGCATTGTGGTGTTCATCAAGGGGTTTGTCGCATTGCAACAATGCCCAATATTCTTTTAAGATATTTTCATTATTTAAATAACAAATAATTATTTAATATATTATTAATTATTTAATTAATTAATATCATTATTAACTAAATAAAAATATTAATTAATATTATCATTCACTAAATTATTTTATAATTATTTTGTTTAATTACTTATTATAAAATAATAGTAGTGTTTAATTAGTAATATTGTTTAATTAGACAATATTATTAATCAAACAATTAAAATAATTAAATAATATTAATATATTAATATTTTTAATTAAATAATCATTAATTAAGTAATTAAGTAATATTATTATTAACTAAATAACTATAACATGAATCAAATTATTTTATAATTATTATGTTTAATTAATTATTATAAAATAAAAATATTGTTTAATTAAATAATGTTATTAATCAAACAATTAAATTATGTATTTTATTAAAATTATTAAACAATATTATTCTATTAATATTTCGGAGATATGTGTATGCGCACACCCATTACTAGCAACATCAACATATGTGTAGCCAAATATATGTAGCCACCTCCCTTCGCGAAGGATTGTTATTACTTCCCTGTAATCTTGGATGGGCGGCTCTCCATGGTTTCCATGTCCTGTCGCGGGCTGAGCACACAGTGCATAACCGTTGCGAACCTTCGACACACTTGTTGCCACCCTCCGATCAAAGTGCCCACCGCTTGAACCCACGATTAGCCGCCAATTCATTAATTCATTTACTAAACCATTAGCGTTAAAAATTATTCATTAGCCTTAACGATAACGACTACCATAGAATAAATCGTGGTTGCACACTTGTCATGTGCTCATCGATCTTGATGATCGGCTCGATGGAGACCATCCCCCAAAAAAATAAGATATAAACGCCTAATAACATAATTACTAATTGCTCTACCCGGCTAAATTTCATTTTTAATTAAATTAATTATAAAAAATATAAATTATTGGTTAATTTTCTTTCTACTTATTTTATAACTTAAGTCTTTATCATCCATTCTTCCAAGGGTTACGTCATTTATTTCTTAATTATTAAATATTGATAAATATAATAATTTTCTAACAAATATTTAATTAAAATCTTTTACTTGAGAAATAATTTATCTAAATGTTTCTCATTATTTTATTTTTTTATTACTTTATTTTTCAACTGTATATAAAATATTTTATTTAAATATCATTAGTTAATTATTTATTTTTACCTAATTTTATTAAAATATTGTATTTAAATAACATTAGTTAATTATTTATTTTTACCCAGTTTTATTATTTGACCATAAATCTTTCAATTTTCTTACTTAATAATCTTCCCTAAATTTATTAATTTAACAAATATTTCTTTATTCAATTATACTTAATTCATAGGTTAATTAATATTGTCAAAATTAGAACAAACTTACTTGGCATTGGTGAAACACCTTGACATAAAATGATTTGCCATTTATGTGAGTCCTCTGTTTTTTAAGCTTTTCAAACATAGGAATAATATTTTAAAACAAATCAAGTAATAAAGATCATCATCAGCATCATAATCTTTTTTAATTTGCTACAGCTTTATGTGATCATGAAGATGAATGAAGTGTCACGCCAAAAGCCTAAATAAAAATTAGAACACGCAATAAATCTTTATATTAATTTATATATTTTGTATTGATTTTTAAAATACAATTTTAAGTACTATTTTATATTAAATGATTTTTAATTTTTAATAAAATAATATAATTTAACAACCTTGTTAATAAATAACAATAATAAATATTTGAAAAAGTTCAGCCATTGATTTTCGATAATAACAAGTAAAAAAAATAAAAATAAATACCATTTCATGCACAAGTTTCTCTTGCTTCTGAATTTCATTATTGTCACGCTCGTTGTTTGCTATAGGTTTACATGGATTCAACTACCTATGTAACTTAGTTGCTGCCCACTATTTTCAAACATATCACTGACTTGCTAATCATTGGCCCAAATGTGTCAATTATATCACGGAAAATATAAAGAAATTTGCGGGATCTTGGGAAATCAACCATATCTTATGAGGTCAATACGAAAATCAACCAAAATCTTATTAGGTCAATACGAAAATCAATCAAATCCCTAAAGTTCAAAGAGTCGGGAGCACACGAAGACTTTCGAGGCAAGCTCAGCAGCAGGTGAAGAAATGCAGTTGCGACAATGGTTGGTCATGGAAATGACAGGAGATAGACCGTATGAAAACCTATTGGGCCCAATTGATGATCCATTTTTCCAACCTAACTGCAGGGACTATTCATATTTCAAATGAGAGACTGGTTTTATTTTTAATTTTTCAGAGATATGGAAGTTTTCAGTGCTATTTAAGCGGTACACCAGAGAGAAGACGAATAGTTTACGAGTCAAGCTTGCGTTGGGTTCCGGTCAATGATTTCGTGGGGATTTGACAGGTGGGCTGTCGAAACCAGATAGAAAAAATCATTCATATCGGTGGAAAAATTTAGTACAATGATGTGATTTGGAAGCGATTCGTAGAATATATATGCGTTGAAATCCCTGTGATTTTCACGATGGAAGTTACACGACAATATTGTGTACAGAGATAAATTCCATCACTACATAACTTGGTTTGTAATTTTTGTGTTTTTGAGGGTGCTTGAACGCGCAAGATCTGGGATGGTTTTGGCCCTCGGGTATCGAAGCCCGCTGTGATAGAAAAAAAGGGCCTCGATTAAGTCTACCGAAATATCTGTGAAAGATATTTCGAAACTATTTTCAACCTCAGATGTCATAGAAACCTAATTACCCGCTTCAGATTTCTGAGAATTCCACCTTCGCAACATCTGGTACGCCTGTTTTAAAGGATTTTTTTAATCCTGAACTGACCAGATCGCCGAATTTGGCTTGTCTATAGAGAATTTGCTTTTTGAATGTTTGTTTCGAATATTGTAGCGTTCAAGGTCACACTAGTGCGCCGAAATGTATACATATTTTGAGGCGATCAGATCAGATTGTTTATTGTAAGGACATTGCGGGCTATCATTAATGTTGAATAATCTTTAATGGGAAGGAAAGGATCGCAAGAATCACAGTTGAGTACAGAGGATAGCATGTTTTCGACTTCAGATCAGTCGACCGAAGAGGGAGAGAGCACTTCCCAACTTCATGTGCTGGCCGTGGATGACAGTATTATAGATCGAAAAGTCGTCGAAAAGCTATTGAAGAATTCCTGTTACAAAGGTAATATTGTATGACTGTGATTGATAATTGAAATTTGGTTGTTTTTATGTATGTAAGCATCTCAGCGATTAGGATGATTATTATGTTTGCATGTGTGTGATTGCAGTAACAACAATGGATAGTGGGAAAAGTGCTCTGGAGTTTCTGGGATTAGGAGATGATCACAACGCTGAAAATGTGAGTAAATGAAAGCGGAAGTCTGATTGATTAATGTTTGTCTGGATATATTATGCTCGAGAAAATCTTAATATCATGCAGTAAGCAATGATAAAATTGTTGATTAGATCGGCTTCTTCAATCTTATGTAGTCCAGCGACTTGTTTATGATTCAGGAGCTTGAGGTGAATATGATAATCACGGACTACTCTATGCCAGGAATGTCTGGCTACGATTTGCTGAAGAGAGTAAAGGTATTTTTATTCTTTTCAACGTTTAGAGGACAGAGGATTTTATTTATTCATTTTGATTCGATAGTGACTGACATGAGTATTTTTCATGAAAACTTGCAGGAATCCTCGAAACTCAAGGAGATTCCTGTAGTGGTCATGTCCTCTGAGAACGTATCTTCTAGGAAGAGAAGGTGAAATGCCAATGCTGTCTAAATGTTTTTGTTTACCAGTACTCGTGAAGAAAAATGTTATCATTGTTTGTGCATGATTATATACTTAACGGGCCTGTAAACTGAGCAGATGTCTGGAGGAAGGCGCAGAAGAGTTCATAGTAAAGCCCGTGCAGGTCTCAGATGTAAAACGACTGAGAAGTTATATATGTAGAGTTCACGAATAGGGCAGGTACTCCCATGCTGGGATATTGAATTTAGATTAGTCTACAGACCATTTTTTCCACACAAGAAGCAGTTTATGATATTATTATTCATATTTAACAACATGTCAGCCATCCTTTGCCACCGCTGCCAATACTATCCTTCAAATATGTGTGTGCATGTACAAAAAATAATGAGGAGAAAGCCCAAAGATACCCCATTAGATTGAATTTGAAAGGGGCAAACTCCAAAATATGTGCACGTGATTTTTTCGGCACTTTAACACTCTTTTTTTCCTTGTTCTTATCAATTGATATTTTTCCTTGTTCCTATCAATCGTAATCTCTTTATTGATAAAGAGATGATCAACTTATGCATTACAAACCAAATATGAATGTGTATTTAAACACTTATGGAAACCCTAAAAAATATAACCTAGCTTTTGCATGCATGTAAAGCATGGTGTTGCATATTTTATTAAGTAAACTTCTAAATAGAAACTAAAGGGTGATTCCATGAAGATGGATAACTATTTTAATGTATAGCATTATGTTGGCTTTCCAATGATATTTTTTTCGAAATATACCAATGCCACATATCGTGTCGAATTTTCATTTAATGAAACGTGTGTACTTAAAAATTTGAAAATTTTGAAGAGCAATTAACAAGTAGTTTGTAAGAGCAATTAACAAGTAGTTTGTGTGTGTGCACAATAATTTAACGTTAAAGTAATAATTTTAAAAAATGAAATATGTAAACATGATCTAAGATAGAATACATATTTTTCTTTTAATTTTTCTTGAAAAATTATATTTATTATTATTTTTCTAAACTGACCAATAAATATTTAAGTCGCATTTTGCACACATGTGTGTGTGTGTGTGCACGACATCTTTTGATTTTTTACATAATTTGCAAAACTAAAAATAATCTTTTGAAGAGGATGGGGTTTGTGTATTTTTTCAAATTTTTTAAATGTGTATTTTGAATGTTGTGGATTTATCTTTGAGCTCAATCGAAGTTGTCGGCAACGTTTTTTAGGGCAAGTTTTAGTAGAAATTTGAAAACAAAAGACATGAAAATAAAAATTCATAAATTTTATGTATCTGGATAGAAGATTCATTGATGAATCCAATGGTATCAAGTCCGCTCATTAATGAGAATTTAATGACATGGTTTAACTCTATGGAAGGCAGAAAAAACTTCCATTCTGCAATGAAAAGGGCTCTTGGCCTGTTTTTTAAGCCCTCGATCGAGGGATTAACGATACCTCAATCGAGGGTTTAACAAGACCTCGATCGAGGGTTTGACAGGACCTCGATCAAGGTATTCTCAAGCTCTCGATCGATCGAGGGTTTGTCTGTGTAAAAAAATTTATAAACGAACCCAGGCGAACCCACGAAAGGAGTTGGCAACAATTAATATTTCCAACTACCCTTCCCTCGTAAAAATACCAACCAACTTGTATATAAGCACCAAACAATTAATCAAAAACAATAATTTTACTCATTGCTAGTTTTTTTTTCCATTAGAGCTTTGTCATTTTGATCTTGTTGAATTAAAGCTTTGTCAATTTCATGTTGTTGAATTAGAGCTCATTAGACATGTAAGATTTCTTTGTAGACATATTTCAAGATTTGACACTAACATATTGTTGTTTTGTTGTTTGTTATAACAATTTGAAATTTTTTTTGTTTGTTTTCATTGTAGATTGATGGAGAATTAAAAAAAAAGACAAAGAAAACATGCAAGACAACAAAATGACAATGAATAGCATGAGAAGAATAGAAAATGAATGAGACAACAAAGAGCAAGGTTGAGAGAAGAAGAAGATACACATTTGGTGCAACAAATTCTAATGGAGGACAACCAAAATAAATTATTGAATTACATGCTATCATAATTTAAATATCATGCTACATAATTTACAAAATTAATAACAATTTTCCAATAAGTTTAACTAAATTTCATAATTTAATTTGTTTCATATTTATTTGTATTGATATTCTTATTTATTTCATCTATTTGTTATTTAAATTTCAAAGTTTGCAACAATTTTTATGTTAAATGAACAATTTTCAAGTGGCTCACAAATGTTAAATTGGAATAATTTTCAAATGAAACATGTAAATTTAGATTATATTTTCATGTTAATACATGTACATATTTTTAACTATTTTCAAATTATTTCAAAGTTGCTATCAATTTTCAAATTATGTTTCAAAGTTGCTTTAACAATTTTCAAATTATTTCAAAGTACTAACAATTTTCAATTTTATTGTCCAACAATTTTCAAATGAAATTTGTACACAAGTAGATTCTATTTTCAAGTTAAAATGTAGGTACATGTTTACTATTTTCAAATTTCCAAACTTTACTAACAATTTTCAATATTATTAGAATAATTTTCAAATTAAATGTACACTTGGACATTATTTTCAAGTTAAATTGCACATATTTAACTAATTGCAATTTTTTAAGTTACTAACAATTTCAAGTTAAATGTAATTTCAATTCTTGTCAGAAAATTCAATTTCAAAACAAATGAATGAATATTTTGAAATGAACATGTTGTGATAGTTATGTATTAGTTAGAATTTATTCAATTTGAAAACAAATGATTGAATATTTTCATAGTTATGGTGGTTGGCAATATTTTCATAGTAATGAATATTTGAACACAAATGAATGTTCAAAGAGCTATTTAATTATAATGTTTACTTTTAAAAAATTCCATCAATCACATGTACTTTTATTTACATATAACATGACATATCACCATGATAAGATTAATGATTAGAATCATATATTTTGTTAGGACAAATTGGAAATAATTATTTACAATTTTTGCAACCTTGCATTGATATGTGAAGCATTATTGATAAAAAAAAATCCTTAGATTGCAAATTATGATAAAAATTATAATTTCCATAATTTTTTATTGTTGAAATTGCAAAATCATCAACTATTGAAATTCTAGGGTAAAAGTGTTGTAATCATTTATTCTTTGTGGTGATTTGCAACTTGTATTTTAAATATTTATTTGTTTATTTTATACCATAAAGTTAAAATAATATTTTTCTTGTAATATAAAAGTAAAATGAATATAAATTGCATAAAGAAAATTTGCCCACAATTATATGATGTGATGATTATAAATGATATTAATTTTTATGCCCACAATAATTTTTATCAAGTTATTAATAATTATCTTGAGTTAAATATATACTTGATTTTCAAACTTTACTAATAATTATCAAACTAAATGTACAATTTCAAGTTGCATATACATATTTAATTATTTTGAAATTAAGTTATAAACAATTTTCTTCTTTTAATGTATTTTCAATACTTGTACATTTTTCTCGAGTCGCTAGCAATTTTCAATTTGTTAATTTACATGTACAACAAATTTCAAGTTACTAGCAATTTTAAAGTTAAATGTACAAGTTACTACCAATTTACAAGTTACTACAAAGTTCAAAATTTACTTCTAAAACAATTCTCAAGTTTAATTAAGTTAGCAATTTCAAGTTACTTGAGCAATTTCAAATTTCAAGTTACTTAAGCAATTTCAAATTTCAAGTTACTAGCAATTTCAATTTTTACTTAAAACAATTCTCAAGCTAAATGTATTAGTTGGAAAATTCAATTCACGTGCAATTTTCAATTTTTCAATTTCCACATCAAATTTCAAGTTACTAGCAATTTTAAAGTTAAAAATGTACAAGTTACTATCAATTTCAAGTTACAAGCAATTTCAAATTTTACTAGCAATTTCAAACTTTACTTCTAGAACAAAATTCTCAAGTTTAATTAAGTTAGCAATTTCAAGTTACTAGCAATTTCAATTTTTACTTAAAACAAATCTCAAGCTAAATGTATTAGTTGGAAAATTCAATTCACATGCAATTTTCAATTTTTCAATTTCCACATCAAATTTCAAGTTACTAGCAATTTTAAAGTTCAATGTACAAGTTACTACCAATTTCAAGTTACAAGCAATTTCAAACTTTACTTCTAGAACAATTTTCAAGTTTAATTAAGATAGCAAGGCCGGTGTGTAGGTAATAAACTCCAAACTCAATTAATAAGCTAATAACATTCAATATCATCATTTCCAAAAGAACACATACTCGATAGAAATTTACATATGACAAACTGAATTCCATGCAGGTTCTTTTGGAATGTTTCCCTTGGAGATGTTAATAGATCCATTCCGTGGTATTGTGAGACCATCCCTGGTACGAGGGAATTGCATTATGTTCGAAGTAAAGACATGGGTGACATATTTTCCATTGAAACGAGGAAGTATGCATGTTTTTGTGATTTTTGCATTGATGTAAATGGATGCGGGCTCGATCACTGTCAAAATGATGTATATGTCAAACCATGGAAATATGTATCTCTTAATCCAAAGGGCCCACATCCAATTCCAACATGGCAAGAGATGCACACTGAAGAGGCAATGGTCTCATTAGATCATGATTGAGTTTCTGATATGGTTAGGGAAGGTACAAGAGTCTTCATTAGGTTAATTAGTTCATTATATATTACACATATACAAATGTTGTAGAAATGCACGTAGGACATTTGAATAATATTTGTAATGTATCTTGCAGGTAATGTGTTCGTTGTCATTGCACCCCCCACAACCAAGAAAATGTGGCATACTATTTGATGCGGTGCACGCAAATAAAGAGTAGGTTGGTGTGACCCTACCAAGATGGGGACTTCACATACCAGACTGGAGACATGGTTCTGGAGACATGGTTCTAATAGGACAATTTTTTGAAAAAGTGAAAAAACAGGGTGCTCATATTATTTTTAGAAATTTTATGCCTGAATATATATCATGTCAATACAGTCATTTGGTGGTGGAAGCTCGGATACCTCTAACAGAAATCACGGTGAAGAGAGGTGAGCCAAAGAGATGGTTGATGACAGAAGCTGACCATGATCATATTATGGAGACTTGCATTCCTATAACCCATTGGCTAGATGAATGAGTTACATGTGTGCCACTTGCATCATTGGCATAGTTTTCATGTTGTCTTGTGTAATTTTTTTCCAAGATTTTTGTGGAGGTTGTTTTATAAATATATTTTTGTAGAAGCTTTAATGTTAAGAATACAAATACTATATGGGAGACTTTTGTGAAATTTGGGTCATGGTGCTCCAATGTGAATGTACACTTGAATGTATGGTCAATTCTCCATGAGCTTCATCCATAATAGTTTTATAGATATTTGTTTAGATGCTTTCAAAACAATATTAAAGATATAATAGATATAGTTGAATTGTAATGTTTCATTCAACAATAATCAATTAGTTTTGTTATCAAAAACATATCGAAGTTAGGACCAATTTTTTTTGCCTCTCTTCATTCCATTAAATAAAAATATTGGAACTTGGTTCTACATGGAATATAACATAGGAGATAGAGGGTACAATTCAACTAAAGGGCACTTACACACAATCTTTGAATATATTTTCATGCAAACAATACCCATTTTTGGCACAACTCACAAACATTCACTATAATTTCTAACCATCAAACCTTCTCAAATTTTTGGATTACAGGCATCAAATCCAAAAAAACCTCTTTGAGAGAAATTAGTTAGTATTATGTGGCCTTGCTTGCGTAAAAAAAACCTCAATTATCAAACCAAAACACAACTTGTACATGCCTTTGTTTTTTATAGACATGGATTACGTAATAATGAAACTTGAAACGAAACATAATAATAACATGGAAATGTAATAACTTGTACATGCCTTCATATATGCAACTTACCTAGTTGGATCAAATGGTGCCATTATCTCCATTTGTCATCAAAACATAAACCATATGAAAATAGTTGTACAAGCATAGTTTCTACCATAGTTGTACAAGCATCTGCTATCAACATATTTTCATTTTCTTATATTAACTAGGGTGGTTATGCCCATTGCCAAGAAAACAAACCATACTTTTATGAATTTAGCTTAGAGCACACACTTAAAGAAAATAACACAAAGATTATCTACATACTATATAACTTGTAATTAGATAATTTTGTCTCAAGGGATATTTCACACTCTCAATGGACAAAAACATTCTTATATACAACAACATATTGAATTTTCAATTGAAATTACACATTAAATTTTCTATGTAATTGAATTGGAATGTGGAAACTGTAAGTGAATTGTAATGTGTAGACAACATAATGCAAAATGTCAATTTCAATTTTCAATTTTAAATGTATTCTAATTTTAAATTTCAATTTCAAATACAATTGAGAATTTAAAATACATCTATATACAATTAAATTTTAGATTGTACAATGTATTCTAATTTAAAAATTTTATTTCAAATGCAATTCAAATTGAACTTGCAAATTGAAACAACACATTGTATTTTCAATTGAAATTACACATTAAATTTGAGATTTTAATTTTAAATTGTAATTGAATTGTAATGTGTAGACAACATAATGTAATCAAAATTTTAATTATTAATTTTAAATGTATTCTAATTTTACATGTTGATTTCATTTATGCAATTGTAATGTAGTTGAAAACGAGCTTTTAAATGTAATTGAAATTACACATTAAATTTGAAATTTTACATTGTAATTGAATTGGAATTGTAATTTCAATTTTAAAACGTGATGTATGTATTCAATTCTAAATTTTGGAAGATGCTCTCTAATGTAGTCGAAATTTGCATTTTAAATTGAACCAAATTGTAACTACACATTAAATTTGCATTTGAAATGACAAAACATAAATTTGTAACTGTAATAACTATATCCAAATCTAATATAAAAAACAATCGATTTCAAATCATATACAAAATACACATGAAAACATCAATATGATAAAATATATAAAATATTCAAAAGTCCATATCCAAAGTCCATATATATAAAAGTCCATGTATAAATGATAGAAATCCATATCCAAAACATGATAATGTATATATAGATCATCCAAAACATGAAAATATATAAAATATGAAAATATCCAAAACATGGAAATGTATAGATCATCAACTCATTGGCCACTACCCCCGCAAGGCCCTTGGTCATCCCTCTGACCGCCCTCGTGTGTAGTAAACCGATGCTGGCTCTGAAACGGTAAACCATGAATGAATACATCCATAACTGTCGAGTCAATGGTGATATCCGGGATCTGGGTAGGAATACGAGTAGATGGCCCTTCAACAGGAACATGTACTCGAGCCGCATCCCAATCATATGTGAAATCCATTAAAGCATTGACACCTGCCTGTAGCGATGCCTGTGTAATATGCCATTACATGTAATACTTGTTAGATTTATTAAAATTAAAACTACTTAACATTATTTAAGTTATAATTCAAAAATTGAAACATAAAGTACAAAAATCAATTTTACTAAATGTGACTAAATAACATGAATTGGAACATAAATTAAAACTCACATCTGTGTCTCGACCCAGCTCGTGAGGACCTTCACGGTCCTCATGTCCATAATCAGGATCTACCCCCTTTCCTTGCCATGTACAATTTGAAATTCATTTGAAGTTAAGATCTAAAACATAAAATTAAGAAATAAAACATAAATGATTTAAAATGGGAAATAATAAACTCAAATTAAATTAGAACATAAATTATAACTTAACTTGGCTACTGCCGCCTGTGGGTTGGTATGAGCGGATGGACCAACCGATGGCTGACTAGCAAAGAGCTGATCCATGAATGTGCTTCCCTGCATGGAGCAATATAATACAACTCCCTTAAGTATTATTAACCATTCAATTTACGACATATAATATGATGTAACATGAAGAACATATATACATAATTGTACAAAAGTATACCTGTCCTGTAGCGACAAATCTATGATACGACTGAAAGTATGCATCTCGGGCTGACTCAGCATACCTCAGTAGGGCCTCGTAATCGAAACTCCTAAGCATGTCACTAGGGATATACTCTATCTCTGGCTCTGTAGGTGGAGGGGGTGGTCTAGATGCCTCTCCATGCGCAGCAACAACAACATTGCCATGGCAGTGAACAACGAGTCTGCAAGGTCAGCTCTAGCCTCTGCAACAAGCTAGGATGATTGTGCCACATCCCCCGACCTGATAACCGCCTTGTCTGGAAGCTGGTACCAACCTCGAAGCGGGTGGCACAAACGTAGGGGTCTCTCCGAGCTCCAGGACGTTGGTAGGAGCGTCCCCTACCAGCCCCATAGAACCAGGACCCTGTGCTGGTGTAAATCCGGGTGCATGTCCAAAACAAACTCTGCATAAACATGTTTTTCAAAGTACAATGGGACCTAGTCGTGGTGGGGGAACATGCCCCATGCTCCCATGAATCTATCAAATAGATGTGGTGCAGCGACCTCCAACCTAAACTCCTAAGTCTAAGCGGTTGACCGGAAGGGAGGTCAAGTGGGATGTCAAACAAAGTACCCTTGACGTCATGCCCTCTTATGGCAAATTTTACGTCCTCCCAATTGTGGATACCAATGACATTATTTCTCCTCCTCCGGCATGAATGACGCCAAATGTCATTGAGAGGTCCCACCCTCTTGCAGAGGGCCAACATCTCATCAATTGTTGATAACATCATGGATAAAGACCGACATGTGGGAGAATCCTCCCTCAATGTGCACACACATGAACTCACCCACTCTCGCTGGGCAGTGATATCATCGAGAGTGATCCGTGCAACCTCATCGCCATACGATCCCCCTGATGGGGCACCTGTGATCCAAACCAAAACACAAATGTTATTAAAATATATATTATAACTTGCAACTAAAATTCAATGCATTATATACTGAAAATTTACTGAAAATGTATCTAAACCAAAATATGCACCTGATGCCTCTGATGCACTCGATTCTTGCCTCCCATCCCCCACCTAGGGATCACCATGTATGTCGTCGAGGTGAACGGGACACATTAGCTCTCCTGCTACTGCCACCAGCGGCAAGCCAACCCCGACGTTGCCCGCACTCGGTGAACGGAAGCGCTACCGATGGCCACCCTCTTGGGTGACGTCAGATCCTCTCATGCATCGTGGAGCACGAAGCAATGAAGATCTCTCCTCAGAACTCTCTGTGTCACATTTCAATTTCTAATTCTAATTATCTTTCAAATTTCACATTTAAAATTCAAATTTAAATTTCAAATTCTATTTCAAATTTCAAATTTCTATTTCAAATTTCAAATTTCAAATTTCAAATTCAATTCAAATTTCAAACTCTATTTCAAATTTCACAATTCAAATTCAAATTTCAATTTCCAATTCCAAGTTTCAGTTTCAAATTCCAAGTTTCAATTTCGGTTTGGATTCTAATTACATTTCCAATTCTCAATTTTCATTTCTCATTTCAATTTTAATTTTCGATTTTCAATTCAAATTTCATTTCAAAATTAAAATTCAATTTCAATATCAATTTCCAATATAAATATCATTTTCATTTTCAATTTCAAATTTACATTTCAATTCCAGTTTTAATTTCCAATTTCAATTTCGAGCTCCCATTCTCCTACCATGATGGAGCTTCATAATGAATGCATAACTATGATGCTAATGTAACAAAAAACATAATGATGCATAACTAACATGATTCATAGTTCAATTAGATGATGATACAATGATGCAATTTTGACATTAATTTGATATAAAACATACTTTATACATTGATAGGTGTTTATATTTTACAATTTGGGGTGGACGAGAACTATGGTCTTCTTAGATTGGAGGATAATGAGACAAACACAATGCAAGATTTATTTTATGGGAATATATATATATATATATATAACCAGTAATAACTAGTAGCTAATGCAGTTAGTGGCACTTTATTTGTAAGATGTTAACCAACTGCAAATTAAATTAAATTAAGTGATTGTAATAATGTAAATTCAAAGTATATATAGAATTCTTAACATGGTACCATTAGAGTACTTCCCTCTACTATCAAATATCAAATGTCAAACCAAACAAATGTCAATTAAATATCTACCACCGAAGTTCTACATCCACTGTAGGAACCTGGAAAAAATTCCACTAGTCATACTTATTTAATGGGGCAAATGGCCCATGACAAACATTTTGTCCATCAAATTCCAGCCTTGGAACTTGCAAAAAATTTCCAATAGTCATACTAATTTGATGGGGGCAAAATGGTCCATGACAAGCATTTTGTGCATCAAATTCCAACCCTGAAAGTATAATTTGTTTTCTAATTATAGTAAGTCAACCAACAACTCCAATATTGGCTATTGATTTTCAAAATTTAATTGCCCCCTAGTACACAAAAATCCAATATGACCCAATGATACTACTATGAAGTTTTTATAATAATGCAATCCAAGTATATGTAACTCCAACATCTAAATTCTTTTGTAGATATGGAGTTACAAACACTAGTGGGAGTAGTGGGGATGAGGTTGCTCGACATTTTTGGCTAAGGGATTGTAGGTGGTTCTAGAATTTGTTAGTTTGGGGATGGGTTTCATAGTTTTCTCAATGATGAATGATGATTCAACACTTGTGTTTTAGGAAAATTTTCATAGTGATGTAATATGACACTAATACAATCCAAAAAAATAATAATGATGCCTACATAATATTAACATGAAAGGATATTGATGTAAAACAATGTTAATAAGGTGCAAATATGACACAAAATTGATTAAACTATTTCATAATTCGATGCACTGTGAAACTAATGAGATGCAAACACGATGCAACAAAGACACTCCATAAAAAAAAATTGATTCCTATATTCATGCACCATGCCACATGATGCAAAAACATGCTTTTGACTCCAAAAATGACTCTATGAATATTTTCTTAAAATAACATGTGACAAAACACGATACTACATGATGCAAGAAATCTTTCCATGCCATGTTTTTTTTCCACTAATGCGACACTTTAGAAAGTCTGCATCAAAATGCATGACACAAAAAGGATGCAACATTGATGCAAAACACTACAATTCCATTAGCATCATGTTTTGCATCATCCAAAACTAAATATTTTCAAAGGAAGAAAACACTAAGAGTCGATGCTAAATCATGATAATGCAACCCCGTATTGTAGTAATGGGAAAATAGTAAGTGAGTGCATACAAGTGATATATAATTTTTTCAATTTATAAATGAATATAATGGTAAATAATTGGGGATAGGGGAGTTAAAATTAAATCAGAGCATATTTTTTTATTTATTAATAAAAAGATTCCATTATAAAATGGTGAAATTTGTAAAAAGTTATTTAATAATTATAAATTGATATGACATTGGGGGATTATAGAAAATAGAGAAAGATACTAAATTATATAAGTATGGTTAACTTTTATAGTTCCATAATCCCATGTGTTTTGAACATGTTTTACTAAGTAAGTCCCTTTTCCACCTCAAATTTGGGATATTGGAGGATAGAGAACCAAAGGAATATATTCCAACGTTTTACCTTTAGCTTAAAAAGAATTACCTTGTACACAATTAATGTTGAGTGTGCTATCCAAATAATCATTGTGATGAGGGATACTGAAATATATGCCACTTAGGATTAATTTTCCCAAGCTTAGGAAGGCTCTTAATAGCATTTTCACTTCCATGGTATGCTCCCTTATACCTTCAATGTTATCCTCCCTTTGTGTGTGATGCAATTATAACTATCATTTCCCAAGGGGGTTTGTGAGACCATCTATATGCTATCCCCACTTGGGTGCTCCTATAGATAACTAAATACTAGTTTCTTCACCTCAAATCCACCCCATCAGAAGGCTCATATTATACTTGAGTTGGGTTTAACTCATTTATTCTAGATAGATTTTCCAGGTCCACTAGAGATTGAGCAACAACCTCTTCAATGCATGTATGATGAGACAAGTCATCGTCTATCTTAGGTGTTACTATTACCTTAAGAATGGGTGGTGTGGGGATGTTAAGAGAAATTATCATATCTTATGGTTTGAGTTGTGTTGATTTGAGTCGTGTAGCATTGAAGACTCTTATTTTAAGAATGTGTAATGTGGGGATATTAATAGAAATTATCCATACCTAGGGTTTGAGTGTTGTAACATTATACCTATGGTTTGAGTCCGGTAACATTAAAGGCTCAAGTAAAAGAGTTAGCCATGAACTAGAGTAAATGGAGGTGTTTTGAAATCAAATCAGTGGTTTAAATTATTTATGGAACAAAAAAAATTACTTTAAAAAAATTATTTAAAATAGTTTTGAATTTAAAAATTTATGAATAATTATAAAGAAATTATGTATAATATTATTTTTAATTTCAATTACAACTCAAAGATGAACTAAACTTAATTTAAAAGAAAATAATAAAATAATAAAATGTTTATGGTTTCTAGTAAATAATAATAATAAAAGAAACTAAACTTAATGTTTATAGTAAATAGTGGGATATTTAAGAGTTCCATTTTTCAAATGTGATTCTATGATGATCTTATTTTCTATTGTATGATGATTTTATTTTTTATCGTAGTTATATAAATTGAGAAATTATATATAATCTAAATAAGTGCATAAATATTATATATATAAAATCTAAAAAGTCTACTTCAATTTAAAAAATATTAATAGATATTAATAAAATTATATTAAAAATATTCAATGTTAATGGTTTACTATTAAAAATATTAAACCGGCAACCTAATATGATTTTTTTTTTCAATCCTCTTGGCATTCTCAGAGGATTGAAAAAAAGGGGGCAGCATTCCTGCTTGTCAAAACAAATTTTAAAATAAAACCGGTAGCATTTATGCAGTGAAATGCTACCGGTTGACATAAACAAAAATACTAATAATTGAAAAACATAAATTTAAAAAAAAAAAAATGTTTTGGAATGGTTTTTGTTTTGGTTTCAATGGTTTTTGGTTTGGTTTCAATGGTGGTTTTACTTTCAATTGTGGTTTGGTTTCAATGGTGGTTTCAATGGTTTTTGGTTTGGTTTCAATGGTGATTTCACAAATTTATATAAACTAAATTAAATCTACGATTTAAACACCAATTTTTTCATACAAACCAAATCAAATTTAGAGAGTTTTTTCAAAACAAAAAAAATAAAATTTGGGAATTTTTTTCAAAACAAAAAACAAATTTAAGGTTTTTTGAAAAACAAATTAAAGTGGTTGAAATCCCACTTACCTCGAGGATTTGAAGCCATGGTGATGTGGGTGGACATGGGCGTATGGCGCGGTCTGTGCTGGATATGGACGCTCGGTCGAGGGACTACTTTCCATCGTTCTCGGCCGCTCTGTGCTATCAATATCAAACAAGGCCGGCCGACAGGCTGGGCCCTGTTTTTGTTTTTTTTTTTTTTATTTCTCAAACCCTCGATCAAGCTATAGCTCGATTGAGGGTTTAACCAAGCCTTGATCGAGCAAATGCTCGATTGAGAGTTTATCCTAGCCCTCGATTGAGCCCTTTAAATAAGCTCGATCGAGGTATGTGGAAGCCCTCAATCGAGGTATTTTCAAACCCTCGATCGAGCGTTTAAAACCTCGATCGAGGGCTTGAAAATACCTCGATCGAGGGTTCAAAAAACAATTTTTTTCCCTCGCACGCACCAAAAATGGTGAACCACCTTCGTGGATTCACCCTAAAGCAAAAGCTAAAGCCAACAGAAATAATTACTATTTCTAACATCTACATGTGATGTGAAGAAAAGATAAATAATTACATAGAAGTTATTTACTAGAGCTTGATATCTTTAAGGAAAGGATTTATTCCAATGTATTTTTGTGATATTTTAAATATATGACAATAGCAAAATATTTTTTGATTGATAATGTATTAGAAATGTTTGGATTTTTATTGCATTTAATTATATTTTATTACAATAGATTGTGTGAAAGTTTTTAGAATTTTATTGTTTCATAGTCATAACGTTTAATATCTACACTCTATTCATTATTATTTAGATCTTTCAGAAACTTTAATATAATATAATATTTATGCAGGTAAAAACATCTATATTTATATTTAATTAAATTTTAATTTTTTTAATTAATTAATTATTTAATATTAAAATAATGTATTTAAAACTATTATTTAAATTGAAAATTATAATTATATATATATATATATATATATATAGGAAGGAGGTTGCTCTATTAGGGTTCTGAAACCCTGTCCTTGTCGCCTGAACCTACTCGTTCTACCCCTGCCATGGAGGCCTCCATTGGAGGTCACTCCAAATCCTTCAGCCAGATGGCTTCCCATCGCTCACAAACCTACACACCCCTCCTCTTGCTGGGGTCATACCTGACATCTGCTGATCTGAGTCAGCACTTAATCCAACCTCGTCCTACCAAAGGAAAAAGTGAAGAAGAGACTACTAAACCTGCCTCAGCCGCTCAGAAGCCAGCACATTAAAAGCAAGACGAAACTGTGAAGAATACAGAACCAGGCCAAAACAACAGCAAGTGCAAGCCCAAGTAGGCTAACATTCCCAGGTATGAAGTCACATCTAACCTTATAATTCAGCATATCCAGTACATGCATGACCATGCCACCATATGTAAATTCATAAATGTATGGCCAACGGAGAAAAACCTCACCCGGTGGATCACCAATACATGGAAACCAAAAGGACAATGTGAGCTGAAATCAGGATCTAAAGGCTTCTTTACAGTTATCTTCCAGAATCTCGAAGACAAGCACCGAATATTTCAAGGAGGTCCATACTTCATGCATTCCGCAGGTTTGTACATGCGGGAATGGAAGGAGAACTTCAGCCCTGATAAAGAAGATTTCAAAGTGGTACCAGTATGGTTGAGACTATACTCTCTCCCACAGGAGTATTGGAACCTGGAAACCCCGGAGGGCATCGGCAAGACCCTCGGAACCTTTATCCAGGCCTCAAATGCAACTCTAGCTGCCCGATACACCTCTTATGCCAGGATCTGCATTTTCATGGATATCTCAGCTACCCTCCCAGAAGTAATTTGCCTCTCCTACCAGGATGCGAAGTGGATCCAACTACTCGATTACGAGCACATACCCTTCAGGTGTAGGAAATTCCATGAGCATGGCCACCTTTTCCGGGAATTCCCTCTCAACGCCAAACCCCCTCCTCCAGACTAAAATCAAAAAGATGAAGAGGGTTTCACCAAACCCACAAGCCACAGAAGATATGGTAAGAAAACCTCTGCACCCAGCACTTCGGGTAACCCTGACTGCCACAATAGCTTCTTCGTTCTCTCTCAATAAACCCCCGACATCCCTGATCCCTCTAATCCCATCTTTATGGAGATTGCCCCTTCTGATCTAACCCCTTCTGTTCAGGACCTCCTTCAGCCTGTTCTCCAACCACCTCTTTTGATAGCCTCGTCGAACTTGATGGCATGGAAACTGGAGAACTAGACTTAGAATCCATTCAAGAATCCTGGGCCAAGAACGACTTTAGAAGCATCCCACAAAGCCATTGGACCTCTTCAAAGAATCCTATCATTCTCTGGCTCTCCAACATAACTTTTCGCCTCTCTCAGAAGTTGTTTCTCTCTACTCCGATCACAATCTTTTAGGAGTCGGAAAAATTCTTAAGCGCAAAGAAATTTCCAAAGGACGGAATGTGCTCACGAAGAAAGGAAGAAATCCAAATAAACAACTTCTCTGTGAGTTGGGAGAACACCTAATTGATTCGAGCAAAAGTGCCCAGATCAACACTCTGTTCCAGCCCTTAAATTAATGGAGCTCAATTTTATTAGCTGGAACATTCGGGGAATCGGTTGTGATTCCAAACGCAGACTACTAAAGAACAAAATTCTCAAGGAAAATCCCTCTCTCATTATACTACAAGAAGCTAAATCCACGGAGCTCAAGCTCCGCTCTTTCATCAAAAGTTGATGGAAAAATGCTAACACTGTTTCCATTGATGCTATTGGTGCATCCGGAGGTATCTCCATAGCCTAGGATCCCAATATCCTAAGCTTAGACGGATTCTTCTCCAGTCATCACTCTCTCTCTGGTAGATTCCATATTCATGGTACCACCCATAAAGGACTTATCACCAATGTTTATGGCCCTCAGACTCTGGAGCGAAAAATTCAATTCATCGACTACCTCTCTTGGCTCCATAATCAAATCCTGAATCAACATTGGATCCTGGGTGGAGATTTCAATATTATCTCCTCCCTCAATGAGAAAAAAGGAGGCATTCGCAGATTGGATCGGGATAGCTTGTCCTTCCAATATTTCATCCGTGATCACTCCCTAGCTGATCTTGACTCAAGCAATGGCACTTTTATTTGGAAAAACAGGAGAGTGGGTATCAATCAAGTTGCTTCACGACTTAATCATTTTCTCATCACCAACTCCTTACTCATGAATCATCTCAATCTCTCCTGCTCCATCCTCCCGTATGCTGGCTCTGATCACTGGTCGATCTGCATACATCTCGATTTGGACAATTTGGATTCTCGCAGACCCTTCAGATTCGAGCAATTTTGGATCTCCCATCTAGATCTAAAAGAGAAAATCAAGGACTGGTGACTTTCTTACTAGGAGAGAGAGGGCTCCCATATGTATTGCTTCCAACAGAAGCTCAAATTCATCAGGAGGCAACTCAAACACTGGAACACCACTGAATTTGGCAATATTTTGGATGAAAAACGCAAATTAGAGCAAGAACTTGACAAAATCCAATCTCAGGCTATTCACCAGGGCTTCACCGTTAATCTCAAACATCACGAGCAATACCTTTTGAGCCAGCTTGATATCAGAAATCTGCAAGAGGAAACTCTTTGGAGACAAAAATCTAGAATTAACTGGCTTAAGGATGGAGAAAGGAACACCAAATTCTTTCACAACACCACGATCCAGTGCAGGCAAAACAACAGAATCACTAGACTGAAAAACAGCTCCGAAGACACCATCCTCAACAAAGATGACATTGAATGAGAGCTCGTCCTATTCTACAATAATCTTCTGAATGACAACATTCCGGACAGGTCGCAAGCCTCCAAGCACATTCTACAGAACATCCCCCAAATCATTACGAAGGAGCAAAATTCCAACCTCATGAGTCCTATTTCACCAGAGGAAGTCGAAGTTGTGGTCATGGATATGAAGCCTCGCAAGGCGCCTATCCCTAATGGCTTCACCATCGATTTTTTCCAAAATTACTGGGACATTGTCAAAGACGAAGTGGTTCAAGTGGTTGAAGCCTGCCGCTCCTCGGGTTCCATTCTTCCGGCCTTCAACTCCACCTTCCTCACTCTCATCCCCAAAACCCAAAAGCCTGCTGACCCTGCCAACTTTCGACTTATTTCCCTCTGCAATGTCATCTACAAAATTGTCACCAAAGTCATCGCCAATCGCCTCAAACCTCTGTTGCCCCTCCTCATTTCTCCTAAGCAATCTAGTTATGTGGAAGGCCGACAAATCATGGACAACATTATTATTGCGCATGAGGTCATTCATACCCTCAAAAATTCCTCCCTGCCGGGGATGATGATCAAGCTTAACTTCTCCAAAGCCTTCGACAAGACGAATTGGAACTTCCTCAGAGATACCCTCCTGACCTTTGGCTTCTCTCTACCCTGGGTCAGTTGGATCATTTCCCTGGTTTCCTCGGCCTTCTTCTCCATCCTGATCAATGGTTATCCCTCTTCAACATTTTCCCCCTCTAGAGGCATTAGGCAAGGAGACCCTCTCTCCCCCTACCTATTCATCCTCCTTGCCGAGAGCCTGGGCAAAAGCATCAACACCACTGTCAGAAACAATAAATTGCAAGGCATCAAATGCAATGATCATGGAAACACTCATTCGCATCTACAGTTTGTGGATGACACCATGCTCATGGGAAAATCAAGTGTTGTTGAAGCCAAGGCCTTTCATGACATCCTTCACTCCTTTAGTGAAGCCTCAGGTATGACCATCAATAATATGAAATCCCAAATCTTCTTTTTTAACACTCATATTCAGGTTCAGAACCGCATTATCAGAATACTTGGCTTTCCGAAAGGCTCCCTCCCCTCCAAATTCCTTAGCACCCCACTCATAACCTCGGCTCTCAAGCACTCTTCTTGGAAAGATCTACTCACTGCCCTTGAGATCAAGCTCTCCTCTTGGACCTTCAGAGCCCTTAATTTTCCTAGCCGACTCATTCTTCTCAAGTCTATTCTTTAGGCCATGCCCCTTTACCTCTTCTCTGTCAGGGCCGCCCCCAAATTCATCCTCAAGTCCATTCGCAATCTGCATAGAAACTTCCTATGGGGAGGTTCCACTCAACACAGAAAATGGGCCCTGGTTGCCTGGGACAAGCTTTGCACTCCTAAGACTGAGGAAGGCCTGGGGATTTGGGACCCTTGCACCCTCAACGAAATTCTATGCACTAAGCTACTTTGGAGATGCTGCATAGAAACCTCAGCTCCTTGGACGAACATTTGGATGCAAAAGTATGCGGATAACTTAAATCACCATGAGCTCATCAAGCAGGATTTACTTTCGAAAGGCTCCCTAATCTGGAACTCGTCCTGGGCTCAGAGGGATCTGATCCAAAAGCATATTTTCTGGGAGATCAGAAAGGGAGACAGAGCCCTTTTTGGGGAAGATGCCTGGAATCAGCTCCCTCCCCTCAATTTTCTCCCTGGTATTGAGAATATAAAAAAATTACTCAGTTTCTCGGTCAGCATTTGGTGAAGCATTACTGGGAGCCGCACACCCTCAATGCCACCTGGAGATCCTGATCCATTCAGGATAATGGGACTTCCATCTTCAACTCCGCAGATGCTAAACTGTTTTTGAACGCTCTCACCTCTCGTCGAATCCTTGTCTCTAATGTCTCGGACAAACTAAGATGGGGGCACCAACAGAACGGCTTCTTCACCATCAAGGAAGCCTACCAGCTCTCCCATGCTCCTCCCCCTCCCCCTGATATAATTTGGAAAAAGATTTGGGACTCCCACCTTTGGCCGAAAGTCAAGACCTTTCTTTGGTTGGTTTCCAAGACAAAAATTCTCACTTGGGATCAGCTAATCAAAAAAAGTTTTGTAGGACCTTTGGTTTGTGTTTTATGTAACGAACGCGAGGAAAATTAATAACATCTTCTAAACTCCTGCATCTACACCTCCGCAATTTGGGACTGGTGAGACACCCTTTTTCGGTGATCTGATCAAAATATGGATGATATCATAATCGTGCTTGGCTTCTCTTCCCATGCCTGGTCCTGTGGAACATCTGTAAAGAAAGGAACAGAAGAATCTTTCTCAACTGCTCTCTCCCTGAGCCTGGACTCCTACCTCTCATCCACTCCAACATCCAGGAAATGGTGAGACTTACTTTCTGGATTGAGGCCGATATCCCCTGCCATCAGCTGGAAAAGGACATCCTGAGCCTGGACTCCTACCTCTCATCCACTCCAACATCCAAGAAATGGTGAGACTTACTTTTTGTATTGAGGCCGATATCCCCTGCCATCAGCTGGAAAAGGACATCCTGGAGGACTGGAATTTCTCGCTCAACCTTGATCCCCCCCCAACAGCACCCCCCCTCCTGCCATCCGTATCCCTTCAGCTTGGTTCCTGTCGATTCATACTCCCTTTAAGTTCAACTTTGATGGGGCCTCCAAAGGCAATCCTAGTTCTGCAGGTATCGGTGGCGTCTTCAAAGATAGAGCAGGGAACATCATCCATATCTACTCTGAAAGCATCGGCTTTAACACCAACAATGTCGTCGAGCTCCTTGCTCTTCTTACTGGGCTGAATATCACCAAAAGAGAAGGATGGTTGGCCATCACCATTGAAGGTGACTCATAGATCATCATTAACACTGCTTACAGACTTCATTGTGGCACCGCTCTCGCCAAACTCTCCAAGCATTGGATATTAGAATGGTTGGATGAACAACTGCATGACAGTATTAAGAACTTTCCGGTCTTCAGCACGAGCCATGTCCGCCGCACGGCTAACAAGCTAGCTGACCTTCTGGCTAATAATAGTTTTGACCCTTCCAACAACAAAATTGATTCCTCTTGGCACAATTTCAGGGAGTAGCCCCTCAGGGACCAACTCACTGGTGTTTCCTGTCAGGACCTCCCCCCCCCCCACTACAGGTACACACAGAGACTAATGGTGCCAACTAGGGCCCGCCGAAGACAGGTCACGCCTCCAACCTACAGCCTGCTGATAGCACTCCACCTGTTCTTGGTCCCAGAGCTAACCATGTGCCTGAGGCTACCTCCAGCCCAGCACCTATCCTCATCCCTTCCCACATGCCCGCTGTTGATCCCCTCGCTACTGCTGCATGCTCCCACCACATGTCGATCCATGCACCACTTACCTCTGAGACTACCTACCCCCGCTCCCCTGATGATGCAGGTCACCATTCTCACTGATTATTGTTCTACCACTCCCTCTATCCGAATCTCCGCCACCCATTGCAATTTTAACTCCTCCTGCATGTGTAAAATCTTGTCATCGGTACGCCTCCTGCTTGGCGTTATGATTCTGTCCTTCATCTCGATCTCTGATCATTCTCTCAGTCATTTCACACTTATGATTCTGACTGGCACCCAGGGTATTCATACCAGAACTTCTACGCATTACCAGCATCTTCTCCTCAGACTGACAGATGCTCGGCTGATTGCTCTGCTCCGGAAGGGTTCCACCACTGTAAGTTGCTTTGAGATTTGTTACATTGCTCTGTGTTTTGTTACATTGGGTTTTCTCTGTCCCATCGTCCATTCCAACTTCTCTTGCTCTACAGCAGGCTCTAAGTTTCTTGATTCTGGTATCGGCCCGATTCTTAAGACCTTGATTCGTTGGTCCGCGCACAGCTCGACTTGGGGTGCATACTTCTCGCAATCCCATTCCTTACTGTGCGGCCTGTTACTGGTTCCTATGGCCACTCCAAGACGCGTCCACACTCATTAGGATGCCCGGTTGGTGAATTCTAGGGATTATGGTTCCTCCTCCACTCCCCCTGTTCGTTTGATGAGAGGGGTGGTGGACAAAGCCCGAAAGTTCCACACGGTGATTCCCAAGCAAGCACAGGAGGAAATTTATGATGTTGAGGAGGATGCGAGGCTTACCATAGGATGCACCACGGATGAGGAAATCCGCCAGGAGTTTGAAGCCCTGGTGCCTGACCCTGGTAACACCTGTGGTAGAAGCACCCTCTACCAGAAGACATTGGACCTGCACCGGTCGCATAAGCTCATCCTAGGTAAAACTCTGACTGACCGCAATGAGGCGCAAGCTGAAATACTGATGCAGCTCAATGATCTCCAAGACATGATGAAGCAGCTGCTCTCGCCAAAGACCTGACCACTCAGTCCGAGCAGAAAGAATATCATAGTGACTAATGAGTACTGTCTATGCTCTTTTTTCTTATGTTTTAGGTTACACAGCCAGTTGGTTTATGATAGTTCTGTTAGTTTATTCAAAAACAATCCTCTGTTGGTTTCATTACAGCACTGTTAGGTTTGTTCAGTTGTTAATCTCAGTTCCTAAAATACATTTTCAAACTGTTATTGGGTCTGTTTTCTCCGTGGTGAGAGGACCTGGCTACACTATGACTCTGTACATTTTATCTATGATAATATAACAACCTTCATATAACTTATAAAAAAAAAATTGAAAATTATAATAAAACTTTAATTTTTTAAAGTTAAAATAAATAATTTAAAATCATAAATAGGATAAAACATTTGAAATCTTAGATGCATTTATAAACTTTATATAAAATGATTTTCAATATTATTTGTATGTTTTTGTTAGAAATTGAATTGGTGCCATTAATCTTTATTAATATTTAGGACACTCTATTTTAATATTTAATGTATAATTCGGTAAATTTAAATATTATATTATTAAAAATTAAATTCTAAAAATAAAAATATAATGTATTGTAATAATTCTATTAAAATGTGGTTTAGTGATTAGGAAAAGAGTTTATTATATTTATCTTTCACATATATGAATAAGAATTGAAAGTTATTTTTTAAAGAAGTATTTGATTTATTATTATTATTTTTGTGTGTTTTTTATCTATTATTATTTGTATAGCTGATAAAAGTTTAAATTAAATATAAATATAAATTAAATATGACCATGGAATAGGGTTATAAAAATTGAAAGTTATTAAAAAAAAGTGTTTAAAATTTTATTTTTTATTTTTTTATTATCAATTAGTCTGTGTAGATAAAAGTTTAAAAGTTTGAAGTGAACATAAACTGAACTGGAAATGAAAACAAATTCACCAAACATCCAAATTTGAAGAAAAAATTGCAGAGTGTGTTAATGTTAAAAAATTCAATTCAAATTTAGGAAAAAGTACAAATTTATTGTTCCAATATTATTTCACTCTCCCAAAAAAAAAGATAGCTTTCCAATATGAATATAAAATTAAACAACTATGTTTTCAATTGTCAGGTAGACATGCATCCCAAAGAATGTAGGAGATCCTTCATCTATTTCAGATATAGAGGAGGCGTGGTATTTAATTATTCTCTCAATGACCATTCTTACTATCCAATTCATGGCATTAAAATTACGTGTAGATTTGCAAGTGTCCGATTCAAAAGGATTTGATGCGAAAGCCGAAGCCTTCTACCAGAGACTTGTGTATGACAATGTGAAGGATAAAAACCATAAGATTGACACAGAATTTAGAAAAAAGTAGTTGTTTCCATAAGCCTAACAGAAAGAATATAATATATATCTGGTTTCACAATTTTCCTTCTTCCTTTCTTCGTCTATTTGTATATTTTTTTAAGTTTAAATTAAATAGATAAGAGATGTTTTGGTCAAAGTTTAAATTAAATGGATAAGAGATTTCCTTTTAGTTAATACAGTAAACATTTTTAGTTGTGGGATTAACTGATGTAGAAAATTAGAATGTTTAAAATTAAATGGATAATATTTTTTTTTAATTAATACAGTAAACATTTCTAGTTATAAAATTAAGTGATATAAAAAATTAAAATATATAGAAAATTAGGGTGTTTAAAATTAAATGGATAAGAGATTTTTTTAAATTAATACAGTAAACATTTATAGTTATAAAATTAAATGATAAAAAATTTAAATATTAAATTTAAAATTTTGATTGAATTTTTAAAATTGAAATTTATTTAAAAGGAAATATAATATTTAAAAATATATATATTATAAACACTATACATTAGAGACATTTTTTTATTTTGTAGATTAAGATTACTTACTTCTTTATAATATTTTAATTTCATTTTATCCTTTTATTTTGTACTCAACCATAAATTCTCAAATTTCAATGTAATAATAGTTTTAAATTCGAGAATAAGGCACTATTCTTTTAAGCAATTATTCCAATCCTAATCCTCTTGGGTTAGAGGAAGACCTTGAGCTGGTTAATAGGTACAAAAAAAGTTCTGAAGATCTAGGTGAAAATTTATTTGCTTATGAGCTGGTCAATTTCTGTAGTAATCAAGATCTTATCATTTGCAACAGACTAACAAAATGGTCAAATTCTAACCATATGACTTGTATTCACCGGCTTGACCGTAGTGTGGTAGATTATGTTATTTCTGATATCTCTTTATGCTACAAGTTAATGGATTTCGACATCTTAAACGACCAGGAGCCTCACTTTGATCATAGGCCTTTAATTATAACTCTCAATATTGCCATGCATAGCGATCCCAAAGAGTTTCGAAAACTATCATTTCCAAAAGCACATGATCTTCGATAAAAATAAAACCGAGCTTTTTCTCCATGATTTAAAAAATGACTTGTTTTCTCTATCTAGTATGGAGAATATAGAAAATCTCTATCATAATTTTACTGCAGCCCTCTCGTCATCCATTGGCATGTTCTACATTGAAATATCAGTTAATAAGAGAGATAGTAGAACCAACCCTTTGTATGACCAAGAGTGTAAGAATGCGAGAAAATAAATTAAGCAAGCTACTGCAGAATCGATAAAAATGGACAAGATAAATCACTATAAAACCCTAATTAAAAGAAGAAGAAAAAAGCACTATCTTAGTAAACGACAGGAAAATCTCTTACACTTCTCCAAGATGGCTCCTAAGAAAGATTGTTTTAAAAGATTGGAATTCCTATCTTAAAAATCTTTACGAATCCCCGAATATCAAAGATAACATTCAAACCCTTCTTACAACAAAAGAAGTTTTTTGGTTAGAAGACATAAATTTCGGGGTTAAGCACTTAGCAAATGGAATATCCAAAGACATTGAAGGCTACCAAGCGGAAATCTTAAAAATTGGGGGGTCTGTCCTCATCCCGCACATCTACAAACTCTTTAATCTAGCGGTCAAGCAAGGGTTCCCTACACCTTGGACTCATAGCCCTATTATTCATATTTTCAAAAGTGGCGATAAAAATAACCCCTCTAATTATCGGACCATTATGATTATCCCTCTCCTAGCCAAATTATACGATATTATCTTAGAAAAGAATATCAACGAATGGCTAGAAATGGAAGGTAAGTGGGCTAAAGGCCAAGCAGGTTTTAGAAGGAATCATTCAACCACAGACCACCTCGTTACGCTTAGGATCATTGTAGAGGAATGTCATAATAATAAGTTTGACCTTTTTTGTTGCTTTGTGGACTTTAGGAAAGATTTTGATACAATTCATAGAAATAACATGTGGAATAGGCTAAAGGAGCTTAATGTTCCTTTTGATTTGAAAGCTGCCACGATAAGGTTATACGAAAAGGTCATCGCCAAATTTAAGAATAATGAGTGCTCGTCAATGGATATAAACTGTAATATTGGATTTAAGCAAGGTTGTCCCCTCTCCCCTACCCTTTTTGGCATTTGCGTCGATAAACTAGAAAGATGTTAAGAAGAAGGAAGTTGTGCTGGCACGATCTTAGATAAGATAGTTATCATCCTCCTTCTTTGTGGTGATGATATTGTTCTTATGGCAAGGTGTCCCTTTGATCTCAATAAACAATTAAGAATTATAAAATATTTATGCTCTGACATGGGTATGACTGTTAACACCTACAAGACAAAAGTTATGATTATAAAATCTAAGAAAGGCACATACTCAAATTTTATTTATGATAACAGTAAATTGGAGGAAGTGACTTCTTACAAATATCTTGGAATTGATATTCATCACAAGCTCAATTGGAACCATAGTATTGAGAAAAGGATCAATGGAGGATGGAAAACTTATTTTGGTCTTGAAAATAATTGTAAATCAGCCATCCTGGTCATGTAGGATAAAAAAAAAAATCATCTTTGAAACTCTTTTCATCCCTGTTATCTTATATACAGTTGTGAAGTATGGGGGTGCAACATTTCTAGATAATCTTGGAAAAATATTGAGCAAATCCAGAAGCGATTTATAACTTATAACCTCAAAATTAAAAGCAATATGCCTTATCATATTCTCTTCATAGAAGTGGGTCTTTCCTGCATCAAGAGCATGGCTATGACTAGATACTTGATGTACAAGCACAAGATAAATAACATGGGAAACAAGAGACTTTCTAAAATTGATTTAAATTCAAATCAAAACCAACTACGCCTGAAGAGGAGTTGGTGTAAAGATATGATGGCTTGGTTGGACCATTGGGGCATTGATGAAAATGACACTTTACAGAATATCAATAATGTCAAAATTATTATTACCTTTACGTTTAAAGATAAATTGTGGTGCGACAAAAATTTAGTTGTTAAGATAAAACTAAGATACTATCAGGAGGTCATTAACCCTAATTTGGAAGATTAGAAATATCTCTCTATAGTAACTAGTTCAAAGAAGAAAATTAATATAGCCAAGATTAGAACAAACTCCCATGAGCTTCGTAGAGAAACAAGGAATTGGTCTATTCCCAAAACTGAGTGGGAGGAAAGGGTTTTCCATCTTTGTGAGTCTATGAGCGTTGAGGATGAAAATCGCATTCTCTTAGAGTGTCCTTCTTACACCCACATTAGATATGAGTTTCATAGTATTTGCTACAATACAAACCTTGCTAACCTCCTAACTTGCCAAAACTATAATGAGCTTTGAAAACTTCTTACTAGTTTTTTTAGCATAGGAACAAAACTTTAAAGCAAACCAAGTAATAACCTTCTTAAGGTCTGATAGATCGCCAATAATAGTGAGTATTAAAGTGTTCGACAATAACTCTAATAATTTGTCAGTCCAAGTCATTGAAGAACTGATAAAAGACACAAAGGGTTTCTTGCAACTCCACCCTTTTGCAAAAATACAACAACTAAAACTCCAATTCAGAAAATGAAGGGTGTAAGCTTCTACCAAAAGTGCACCTCATTATAATTCTGCGCTATTTTGTTTTGACACTCCCAAAAAACAATTGCAAGAACCAAAATTTACAAGAACTGACAAAAATACATGTTTGCAAAATTACAACTAAATTGGTCCTTAAATAATGATAACTCGGTGATGCTTTGAGCTATGCATTGATTACTATCTTGATGATGTTCTCATGTGGTGCCAAGGCCACTGAAAGAGGAGGCCTGTACATACTATTCACCATTATTCTTACAAGAGTAGAGGATGCAACTTTGAAACTTGAAACTCGAGGATGCAATATTTGGTTGAAGTTGTGCCCCATATTCACCTTAGCCTTATTTCAAGGTATAGAATCACATCATGATCAACCAGCAATCTCAACATAATTTTCGCTCACTAATTCATATATATATATATAACATGGTTAAGACGCATATGTAGATCATTGTTAGTGTAATTCTCGGTGTAGTAGGATGGACATGATAGAACGACTCCATCTTGAAAAAGAATAGATAAATACATCCTTCATCTAAATAAGTCTAGAATGGCATATTCAATCACCTTCGTTCTCAACAGCTTGCTTAAGGAACTCAACATGGACCTGTTCCGGAGGTGTATGCATCGTCTTGGTCAGGGTTCAACTCGCATCACAAATGTACAACAATTGCTCCAAGACTTAGTCAAGTGCAAAGAGTTTTATGTAAGAGCATTAACCTGGAAGAAATCGTGGCCTATGGCGCAGCTGTTCAGGCTACCATTCTAAGCGGTGAAGGAAACGAGAAGGTGCATGACCTGATGTCATATCGTTAAGTCTCAGTTTGCAAACTGCGAGAGATGTAATGGCAAATTCCAATACCACAGGGCACGAAATACCACCAGGCTTGTTCGAGCTTCGAACTTGGGTTTTCCTCGAACTGGTGGTCAAGGGCAATAACATTTAGTTGGAGAAGATGCATGCATCGTGGAGGGGAACTTCGCGTCCTCTTCATTTCTTTCAACTGAAATTACATAACAGATGGTAAAGGCTCGTCTCCGTTGGAAGCTCATTGAAAAACAGTATAAGTAAAAAATTTCAAGACTTCGATTGATTTCAGGTCGCCAGGAGAGAGCTTCAATTTGATTTCAATAAATAGGATCACAAAATGTTGACAATGATTTTTCTAGTTATTTGATTGCAATAATGTTTTCAACATCGGGTTTCATATGTGTTGTTTGTTACATAATTTTATTGTGTACAAGGTAATACATATAAGGTTTCATATGTACTGTTTGTTACATAATTTTATTGTGTACAAGGTAATACATAGGTGCATTTTCAAATTATTTAATAGGTACCAAATTAAATATATAGATGTATATATTGAGCCTTTTACTCTTTAACATCATTATATACAACATCTCCAAATTAATAGGGTAAACAATTTCAATTTTATAAAATGATTATACGGACAATTCATAATTCCCTAGGGATAATACATTTTTGTGGTGTGTAAAGAAATAAACTTTAACAATATATATATATATATATATATATAAATTCTATAAATCTTTTTAAAATCATTTTTTATTTTACTAATATCCATGTTAGTCCCTATCTTACAGGTTTCAAACAAAGGGTGAATTTGTGTGTCCAATCCATGGTCCTAGAATGATATATCAACATTTAAGAAGTTAAGGGAGGTGTTTTATGATTATAAGGAATTCCTCCTATTAACACCCAAAACGTACCTCGGGGTTGTGGAGAGGCAGAATCAGGGTAACCACTAACCATATTAGACCTGTGCTACTGACCCAACACAGTCAGAGAGGGCTCTCTCTTAAGAAAGGACTGAAAATATAAATAAGCATAAACATACAGCCTCTCTTCACAATCAAGATATACATTCAAATCATACACAGAAGGTCAGATTTCTGATGGGACAAATTATGTAAAAGTGTTGGTGGGAAAATCATAAGAGAAAACGTTGGGCGATGGAGTCAGGATTCAACATGAAAATCAGACAGCATTGGAGTAGTGCGGACTATTAAAACAGAGGCAAGGTAGCTACCCTCTTGACGTCGTAATGCTATTTTCTAGTGATAAAAGAAGAAAGAAAGAACAGACCATTGATATGAGCATCCAGCAAAGATGAATTCGATATCAACTTTAGTAGCAATATTGAGTGAATACCTGAGATAATAACCAGAGCTTGTTTCCAAGAATTATAAGCTATTATACACCGATCTCAGATATGAAAAGGAAAACATAATGTAAATGTATAACAGGAAGTACGAGCACATAGAGAAGAGAGAAAAAAATACTACAAGTAAAGCAACATATGAATCTCTGCAAAACGTCTGCCATGGGCACTGCAACTGATATTAAAAGAGTTTCAAAACAGAGCTCTATCCCCAGGCCTTAGCCAAATGATTTTCCCATACTTAGTTATTCTATTACAATGATATTTATAGGCCTTTAGCCTCGAACTGGTCATCATAAACTAGTTAAAACTATGCTGCCACCTGGACAACCTCAAAATTGGGAATTATTACATCCGTGTCAAGTTCAAAACAGATTGATTAAGACAGGAAACAGAAATAGTATGAGAAAGGCACCACCTTACTCTCGAGCCTTTAGTTGGCCCTGCAAATCAAAGAAGCCTTCCACTTTCAAAGAGTCGTCCGCCTGCGCTTCGTCTACCGGAGGGAGAGGTGTCGCCTCTTCAGTGGAGATTACGAAATCCTTGAGAATCTCTGTGTCCTGGGGAATGTCTCGCATATATTTAGGGGTCTCCTTCTTCTTCCGGCGTCGAATCCTTCTGCACACCTGTCGCCCTTCAGGCTCTTCCTCTTCATCGGTGTTGCTAGCTTCTACATGGTCGAATACCACAGGAGACGAAGGATCAGCGTGTTATTCCTCCACCTCAGACCACGCCTGCTCGGGCATAAAAACCACTTCGTATTCCTACTCCTTCTCCATCATCGGTCTCCAACTAAAAAGATACCCGAGCTGCCAGGTGCACCACCTTTCCCATGCACTGATTTCGGACAGGGGATGCAAGGACCATGTCTATCACTACCTTGATGATGACGGCAGCTACGTGCGATCACACGCACCATGAGGACCTGACCGAATCTCCCAATCGAGCCACAATTATGCCTAAGGCTCGAGATGACGTGAAACACGCTTAACCGAAATTTTTGGCCAGGTAGAAAAATAAACGATGGTGCTGAGGTGGCCCCTGTCCTATCTACAATCATTTTGGTGGTAGTAGAGATGCCTTTAAGCTGTCTACTCGCATCCCCCATCGTTGACCAAACTATAACCTGTCATTATTTCTAACACCGTGCCAACGCTTATAGCGCCTCCAACTTTGAAATTCCATCGCCTCTACAAATTTGGCGGCTGGCACCTTCAGCCTTCTGTCTCAAGTTTAATATAGGTGACCGAAAGGGTTCGGCGGTTCCCAAGGAGAAAACCCGTCCCTATGCAATGATGATAGACTTCCTCGCAAAAAACCCTCGAACCAGAGGAAAAACAGAATTTGATCAATACGACAAAGGGCAAAGGGCGACTGAAAACTCCCATGCCTGTCTAAACCCTCATTCTTCTCCTATTTTCAGGTATAGACCATCGAAACTTTGTATCAAATGCATTCAAACCCTATCCCCTAGAGCAAGTTTAACCTCAACATTCCCGGAAACTGGTTCTTAATCTGCTTCCCTGCCGTAAAGGGACTTAGATTTGATAATAATGGAGGTTATAAGGCCCTACCTGTCACTGAGAAGTTCTGAGAATGACTTCTCCTGTCGCTTTCTTCATCTTCCACACGCCCGGAGGCTTCCAACCCTGACAACTCCAAGACACAAATGTCAACTTTCGTGTGCATCTTTATATATATAACCTTTTTTCTTTAAACTTCGGTCTTCTTTGCTGGTTGTTCGTCTCTCTCCTCCATTACTGCTCATCCCCTTTGCGACAAGCCCTGGTGCAAACACCTGTCCAGTGGTTTCTTTCATCGCGACCACCACTTCCTCTAACCATCGCGCATCTTTCTTATGCAATGGTCATCGTGGGTCATCGATCTATTGTAGGACACTCTGAACCGTCTCTTTGTCACATTGCACTTACACCTTTTCAAACTCCGACCTTTAACCATAGGATATTCTCTGGCTCGTCTTGGCCATCCATGTGGCTAGCCACTTACCTTTCCCCCTAGGCGGTATCGCAAGCTCCTGGGAGGTTTTACTTACCGCTTACCTCGCCATGCGACGCGTCCTCCAGCGGCCACTTGTCCGACGGTATTACCCATCGCGACCACCTATCTCCCCTTTGCTCCGTGCACTTTGGCCAATGCGATAGCCAACGAGATCCGTTGATCTCCCATTCGCACCTGATCACCGGTGGGATCTGCGCGATATTTAGCCCTTGTAATATTTTGGCTTCGGACTATATACCTTTTACCTCCTTTTGGTCGTATTTTAATATTTTCCTTTGCAATGTCTATATTTAACACCCCCAACTCAATTTTTAATATGCCTTTAGCACCTAGCCATGAAAAAGAAAGTGAATTTAGGCTTTCTTTAGGGAAATTTTTAGATGCCCCTCTATTCCACCTCCATACTTAGGCTGTAGAAATCAAGTGCTAACAACTGGCTCCAACTAGGGATGCTATCCTCCCTGTGAGGTAGCAAAGAACCTCGTAGACTAGGTGCCTGATCCATTGGGCTGCCCATGCCGAGAAATCTTCCTTGTAGAACGCTTGGAGGATTTGCCTGAAAGCATTCATGGCAAACTTATGGGGGATTTTGTTGTGAGGTGTATCCTGTGGCGACCTTTACCTAAACCAAAAATGCTCTATCATACTGCAAACTGAAAATTTCTTGAAATCAAAACCCAAATTGAAACTGTATATTCTGAAAACAAACTGGAAATTGCAGAAAGAGATGTTTTCCATGTCAAGCTTATTTATATACAAACTGCTCTATTCAAGAGGTCTCAACTCTAGGTTATACAAAAATGCCATTGCAACCAATCCAGCAACCGACACCCCAGGTGGATCATCCCACCGTGCCCAATTAACATCAGAACAACGGAGGTTGATGGCACTAGGTGATGATGGTGGGCAAGGACCTCTTGGGTGAACCCAAACTGCGCACTCCAGCCGATGAAATTTTCCATATACTCTGTCGCTGGATCATATAAAACAAGGTACGCACTACACTCCTCTTGCATATCAGCATATTTTTTCTCGGAAGAGCTGTAAGTAGGCCATTCATTTCCCCATGTGCCCATGTCAGGCCTAGGGATTGCGTACCTTTGACAAACTCCAATCAAGACCTGAAAATCATGCGTATTGAAATCCCCACACGACCTGGTGAGACTGAAACGAGCAACTTCGAGCACCTCCTGGTGACGTGGTTGTTCCTTTGTAACTTGGGAGGCTACTCCCGCACAAGAGCTATCTACAACATTTCCTCTTGGGATACTTGTGATCCTTGGGTTGAAAACTCGGTTCTGCTCTGGAACTTCAAAAGAAAATTCACCCTATCCCCCGAAAGGATCTAGAAACGGCCATTCTTCTTGAAACCCGGACTCCTGGTTTGAAAAACCTGCACGAAAATCATGTTGCCTAGCCCGGTCTCCCTCAAGCACCTCGATTATCTGGTCCGCAGGCTGGAGATATTGGCCAAGCCCGAAAACTTCTTGAAGGATTCCATAATCGTCTTCAGCCCCCAAAACGGATTCCGTATAAGAATCTCGTGGATCACCTTGGTCATCTTTTAGCCTCGCAGCAATCTGGTCAACCTGTCGAAGGTACACGCCAGACCCAAGAACCCCTTCCAAAACCCCATATTTTTCCTCAAGGATCACATATTCTTCCTCGAGGGTCCTATACTCTTCTTCAAGGACCTTGTATTCTCTTTCAGCTTCAGTCCGAAAATAAGCCTCTTCCTGCTGGGGATCCCCAGGAAACCTTGGATTGTTAGCTCTTCCTTCCTCCTGCAGATGATGGCAAGGTTCCTCCTGCAGAGTCTCATGGCCTTCTTCATTCATGGTTTTAAGAATTTCCTTCATTCTGGCGAATGATTCAGCTTCAGGGAAAAGGGTTTCCCCACCGTCGGGGTCAATATTCTGATGGCTCTCAATGGTGGATTCAGGACCTGCCGCTGAGTCTCCCTCTTTGGCTGGTCTTCCCGACTGGTGAAACTGACTGCCCGAAGGTTCATCTTTATCCTCTACTTCAAAAAAGCTTATGAAGTTCTCCAAACAGCCCTCTTCATATTCATCATATTTAGTTGGACTGAAATCTTCGTTAAAACCATCATTAACAGAAACCTTAGCAGGCTGATTGCAACTTACATAAAACAAACCAGAATTACCTTCTTCTGGCACCTCACCAGGCCGATCACCCCTCTGCTCATCATGGGAAAAATTGGAATGTAATGCAAGTTCCCTTTATTCATGTCTCTCTTTGAATCTTATCTCTTCTTCAATCCTTTCATCGTTATCTTGGTTTGATAACTTTCCAAACATCCTAAGATTGTCTTCAACCTCTAATGCATCAACGAACATATGTTGCAAACTGGAAGACCTTCTCTCCAAAAGATGAAAAGATAAATCAAGAGGAAAAACAGATGCATAGTGTAATTTAGCAGCATTCTCTAGGGGTTGAATTTCCTTTGGCATGTCATAATAGAATCTTGCAAACCTCCTATTAAAGCTAGACATGGTTTCATCCTCTTGCCTTCTCATAGATTAAAACTCTGAAAGAACTAGGTCCCATGGTCTTCTTCTACCCAAAAACCCCAAAAATACCTCAAACAATTATCCCCATGTATCGATAGACCCAGGCTGCAAATGGTTAAACCATCTCTTCACATCTCCTTGGAAGGACTTGGAGAAATCCCTCATACACACATCATCATGTTCTACTTCGAAGAGGTCTAGAAAATGCTCAAAACCTTGAAGATGTCTCTCAGCAGTAAGAATCTCGGATTCTCCATCGAAGAGGGGAGGTATTTATGGTAGTTCAGAGGAAATTCATGAAGAAAAGGGGGAAGCCTTAAAGGGCTATATCTCAGCTGAGCTCTAGATGGAACAGGAGTATGTGCAGGGGGGATATCATTGGCCTTACTCTTGGGGAACTCATAAGGTTGGTTATGGTTTATACATGGCTCAAATGAAAGCATGGGATCAACTCTAGGGGTGAAAGGAGAATGTACATTTTCGAATTAAAATGAAGGATATACAAAGGAGGCTCTCTCATGACCTAGAGCTCTTCGGTGAGACAGAAATTTTTTGATATATATACATAAGGGCAAAATGATACCAACACAGAAGAATAGGACCTCTTTGAAGAGATTGATACTTTGATACCTGGACCTTAATTTTTCCATGTCTAAGGCGGTTGAGCTCGTTCTTCAGTGGAGTCTGCAGATTGAACTTGAATAATGAGTGGAGTTGCCAGGTGGATGATATGCAACCCTTCTGATGTCTGACCGCTGTCCACCGTCAACAATCAGATCTGAGACTTTGTCGTTCTCCCAGAGAGGGTAAGACCATCACTCCCCAATAGCGGCGCCAATTTGTTAACACCCAAAACGTACCCCAGGGTTGTGGAGAGGCAGAATCAGGGTAACCACTAACCACTTTAGACCTGTGCTACTGACCCAGCACAATCAGAGAGGGCTCTCTCTTAAGAAAGGACCAAAAATATAAACAAGCATAAACATACAGCCTCTCTTCACAATCAAGATATACATTCAAATCATACACAGAAGGTCATATTTTTTATGGGACAAATTATGTAAAAGTGTTGGCGGGACAATCATAAGAGAAAACATTGGGCGATCGAGTCAGGATTCAACATGGAGATCATACAGCAGTGCAGTAGTGCGGAGTATTAAAACAGAGGCAAGGTAGCTACCCTCTTGCCGTTGTAATGTTATTTTCTGGTGATAAAAGAAGAAAGAAAGAACAGCCCATTGATATGAGCATCCAGCAAAGATGAATTCGATATCAGCTTTAGTAGAAATATTAAGTGAATACCTAAGATAATAACTAGAGTTTGTTTCCAAGAATTCTAAGCTATTATACACTGATCTCATATATGAAAGGGAAAACATAATGTAAATGTATAACACGAAGTACGAGCACATAGAGAAGAGAGAAAAACATACTACAAGTAAAGCAACACATGAATATCTGCAAAACGTCTACCATAGGCACTGCAACTGATATTAAAAGAGTTTCAAAACAGAGCTCTATCCCCAGGCCTTAGCCAAATGATTTTCCCATGCTTAGTTATTCTATTACAATGATATTTATAGGCCTTTAGCCTCGAACTGGTCATCATAAACTAGTTAAAGCTATGCTGCCACCTGGACAGCCTCAAAATTGGGAATTATTATATACGTGTCAAGTTCAAAATAGATTGATTAAGACGGGAAACAGAAATAGTATGAGCAGGGCACCACCTTACTCTTGAGCCTTTAGTTGGCCCTGCAGATCAAATAAGCCTTCCACTTTCAAAGAGTCGTCCACCTACGCTTCGTCTATCGGAGGGAGAGGTGTCGCCTCTTCAGTGGAGATTATGAAATCCTTGAGAATCTTTGTGTCTTGGGGGATGTCTCGCCTATCTTCAGGGGCCTCCTTCTTCTTCTAGCATCGAATCCTTCTGCACACCTGTCTCCCTTCAAGCTCTTCCTCTTCGTCAATGTTGCTAGCTTCTACGTGGTCGAATACCACAGGAGACGAAGGATCAGCGTGTTCTTCCACCACCTCAGACCACGCCTGCTCGGGCATAAAAACCACTTCGGATTCCTGCTCCTTCTCCATTACCGGTCTCCAACTGAAAAGATACCCGAGCTGCTAGGTGCACAACCTTTCCCATGCACTAATTTTGGACAGGGGACACAAGGACCATGTCTATAACTTCCTCTGCAATCATTTTGGTGGCAGCATAGATTCCTTTAAGTCGTCTACTCGCATCCTCCAACGTCGACAAAACTATAACCTTCCATGCCTGCTAACACCGTGCCGACGCTTATAGCGCCTCCAACTTTGCAATTCCATCTCCTCTACAAATTTGGCGGCTGGCACCTTTAGCCTTTTGTCTCAAGTTTAATACAGGTTGCTAGAAGGGTTTGGCGGTTCCCAAGGAGAAAACCCGTCCCTATGCAGTGATGACGGACTTCCTTGGAAAAAACCCTCGGACCAGAGGAAAAACAGAATTTGATCAATGCGACAAAGGAAAAAAGGCGACTGAAAACTCTCGTGCCTGTCTAATCCCTCATTCTTCTCCTATTTTCAGGCATAGACCGCTGAAACTTTGTATCAAATGCATTCAAACCCTATCCCCCAAAGCAAATTTAACCTCAACATTCCCGGAAGCTGGTTCTTAATCTGCTTTCTTGCCGTAAAGGGACTTAGATTTGCTAATAATGGAGGTTATAAGGCCCTACCTGTCACTGAGAAGTTATGAGAATGACTTCTCCTGTTGCTTTCTTCATCTTTCAACCCCGACATCTCCAAGACACAAATGTCAACTTTTGTGTACGTCTTTATATATATAACCTTTTTTCTTTAAACTTTGGTCTTCTTTGCCAGTTGTCCGCCTCTCTCCTCCATTGATCTCCCATGCATTGATCTCGACCATCCAGATCTGATCCTTTTTAGCTGATTCGACAACCCCTTATACCCATCGTCGGATCGTCCCTTTGCTATGATCTTCATCGTCCATCTATTAGCACCGTACACCAACAAAGTGGTGTCGCGTCCCCTTAAACCGGTTTCCATTACCGCTCATCCCCTTTGTGACAAGTCCTGGTGCTAACACCTGTCCAGTGGTTTCTTTCATCGCGACCACCACTTCCTCTAACCGCCGCGCATCTTTCTTATGCGACAGTCATCGTGGGTCGTCGATCTATTGTAGGACACTCTTAACCATTTCTTTGTCACATTGCACTTACACCTTTTCGAACTCCGACCTTTAACCATAGGATCTTCTCCGGCTAGTCTTGGCCAGCCACTTACCTTTCCGCCTAGGCAGTATTGCACGCTCCTGGGGAGGTTTCACTTACCGCTTACCTCGCCATGCGATGCATCCTCCAGTCGCCACTTATCCGGCGGTATTACCCATCGTGACCACCTATCTCCCCTTTTCTCCATGCACTTTGGCCAATGCGACAGCCAACGAGATCCGTTGATCTCCCATTCGCGCCCAATCACCAGTGGAATCTGTGCGATATTTAGCCCTTGTAATATTTTTGCTTCGAACTATAGACCTTTTACTTCCTTTTTATCGCATTTTAATATTTTCCTTTGCAATGTCTATATTCAACACCCCCAACTCAAACAGTCCAAAAAATTCTTGTTAATGAGAAGGAAGAGCGTAGAATAAAATCATGCAGAATGGCACCAATGGGGCGTTAGTGTCTTAGTTGGTTAGGGATGAGATAGGGGGTGGGGGTTAGGTGTAGGTGTATGAGTAGGGAAGTGAGAAGAGAGTGAGATGGGGGGTTAGTAATAGTTAGAGAGAGAGAGAGAGATATTAGGGGATGGTAATGGGTGGGGAGAGAGAGGGGGGGGTTGTGGTTTGGGGAGGAGAAGGGTGATTAGGTATAAAGGGGGGTATAAGTGAGGAGCATGAGAGAGAGAGAGAGAGAGAGAGAGAGAGAGATTGGGATATGGTAAGGGGTAGAGAGAGAGAGAGAGATGGTTATAGGTCTGTGAATGATAAGGGTGATTAGGGAGAAAGGGGGGTATAGGTGAGGAGAATGATTTTTTGGGTTAGAGAGAGAGAGAAGTAAAGGGAGAGGCTTTAGGGTGTGGTGAGAGGTTAGAGGTAGAGACGAAGAGGGATCGATAAGGGGTTAGAGGTAAAGACAAAGGGGGTGTTAGGATATTGGGGGTAAGTGGAGCAAGGGAGAAAGAGAGTGAGAGAAGGGGTTAGTAAGGTTTTGGGAGTGGAGGGGGGAGAGAGAGAGAGAGAGAGAGGAGGGGGGTTAATGGTATGGGGAGGCATAGGGATTTATGTGGGTGTGTAGAGGGGTGACGGTTAGGAAGAGGTAAAATGATATTTTGATAAACTGCAAATCCAAATTTGCAAATATAACATTTGGTCAACCTATTTTGTGATATTGTCTAATGGAATTATTCTTCAATTAGTTCATGGGCCTTCTGATGGACCCTTGCATTCAACAAAATTTGTTTTTTCATGTTTTGGTTTTATGTTGGTTCATTCTCTTGATTTCTATGTTATTTTTTTTATCTTTTTTACTATAATTTTTCCTTTTCAGCTTCTAATATTTGTGTATTGAATCCTTTATTTGGTGCCTAAGATAAGCTTTTTAATGTGTTACTAAAACTTGGATTATTAAAAAAAAGTTGAGAAGGTTGTATGTTTCTCTCTACCTACAAGTAGATTGTTCCATTTTGTTTGATGTTCTATGTAAGAATATAATTAGTGTTATTAACAAGAAAAGATGTTGAATGTAAAGTTTTTAATTTTTAGACTATCAGTTTATGAAACTAGCATTTGTTTTTATTCTTTTGCACTTTATTTTATTTGGTTTGTCAAATGGTGGGGGTTAGATGTAGGTGGAGTAGGGAAGTGAGAGAGGGGGTACTAATCATAGTTAGGGTGGGTTTTAGGGGGTTAATACATAGGGGGTATGGGAATACATTCAATGACATGTTAGCCATGGAACCACCTTCTTAAATGATGCTAATCATTAGTATAAAAAAAGGTGTACGCGTTGTAGAAGTACAAAACACATACGTGTTTTGTGCCTGTATAGACAACATGCGTCGTTGTCCGAGAGACACTCTAACAGGATCACGAAGAAACCAACATTGCGTGCAATTTCAGATTCTATACACATCATACACTCTTTCCATTACAAAAAAGTTCACACAAATTGAGTATTTCATTCACCGTCTCCATCACAAGTGCTATAACGATTGCTTGGAGCACCAAAGACATTGGACAAGGTTCAAGAGTCCAATAGAAAAACCATCTCCAATCCTTCACCATTAAATTTATTAGAATTTAGAAACATCAAATGCAATATTTTATTGATAATTGTGGTGGAGTATAGATACAATTGAGCAATAAAAACACCAATATTGGAGAATGTCCTATTGAGGAGCACCATAAACCATCCCCACAATTGATGGTCTTACAATTGAGGAGCATCAAAGGCAACATATCATTGATCATTGTGGTGGAGGGTAGAAATAATTGAGCAAGAAAAATACCTAGCTTGGAGAATCTCCAATTGAGAAGCACCATAGACCATCGCCACCATTGATTTTCTTACAATTGAGGAGTATTAAAGGCAATTTATCTCATTGATCATTATGGTGGAGTATAACACAATTGAGCAAGAAAAAAACTAAGCTTGGATAATATCCAATTGAAGAGCACCATAGATCATTGATCATTGTGGTCATGGGAAATCTATGCAATTGCAAAATAAAATCTGCAAAGAAGAAGCTACCCAAAGAAATCATCAAAGAAATTAGAGAAAATACAAGAAATGACATGATCAATCGAAGAAATTATGTGGACACTCACCCAATTCTGGTTGTAGAAGATGCCATGATTCTTCCTACCAATCCACAACAAGAAAAAAATCCTGAGCATTCACTTGAGGGGCCTTCGATTTCCACAATAGTTGAAGAACAAGCATCCCATGGCCCTGATCAAGGAGTAAAACGTATGTGCACAACAAGGCCACTTAAATCAATTGATGATTTGGTCTCTTGTGGTTATACAAGTGACGAAGTTAGAGAGGTGTTGCATGGAGAATGTATTCTCTAAGAAGACAATGTCATTGAGACCGTCCAAGAGGATGTCTTATTTCCACCATCCAGCTACCAGCAAGAGAGAGAAGGACACGAAGCTACTGTTGAAACTCCAAAATGTCTAGGTGATAAATCTCCAACATCCCTACCTCCATTAGCAAGTTCACAATGAAGAACTCCAAAGCGTATGCAGATTGATGAAAGTCTCATTGGTTAACTTGAAGGTATGCTATCTAAACGCAGTATTGCATATCAAACTCAACACATACTTGTTAACTATTTTGATTCTAAATGTGATGGAGATATATGTAAATTATTTTTATAATTATTAAAATATAGGAGTATGATTGTTGTTAAAAGAAAGTTAAGGATAAAGATGATAAACAGTTATGAACCAAGTTCTCATATTGTTAAAATTTTAGTATATGCAATTAGTACAATTAGAAAGAAATCTCATTCAAAGGATCGCAATGTGGCTCGTCGTGTGTTATCACAATAAACCATGAACAAAAGAACTAGGGCCCTTCGTCTTCTTAATCCTACATCCAAACTTATTAATTTGAATTTCAAAACACTCTGTAGGTATTTTGTTAGAAGGGAACACCTTGAAAACTGGTCAAAGAGATGTCTAGGTATTCATTGGCAGGTTGCCAAGCTCTGATATGAATCTCATTGATGCGATAAAGGGAATAGTGAAATATTTTTGGCATGAAAACACTAGACCTTCTTCCAACCAAAAAGATGCACTAAAATTGAGAAGGGGTTCAAGGGATCATGAACCCCACATTAAAAAATTTCTTGACATGACACAAACAGAATTATATGAGAGATTTAGAAATGAACATAATGAACTTAACTTGGGCCAAATATCCTTCGAGAAATGAAAAACATGGTATGTTAAAATAAACACAACTCGTAACACATGTTGTTGTTGATACCGCATTGAGTACGGTTATTATTATGACACACACATATATATATTGTGTGTATTGCATAACACTCTTGTGCATGAATGCTCAGCTACATTGCCGCCAATGTCATATAGAGACTTTATTCATATCGTATTTTGAAGAAGGCCAGAAGGTTGCACATTTTATCAAAAATATTATGTAGATGGGACATGCCAAGGGTGCGGTGGAATGGCATTATTGGACAAATTCATACATGTGACTGATGAGCATGAAATTGGGAGGAAGGAGGTTAACTTGCAGTCATTCAAATATGTCACGTATGATATTGACGGAGGGAATGAAAGAAAAAAAAATACAATTGGTCACTTCTCAGGTTAGTAATAAGTTCTTGAATACTATCTTTTTATTCAAATTGCAATTTCATATGTAACAATCTATTGATATATGTCTTTATTGTTGATCTACCAGGTATGGCTTTGCGACTTCATGGAGGTATTCTTTGAAAATACAACAGTATGTAAAGCATGTACATGTGGCGCGTTGGAAAGATGAGCAGTTTAGAACATGCAGGGATACATTTCCTTTTGGAAATATCTTATCAATGGTTGATTTTGCAGAAAACTACACTCTTCAACCAAAAAACGAGATCTAGATTCAATACTATCATCCATACCAGGTCAGCATAGCACAACCCATATCACCTATAGACATGGGGCAGATAGTACTGAATACAATAGGGTTATATTGAAGGAGTATCAGTTCTACATAAGTAATGATAGGTGTCACGACTTGGCTTTTGTACAACACAGCTTTCAAATGTTCTACAATCACTTGAAGGATAACAGTATACAGATGGAACAAAATTGGATTTGGTCTTACGATTGTGCAGGGAAATTCAAAAATACATGTGCCTTTCAATGGTTGTGTATGCTCCACAAAAGGCACAAGGTGCCACATATTTTGAACTATTTTGAGATTAGACACGGAAAAGGTGAACATATGGAGCAGGTGCGTGCACCAAGACTACATTACATAGGCAAGAAATGAATTTCACAGTTGTATCACTCATCCGAAATGCAAATACCATTGTTGAATGGTGTTATTTTGTCATGGGGGGGAGCAAGAAGGTAGGAAGATCAGTCAACCAAGAAAGCACATGTACATAGATATTTTTGGGAGGTGTTCGATGTAGATCGATCACAGTTATATGAGTGCAAGACTGTCCAGGGACACCCCGTGAATGGGACAAATGTGAATACACGGATTGGGTTGATAGTCGGGACCGTGTATCACTCCCTATTGGTATATGTATAACTACATAATTATACCAGTTGGAGGAGGACCAATCAAGTATTTCACCAGACTATGACCACATATCAAATCTTGTACAACCAGGTTCGATTAATATTTTGATAATTTTGAAATTTTTTACAACTCGGTGTGTCTAGTTAGTTGACTCAAATGTTGGCACTATATTTTCTACAAGGCACATATACGTAGTGGTTTCCTCAAGACGCAATGCATGGCGCACTGACTATTGGCTAGCACGTTTATTGGAAGGGAAGCAGGCCCTCAATATCTCATTAAGGGACTCGAAGGCCAATGATTTTTCGATTGGGTCGATGGTTATCAAAGGAGAATATATGAACCAGGTTTCCCACTCAGAAATTAGAAAAGGGTATGCATTTGAATATTATAGACCCGGTCAGATTGTATATCATTATAAAAACTCAGTTATTGGCACAAACCTCCAACTACAAACAATTCCAAAGAAGAACTAATCAAAGGCATGATACTTATTGCCTTACTCCGAGCACGAGAGGTTAAAGTAGACCATTAGTATTAGAGGTGATCCCGACGGTCTAGTCGAATGACCATAGCTAGGTAATCTGGTATGTTGTTTGCATGTTATATTGTGTACTATGTTATAGGCATGTGGTGTACATGTATGTTATGATTTTTTTTATGGTCTCATTGATTATTGACATTAATATTTTGACTATTGCAACCAAACATTGACAGCTTGATATATGAATAAATTGCACAAGCTTTGTCATGGATCCTAAATTGATAAATTGCAAAAGCTTCGTCATGGATCCTAAGTACACCATAAGATATACATCCTCATTCCCATTTTCATGATCATTGTCATCATCATCATCCCCGTGCTCATTGTCACTATCTCCATGCCCATTGTCTCCATCACCATGCCTATTGCCACCATGAACATCACCACCATCCTCCTCTTGCCCATGTTGTCACCATCACCATCCCCTTCTTCACCTTAATATTATCATCCATCATCCACACAAATATAATCGTTAGATACCTAATTTAGAAACGTAGAAACCAAATCACAAACATAGAAACCTAATGTAGCCTTAGAAACCTAATCTACCCTAGAAACATAAATATAACCCTAGCAACCTAATCTATAAACCTGGAAACCTAATCTATCCTTAGAAATATCCATCACCATTTGAATCCAGACCATTATGCTACAAATATGCACAGGAGTCCAAAAAACCCTAGTTTGTGCATTCATGTGCATCCATTTGAATCCAAACCATTGTGCACAAATATGCACAAGAGTACAAAAAACTTCATGTTGCAACTATATATGCATGCCAAAAAAAACTTTGTATATTCATGTGCATCAATTGGTATCTAAACCATTGTGCTACAAATATGCACAAGAGACCAAGAAACCCTAGTTTGTATTCTAAACCCCTAACCTATAAATCCTAGCCTATAAACCCTAGAGCGAAGCCTATAAACCCTAGTTTGTAGCCTAAACCCTAATTTGAATGATAAACCCTAGTTTGTATCCTAGAGCCTAGTTTGTGTTCAGAGTCCTTAGAAACCTCCATCACCATTTGAATCCAAACCATTATGATACAAATATGCACAAGATTCCAAAAAATCCTAGTTTGTGCATTCATGTGCATCCATTTGAATCCAAACCATTATGCACAAATATGCACAAGATTCCAAAAAACTTCATGTTGCGACTATATATGCATGCCAAAAAAACTTTGTATATTCATGTGCATCCATTTGTATCTAAGCCATTGTGCATCCATTTGTATCTGAACTCTCACCAACCTTCCTAACATGGAAATGAATAACCAGTGCATGATATTCCATAACCACTTCATCCATCTTAATGTCGTCATCAAAAACCAATCTCATCAACGAGTCTCATTAGTTAACACATTTCCTTCATCTATTTTTTGAAGAATCATAACTACCAACCCATGGAACCCTTCCATAAGCAAGAATTATATTTTTTTATAATAAAATATAATCATGTACCAAACCCTTAGTTTAAGATCCATCTACCTCACTAAAAACTATAAAACACCCCATGATGGAGTCTACAGGAACCAACTACACATGCTTCTTACTGAAATCCTCAATAATCCTCCCTACTTCATATTTGCACCATATGTACCTTAATTTTTTTTCATTAAAAAATCACTACTTAATATTTAGTTTAAAATTCATTAAGAAGCCACCACTTGATGTTAGGTTCAAAAATAATATAAAAATAATAATGAAATCTATCGATAATGTTAAATATTGAATGTCTCAAACATCTGTATTTGACATCTAGCTAGAATATAACCTTGAATTAGACTATTTATATTATTATTTAAAAACCTAAGGGTAATGGGAACATATAAGTTTGGTTTTCCTCAAAATTTGAACATCAATTTTAATATCCCTTTGAACTCAATGGGATCTACCAAACTTGGAGATCTTCAAAACACCAAGTTTGCCTTGAACGCCACTCTAGATCACTAGATCAACTTCATTATTGGCTAATGAGTCAATTATCACACTCTTTTTTCGTTTAATGTGATTGGAGCGTACACATGCAAAGTTTCAATTCAAGTCATTAATAACTCGAAGGGATGGTAACAATTACCCTTTCAAAATATTAGTATAGTCATTTGTAATGTCCCCATTCAAATAAATTCATAACAGGAAAATTCCATCAATCCTACTAGTTCCCTAGGTTGGATGGAGACATGAGGATTTGCAATAAGGGAGATAATAAATGGTGTTTGGAAATTAGAATGGAATAAATATTTAATAAATGATCTAAATAAATAAATGCAAGAGAAAATCAAAGTGGCAATTGATCATGAAGACACATGGAGGATGTGGGACCCACACAAAGCTAGATTCCTCATGCCACATGGCATTCTATTCTCACCCATTCAAATCCAAGTTGGATTCTAATGGTCTTGGGTAGTTGGAAGGTCAATATACTTGTCATGACTCATTGCAGGTCGAATTGGGGTGGAAGCGTAACTCCCATGGAAGAGGAAGAGGCATTTTGGAGCTAGTGGGACACTTGGCTAGATTCCCTAGCTCTATGACAACAATGATGAAGATGCTATGAAACCTATGACACAAATCAGACCTGAATGATGACATATGATATAAATTAAATTTCATCGATAAAAATAGCCTCCAAGAGGGCGCTCAAGGGAGTTAGGGAAGCTAAAGAGACACCTATTCGAATTTGGTGGAAGAGGAGGCTAGAATTGGAGGGACAAGTGGCACACATTGGAATCTCTTCCCAACTTGAGTTGGAATGAATACCTTGGAAGGAATTCGACCCAAGTAGGACCTTAGAAGTTTATAAAATACAATAACAAAGAAGAAGAATGGATTTTGATCATTTTCAGAATTTTCATTTGTGAAGAGAGCTAGTGGAATACTAGTCTACTTGCCTTAGACAATTTCGAGGGTGAAAGATTCCCATCCTAGTTGGTATGTGGAAAGGCCATTCAGAACTTCCATGAGAGCTTTAATGGAATCTTTATTTGCAAGTGTAAGCTATAGGACAGCTTGTGGTTTCTTCTAGTGCAGCTCATTCCTCCAACCATTTCCAGTTTTCTTTGCATATTCTTGATCCTTGAGGAAGGGCACTTTTGGTGAGCTATTGTTCTCTTTGGGGGAGATTCTAATGCCCCATTTATTTTGTAATAAGATGTATATGCTCTGTTATTCACATTCATAAATATATCAGGTCAATATTCCAAGTGGATATATGTATAATTGGTCATTAATGAGTAAATAGTGACCATTTCCCCACTGTAATGATGTATACCAATTAAATGTTGATGAATTTGAATGGACAAGTTTTTCACTGATGTATTTATGATGAATTGACTGTTATTAATTATTTGCACAAGTTTCATGTTCAGTACTTAAGCTTTTGGAGTCATCTTGCTCAGTTTTATTTCATTTGGAGAGGATTTAATGTCATTTCCCCCAAGGTCGAAACTAGTAGTTTTGTAGCTGTTTGGAGAGGGTTGTAACAGGATTAAGAAACTGAATGAAGAAGCACATGAGACCTTAAAATTGTCCCTTAGATTTACTCTACTTCTTTTCATAAATTCGAGAGGGTTTGAGACCTTTTGGAGAGCCATATTCAGCATTTACCTTTGAGGGATTTGAACCCCAAATTGCTAGTAAAAAATCCTACCTTGGCCAGAATCTTAAAGACGTTTTCAGAAGTCTTTTGATGGTCCTAAATCATCCATGAACCTTATAATCAAGGCATAATATCATTCATACACCTTCTCTGAGGGAGCAATTGGAGCAACTTGGAGACCTAGACATCAAAACTAGTCAAAGGTCGAACTAGGGAAAAAATTGAAATTTTCACTATTTTCATAAAAACTCAAAAAGGGGAGATTACAAGTGGTATCAAAGCATGGTCTTGGAACCTTATGTGGTTAACCATTCATGAAGACAAGGAGTCAAACAATAATCCACCACCCTTGGAACCTGAAATTGAAGGTGTTGTTGTTGAAGAGGAAGAAGTAGGAGAAGAAGAGTATTTTGTTGAAACTATGACTAAGGATGAGAAGGGACTCTCTGATGATAAGGAGGAATTTACTAAATTCATGAAACCGTTCTTTGAATACATGACAAAACATCTTATGAAAGGATTCGAATTGATGGTTAGCCAACTTGGGAGCAAAGGAGTAATAGGAGGCAGCAGTAGCTCACATTCAGAAGAAAAGAAGGTAATGGGTGAGCATATTTTCTCAAGTATGGGACCCCATAATAGACCTAATGAATTGCAGAGCACACGAAGGACTACTACACCTAAATTTCTTGTGCCCAAAGAATAACCTAACACCCAAATGGATATGAATACATTGGTGATAGAATGGAAAAATTTGAGTGAAGATTGTAGAAGGACTCTACCATTTGATCAATACTTTACTGTTTCAAACAAACTCGAAAAGAAGGAAGATAATAGGGCTATATTCCAGAACAAAGAATTAAATTGTGCTATTGGTAAAATTCCACTTCCCACTTTTGATTGTTCCTCTCAAAGTTCTGCTAACACTTGGGTGCAAAAACTAGATGTGTATTTTCAGCTGAATCCAATGGTGGAAGGGGATTCTTTAAAAATGGCTATTTTTCATCTAGAAGGAGATGCCAATGAATGGTGGTTTCATGGTCTGAAAACTTTGGGACATGATTAGGTTACTACCTATGGAGAATTTGTTGACAAGGTATTAGATAGATTTGAGCAAAAGGACCCAAAATTACCTTTCAAAGAACTAGCCCAATTGAAGCAAGCGGGAACCCCTGCTGAGTATATGATGGAATTTCAAAAATTATCAGTCAAGGTGGTTGATATATCTATGGTAAGATTAGTATTGTTGTTCACTGAAGGTTTGGCTGTACCCTTAAAAGGTTTAGTTAAGGCCCACAAACCCAATTCATTGAAGGATGCTATGAGTTTGACAAGGGATTTACAAAATGTACTACCTAGGACAAGGTTTCCTCCCAAGCCCAACTTACCTCCCCATTTCAGATCTGAAAAGAACCCATGGCAAGAAGATGAATGTGGAAACGATGAGAAAGAGGAACTAAGCAGGGAAGAACTCAAAAGGAATAAATTCTATTACTCGTGCTTCCAACCATGGGCACCAGGACATAAGTGTGCTAAGGGAAAGGCCCAATTCATTGAAGTATTTTGTGATGATGAGTATGAAGGGAGAATGGAGGAATAAGGACATATTTCATCCCAAGAAGAGGGATATACTACAGCAGAAGAAGGGAAACAAGAGGGAAATCAGCCCTTACCTGATAAAGTAAGAATGCCAATACTTTCAGCAGTGCCTCGTTATCACATTATTCGATGCAAGGGTGTGGTACTAGGACAAAGGACCTTAGTTTTGGTAGATGGAGTATCCACTCATAACTTCATTGATGCAAACATGATGGATAGAAGGAATATACCTACTGAACCATTTGATGGCTTCACAGTTGTCAATCCAGGTCACAACACAATGGAGTGCAAAACATGGGTTCCAAAGTTGCAAATCACCATAGGTAACTATACTTTTTTTGATAGCTTTTATGTGGTTGATGTTGCTGATATTAATCTAGTTTTGGGAGTGCAATGGATATACTCTATAGGGGAGAATACAGTGGAATATCAAATTCCTGTAATGAAATTCCAAGATTCGGAAGGAATACTAAGGGTTGTAAGGGGGCATCACACCTATCTGAAACAGGTAGTTTCCTCCCACAGCATGAAACACAAGAATGGAAAGGTTTTGGGAGATATTCCTCATGGAAGGCCACCTGATAGAGGAGGAACAAGTTTGAAGCATGATAAATTGAGATTGCTTGAGGGAAAGCAATCTTGGGTGGGGAGGACTGTAATGTCCCCATTCAAATAAATTCATAAAAGTGAAATTCCATCAATCCTACTAGTTCCCTAGGTTGGATGGAGACATGAGGATTTGAAAAAAGGGAGCTAATAAATGGTGTTTGGAAATTAGAATGGAATAAATATTTAATAAAGGATCTAAATAAATAAATGCAAGAAAAAATCAAAGTGGCAATTGATCATGAAGACACATGGAGGATGTGGGACCCACACAAAGCTAGATTCCTCATGCCACATGGCATTCTATTCTCACCCATTTGAATCCAAGGTGGATTCTAATGGTCTTGGGTAGTTGGAAGGTCAATATAATTGTCATGACTCAATTCAAGTCGAATTGGAGTGGAAGAGTAACTCCCATGGAAGAGGAAGAGGCATTTTGGAGCTAGTGGGACACTTGGACTGGATTCCCTAGCTCTATGACAACAATGATGAAGATGCTATGACACTTATGGAACAAATCAGACATGAATGCTGATTTGTGCCATCGATTATTTATTTCTTAAACACTCGTTCCTTTCATAATGCTCCATCGATTGTTCTTTCTCCTTCAGCATATCATGAACAAGTATTGGATTTTATCATGGATCCACTACTAACTTTGCTATCTTCTGCTCTAGCTCACCTATATTTAACTGCTTGGATTTAGTTGTCATTTTTCCATACTTGAGTAAGTGTTCCAATCTACCAACTGTATTTTTCAATTTATTAGCACTCATGGTAGACTTGAGGACATCGTGAAAGACTCCTTCCTAATTCTATATATGCAGCTCCATTTTATCCCTAGGACTGAAAGCGTCCAGGTTTACTGTGACTTAAGTAGTCTTGAAATTGGAGGTTGTTCGCTTGCCTCCAGGCACAATTGATTCTAAGATCTCCATCTTCAAGGTGCCCTGTTTTCAATCAATGGCTAACAATAGTCTTGCTTGCTCACCTGTTGCAGTATCCTTCTTAGGAAACAACTCTTTATGTAAATCAACATTATCAGCCTTTATTTGAGCATGCAAACCAAATAGTCCGCCCTTGATGGGAAAAGTTTGGATTGTAGCTAAAGCCTCTTGTTGATAAGATGACGGGCTTGTTCTTGCGGCCAAGGTTAGCTGATGGAAAATTTTCCAGTATGTTTAGGGCTAGTGAAGTTGGACTAGGCCTATGATGAATTACCATATCTGACTGTTGTTCCATCTTGGCTTTCTTACATTCATGCTCCTGGTTTCCCGACTCTTCCATTTATGTATCTGAATTTAAATCTGTAATCAATCTCTTGCCCCCTGCATCTGTCTTGTGTGGGGTATGAATTACATATGATCCAAACTGAGAATCGAGATAGAATATTTTTCTCACTTCCTCCCAACTGTTGAGGTTGGCCCTTTTGTCCAACTCTTCATGTGGTTTGTGCTTATACGTTGAAAACTTGACCAGCCTTGTTTTTTTTTATAGTAAACATTTAGGGTCATATTTCCAGCTGAATCCTGAAGGTAGATTCAGGCTAGCCAACATTTCCTCGACTATGGATCGATTAGTCCTAGTTTTAACTATGAATGGACCAACTTCCCTAGGAAACCTAAAAGTGATAGTACTATTATGTTTCACAAAATGGATGGCATCATAATCAAAATGTTTCTTGATGTATTCTAATTAGGAATCAAGAAGATAGGGAGATGATAGGGAGGCAACTCTGACTCATACATCCTAATGTCGGTGTGATCTTCGTAGCAGAACCAATCCCCTATAACAACTTTTGGACCCAATTGCAAAATATTTTTACATTCGGGAAAAATTATAGGAGGGGCATCAAACAATAAAGTATAGATTTTGGACATTACTATATTTGAAAATTCAAGGAATCCTTCATTTGTGGGACGAGCTATGGACTTTTTCAAGTCGGTTTGGTTAAATAAATCCTTGTTGTGATAGAGAATCATATACAATAGATAGGATTTATACCTAAAGAACTTCATAGAGGCAGATTTCTTTAACTGACCATGCATCATTTCCACAAGAACAACAATGAAATCTAGCTTGACTGATGACTCTTGGAAAGAAAGATTAATAATCGATAACATGCCTAAGACTGTTTCATCTACTATCAAGTCACAATTGTAACCCAATACCTAGCATACCATCGAGACTGCAATTTGAGATCGCTTTGAGAAAATCTCCAAACTATAGGGCAACGGCCAAAGGGAAACTCAACATCTAGAGGTAGCAACAATTTGTAGAAGAGTTCTCTACTTTTGGGGGACAATTCTCTGAATTTAGCATTCAGGGCCTCTTCATCGAAGCCGAGTCGAGTTGGCTCTTTCTCAATTTCTAGCATATACTGTAGGAATTATTTGTTCATAGGCAAAATTATCGAGCCAACTCTGGAAACGATGGCTCTCTTTTCCGAAGCATAAAATTCCACACACCACTTGATGAGTTCTAAGAAAGGTCGAGCTCTAGGAAGAATGACCTTAGCCAACCCAAAACTCCAAAGGTTCATGAAGTTGTCTCCTTCCTTGGTGCGCGCCTCTGCCTCTCTCGAGGCCTAGTGGAGGTCTAGAATTGATAGCACAGGGTCATAAATATCAAAGTGAGAATCCACCAAGTGCTCCTCCTAGTTAGATGGGTTGTTGAACGACGGAGACGGTGCGATTTCAGAAGTAAAAGCCATGGCAGTGATATGAGGTCCTTCGAATAATGAGAAAGCACATTGGAATGGGAGAATTGCACAGGAAGAATGTTGAGACTGAAGGGCACTCGATATAGCTTGCAAAATAATACTTAGAAGTTTGAATATTGCGCCTTTTATAGAAAGAGCTTGAAATTTGGCGCATTCAATAGGTGGGACACGTAGCGGGAGCTCATTGGTTTATAGGATTCATTTATTAAAGAGAGACGTTACGGTGAAATGACAATGATCGGAGACATTAGGCTCAATTTGCAGACACATGGTAGGTCACATCTATACCATCTAGGATGTGATATGGTGGTTTCAAGATCGAAGAGAATAGGTTTTCCGAGACTATTTTTGCAATCCTGAAACGCTCCCACACTAACACATGGCCTGGTGGTTTTAGGTTCAAGCTCGTGGGATCATATTAACATTTGAGCATCTTTAGAGTCATAAAGTGTCCTCGACCGTCGATATTCCGACATAAAACTTATCAGATCTCTGCCTATCATGCTGCTTTCTTACAGCAGGACCCAATCTCATGTCTCATCACTATGACAATTGCCAAGCTATGTTGTGTTGACGCGAGATTCAAAAGGCGGTTTTAGGCTTGTGGAAAGGTAGTATATCGAACCCGCTTTAGAGAGCCTGAAGCACCTTGCTATCGATGCGTGTCCATCGCGATTTGGCTTCAGGCTCATGTGTTTTAATTAATGCTCGACTAATTTATGAAGCATGAGCTTCTATCAGCTGGTGATCTCGATCTTTGCTTGATCTGTTCCATCGATTATTATTAGAGGAAATTTCAGGTCTAAAATAGGCCTCCTAAGGAAAATAATAAAATAATAGTTAAAATAATACAATAATATGTATTAATTCTGGAGGAAGAAAGAAAAAACCTACTTTTTTGTTCGTACTTTCAACATCTATCCTTGTGTTTTTACTCAAATTTCGAGTGGGAGCACTCGTTGGATGCGGAATTAAATTCCACATCCAACAAGTACCCACATTGCATACTTTTGACGGACCCCACTGCCCCCAAAAACAAGAAATACATGAAAAAACATGATGTCATCATAACGTTTTTTGGGGGCAGCGGGGTCCGTCAAAAGTATGCAGTGTGGGTACTTGTTGGATGTGGAATTTAATTCCGCATCCAACGAGTGCTCTCGCTCAAAATTTGAGTGAAAACACAGGGAGATATGTTGAAAATACGAACAAAAAAAGTAGTTTTTTATAACAAATATATCAAGTCAACCATTATGGTTGACTCATTTTATTGAAATTCTATTGGTTCTTGAATTCCAACTCATCAAGAAGTTATAGTTGGATCATTTTCTTATATGATGGCTCATTTTCTTACAAGGCCCATTTTAGACCCCAAATTTCCTCTAATGTTGTTCCTTTAACAATCGCTCCTAGTGCGATGCTCCATCGATTGTTCTTTTGATCATCACAACTGGTCATCGGCATTCTTCTTTGATGCAGCTATAGACCATTATTCAATCCGGCAGTTCGCCATTTGAACAAAATTGGAACTTGATCGCCATCGAAGTCTCTCGCACCAAATTTTCTCTTCAAAAAATTTCCATTTGACTGTTGTCTTATATTCCTTGTTCGAGTAAATATTGGTACTAATAGAGGGATTATACCAGAGTTGTACTGAGAGATCCTGGACTCGCTTGCTTTCAACTCTCGTCGATTTGAAGGGCCATTAATATGCCACCTTATCTCTTGATTACCGGGAGGAAAAACGTGTTCAAAGGCACCTTGCCACCTAGGTTCATAGACTCCATCATCATGCATGCAGAGAACGGTCATCATCGGATGTCTTGGTAGGCGAGACTTCCTTGTTTGGGCATCAATGCTCCTTTTGATAATTTCACTTCTTGGTTGGCTTGGGCGTCGGCAGCCTTAGGACATGAAAGAGCTCGGAGTCAGGAAGCAAGGTTAGAATGGATTGTATTCTACCAATGAATCTTCTAAGGAGAAGATCTTGAAGCTCCGACTGAGTGCGAACCAACTTGATGACGTTCAAAGAGTCTCTGAAAAGCCAAACCTCAATAATTCCTCTCCACTTAACCAACATGAAACCTTGAAGAAGAGCCATAGCTTTGGCTCAATTACAAGTGGTCTTGCCCAAGCCCCACGCAAATTCAACTATTCTTTGGCCCTCAGGATTAAAGAGAACCCCTCCCGCTCCTACCACCCCTACCTAGATCATTTGTCAATCCAAAAGGCATCACCTTAAATTCATAGTGTCCTTCATGGGTTTGAAAGGCAATCTTGACCACATCTTCTTGTCGTACTCTAATCTAATAATATCATGATCTCTAATTGAGTTTTGAAAAATACTTGGCCCCATGGAGTTCATCAAACATCTCATCAATGAAAGGAATGGGAAATTTGTTTTTGATTATTATCTTGTATAATACTCGATCATCTATACATAACCTAAAGGATCCATCCTTTTTACGAACTAACACTACTGGAGCTGCATATGGGCTTCTACTTTTTTGTAATAACGCCACATCTCAATAGATCTTGGATCAACCTTTCTATTTCTATTTTATGGTGATGTGGATATCTATAAGGATTTGTTGAATTATTGTAACTTCTAAGAATATTATATTTGTACTTTATTATTCCGGAGATGTTTCATTCCTCCGTAGAGATCTTATTGTATATCCGAAGATGTTTATTCCTCCGTCGGAACGTGGTAACTTGGGTTATTAGACTTCCCTAGTGGGGTCGGCCTAGAGTCAGTTGTATTGGGTGTTTAAGTCCCCTAGTGGGGTCGGCCCAATTAGCATTATGTTGAGTGGTTAACTTGGGGCCGACCTAGTTAAGGTTAAAAGACAAGTGAAGTAGTGTATAAATAGAGGAGGTGTGTTCCTCATTTAACACACATACTCACTTGTGAAACTCGCATAGGAGAGGGAGATATCTGCAAAGGAGGAGAAGGAGCTCATGTTTGGGGATTACATCTTTGTATTTGTTGGTCATCTATATTGAGAAAGCTTTGCTGGGTTTTCTACCCCATGAGGGTTTCCCAGGATAAATTTGTGGCTCTTGTGTTTATGTTGTGTTTGTTGTTCTTTCAGTGATCATGTATATGCTATTGTTGTGAAATTGAATGTAATATTGATGTTATCTATCTTAGCATAGTGAATCTTAACATGGTATCATATCTAGCCTGAAGGAAGGCAATGTATGGCACTTACGACACTTGTTTCACTTGCGACAATTTGAAAGTTAGGGTTTTGTATAGCAAAACCTAGTCATTGTGGCACTTTCGTTATAAATCCATTTTGGAAAAGGTTCAAGATCTGAAACTTTTATAGACCGAAGCTAACATCCCCCTGTACCTTGTGTCCGAAGCTCAGCCTCAGATTCGTTGTACTTTGTGATTTATGATCCGTACAAGTTAGGGTTTCTACTTCTTCCAGAATGCAGTCCTAAATAGGTGACCTAGGGAAAAAGGTCATATCTTGAGCTAGAAAGCTCCAAATGAAATTCTGTAAAAAGTGTCAGTAAGGGAACGGACTTTAGTTTGACAGATCTGCTTTTCAGAGGCCAAAGTTGAAACAATGACACGTGGCACTCCGTACAAGTTCACTATATTGTTTCATCCCATAAACAATTCACGTTGCGACATTTGGAATAACTCTCTCTCGGAGAATCCATTAAAGCTCAAACTTGTGGGATTGGAAAGATGATAGGTCAAGCTACCACGAGCCAAAGTTTCAGGCCCTGCAAAGCCAAAATTTCATAAATGAACCAGAAATAATACGACACATCTGAAATGACTCAACGGAGGAAATCAAGGAAGAGGAGGAAGAAGCTCTCCCTTAGGGTTCTTCGGTTTTTAGGTATGGAAGGACCTGATACAATGTTGGAGACACCTGATGCAACATTGGAAACTTTGATAATGGATTTGGAATCCATTCATCATAATCCACATTGGAAACTTTGATAATGGATTTGGAATCCATTCATCATAATCCTCCATCAAAATGTTGTGGGAGGAAGGAGATTGAAGATTAGGGTTTCCAAGTAAGAAGAAACCCTAGCAAAGTTGGAAGACTCATAGGGCAGCGATGAAGAAGGTTTAAATAGCACTGATATTCTATCATCCTAGCACCATGAACATATATAAGATGTTTACAAGTGGTCTACCTTGGATGGTTATGGTTTTACCCTTATAAAGAAGACTACTCGACAGGTATGACCTTAGAAGATACAAGTATGTTTTGAAATCTGTTTCGTGATTAAGTTATGTCTTCATATTATTGAGGTTAGTACAATCATGATTAGTTTTAGATTGTTTGATCACCTTAGTAAAAGTATGAATGCATGTGAATGATAGAAGACATTCATTGATTAGGGTTATGACACTTATGATTGTACTAATGCACCTGTGGTGTTGTATGAGGATGATGTCTGCTAACAAGATATAGGTACATCAAAGAAAGACAAATCAAGTTCTATGACCATGATGACATGAAGACAAAGACTCATCCATAGTCTTTGACCACATAAGAATCTCTACTTACGAGGTATGTATGATTTTGTTCTACTATGCTGAACTTATGAGATATGCAGGTTCTAGCACAAGGTCTCTTAATCATTGAAGAGAACAAAGAAGATATTGTTTGGGTATGTTAAGACATAACCAAGCATGATAATCCAGGTATGTTTTCCTATATCAAGTTAGAATCCTACTTTGTTAGGATCTTAGGTAAGTATACCTGTGTATGAAATGATCATAGCCATGCATACTTAAGATTATTTAGAATCATAATGTTTTGATAGTATTGAGATTATACTAATGAATGTATGATTATGTATGAGACCATGAAGATGACACTAGTGCACACTTAAGCATGCATAGTGGTACAGAATGGATAGAAGTTCAAAGACATATAATGATGCTATCATAAAATAGAGATAAGTATTTGAGTTGTTGTTTGAATTACTGAATAGTCAATGATATTGCTCGTAATAGTTGTATGCATATTTGTATTCCTAGAATATATCATGCAGAGTGTAAGCATTCATATAGCATTGAACAATATACTACTAATATGCATATGATGGGTAAGTTGGACAAACATTCCATTGTTGCTTGTCTAGAATGAAACCTCTTTGCTAACATGCTGAGAGATGTGCATGCTCTTGATAGTATGTTCTGGTAGAGATGGAAGGCATCTAGATAACCACTGTATGCATACAGAATATGGAAAAGTGTTGTGCCAAAGTATTGGTCAAGATAATTGCATAACTATGTGAATCATATATGTATGCATAATAGGTTATCATGTCAACATGATTTGATGATTATGAAGTACTACTAATCATGCCAATTAACTTTGATTTGTAGGAAAGATCATGTGGTATGATCTACAAAAGAATGATGATGAACACCGAACAAGTGATGGATGTTCAACATGAAGACTTACAAATCAAACATACTGTAGAAGGCTTGTGGCTAGAAGATTCTCTTAGAAAGAGGAAGAGGATCATGACGAGATGTTTGCTCCAAGTGGCTAGATAAGACCATTCTCTTAATGGTGTAATTGAAGAAGAAGTGTGAATCGAGAAAACTGTCAGGATTCAATTGAAGAAAGCTCTGTACGGGTACCCAGGATCGATAGTCATTTGATGAGCTTAATGATCACCATGGGTGATGCGGATTTCAACCTTTGCTACAAGGTTGAAGATAGTGTCTATATACAGATGACATTCTTCTCTTAGATGGATGCAAGAAGGAACTCACCATAGAGTTCGAATGATCTTGAGGCTCATATCAGTGGACCCATCTGACGGGAGATGGCATGGATAGATATGCAGAAGATCACTCAATGCAGAGTGTGAATGATGTTCAGTCACAGAGGGAGAATTGATAGATTCTTGACAAGCTTGGGCTTTACCAAAAGTAAAGCTGATCCTAACCTTTACCTTAAGGTTATGGATGATGAACCTGTCATACTATTACTGTATGTGGATGATCTCTTTCTGACAGGGAATGAGAAACAGATCATGGAAAGCAAGAAGAAGCTAGCTACAGAATTTGAGATAAAAGATCTTGGATTGATGCATTACTTCCTAGGTCTGGAAGTATAGCAAGGCCCAGAAGGAATCTTTCTCAACTAGGGAAAGTATTTGATATGTTGGAATGCAAATCCATAGCCACTCCCATTGATTCCAACTTGAAGTTGTTAGTTGATGACTCATCAGAGTTAGTGGATGTGACTCTGTACAGACAGATTATTGGGTCATTGATGTATTTGATGAATACCAAGCCAGATATATGCTTTGTTGTAAACACCTTGAGTCAATATCTAGTGGAACCTAGGCGTGTTCACCTGATAAATGCAAAGCATGTGATGAGGTACCTAAAGGGTACGATAGACTTTGGTCTATGTTATCTTGGAGATCATGACTTCAAATGGTATGGCTACATAGATGTTGCTTGGGCAAGAAGTGTATCAGACATGAAGAGCACATCAGGCGGATGTTATTGTCTGGGATCTGCCATGATCTCGTGGTTTAGCAGGAAGCAGTCTAGTGTGGCTCTCAGCACAACTGAAGCGGAATATATAGCTACTTGATCTACTAGTTGTGAAGCGATATGAATTCGGTAATTGTTATCAGGATTGTTTGACTTGGAGATGGACCCCATTGTGATCTTGTGTGACAACCAGAGTTGTATCAAGATGACTGAGAATCCAGTGTTCCATAATAAGTCAAAGCACATAGAGATCTGGTATTTTTATATACGGGACATGGTGCAGAAAGAAGCTATAAAGCTCGATTATGTGAGCACTGACCCTATATATGCTATTGTTGTGAAATTGAATGTAATATTGATGTTATCTATCTTAGCATATTGAATCTTAACAGGCTTAACTTTAACCGGGCTTGAACCTAGTTTTACTTCAATTATATGTTCGATCTCCCTTTTTGCCGACAACTTCATGGGCAGATCTTGGAACACTTTTTTATTTTTTTGAATTAGTTCTTGGATATTTGATTCCCTAGAGTCAACTAATTATGAAGCTAGTGCTTCCATCTGGTGGCATTATATCATATATTTGGGTGCCCCTTTGCAAAATAGCTTTTCCATCTAGTAATATGACACAATTTGGGTTTGGGGAGCTTTGAACCCATACAACTTGTATTTTGTTCCTTACCACTTGAATTTAATAAACTGTTGGTGGTGGTTAGCAGAATGTTTGTAACCATTGAACTCCTAGTACTACGTCCACTCCTAATGGTAAGGTGTCGAAGTCATATTCTAGGTTATAATCTTGTATTTGTAATTTAACCTTGTGGCACTTCCCAACACTTACAATTTTTTTGCCATCTACTACCATCGCTTTCAAATCAGGTACTCGAGACACAAAAAGGTTTAGTCTTCTAGCAATGTTAATGTCAACAAAGTTATGAGTACTTCTCGTATCTACTAAAATTGTGACATTGCTATTTTTGATGTGCCCTTTTAGTTTTAGCGTCTGTGGCTAAGAGATACATGTGATGGTTGCTAATGATACTGTTGGTGCATTCTCATCATATGGTTCTAAGGGAATACTTTAAAGACCCCCTGTGTCTTCTTCATCTGGCTCTTCATCATCTGAGTTGTTTTCTCTCTACTCGCATGTATATAATTTTTTGAGTTATCTCCCTAATAACACTTGTGTTTGTGGTCCCATTCCAAACTTTGCCCTTGGTGGGTATATCATTAGGGTTTGATATTGTGATATTGGATGGAGACTTCTCATGTTAATGTATGGTGGGGGTGTTGGTGTGGGGGTTAAAATCGAAGATGGTGTAGGCGAGATCAGGGGTGGATTAGACGAAATTGGAGGTGCTATAGGCAAGATCAAGGGTGGATTAGACACAATCAGAGGTGGTGTAAGCAAGATCAAGGATGGATTAGACAAAATCAAAGTGGGTTAGACAAGCTTCAGAAGGCATGTTGCTAGAAAACGTTACATGTGTTACTAGGATGGAAGCTTCTTAAAATACTCATGATTTCGTCATGATTATTTTTAATTGTCTCCATAAATTCTATTTGGTCATTTCAGTTTTGTTAACCAATTTTTTAGTTTTGCCTAGTCATTCTTCAACTCGTTATAGTTATGCTCCATTATTGTGTTGATTCTATTTTGGTGATCAATAACCTTCGTGTATTGTGCTTCTATTCTCTTAATTTTATCCGTTATTTTCCTTGTTGCCGAGGGAGGTACTTTGAAGCAATTTTGGTTGAATTAGATTTCTATACAAATATTGTATGTTGTACGTGTGGCATAGAACTTCTAGTTCATACAAACTTGAACGAAATTGATTTTTATTAAAAATAGAACTATATATACCACTGGAGCAGTACGGAATCAATGGCGACTAGACTGGCGATGCTATATGGAAATGGGAGTTGGGCTATAGGATGAGTGAAGGACATGTGCGGACGTTGGAATATGGTTTGTTGTTATACGGTTGTCCGCTCTAATACTCAGTAAAATAGAAAAAGTATATATGTGAAACAAATATTTGATAAGTGATAGTAAATTACGAGGATCCCCGTATAAATATTGCACAAAGGGATTTGGTACCTTCTCATATAAAAAGACGTTTTTTTATTTATTTACTTTCATTAATGTTTTATTAGTATGTATTAGTATCTTTATTATTTATTGTTCATTAGTATTTTTATTATTTATTGTTGTATTATCTTGTTTATTTATTATTACTGAAGTATTTATGTACATAACAAATGTTTAAAAATCATTACCAGCATTACTTTTTTTTCAAGAGTCATTCTTTGAAGATCTTGACAAACTTCATTTAGTTATCATTTATATCAACATTCAATAGTCACAATAGTTCTACTCTCCTTTACTCCGTGTAAGGAAATTCAACTTTTTTCTAAACACATAAACTTTGATTTTATTTTATTAATAACTTTTCTATAGCTGTAAATGTAACTGTCGATTTATGTATACATTTAAAGGGGATGAGAATACACCATCATTTATAGTGCACATTCAGAAAACTAATCCTTTTAATCAAAGCTTCTAGCAAATTAAACAGTCGTCTATGGCAGATCGTATAAGAAAATTGTTAAAGAAAGAATTGAGTAATAATTACTAATGTGGAATGAAATCCCATCACAGGGATATGCCACTGCAGGAATAGCTTGTAATACATCACATAGATAATCACCAGTTAAAGAGGGTTAACAAGGCATGACACCGTCCCCACCACCGAAATCGGAGTGAGGGAGGATGCTATCACAGCAAACCTAGGGTCTTGCATCAGAGCCTTTTAACTCATCTTTTGTCTAAAGCCCTCAAATAATCAGACTCCTGTATAAAATATGTTAATAAAACTTGCAAAGAAGAGGTGGTTGCCTCTTAAAATGTTGTGCCTCTGTGCTCCATCAAACCCAAATAACCCTCAAGCAATCAAATTCCATAGGATGATCCCCATACTAAGCTTAGATAAAAACACATTAACCGACAAAAGAGCAAAATGGAAAATCGCCCCAGCATTGGATGCTGTATGAATTCCTGTATAACTCACTAGATGTTGCTGAAATGCTTTCAGGGAGTACTAACATGTTTTGGAGTCGGTTCACAGTACCTTTTTTCTGCAATATCATCTTCATACTTGTGTAAGAAAACAACTTCCGGTCATTTGAGATACTTGTCCTAGCAAGGCTTTCAATCGAGTTTGCAGTCAGATATTGTCCATTTCTACCAGATAAGCGTCAGAAAGATGAAGCTATTCTTTACCATTACAAGGCCCACTCTTGCGTAAGCCAGTTTAAAACTGATGAAGATTTAGTTATTTCTTAGCCGAGCTTTAAAGCATGTAAAACTGAGCCACTGCTCAGCTGAGCCTGCATTGCTTAACAGCACATTGCTGACCTGCAAAAACATATAAAGGTCATACAATGGCATTGAAAATTATTTCATGCTGAGAAACAGAGGCTGTAACATTTTTTTATAAGAACCTATCATTCTCTTTGACAATATAGAAGCTAGAAACTACAGTATGGCATCAATAATGTATTTTATAATAATCAATATTTCTTCAGTTACACTAAGTTTAAAAAGTTAAGCTCAACTTGGTTATCTAACAGCAATATATGGCCAAGTCTGAGCGATAACTCTAGTTAGCAAAGTCATTGAACAAGTGAATAAAACGTTTCAAACTTTCACCAATGTTATCTGACTCTTCCAAGTCAACTCCAGAGTTTGACTCTGTTCTTTGACGAAACTGAGTCAAGTCAGCTCCTCCAACTCTGACTAGACCCCAAGTTATACCCCAATTATGACTTACATGTCAAACATGGATCAGTTAATTGGGTCTAGCTGGGATGGTTGTGAATGGCAGTGTTTATCCTCCCTACCAGGTTCAATTCCCGCATGTAACATGTTAAGCTCTTAAAAATGAGTATATAGTTGACAAAGCCTCTAGCTTCTGCAGAGTCCAGTTTTCCCTGGATACAATTCTCAGAATGAGGGGAAATGCCCAGCAGGTTTCCCCAGGAAATGTATTCCATAAAAAAGAAATAAAGTCAAACATGCATCAGATTGGGCTGGGGAGTCTGACTCACAAGTCTTATGAGTGACACTCAATCCTCTGTTTATATAAGACAAAAAGATAAAAGCACTCACTTCACTTTTCCAGCCCCTATTTCACGGCAAACAACCAACAAACTGTGAATTGGTTATGTAGTAATGTACTATAAAACGAGTTTTTCCTGAGCCCAAGTCAACTCTTACTCTTCAGCCTCGTGGGGTGATTCTCCAATTTGAGTCTGGTAATTTTGACTTTCACCTATCAGGTTATCTTCAGTCTGGAGCATGGAGTTGTACAATCACAAAGCAAACAAAAACAGATCAATTTTGCTAATGCCAGCATCACAGATAGCAGATTCGTCCTTCCTAGCCCCATATCAAAATCCAAATCGGCAAGGAATCAGGGGATCAGGGATCCGTATACGATTCTTCAGGATTTGGACAACTTCTTGAGGGATCCATTTCCGATTTCAGGCTCTCTCTCCAGTCTTAGCACTCAAAAGTAATTAATCTATCCAGAACTCGAAAGGAATGAGTGGAACTTGGAAGAACTGAATTTTCAGTAGTTGAAAGGGCAGTCATTTTATGCTCAAAATACCCTTTTTACCCTAGTATATATTTATGTTAGAGATAGTGGTATCTCGGGATGTCCTCCATGTTCAGATGTCTAGCATGGAGGTACACTTACTGTATAGGCATCAGGAGGAGGTAGAGGGTGAGATGCACTCTACCAGATGGCATGAATCCAACGGCGGATGCATGCAGACCTTTTAGGGTGATCTACCTCATGCATGCATCATTTTTGCATACAGACTTTTTAATTAAAAATGTATGCAAAAGGGAGATTTTGCATGCACTCATATTAGGATTTTCGTAAACCTAATTGATCAATGAGATGTTATAAGGAGGCAAGAGGTCACCGGCAGAGGTTACTCAGCAAACTTATCAGAGAAAGATCAATTCGAGAGAGGAGGGTGACTAGTGCATGCAGAGGACGACTTTCTGAGAGAGAGAGAGAGAGAGGCGCATCTGCAGAGAGAGAGAGAGTGAGGGATCTAAGACAGATCGGACCTCACTTGATCAGAGGCACCTGTATGCCATTGACAATGGGATGAGAGAGCCTTTTCAATGGAGTTTCTACAGAGTTCAGAGAGAGGGCGACTTGCTGCAGAGGGGGGCGCACTTTCTGAGGAGAGGAGGACGTTTTGGATCCAGATTGAGGCCAGAGCAGTTGAGATTTACGAGGTAGATCTTCTTCAGTGTTTGAAGAAGATCTGTGACAATCTCAGATCAAATTGGCAGAGATTTGAGCTAGGACGAGTTTCCAATCTCAGAGAGAGGGGCACACTTTTCCATGCAGAGCTACAAGGGGCGCATTCTACATTGAGTAGTAGCAAGCTTTCATTCCAGACAGAGCAGATCAGGGTTGTGTAGGATAGAGAGAGGAGGTACATCCTGAGACGGGCTGAGGAAGATCTTCAGAGAGTTCGGATCCGAACTAACAGCATGGGGGCGCATTTCCCAAGAGTGGCAATTGCAGTTGCTGCAAATCTCGGGTTTTCTAACCCGTCGGGTTCGATCATTTGTTTCTAAAGAGTTGTATGTACCAATGTTTTAAAACTCGGATTCGGACTCGGACTCAGAATCGGTCGAGGGTCAACTCGAACTCGGAATCGGCAATGACTCAGCCGATTTGATTTTCATGACTCCGTTTACTAAAAAACACAAAATATTTAAATTTTAACGAAAAAAGATATTTTAAAGATTATATTCCATCATTCCAAAGCATTAGAGACAAAATATCCAAAGTCTATCATGTATATACCATATAAGGATGAACATATCAAAATGGCACAAAGTGTACTATGTCGGTGCAGTGTGCAATACATAATACATATCTGGAAGACTAGAACAAAGTGAAAATACATAATCAAAGAGGCCTAAATGGCATGCGGAGTGATAGAGTCCAAAAAACAAAATGCTATGGTGCTAGTAATAAGTATGCCACTACATCATTGATCAACATGATCAATCATCAAACTCATCACCACTGCTACGCCCAGAACTAGCACTAGGACTAGCAATGATATAGGCAATGGCATCTGGCTCGAGCTCAAACCCCTAAAGGTCATCTACAACTGCTTCACTAGGAGCAACACTAGTTGGAGTACTAGTTGAATGTGTAAAAGCACGAGGTGAATGTGGATCAGGGCCAGCAAGTGCACACATTTGTCCCTCTCGACTAGTGCCTGCATTGTTTGGAATGAAATAATGTTATATCAAGAGTTATATCAAATTATTAATATAGTAATACTGAACACTCATATATTATTCAATAATAGAAAAAAATATTATGGATCTAGATTCTACACTTGCATGAACTGATAATGGTACTGGTAATAGTGGATCTGCCTCCATAATAATATTACCAACCGCATCCACCTCAATATCAAAATCAAGATCAAACTCGGGCTCTTCAGTCTCCACTAACCAATCTAAGGTTGGATCAATATCATCCAACACAATGGGATCTGTATCAAGTCTTTTGTTCATCAATTGGTTGCACCTTAAACGGAGGTTGCACTGTAGGAAGACTAGATCATTTAACTGGTTTTGCTATAAACAGTTTCTCTTCTTCATGTGAATCCGCTCAAAGACGGACCAATTGCGCTCACACCCGGAAGAAATGCATGGTTGACTAAGGATTCGAATTGCAAAATTTTGCAATTGAAGGCCTTAGCCACCAAATGACTCCCACCATCTTGCTACAAGTGCAAAGACAGTTAAATCAATGAATTAGCTTGTGAATTTGACTAAATAGTAAATATTGAAGTTTTTAAATTTTAAAAATTAAACAACTGAATTTAATAAAACAATGGAATTGTTTACCTGGTTGGTCCACATCTCTTTCAATCTTAGCCACGGGTTTGCCAAAGGTACCTATGGCTTTAGTAAAAGTTGTAATCGGTTGGTGTATCTCCAACTGCGCCATCTCATTTGGGACCATGCGCCCAAGGCACTCATACAATCCATCTTTGACCTCCCCAGTCTGATCTTCTCCAAACTGAGCTCTATAATGATACCTTGGGTTCAGAAAATACCCAGCTACATGTACAGGACGATGGAGTTGATTGTTCCATCTCCTATCGATGATATCCCAGATAGGCCCATACTTGGCCACTCTATCCTTGTATGTTGCCCTTATTTGCTCCTTTTCCTTATCCATGGCCAATCTTTCCCCATCCACCAACCGCAACACTTTAACAAGTGGCTCAGTAATCTTCAAAACCTCTGTTGCTTTTCTCCAAAATGAGCTTTCCAAGATTTTCTTCTTGGTGTCTTTTCCATCTGTTTTGTGGGCCCATTTACTTGAATTCCATTCATCACTTGAAACCATTTGTTCCAAGTTTTGTCTTTGAGCAATGAGAGATTGCAACATGAGGAAGTGAGTTACAAATCTAGTAATGGCAGGCCTAACAAGTTCCCTGCCCTGTGTGTGTTTCCTCATCAAGCTCAATACCCATGAGTGGTTGTAGATGTATCTTGTGATGCTTTTGGCATGCTCTATAGTGTGCATGATCCAATCTTGTTTGCATATGTCCTCAAGCATGAGGTCTATGCAATGTGCCGCACATGGGGTCCAAAATATTGTTGTGTATTTTTCCTCTAACGTCTTACCAACAAGAACATAGTTAGAGGCATTATCTGTGATGACCTGCACAACATTAGTTGCCCCCACCAGCTCAACAACCTCAACTAAAAGCTGAAATAATAGATTTGCATCTTTCACCTTATTGGATGCATCATATGAGTCCAAAAACATGGTTCCCTGTGGACAAGAGATAAGGAAGTTTATGATGGTTCGGTTCCTTGCATCAATCCATCCATCCGACATGATAGTACATCCTGTTACAACCCATGATGCTTTGAAATCCTTGAAGTATTCATCCAAGGATTTGATCTCTTTCTGCAAAAGAGATCCCCTCAAGTCATGCATACTAGGGCCTTTGAAGCCCTTACCAGCTGCAATAACAGAATCCCACATAGGCTGAAAATAAGGTGAACGGGCAGCATTGAAGGGGATATCTGCATCATACCACCATATAGCTATGTACTCATGAGCAATTTCTTTGTATTGCTTTTTCCAATCGGCATCTATGGTGGGCTGAATTGGTCGAGAAGCAGCAACACTATCAGAGGTGTTTTGAGGTGAGAAATAATTTTGGATATACCCCCCTTTTTGGGCAGATTTGTTTGGGGACGAGGAACATACTGAAAGGGATCCCCGAAATTGGTACAAGGCATGGATGAGGAGCCTTCATATTCAGCATGAGGCGCAGATCTCATCATTTCTGAAAGATACCTCTTCTTCCCTATTTCTGCCTCTCTCTTTTTGGTTAGTCTTATCCACTTGATATTGATCAAATTGTTGTTGCAACTCGAGCCTTATCTATCCAATTACCTCTGAATCAGCTTCACACGGAGCAACATTTCCTCTAATGGAGGCCAAGTGTTGTTTAAGCCTATGAATGCCCCCTCCTTTAATCCATTTTTTGCAATATTTGCAATACATCTTCCTGTCAACCACATCAGCATGGATCCATGCTGGATCTTTTGATTTCAGGGCCATTTTGAAATGTAAATAGTCACACTTCACACTTCATTGAGTTCACTGTTCAAGTTCAACATGCAAAGAAAATGAAAAAAAAAGTTAAAAAAAAAGTAAAAAAAAAATTTTAAAAAAAAAGATGGAATTAATACAAGTCTGTAAGTAAGTTTTAATTTGCAAATTTTATTTAAAAAAACAATACAAAAACAGTAAAAAAAAATAAATTAAACAATAAACAAATTAAATATTAAAAAAAACAGTAAGAAAAAAATAAATATTAAAAAAACAGTAAAACAAACTTAAATATTAAAAAAAACAGTAAAAAAGATTGCACAGTATTCTAAAATTGTAAGTTTTATTAAAAAAAACTGTAGAAAAAATTTACACAATACAGTTTCTGTAAAATTTAAATTTAAATTGTAAATTGTATAAAACAAAATGTGGCACAGACCCACAGTCGACTTACCTCTGCGGTGGCTCAAGTTGACGGGTTCCAGACTTCCAGTTCCACGACTGACGGCTCTCCAATCTCCACGGACGGTGGACCACAACTCCATTGCTCTCCAACAATGGGCTCTGTTATCACACAACTTGTAGTTGTCCTTAATGGTATCCCATCCGGGATGGTAGAGGAGATGGACAACTAAAGAGGTGACCCAAGAGATGCCACGGTTCCCAATGCAAGCTAGGAGTCACGTCAACAGAGGCACACTTCACTTTGGATCAAGATGAATCAAGACCAAGGGGGAGACCCTATAGCCAATCAAAGGTGATTGGACCAAAGCAAAGGTTCCTAGGGAAGTGTGGAAGACAAGTTACGGAAACCAATGCAAGGTTAGGTGGACCTAGAAGTTTAAGTATGGTTGAAAGAGGCTTAAGGAATAACTAGTGTTTCAACCAATGAATGATTTAGGCCACATAATGAGATCAAATGACAAGATCTAGTACCATGAAATACACAAGTGGGGCCCACTTCCTTAGAATATGGAAATGGTCCAAATGGGACCCACAAGGTGAGATTAGGGGTGCAAATGATACGAAGGGGTATGCAAGGAGTAGATCTATGGATCTAGGATGAAATAGAAGATACCCACATATGGGATCTAGCACATGACACCAATCCCAAGAAGTGTGATTTGCCTTAGGTGGACTAGTGCCTTAAGATGGATGGGTAAATGGAGTCCAAAGTATGTCAAATTATAGATCGGGGTAGTTTAGGCAATTATCAAAGTGGGTTTTGAAGATCAAAGGCATCCAAGGGCTAGATCTCCATAGATCTAAGATTTAAAATGCATCACTAAATTGATCCAAGTGGGGCACAACCCTCAAAATGAGGAATGGAGCCCACAAGGTGAAAATCAATGAAGTGGAACACTAGGGGTAGGTTATCAAGTGAAAGGAGTAAGAATCAAGTGGGATCTCACCTACCCATGTGCTATAACTAGCTCAACTCACCTACCCAAGGAGGGCGACCTCACTCAAGGAAGGCTAGGAACAAGGCTAGGCAAAAGCGATGACTTGCCTAAACCCAACTAAAAGACACTTTGGACTAGGAGAGGGGGAAGCTACACTCTGTGTTGGACAAATAACACGGGGAAGGGTTGTGCCTCACAAATGGATGAGTTGTTCAGAGTGCTTATTCAACTTAGGCATCATGTCTACATCAAGCTGATCCAAGTTCATTAGGATCATTCAATTTTATTTCTTGGCCTTTTTGGCCTACATAACCCTTCGGATCTCAAGTGCGCTAAGAAGCACAACTAATCGCAACTTGCATCCAGGGCATGTTTTTATATATATATAAGGTCAGCAATCGTTTAGATATAGAGTTTAAGAACCATTGCTTTTTGGACCTTTCCTATACTCTTCGAGGAGTATTTATAGTGTTTCATTGCTCTTGCCCTTTACTCACGTGTGTTAAGAAACACATTCTAGAGTTTACAGTTTCCATGGGCGAATTTACATAAATTTCCATAAGTAGTACATGAGCTTTCAGTTTTAGCCAACAACATCTCAAGTGACTAGGGAGAGTTCCTGCGAGTGCCAAACATCGAGACAACCGACCAGAATGATTTAGGCCTACAATCCAACTCACCAAAGGCAAGTTCTGTCACCAACTCAGAGCCGATACACTAAACAAACATGGATGCGATCCAACACAGAGGTAGTAATAGGGAAGTCCTCAGTATCAAAGAGTCAAGAAAGACAAGTCAAAGGTGAAAGCCAAATCAGGAAGGTCATGGATGGATGGAGTCAAGTGAAAATGGTGCCTAAGCTAGCAAACAAATGATGTCAAGAAAGACCATATCTATGCAAGGAGGGTGTCAAACCGGTGAGTTTTGTCAAGCAACCTAAATGTGCAAGTAGTATGTCCATTTTATAATTTATAACATCATCAAGATAGTTCATTTTCATTTTACAAAGTTTGCCACATCATGAATCATATACCAAGCTAATGCTGTGAAGATGACTAAAGCAACAAGATAATAATCCATAATCAATGATCAGAAATCCATAGGTCCTATCACATCATAATAATAAGCATCATAAACCATCTGAAACACTGTTGCAATAACATCTCTAGGCACTGAACTGAAACTGTATGGAATAAAGGGTCACATCGATCATCAAATCTGAACTCTCAAGGCTCAGCCTTGGCACAAGGTCTAACATAAGTCTGATAAAGTACACTGTTCTGATCATAAGTGATCCCACAATATAAACTCATCATAACCAAGCTCTGAAAAGTGCAGATATCTGCTAAGCAAGAATACTAGCCCTACTACTATGGTGTGATAACAGGCTCTCTAGCGGTCTCGGGCTTGGGCTCTCCAGCGGCGTCTCTCCGATGATAACGGTCTCACGATCTCTCCGATGTCAAAAGAGCCAATAGAAAGGGCGGGGGCATTTTGTTAGTTAGTTAGGGGTAGGTTAGGGTTAGGTTAGGGGTTATGTTAGGATTAAACTTTTAAAAAATTACATAAATCAAATTTTTTTTAACTCGGTCCGACTCGGGCCAGTCAACCCTTAACTCGGCGAAGTTGGTCAGTTCGGTACTGAACCGGCCACCCGACTCGACTTGGCTCAGGGTCAACTCGGCCAAGTCCAAGTCCGAGTCCGAGTCAACCGAGTTTTAAAACAAAGGTATGTACCAGTGAAGCACCACTCGTCCCATACTCGCGGGTACTCACGAGTCTAGACGAGTGGGCTCCCAAAACGCGTAATCGCCAGGGACTCGCCGGAAAACTCGCCACGCACAAGAAATCGTTGAAAACCGGGCACTCGGCCAGAATCGGGGAAAACTCAGGCGACTCGGCCATGGGATTTCCCGCGAAAGCTAGGGCGGACGGCAAGTTTTTTTGGGCCGGTTTTTCGCTGGGGCTCGTGAGTCCTGAGTTGTGGAGTGCTCGTGAGATTTGAGAAGTTGAGCAGTTCGGGTTGTGGAGTGCTCGAGGAGTTCCAGCGTTGAGGAGGTCAGGTTCGTGGAGCAGCTCGAGCTCGAGCAACCGTGGCCGTGGTGTGCACTGTCAGGTTAGTAATTTTTTTTTATTTTTTTTAATTTTAAGAAATATTAATATAGTATTAATACTGTATTACAATATTAATACAGTATTGTATTAATACTATAATATAGTATTAATACTGTATTACAATATTAATGCAATATTGTATTAATACTGTATTACAATATTAACTATTAATACAAATGAAAATCCGTTTTTATTTAAGGATTGGGTTTATTTAATACAAATCGTTGAGTGTTTAATTAAAATATAAATAAAAACGGATTTTCATTAATCCCTGTTATTTGCAAATGAAAACTAAATAAAAACGGATTTTTGTTTTAAGTTTTTTTTATATTTTATATATAAAAAAGTTAAAAACTATATAGTTATTTAATAGTTTTTTTTTAAGTTTTTTTATATTTTATATATAAAAATGTTAAAAACTATATAGTTATTTAATTTTTTATTTTTTTATGTTTTTAATAGTTATTTAAATTTTTATCATATAATATTTTTATATATTTTTATTTGAATTTTATGAATTTTTAGATTATGAGACAATGTTATGAATTATTGCATAAATTGTAGTTTTATAGCTTATATGGATTGAAAATGCATTTAAACTCTTTTTTTGCCAAAAATGTACAATTTTTTTTTTTTCCTATTCGCCGAGTCTTGCCGAGTCTGTCCCGAGTGTTTCCCGAGTCTACGAGTCATATGCCAGCCGAGTATTTGCCGAGTCCGAGTCGTGCAACATTGGTATGTACTAAGTCTCTTTTACTTTGCTTTGGGCTCGAGAAAGAAGAAAGCCACATAAAAAGTTGGTTTTCCCCATTTGGGGTTTAATAGGTATATCGTGAGTTAACGTGTGATTGTTGTTTATTTTGGTATATCCAAGGTAGTACTTTTTGTTATAAGTCAATGTTTGGTTATTTGACTTAGAGAGACTTAAAGCCATTGAGATCTCAGGGTTTCCAGAGCGAGTAGTGACCTCTGGATATTATTTAACAATTTAGGCACCTATGTCTGAGTGACACATGATGTTTTGCAGTCTGTATAATTGCATCGCGACAATCTTATAAATAATCAATTTGATGCCGCGTAATTTTATATGATAAAGCAGCAAATACGGCGGTTTAAAACCCATTTGATGTGATGCCGTCAAACTCGAAACCTCTTTACTATTCGACGATTCATGTATTTGTTTTTCAAATTTTTTAGTCTCGAATTTAATGCCGAATTTTATCACCAAAATTTTCATTACCAAATTTTAACGAACTTCAAAGTCACCAAACTCAAACATGAATTCGAACCAGGTGACTTAGCATGTGACAAGGCAATAGGTTCATCTGCACCTACATTACTAGCCCTACCAAGCAAGAGAATCCATGATGTTATGAATCATTTGAGATTTAAGATTTAATAAGTTTGCTTTTAATTTCATTATAAAATTAAAAAATTTAAAATATATTACTAAAAAATTAGGGTTAGGGTTCCGAATCCCCAATTCCCAATTTTGGGAAGAGTGTCACACCTGCACTGGATTCTTCAACCTATTCCGATTGCACCTATGGTTCATATAACATAGGCCAGAGTTGTTATGGATTTTATGTATCTGAGGAGAATGCACTTTCTGGTTTCTATGGCCTCTAATATCTCGGTATTATTTTTCATGCTTGGGAGTTAACTCCCCAGTCTGTCGCTTTAGTTTTAGACTGTAATTTTGTAAATTGTTTGTATGGAGTTGACTTTACCCCGTGGAGAGTAAATCCAACAAGTTTAAGGAAGCATAAAAGTATTCCCTGTGGACTCCAAAAACCTCCAACTGGCTCTTACAGGCAGTAAAAGCAATCATGTGCCCAGGAATTGAGGAAGTTCATAACAAAGTTATATACCACATGGTAATCTTTCTGACCCTAGCTCTAATGAATAGCTTGCATCCGAGTAAATCATACATCTTTTATCAAAGCTGATTATGCCAGCAGTCAATGCAATCCATGGATTAAACAACCATATTTTAATAGGTTATTGTTTGGTTGATTTCCTGCGAGAGGCACTTATTTGCAGCTCAATGAAGCCAGGGAACCTCATTGTAGGAAAGCCATGGGTATTTGAAATCTCAGTAAGGATTTCTTCCATAATTTGTTGCTAAAAATGCACACATAGTTGAGATCCACAAGAAAGGACAGTGGATGTCTAGAAGGATCCTGGTTGTTTATTCCCACGGGCAAACATTTTCAGTCAAAGAATTAGTTTAGGTTAAATATCCAGAATGGATTGAGTTTACCAGCCTTTGTTTTACCATTATGGTGATTCATGAATTGTCTGGTTGCCTCAATAGGAAAAGGTAGCTGTTTCAAGTCTCATCAGTTCTTTTTCTCTCAGACCCACGAAAAGGGTCTATGTTTAACAGAATCTCTCTCAAAATTGTCAAACATGGACTTGGCAAACACTGGGCTGGCCTGGGACACGGCAAGACTCAATGACTAGGGAAAGACTTGGAAATAAATCAGGAAAGACAAAAAAACTCAAAATATAGTAAGGGTGAGTCTTGGCAAGTCTGGCCAAGTCTTGGCGAGTCTTGGTGACTGGCGAGTTCAGGGCTGAGTATGAAGCGGGTACTCAGCCGATCTAAGACTCAACAAGACTTGGGAAGACTCATAAATCTTGGCTGAGTCAAACTTCACTGATCTCGCCAAAGACCTGAAGGCTGAAAGAGTTGTCTCAAACCTTATAAGCTCTTTGCTCTTGAAAAAAGGTCTATGTCAAATTGGATCTCTCCAATGACCTAAAAGAGTCCACTGACATTATGGTGGAGGAACGAAGTTTCAGCCAAAAGGTGAACTCTATTAACTTGACCAATTGTTGCTTTAGGTGTAAGAGTCATGGTTACAAAATCAAAGCCTGCCCATATTTGGCTCCAAAATCTGTTGAAATCATTGGCCGATCCACCGCCAAAGGAGCAACCATCCAAGGAGCAGTTGCAGGAACAAACTAAATAAGAAGGAAGCTAGACCAAAGTGGTTGACGACAATGTGTAGCATCATCCCCTATAAATCCTTGTTTGAGATAGCTAGACCAAGGTAATTAACGAAAATCTGTAGCATCATCCTCTAGAAATCCTTCTGAAACTCAAAAGGAAGTTAGAAGCAGAATAGCAACCTAGTCAAGTTAAGCCAAACAATTTTGGCCTCCTTTAAAACAAGATGTGAAAATAAGAAAATTGTTCAAAGAATGCCCTAGAGTCTATTATCCATGGTGTCTAAATAAGAATACTCCTTATATGAGAAGGTAAGCATCCTTAGGAGCAAGTCTCCCTGAAGATTTTTGGAATAGCAGAAAGAAATCCTTGGATCCCACAGACCTCAACCAGTTTTGTGCAATGTATAACCTCAGCAAAGCAGAATGCAAGTTGAAGATCCTCCCCTCTGTCTCAATGATTAGTTTCAAGTCATGGAATGTTTGCAGGCTTTCTAAACCCTGCAGAAAAAACGCATTCAAAAGAATAAAGAATATGAGAAGAGTGGCACTTTGTACCTACAGGAAATCAAGAAAAAAAGGGCTTTGAGCTACAACCTTCCAAGCAATTTAGCCAGCAACATTCTTATCTTCCCCACACAAGGCAAAGGTACAACATTGGTGTGCTCCCACCTCAAGGACTAATTAGTTGATTCTCTACCTAAAGTCTTCCTTGTGCCATTTACTACCCTGAACAAGAAATGCTAGGGTGGTCATCATTAATGCATTCATTAGCAGTTTAGCACAGAAAGAATAGAAATTACGTTCAGGATGGCAAAAGACCTGTCAAGTGCACACTATCTTATTTGTGGTTGTTAGAAACCTAATCCTAGGGATTATGGTTTACCGTTTAATTGTAAATATTATTATTATTTGATGAGTCATAAGGTAATCGGAAGATTTGTAGGAGAATAATGTACCTTTTGGAAGATGAAACCAAAGGTCATAGATTGTATATTTAGATGAAGTTCACAATGAATCATATTCATTCAAGCATAGTGGAATTATCCAGGCCTGTCAGTGATATCAGAGGTTTGGTTCTTTTAGCTCCATGATTTCCTGTGGTCTGCCTTCTATCCTCCTTCAGTCTGCTCCAGCTTGATACCTCTGCGCAATGTCATCTGGCATACTGTCTGCTATCTGCTCCCGCTCAGTCTACTCCTTGGCGTTTAAGAAAAAAAAAACTAAACCTCCATGACCCGAATGTGTACTATTCTCCAGATATGTGTCCTGGTATACACATCTCACCTGTGCTGTGTGCTTAACTTTGTGTGCTAGTCTATCTCCTCAACCCACATACTATTCTCTACTCACCTCTGCGTTATTCACCTCTACATTGTATTCCCCTCTACTCTGCATGCATTGTCTCCACACCTACAATCTGCATGCCATCCGAACCCACGACCTAAGACCTGAGTGCTATCTGAGATTCTGAACCCATGACCTGTGTGCCCAAGATTACTTGCCCTCCAGTCAGAGCTCAATCATAGGGTGTTGGAGGAAGTGCGTACCACCTGTATCTATGTGGATCTAGTGCATGCCACTGACTATAACCACCAATAATTTGCCATCTTATTCTCTTACCTTGGCTCCTTTCATCCAAGTGCAGTGACATCCCAATATGAAGATAAAACCAATCCTCAAAGCAACCAAGCAGCTTTCGTTGCGCCAAGAACTCGGAGCTACCGATTGAATGGTGCCTTGATTTGGATACAGCACGAAGACTACAGTGATAGACATAAAGGAACCCTTGCATAGATACATCTGAAAGGGACATATGCATACTACATCTCTGGAGCTGTGCGTGGTGGTAAGTGAAATCTGTGCATGTTGGAGAGTGCTACATCTATAGTATTGGTATTGCATTGGTATCATTAATGATTACAGTGGTAATGGTATTGTATTGTGTCGAGACTCCATCGCATTGCTATTATAGTATTTCTATCATTGTTACCACCTTGCAGAGAGTGTAATACAATAGATTGTAGTCTAGCTTGAACTGCAAAGACTGTTTTAGGGATTGTATTGTAAGATTATTGCAAAGATTGTATTGTAGGGCTTGTTTCAGAGCTTGTTTCCTTTAAGATGCATTCACTTGTCTCTGTTGTCAGAGTGGTGCTCGTGGCAACGACAACTATCCAAAAAGGTTAATGAAGATCAAGCATACCCTCATCTTCAATGATCTGTGGGATGGCATTTGTGAAGGAGAGGGTGACACTGCAGCTGAAGAACCTACAGCAGACAAAGAGCTTGCAATATGGAAGAACAAAGATACGAAGGTGAGGAAGCTTGCAGTATGCATTGATCGATGCTACAGTAAGTGAGGAGGTGCATCAACATATCATATCTGCTAAAAATTCTTATGTTGCTTTCAAGAAATTGAAGGAATTGCATGCTCACACTCGGAATTGGAGCTAATTTAATTGCTGATAATGCTCTTCAACTGAGTTCAAAACTTCAACCTAGTGTCGAAAGATAATGATCCGATGATGCCATTATGCACGACATTGAAGCTATCGGTGTGAAGCTAGACCTTGCTCACACAGCCTTCATCAAGGTCCTCTACCCCACCTACTCTCACTATCTTGAATCACTTCAAGCTAGTGGCCAGCTGAAGGATCTCAAATTTGACAGTCTAGTAGAGAAAATTGCAGAACAAGAGAAGGCCTTTCGAAATAAGACAATTCAGTCCATTGGAGAGACTGTGTGCTTTGCTCAGAAAGGGAAGAATCAATCACATAATTCTTCTAGAGGAGATGGTAGCAAAAGAGGACGTGGATGAAAGAATTTCAGAGGTATGGGGGGTAGACACAAACACGGTGATAGATCTGATCTTCAATGTGACTATTGTGGCAAGAAGGGACACGAGGCAAAGACATGGAGAAATCCATGGGAGAAGATCATAGAGAAGAAAGTGTAGAAAAAATAAAGAGATAAAGTTCCTGAATCTGCTCATTGCATTGTTGCACAGTACAATGTTGGTGTAAATAAAGTTATGTTCAATGTTTCAATTGCCTCTTGGAGAGATACTTAGCTACTTGACATTGGTGCTACCTGCCACATGATCTTCAGAAAATACTTCTTTGAAGAATTGAATGACAATGTAGATAGTATAGTGTATTTTGCAGATAAATCTGGCCTCAAACCTAAGGGAATTGGCACCATCAAGCTTAAATTGACTGGATTCCTAGAATATGTGTTGCATCATGTTCTCTATCTTTCAAAGTTGCAAAGGAACTTGTTATCACTTGTGCACATTTGACAGCAAAGCCATTCCATTCACGTGGTTTATAGAAAAGTTCAAATAACAAGATCTTCTGACAACCAAATCATCATAACAGGATGGGAAGACGAAAGATTGTTGAAGTTGAAAGGAGCATCTACAAGGGAATAAAAATTTGCACACCTCTCTCACCATGATGAAGGTACATTGTCATCTAGTCTTTTGTGGCATGTTAGATATGGACATATCAATTATAATAGTCTTCGTTTGTTGAAGAAAAATGGTGTTTCTGGTCTACCAAAAATTCCAAAGAATTTGAAGCAATGTGATCAGCATGTATCCTTGGCAAACATCACAAACAACCTTTTCATGATTCCAATTCCAAAGCATGTAGAAAATTAGAGTTGATACACTCTAACTTCTGTGGCCCCATGCCTATTGCTTCTGCAAATGGTAATAAATATCTCATGACTTTTATTGATGATTACACTAGGATGTGTTGGGTTTATTTATTGAAGTATAAATCTAAGGAATTTGTAACATTTAAAAATTTTCATGTATGGATTGAAAATGAAGCACCATCTCATATTGACACTCTTCATAATAAAAATGGAAAAGAATATACCTCTAATGAATTTGAAAACTATCTTCATCAACATGGGATTATGCATCAAACCATTGTTCCATATAATCCTTAACAAAATGGTGTAGCAAAAAGAATGGACAGGACACTCTTGAATATGGTACACACCATGTAATTTTTCCAAAAAGTGAAATTGATGTTTTGGGGATGATGCAATTCTATGTGCCAGTGTTTTAAAAACCGGCCAACTCAAACTCGGACTCGGCCGAATTGATCCCCCGGGGGTTATGAACCAGTCCTTAAACCAGTCGAGTCCCACAATGTCAAAAGGAAACCTAGAATGACAATATAAAATTCTTAAACTAAAAGTTTTCATTTATTGATATTTATTTTTCTACCCTTTTACTTAATTTTTTTATATTATCGTTAATTGTTTCAGGATGTTTGAGAGTGGTTCCAACCTCATCGAACCTCATGATGAAAATAGACTTTCACATCCCACCAAAATTCAATAGAGTTAGCATTTTTCAGAATTCTGGTTAATTGAACTGCATCAAACTAAAGACAACTCCACTAAACCATTAAAAGATGCTAAATGCCACTCTACTCTTCCACTACATGCCACCTACGAAATGTAGACCTGTTAAAAAATAGCCATGCGAGAGGATGGTCCTATAGCTCATGCTGAGTATCCCATTTCCAACTGTGGTGATAAGTTTCATTGCTAATCATGTTGATCAGTGATATCAGATATGTAGTAGGCTAGTACCTTGTAGGCTTGTAGCACATTGTGTTTTGGATTCTAGAGGCCATTTAAAGCTTTGTTGATTATGTATTTTGTTTCACATATGTATTCCACTCGGTGCCATATATTTACCCTTACATGGTATATACATGAGCAGACTTCGCATATTTTGTTGAAAAATGTAGCTCGAGCAAGAGCTTCTTGCACAGGTTAGGTGTGAATGTGCAAAAAGTAGTTTGAGACAACTTCTTGGTGACCAATTAGTAAAAGTGGGAAATAATATACCAACTTGTCATTTCACTTAATAAATAAAAGTGAAAGTCTAATTTGAAATTTCCTTTGATCTCATAGACTTAGAAATCTAAATGAAATATTTTAGAGATTTTAGAATATTAATGAGTTAGATTTGATATAATCTTAGCCATACACCTCATTGTTGAGATAAGTTGGTTGCGTGGATTAAGAAGATTAGCTAAGATTGGTTGGCTAGAATCAAGGAAGATGGTTGATAGAATCAAGGAGTTGGTTTCTAGAATCAAGGAAGTTGGTTCCTAGAATCAAGGAAGATGGTTGCTAGAATCAAGGAGTTGTTTGCTAGAATCAAAGAAGTTGGTTGCTAGAATTGAGGAGATTAGTTATCTCTCTCATAGCAAATATAGGACAAGATGGGAGGAATGTGTGAGGAACACACACAAGTGAAGCCAAGGAGGAGAGAACGCAAATAGTGGGAAGAGGATCAACCAACAAGGTGGAAGACTGCTAGGATAGTACCACACAGTGCCGTACAGGGTCCAATAGTTCCTCATATTTCCGTGTAGTTGTATTGTTTCTTTTCCAGCAAGTTGCAAACCTCAGGTTGAGGTGTCCTTGTAAGTTTTGATTATTAAATGATAAGCTTATTTGAAGGACAAAATTCTTATGTATCGTGTTTATGCTTCCATTGTTCATTTTTAGCTATATGTGGTTGTTGCATGTTCAGAAATATTTATTTATGTGGTTAAATGAGTTTAGATTTGATTTATTTAATTAAAGAGAAACACAGGACAATGGTCACCTAGGACCTGGAAATTTACATGGTATTAGAGCTACTCTTTTTCAAAAGATCAGAAGAGTAGGAGTTTAATTGCAAATAAGAGATGGCATCATCTAGCCTCAAGTTCGAGGACAGATTGGATGGTGCCTCGAATTTCCTATCATGGAAAGTCAGCGTAACTCTTCTTTTAGAAGAGAATGACCTCTGGGATATCGTCAAGGATGCAATAGCTTAGCCAACAAATCCGTAGCTTTAGGTAGCTCACAAGAAGAAAGAAGTGAGAGCCAAGCGGACGATCATGGATGCCATAAAGGATTATTTGATCCCTCATCCAAGAAGAAGACAGTGAAGGACATGTTCGATGCTCTGGTTAGCCTTTACCAAAGTGAGAACATTAATCAGAAGATGATATTGCATAACAAGCTCAAGTATGTTGAGATGACTAGATCAAACACCGTTACCACTTACCTAATGAAGGTCACACAGATTCATGACCAACTTGCTGCAATTGGGGAGTAGGTTGAAGACAAAGAGATAGTAAACAAGACATTGAATGGGTTCCCACCTCAACGGGAAACATTTGTCCAGGGAATTTGTGCTCAGGAAAACCTTCCTAGCTAGGAAAGAATGTGGGATGATTGTAACCAGGAGGAGACTCAGATGGAGTCAAAGGCAAGCAGACAAGGAGGTGACAATGAGTTATTGACCATGCCCTCATTGGTCAGGCGAAGAAGGGTAGAGGTAAAGGACCCAGCAAGGGTAAGATGAAGAGTGAGGAGTCAGCCTCACAACCAAGAAAGGACTTGAGTAAAATCAAGTGCTTCATATGTCATAAGCACGGCCATTATGCATCACAGTGTCCAAACAAGAAGAAGGGCAAAGGGAAGCAACAGCAGAAGTAGGTGATGGCCTCTACAGAAACTCAGATGAGCGAGTTTGCTACCAAGTTTGAGAAGGATTTCTCAATGGTATCTTGCCTTTCTAGAAGCACAATTCAGAGGAATTCTTGGTATGTGGACAATGGAGCATCGATGCATATGACATCAGCCCGAGAGTTATTTTCAAGTCTAGAAGAGCACAATTCTGGAGTTCAATTCGAGCTTGTTGATGATGCCAAGTACCCGTAGTAGCAGGAGTTGGTACCATTCCTTTCCAACTCCATTCAAGTAACTCTTTAGAATTTGATAATGTGTTATTTGTTCTAGGTCTCAAGAAGAATCTACTTTCAGTTTCGATCTTGGAAGATAAGGGCCTTGCAATAGAGTTCAAGAACCAACAAGTCCTCATTAGATCAAAGGAGTCTCGCTCGGGATCAACTCAACTAATTGGTGTTAAAGAAGGAAATTGGTATAGGCTACAAGGTGAACCTATCTAAGCCCTAGTTCATAGCACAGATAACTTGTGCGAGTTATGGCACAAAAGGAGGGGGCACCTACATCACCAAGCATTGCCTATTTTGAGGGAGAATGTCACAGGTCTTCCAGATTTCAGCATTGAGCACTACGGTGTATGCAGAGGGTGCACGCTTGGCAAGCATGCCAAGGTTGCTTTCCCAAGCAATGAGGACAAAGCTAAGGGAATTCTAGATCTAGTGCATTCAGATGTGTGTGGACCAATGTCAGTAGCATCAATGACCGGAAGCATGTACTATGTTTCCTTCATTTATGACTTCTCTCGAAAAACATGGATCTACTTTCTAAAGACCAAGGATGAAGTCTTCGACAAGTTTCAAGAGTTCAAGGCTCTTGTGGAGAACTAGACAGGGAAGAAGATCAAGGTTTTGAGATCGAACAATGGGGGTGAGTATAACTCCAATGATTTCAATGATTTCTGCAAGGATGCAAGAATCAATAGAGAGTTCATTGTTCCATACAACCCACAGTGGAACGAGGTTGCAGAGCGAAAGAATCAACCCATCATAGCGCCTACTAAGGCCATGATAAATGACCAGGATTTGTCGATGTTTCTATGGGTATTAGAGCATGCAATGCAACAATCTACATCCAGAACAAGTGTCCTCACGGGGTTTTGGGGGACAAGACACCAGAGGAAGCATTCACTAGTGTGAAGCCAGGGTGAGTCATTTTCACAGCTTTGGTTGTCCATTTTATATCCATATACCAGTGAAGAAGAGGACCAAGTTAGAGCCTTCTAGCAAGAAGGGTTTGTTTGTTGGCTACAGTGAGAATTCAAAGGCTTACAAGATCTATATTCCAGATGAGAGAAAGGCAATTGTAAGTAGAGATGTAAAATTCGAAGAAGACTTTGCATCCAGGAAGTCTCATGAGCCTATTCCAGTGACAAAGGATGAGTAGGAAGCTCTATGAAAGTTTTCTGAGATTTCAACTCAACCTGGTTTACAAGTCAAATTTTCATTGTTAAATGCCCAACCCAGTTTTGTATGATGGTTGGAAATAACCAATAATTTTAAGACTTAGAAAACACTGTTGAAACTCAATTTTACATAAAAATAAAATATAGAATGCACACCATAAAAATTTCAGACTCATAATTTTGGCTAAACGCCCAGGAAAAACCCACAAGGGGAAAACCTGTCAGAGAGAGTGAGGATGATATTATGTCTTCAAATAAATTCACTACAGTAATTTTTCGGTCAGCAGGAAACTTATCTCCACCGAAAAATACACCCAGAAACTACCTCGAAATCTGTGCAATCAGTTGCCTCGATTTCTGTGCAAAACAGTACCTCGAAAGTTGTGCCAGGAAAGGACAGTACGGCTTTCCTATACCTTCCTCGATTTCTGTGCAGAAATAGTATCTCGAAAAATGTGCAAGAAAGGATAGTCCGTACAGATTGTACGATCCTTGAAAAACATGCCTGAAACTTTTCTCGAAATATGTGTTGTGTACGGCCTCGATTTTTGTGTCTACTGTACGGCCTCGAAATCTGTGCCAATGTTCTTTGATGTTGCCTTTGGATTCGTGTTGTGCTAAAAATCTCTCTTCCTTGAAATCCGTGCTACTCAATAAATGCTCATGGCGCTGCCTCGATTTTTGTGCCCTCTCTCTTGCTCTCTTCTCTTCATCAAAAAAAGTGAGTGCAAAATGCCTTCCCTTGCTCTTTTTGATCTTTTCCCTAGGGTGAGTGAAAGGCCATCTAATCCAATGGCTCAGATTGGCTTAGATGAGTGGATGAGAATAAATGCTCTTTTCATTCTCATAAAAATTAATTTCACTCACCTCACTTAAATTTATCAAAAAGTGACTTTAATCCCTACAGTCAAATTAAATGCTCATTTCAAGTCATTTAATGCAAAGGTCACTTTATTTCCCCCTTTTAAGTGACTAAGGCAAAAGTCACCTAGGGGAACACTTTCCTAGGTACAAAATTCAACACTCCCTCTTACCGAGGAAGGTGTTCTGCACCAGTCCCAACTTGTCCTTGAAGAAGACAAACTTGCCCCGCCCCAAGAATTTTGTCAGAATGTCTGCAACCTGCTCATCAGTGGAAATGTACTGTAACTCCACAGCTCCTCTCTGAACATCGTCTCAGATGATGTGGTATCTGATCTCTATGTGCTTTGACCTGTCATGAAAAACTGGATTCTCAGATAACTGGATGCAACTCTGATTGTCACAATAAATCACCGTGGGCCTCAGCTCCTGACCAAATAAATCTACCAATAACTTGCGAAGCCACAGTGCCTCGCAACTAGCCTGATTGGTTGCCATGTACTTAGCCTCAGCAAAACTCAAAGCAACGGACTTTTGCTTCCGATTGAACCACGACACTGCTGTCGAGCCCAAACTAAAGCAACAACCGAAAGTGCTCCTCCGATCCATCACACTGCCTGCCCAATCTGAATCCTTGAAGCCAACCAAACTAACACCACCCAAACTCCTGTAGTCCAAACCAAAATCCGCTGTCCCTGCAAGGTATCTCAACACATGTTTCGCGGCTGTCCAGTGCACTCTCCTAGGCTCCACCATGAACTGACTGAGTGTTCACCGCAAAACATAAGTTTGGCCTGGTGTTGACCAGATACATCAATGAACCAATGAGCTGATGATATAATGTAGGATCTACCAACTCTCCCTCAGAAGCATGAAGCTGCTTCCAGTTGGTAATCATAGGCGTGGACATGGACCTGCAATCATCCATCTGAAATCTCCTCAGAATATCAGTAGCATACTTTCCTTGTCCCAGGAAAATATGACCAGGCTCCTGCCAAACCTGCATCCCCAAATAATAGTGCATCAACCCAATATCTGTCATCTCATACTCTGAAGCAAGATCTCTCTTTCAAGCTGCAATGAGACGCTCCTCCCCTGTGATAAACAAATCATCAACGTACAACAGAAGAATGAGTGGATCCCCATCAATCATAATGAAGTAAAGATTGGGATCTGCCTTACTCTTCTGAAATCCCATCGACATCAAATAAGCATCAATCCTAGAATACCAAGCTCGAGGAGCTTGCTTCAGACCATACAAGGCCTTCTTCAGCCTGCACACATGAGAATCCCTCTCATGAATCTCAAAGCCCTGTGGTTGCTCCAAATAAACCTCCTCCTGCAGAAGACCATTGAGAAATGCGGTCTTCACATCCATCTAGTGGATCCTCCAACCCATCTCTGCTGCCATGGAAATCACTGCTCTAATAGAAGAATATCATGCAACCGGTGCAAAGGGCTCATCATAATCTACTCCCTCTACCTGTGAAAACCCCCGTGCCACAAAACGAGCCTTGAACTTCTCCACACTGCCATCTGCAGCATGCTTTACCTTGTAAAGCCACTTGGAAGTCACCACTGACTTCCCCTCTGGTCTCGATACAATCTCCCACACATCATTCTTCATGATGGAATGGTACTCTTCCATCATGGCATATCTCCAAACCTGATGCTGAGAGGCCTCCTCAAAAGTAGAAGGCTCCGACTCACGAAGACTAGCAACTAATGCCATACCCAATCTGTCAGGCATCACAACTGTCTGAATAGGCTCCTGGGGCTTCCTACACCGACTATGCTTCCTTCAAGGTATCGCGAAGCCATTTAGGCTTCCTCTTCCCTGAAGATGGCTCCCAAACTAGTCTGTCCTCATCTGAAGAACTACCAGAAGTAGATGGCCCAGCAACCCGTGAACCAATAGCTGATGAAATAGCCATTGGTGAACTCAGTGATCCAGAAGCTGCAACTGGTGAACCTGTGACCTGAGACCCAGAACCTGTCCCCGTAATACCTGTTGGCTATACCACTGTACCTGTAGAACCTGTGGCCCAGTCACTCTGGAAACCTGTGATCCAGTACTCTGAACTGAAGATACCTGTGTCACCTGAGGTGTGGAAGCCCGTGACTCCCCATACTCCAACTCTCTAGACTTCCTGAAGGCTCTCTCCTCTTCAAACCTCACTTTCCACCTCACAACAACTTTCCTGAGTGCAGGAAGATAAATGCGGAAAGCCTTTGAAGTCTCATCATAGCCCACAAAGATGCCTCTCCCTACAGTGGGGTCCAACTTTGTCCTCTTCTTTGAAGGGACATGAGAGTAAGTCAAGCAACCAAATATGCGAAAATGACCAACCTCAGGCTTCTTTCATGTGTACATCTCCTCAGGATTCTTCCTCCCCAACGCACGGTGGGGACTCCTGTTCTGAAGGTAAACAATTGTACTGCAAGCCTCTGCCCAAAGAAAGAAAGGAAAACTCTGATCATGAAGCATAGCTCTCGCTCCTGCCACAATAGCCATGTTCTTCCTTTCAGCCACTCCATTCTGCTCATATGGTACGGTCAATTGTCTCTGTATGCCCTCCTGTCTGCAAAACTCATCGAAATCATTGGAGGTATACTCACCCCCATTGTTTGATCTCAAAACCCGAATCTTCCTCCCTCTAATTCTCCACAAGAGCTTTGAACTCTTGGAAGATCCGCAAGACATCAACTAACTTCTTGCTCCTCAAGAAGTAGATCCAGGTTTTCTTGGAATAGTCATCGATGAACGTCACATAATACTCAAAACCTGTCAAGGAAACAGATGACATAGGACCACATAAATCTGAGTGAATCAAATCAAGTACCCCTGCTGGCCTGCTGTCACTGCTCGGAAAAACAGTCTTGGAGTACTTTCCCAAAGCACACCCTCTACATACATCACTATGCTCTGTGTTGAACTCAGGTAGACCTGCAACCATACTCGTAAACAATCTCAAAGCTGGATGATGCAAATGGGCCATCCTCCGATGCCATAGCTCACAAAGCTCATTGTTGTTGCTGTGTGCCAAAGCATGCTAGGGCTGAAATAAGAGCTTGTATAGTTTCCCACATCTAACACCAATGTCCAAGGAGGTAGATGATCCTGCAGTCTTAGGGAATATACGCACATGTCCATACACGAAACAAACCCCAAGACCCCTATCCTCAATAGTAGAAACTGATACCAAGTTCTTTTTCAGCCCAAGGACAAACAACACATCCCTTAAAATCATAGGACTCATGGACTCCCTCTGAAAAGTAATGGTCCCACGACCAACTGCTCTGACAATGGTGTCATCTCCCAGTACAACCTCCACATATACACCTGTCTGTGAAAGCTCGGAGAACATCTCTCAAGCACCTGTCATGTGACTCGAAGCTCCACTATCAATATACCAAGTGCTTGTGGTAGATGCACCCATCTGATGGCCAATCAACAAAGAATACTCCATCTCAATATCTAAATCAGTGCTAGTAATAATAGAGGCTCTCTCTCTCTCAACATGTCTAGCACAAAGAGAAAACTCTCTCTGAAATCTCTCTCCAAAATCATCAATCTCCGTTGACATTGTTGTCTGTTGCTTCTTCTTCTTCTTTGGACACTGTAAAGCATAGTGCCCAAATCCCTGACAAGCAAAGCACTTGACTTTGCTTAAGTCTTTCTTCTGCCCACTGTGCTGTTGTTGTTGTTGCTTAGCCCCACCCTGCTTGGGGCCCTTCTTGGATTTCTTCTTTCCTTTTGCAGTCAATGCCACATTCTCCTCATCCTCCCTACCCTGTGAAGAGCTGCCCTACACAAGACCTCTCCTGGTCTCCTCCTGTACAAAATCATCCCACAGTGTATCCCAGGAAGGTAAGTTCTCCCTGCCCACTATAGCCTGCACAAAAACAGCCCATGACTTGGTCACACCATTCACTGTTGTCCGCACTAACTCAGTGGCTAAAACTACCTCCCCAACTGCAACAAGCTCATCTCTAACCTGAGATATCCTAGCAAGGTAAGATGTCACTCCCTCTACGTTGTTCATCTTTATACCCTTAAGCTTCTCTCTTAAGACCATCTTTCGGTTCTCATTAGTGCTCTGGTATAAACTGGTCAAAGCATCCCACATTTTATATGCAAGGTCTCTACCTGAAATATGTGAAATAATGTGGTCTTTAACTGCATCTAGAACAATTCTCCTAGCCTTACAGTGCTTCTTGTTGAAAGCTGCTAATGCTTGTGCATCTGTAGCAGCGGGAATCTGAATAGGTTTAGTTGTAGTATTGTTTACCACTTCATCCCATAATTCATTTTCCTCCAAGATAAGCATTATCCTAGCCTTCCATGGAACAAAATTCCTTGTCCCATCTAGCCTATCTTCCAACCTAAGTCTTGTAGCCATCTCACTACCAACTCAACAAGGTGTTGCCCACTGACAAAAGAATTTACTGACTGTATGAAATAACTTTAGTTTTTTGCCCACAACCTCTAATACATGAAAGTTTTCTGAGATTTCAACCCAACCCGGTTTACAAGGCAAATTTTCATTGTTAAATGCCCAACCCAGTTTTGTATGATGGATGGAAATAACCAATAATTTTCAGACTTAGGAAAACACTGTTGAAACTCAATTTTACAAACAGAAAAATAAAATATAGAATGCACACCATAAAAATTTCAGACTCTAAATTTTGGCTAAACGCCCAAGAAAAACCCACAAGGGGAAAACCTGTCAAAGAGAGTGAGGATGATATTATTTCTTCAAATAAATTCAGTACAGTAATTTTTTAGTCAACGGGAAACTTATCTCCACCAAAAAATACACCCAGAAACTGCCTTGAAATCTGTGCAATCAGCTGCCTTGATTTCTGTGCAAAACAGTACCTCGAAATTCATGCCAAGAAAGGACAATACAGCTTGCATGTACCTTCCTCAATTTCTGTGCAAAAATAGTATCTCAAAAAATGTGCCAGAAAGGACAATCCGTACAGACTGTACGGTCCTCGAAAAACGTGCCTGAAACTTTTCTTGAAATCTGTGTTGTGTATGGCCTCGATTGTTGTGCCTGTTGTATGGCCTCGAAATCTGTGCCAATGTTCTTTGATGTTGCCTTTGGATTTGTGTTGTGCTAAAAATCTCTCTTCCTCGAAATCTGTGATGCTCAATAAATGCTCATGGCACTGCCTCGATTTTTGTGCCCTCTCTCTTGCTCTCTTCTCTTCCCCCAAAAAAGTGAGTGCAAAATGCCTTCCCTTGCTCTTTTTTATCTTTTCCCTAGGGTGAGTGAAAGGCCATCTAATCCAATGGTTCAAATTGGCTTAGATGAGTGGATGAGAATAAATGCTCTTTTCATTCTCATAAAAATTAATTTCACTCACCTCACTTAAATTTATCAAAAAGTGACTTTAATCCCTAAAGTCAAATTAAATGCTCATCTCAAGTCTCATTTAATGCAAGGGTCACTTTATTTCCCCATTTTAAGTGACTAAGGCAAAAGTCACTAGGGGAACACTTTCCTAGGTACAAAATTCAACACTCTGAAGGTTGAGTTGGAGTCACTAGCGACTTCCAGTTGGGGGAAGCAACCTTCCAATGAAAACGAGGATCCACCAGCGACTTCCAATTGGGGGAAGCAACCTTCAAATGAAAACGAGGATCCACCAGCTCCTACCAATTCTGTCACGAGACCTCGATGGTTCACACAGACATTGAGGGATGCTCAAGAGTATGTAGAGGCTCCTAGGAGCACATTCAGGGAGAGCAGACCTTCGAAGAAGTTTATGAACTGTGCATTGATGAGCAGCATCATAGATTCCAAGACTTCTAGTTTTCAAGAAGCAGTCGACCAATAGGTTTGGAGGGATTCCATGGCGGAGGAGTGCACCTCCATCATGAAGAATGATGTTTGGGACATTGTGCGTAGACCAGCGGGGAAGTCAGTGGTGACTTCAATATGGCTCTACAAGATCAAGCATGCAGCAGATGGCAACATGGAGAAGTACAAAGCGAGGGTCGTGGCGAGAGGGTTCTCCCAGAAAGAGAGAGTGGATTACGAGGAGATGTTTGCTCCAGTTTCCAATTACACTTCCATTAGAGCAATGGTGTCTTTAGTATCCATCATGTGATGGAGGATACATCAGTTGGATGTAAAGAGAGCATTCGTCAATGGGACAATTGAGGAGGAAGTGTACATCGAGCAACGTTAGGGCTTTGAGGTAAATGGGAAGGAGTCTCATGTTTGCAGGTTTAAGAAGCCTTGTACAAACTCAAACAGGCACCGATAGCATGGTATTCTAGGATCAATGGATACTTGCAAAGCATGGATTTCACCAAAAGTGAAGCAGAACCCAACTTATATTTCATTTGTTGAGGATGATCTACTCATTTTGGTGTTGTATGTAAATGACTTATTTCTTACAGGTGAAAAGAAGCTCATTGCAGGGTGCAAAGTAGATATGGCAATTGAGTTTGAGAGGAAGGACATCAGCATGATGCATTACTTCTTGGGTTTGGAGGTTTGGAGGTTTGGAAAAAACCAGGGGAGATTTTCCTTGGGCAAGGTAAGTATGCGATTGAGATCCTGAAGAGATTGTAGATGGAAGACTGTAGGCCCATGGCCATGTCTACGATTACTAATTTGAAGAAGGCCACTACTTCAGATTCAGATATGGTGGATCCCACATTGTACAAGCAGCTGATAGGTTCTTTGATGTATATAGTCAACAATAGGCAAGATATATGTTTTGCGGTGAACACCTTGAGCCAATTCATGATGGAGCCGAGGTAGGAGCATTGGGTAGCAGCAAAACATGTGCTCAGATACTTGATGAGCACAGTGAAGTATGGGCTGAGATATCTTGGGGATGGTGAAGTGAAGTTGAAGGGTTAAACAGGCCCAGATTGTGCAAGTAATGCATCAGGCAGGAAAAGCACCTTAGGGTGTTGCTTCAGCTTGGGATCGACGATGATATCCTAGTTCAGCCGGAAGCAGACTTCCATGGCACTCAGCTCAGCAGAGACAAAGTATATGGCACCAGCTAGTTGTGAGGCCATCTGGCTTCGCAAGTTACTTGCAGGATTGTTTGATCAGGAGCTGGATCCCATGGTGATCTACTGTGACAATCAGAGTTGTATCAAACTCTCTGAGAATCCAATATTTCATGATCGATCCAAGCACATAGAGATCAAATACCACTTCATACGAGATAGGATTCATAAGGGAGTAGTAAAGCTTCAGTATATACCCATGGATCAACGGGTAGCTAACATTCTAATCAAGCCCTTGACAAAAAATAAAATTGAAGCATTCAGAGATAGGCTTGGAATTGGTGCAAAATTCCTTCCTTGCTAAGAGGGAGTGTTGAAAAATGTAGCTCAAGTAGGAGCTTCTTGCATAGGTTTGGTGTGAACATGCGAGAAGTAGTTCCAGACAACTTCTTAGTGACCACTTAGTAAAAGTGGGAAATGATACCATCTTGTAGTTTCACTTAATAAATAAAAGTGAGTCTAATTTCCTTTGATCTCTTAGTCTTAGAAATCTAAACTAAATATTCTAGAGATTCTAGAATATTAGTGAGTTAAATTCGAAATAAAATTAGCCATACACCTCATTGTTGAGATAAGGTAGTTGCTAGGATTAAGGCAATTAGTTGCAATTGGTTGCTAGAATCAAAGAAGTTGGTTGCTAGAATCAAGGAAGTTGGTTATCTCTCTCAAAGCATAAATAGGACAAGATGGAAGGAAAAGTTGTACACACCAAGGAATTTGTGTGAGGAACACAAACAAGTGAATCCAAGGAGGAGAGAATGCAGATAGCAGGAAGAGGATTGACCAGCAAGGTGGAAGACTATTGGGATAGTACCGTACAGTGTCATATAGGGTACAACAATTCCTCATATTTCTATGTAGGCATATTGTTTATTTTCCAATAGGTTGTAAACCTGAGGTTGAGGTGTCCTTGTAAGTTTTGATTATTAAATGATAAGCCGATTTGAAAGACAGAATTATTGTGTATCATGTTTATGCTTTGGTTGTTCATTTTCAGCTATATCTGTGGTTGTTTCATGTTCAAAAATATTTATTTATGTGGTTAATTAATTCATATTTGATTTATTTAATTAAAGAGAAACATAGGACAGCAATGACCTAGGGCCTGAAAATTTACATATTTTGTCTCTAATTGTTTGGAATCGTTAAATAATTTTTTTATTAAAATTTTAATATTTTATGTATTTTTTAGTAAACTAAGTCATTAAGTTCAAACTGGTCTAAATCATGGCCGAGTCCGAGTTGACCCTAAACCGATTCCGAGTTTGAGCCCAAATTTTAAAAAATTGTTGTGTATAGTCTATTTAAGAAACAGAAGTCCATCTCATGCTCTTGCCAACAAGACTCCATATGAAATGTGGTATGGTTGCATTCCTTCGATGAGGCATCTCAGGGTTTTTGGTTCCACCTTTTATGCCTTAATTCCTAACTAACGGAGAAACAAACTTGTTGTAAGGAGTCAAAAGTGCATCTTCTCGGGGTACTCAAATACCACCGAGGCATATCATCTTTAGGATGATTCTTTCTAGAGATGTGATTTTTCTTGTAATGAATAAACATGACAAGTTTGTAGAGAGATAGCTTGACCGTCTAGATAAATTTACCCATATAAAGATATATTATGAATTTGACAATGAGATTCCACATCTTGAAGGGGTGATCTGTATCTTGGATCAATCTTTGGAATCTCTTTTTGCAACACCAACTCCCCCCTATGAAGAACTTGGAAGTTCCTGCCACTTCACCAGAACAAGAAGTTCAATTGAATGGTGTGATTGAGAGGATTGGAAGATTGAATCTTGAAGAGAATGAAGCACCACCAACTAAGCAGCTTAGACACACAAAAAATTCCAAAGTGGGTCATGCAGACACTTGAAAGTATTCATCCAAATGAGGTTGGAAAGACAGGAACCAAAAGTTCAACAAGACAAAAAGATGGAGGTGTTGTAGATAATTCAAAATCAGGTCATGTAGATGATATGGATGTTTCATATGATTGTGAATTGAATTTATCTGCTAACCTTGAACCAACTTCCGTTGAAAAAGTTGCTTCTTATGATGTATGGAAAGAAGCTATGTAGAAGGAATACAATGCTCTCATCAAGAATGGGACATGAAAGTTGGTGGACCCTCCATATGGAACCAAACCAATCAGCTACAAGTGGGATTACAAGAACAAGTACAAACCAGATGGCTCACTTGACAAGCATAAGGCGAGACTTGTGGCAAAAGGATTTGCACAGAAAGACGGCATAGACTATGAGGAGACTTTTTCCACCACAGCAAAATGGGATACCATTTGTACTCTTTGGCGTTGGCCGCATAGAATGAATGGAAAGTTCATCAAATGGATTTGAAGACTGCTTTCTTGAATGGAGACCTAAACAAGAATGTCTTCGTGTCTCAACCAGAAGGTTTAGATGTGGGGGCAAGAACAGAAGGTATGCAAACTCATCAAGTCTTTGTATACCCTAAAACAAGCACCTCGAGCATGGTATGAAAAGCTAACCAAGCATCTTCTGAAATTGAATTTCAAACAGTTTAATCTTGATGATGCAACTTTGATTGCCAATAAAGTTGGCAAAACTGTTGTATAGCTTGTAGTATACATAGATGATCTGTTGATACAGATTTTGACCCCCATTTTATAAAAGCAGTGACAAGCTTGCTCATAGACACTTCAACTTTTGCTACAACTACTGGTTGCCAGTCAGAAGAATTCACGCTTTATAGATTGTTGAGATAGAGATTGTTCTTGGCACCTACTCCTTATCTCCTCAATGAATACATTGGGTTGATACTCAAAAAGGTGGCAGAAGGAAGAATTAATAGGATACTATGTTATGCACCTAACTTGAACTCTGATTTTTAAAACTGAAAGAAACTCGCAGCAGATATCTGGGACATGGAAAAAAAATATGAAAACAGAAACTGTGCTGACAGTACTAAATAACAAATAAAATCAGCAGTAACAGCAGTAACTTCAAAACTAACAGAAATTTGTTCAGGGATAAGAGCAGTAATTCCAGAAATATTCAGCAGTACATTTGATAGCAGATTAACATACTAGTAGCAGAAAAAGCGTTCAGCAGTGGTAACAGCACCTGGAGATTCAAAACTACAGCAGATAAAGACCAAAACATTCCTGAGGAAGTATGGACACCGACTCAGGCCCAAATCCAAGTGCAGTACAGACACTACTCTTGGCCAAAAATAGGCTCTTATGGACTACCTGTAATAATACATTCCACAAAAGATTCCTGCTATAGTGTCTAAGAGCCTTTTTATAGCTTATTAGTGTTAGCCTATGGCTTACCTTACCAATCACAAGGGCTTCATGTCACCTTTAATTATATTTTTCATTTAGGATAATAGTCATTTATGAGTCTAGAGTCTAGACCATGGTCATCATCAACTAAGGTTTCAAAAACCAATTTACATTGACAATCACTATCAAATAGAACATTTAGCTTCTGGTTCTTGACTTGAACTTTCATTTGGAATAGTGCGTTTCCAGTGTTTTAAAAACCTGTGACTTGGACTCTGTCGAGTTGACCAAGTTGACCAAGTTGACCAGCAGAGGTTCAAAACCGTCTCGGCCGACTGGTTTGGTATCGAACCAACCGAAACAAACCTTGACTCGGCTTATTCTGTACCAAACCGGTCTCAAACAGGCCAAGTCTGACATAACTCGGTCGGGTTGACTTGAAAGCGTCTAGGGTGCACACACGGGGGGGGGGCAGTTTTTCACGAACCTGACCAGTTTTGTACAAGTGACGTTGAAGCTAGTAATATTAAATGGTAATGTTAAATTCTTAAAGTAAAAGGATCCTTTTACTTAAATTTTTAATATTAACATTAATTGTTTCAGGATGTCTGAGAATGGTTCCAACCTCATCGGACTTCATATGCAAAAAGTAGAATTTTAGATCCCATTTAGAATTCAACAGACTAAACATTTTTCAGGATTTCAGGATTGCAACGTTTCCACTGGATTTTATCATGTGTGAAGGTAAGGGATTGGCATTTACTCAAGCACATCAAGATGTTGGTGGTCCTGATTGTTGAACTCCTTTGTCATGACCTTAATAAAAATGTACCCTTCAGTCAAGCAAAATCACTTATTAAGCATGGAAAACTTTTTCTAATTCTACCTTATTTTAATGCTTGGATTAGGAAGTTTCATCAAAATTGTAGGGTGTTGACTAATGTCCTTAGAGGATCAGCTTCGAGATTTGAGGTAGAGGCAAGAGATAGAACCTAGAGGGGGGCACATGGTGCTATTGATGAATAGGATCTCAATATAGGCAATGATTTTGATGATTGATCAGGTTGATCTTGTAGCCTTGTAGGCATAGCATGTTGTTTTTTGGACTCTATAGGCCATTTAGAGCCTCGTTGATTATGTATTTCGATTCAGATATGTATTGCACTTGATGCCACTTTGATATATTCACCCTTACATGGTATATACTATATACATGAGTAGACTTTGAATATTTTGTCTCAAACGGTTTGGAATCTTTAAGATCATTTTTTCCCACTAAAATTTGAATATTCTATGTATTTTTTTTAAAAACGAGTTCATTAAATTCAAACCAGTCCGAGTCATGGCCGAGTCCGAGTCCAAGCCTAAGTTGATCCTTGGTCGAGTCCCAGTCCAAGTTTTAAAAACATTGTGCGTTTCTATCTCCAATTGCCCTTGGTTATTGCAATGTGGTGCAAACTAGATTTTCATCAACATCAGAGCTCCTCTCTACCACTATTTCTTCAGCAGCTGTCATTCCTCCTTTTGGGACTTTCACCATTTTGGACACCATTTTGAATGAAGATTCTGACACTTCTCATCCATGTGGCCATCTACATCACAATGTTTGCAATGCTTCTTAGGAATATTCCCTCTTAGTTGTGGTTTTGATCTTCTTGCCTTTATTCTTGTTGGCATGTTCTTGGCCCTTTTGTCGTTGCCCCTTCTTGAAGTCCAGCTCGATTTAAAGAACTTTCTTATGTGCCTCATATATGCTTTTCACATTCCGCAACCACAATTGCCTTTAAATATGGTTGAATAGGCCTCCAAGGTATGTCACTACTACCCCAAATTCGTCCAAAGATATACCCAACATGATGGCTTGGTTCTGAAATTAGGACATGTACTCTTCTAAACTTTGCCCTCATTCTTGTTGGAGGTATTTCCACTTCATGAGTTGTTCCTCTTCATAGCCTATGGGTTAATACTAAGATTTCAACAATTTCTTGAAATTCTCCCATTTTGTAACCATGATTCTTGCCTAGCCTCAAGGTATCTACATAGCTCTCCCACCATAACAAAGCATGTCCAAACATTTTCAACAAGGCAAAAGAAATACTTTGGGTTTCTTTTATATGATAAAGGTTGAAATAGACCCTAGTTGTTTTGACCAATTCTTGAGTTTCTCATCATTAACATGACCATCATATATTGGTATTTCAAGGTTTGATTCAACCTTGAATGGATTATTTCAGGATGAAGGACGAGAGCCAGTATTACCTGAATTGTCAAGTTGTTTGTCCTTGGGTTGTTCATAAGTCCTTGCTACATACCTCTCTTCAATCCTTTATTGCTATAACTTTGTTAGAATATCGGTTAGTACAACTATGCTCTACTCCAGTTGAGTAAACCTGACTTCAAAGTCTTCCTTGGGTTGTTCGTCATTAGAAGTTCTCATTATTTTCCCATATCTACTTATTTCAAGACCTTGTAGCAATGGCTCTCCACTCTTCTAGTATCCACAACCACTATTTATCATAGACGATGTTCACCAAGTGTTCTCAAACCTAGCTCTAATACCAATATGTTATGTGATCACTCAACCTACGACTAAGTAACAGGATACGTCCCCCAGGGCCTCATGTCTGTGTCCCACATGTCGAACACATGACACGCTAGGACACATGTTTTGGACATGTCCTAAAACAAGACACGTCTAAAACACGTATCGGACACATGCCCTAGACGTGCCCCAATTCTATGACATGTGTCCCCCATGAAAGTGACCCGTGACTCCTTTTAACCTGGATTTTGACTTTCATTTGTCACTTTTGCAAGCATATGTTGAGCTCTCACACAAGTTTCATTTGCAGGTGAAGGGTAATAGCAGGTTTGGAATGGATTTCAAGTGATTTCAAGATGAATTTAGCTACCAAATTTACAAGTTTTCCAACATCATCAGTTCTATTCACACATTCCCAAGAAATCATGGCTCAATCATCAAGGGAAGCTGGTAGATGGCAAAGGAAAGGGAAGAATGTCCCTACTAGTGTCTTCCCTTCTCCTCCAACTCCATATTTATCTAACTCTAATGCTGCTAGTACTCCATCTGCTGCTAGTGAAGTTGTTAATGCTGCAAATAACCCTGATTATGCTAGACAGCAGGCCCAAGAGAAGAAATACCCCTTGTGGAAGTATGTAACAAGGAAACAAGGGCCTGGGGCAAAGCTGATTGGGGGAGGGAATGTGCTTTGGACTTGTTATTTCTACAAGAATGAGTTCAAGAGCACCTACTACCAGGTTAAGGGTCATTTGTTGGGCCTTCCTTGTGGGATTGGAGCATGTAAAGTAGTGACTCTTACCCAATGAAAGGAGATGGAAAGAGAGGATGCAGTTGGCTTCGGGAAGGTGGCAGCAGCAAGTAGGAAACAAAAAAATGAGGATCCTCTTCCATTCTTGAGGAAACCATCTAGCACTAGTAGATATGGGAGTGGGGTTGAAATTCAACCAACAAGAAAGAGGCCAACTCCAAGTGGTCCAATGGATAAGATTTTCCAACAAGTGAAGCGAGTGGAGATGGATCTTACCATTGGGTTCTATCTCTATCTTCACTTCATTTCATTTAATGTTACACAATCACCATTGTTTCTTGAGATGTGTCGAGGTCTAGTTGAACGAGCTCCAACTAGTTAGGTGTCTCCTAGTTCAGAGAAGCTTAGAACCACATTGTTGGTTAAGGCAAAAAAGGAGGTGGATAAAATCTTAGAGCCCATCGTGGCCTTCATCTAGTGTCATATTGTCTTTGATAGATGGACGGATATAGCACACCATCCACTCATCAATTTCATGGTGTCTTCCCTAAATGGACCAATGTTCTTGAAAGTGATGGATGCTCTTGGGAAATACAAAGATGCACAATATATGGGTGAGTTTTTCATCAAAGTCATTGAAGATGTAGGTGTGATTCTTGAGTACAAATCATCTCAAGATAATGCAGTTGTTTGCAAGGTTGATGGCATGATTGTGGAAACTAACTATCCACAGCTATTTTGGACACCTTACATTATTCATTCTTTGAATTTAGCACTCAAATATATTGCTTCAGATGTGACATGGATTGGCAGTCTTATTAATGATGCACACCATATCCGCAATTTTTTACAAAACCGCACCAATGACAAAGAGTCTATTATTGTTGAAGATTGCAGATACTCAGTTTGCTTCCTCATTTATCATGCTTAAGAGGTTGAGGGCGGTCAAAACCACTATTGGGTCCATGGTTATTTAAGAGTTTTGGACTTTTTGGAGAAAGACAAATCAAATTGCTTCAAAAAAGGTCAAGGACATAGTGTTAGATGATGGTTGGTAGGAGAAGGTAGATCTTACCATTAAGATCATGGACCCCGTTATGCTTCATCAGTTTCCACTGTCCTAGTATGTTGCTTGGCAAAGAGGGGCCGAAAATTTTTGTAAAGGCCAAGTATGGGATTTTGTTACACGTTTGTATGGTTGGCCATGTCAGGACTCCTTGGTTTTTCCCTCAAAAGTAATATGGCTTAGTGCCCCTTTGTAGGGCTCGTAGCCCTGGGGTTGGTGTCCGGGGCTTCTGAGGGTAGGCCACTGGGTCACATGAGCACCTTAGTTATTTTGTCTTGGAGGTGCTTGTACTTTGTAAAGGGTTGTTGTCCCCTTCTTAGTACACCTCATGTACCCCACTTGGACCTCTTTTCTCAACACTTCAACCCTCTTTGGCCAAGTCATCATCTCTTTCAAGCATTCAAGCCTCTTGTGAGGGGGACGTTGAGGGATTTTCAGCATTATGGGGTTAGTTGAGGCATGACGTCCCCCTCTGGCCCACTCTTCCAGCATAGTGGCTCCTTTATCCTGCATATTTTAGCATTTTTTTATCATCGTAAGCTTATATTGGGGCAAAATACCCCAATTTAATCTTATATTAGACTATTTTAGTATTATTTTATTCTAATTTCAAACTGCCAAATTAAAACTTGTAGGCTTGGATAAATTTAAAGGTAAGGGTTGAAGGATATAAATACCTCACCCTACCTCACTTGTAAATCATAAGACAAGGGTTAAAATTATGTTTATTCTCTTTCTCCTATTGTATGGGCTCTCTATGTGATGCACACTTCTTGGGATGATTTCTTTCTTGGCTTGAACTTTGAAGTGAAAGTGGAGGATCTTGTCTAGGGTTTCTTGGCACATGCATGGTTGATGCTAGCATTGTTGGACTAACACAAGCACAAAGATGACCTATTGCTCTTCTTTGCTCATTCCTTGTTAAACATTGGCGAGTTAATGCTTCTATGTGAATGGAATGGTAGTTTTGATGCTGCATTTTTTTCTGAACTAGGGCTTCTTACCAATCTTTTGTCAACTTTGCATGGTGGAAAACGTCCTCTTGAAGGAGTTTTTCTTGTTTTGGGGCCTTAAATCTCTGCTTTTTGCCCTAATTAGGCTCCCTCAACGAACCCTAGAGGTTGGTGGTGGATGCCCTAGTTTGCAAATCCCAGAGAGACATTCTGAGAGGGACGCTGATCATTGATCCCCATGCCCTAGGGTTTGAGGTGATACCTTAAAACCCCCTTAATTCTTGTCATTTTTTTACCTAAATTCTAAGCATTTCATTTGTATTATATTTAGTTGCATTGCATATTATCTTAGGGTAGCTTAGGGCTGCATTTTTATCCATAAAACCCTAAAAATTTCAAAAAATCAGAAAACCCTAAAAATTTGAAAAAGCCCAAAAAACCAAAAAATATTCAAAATTTGCAAAATCCACTCCTACAATTGATCTCGCCCTACCTGATTTATTCATCAAACTTCAAAGGCGTCATCATTGGTGGCCATTAACAGTGGTAAAAGAGCTAAATAGGTTTTCCTGGTCACTGTGGACTGTCATTTTTGCAGACTGTCAAATTTTGCAGACTTGGTATTACAAAGATCTGATTGGTTCATTCAATTCGCCTTGGTTATTTAGCCATCCTAATCCTCAAAACGAATTTGTTAAATGCTTTTAAAAGCCCCTTAGGGATGGTACTAACTGTTGTTCATAGTGCTAATATTCTCTGTCTTCCACTGCTGCTACTTACTGTTTATGACTGCTGATTTTTACTGCGTTAAGCTACAGGAAGTCTGCTTATTTGTCAGCCCACTTTACACTATTAGACTTGTCAACTTAATGATCTAACTTGGTTTTGGAAAAATCCAAAAAAACAAAAAATATTCAAAATTTGCAGAATCCACTCCTACAATTGATCTCACCCTACCTGATTTATCCATCAAACTTCAAAGGCGTCATCATTGGTGGCCATTAACAGTGGTAAAAGAGCTAAATAGGTTTTCCTGGTCACTGTGGACTGTCATTTTTGCAGACTGTCAAATTTTGCAGACTTGGTATTACAAAGATCTGATTGGTTCATTCAATTCGCCTTGGTTATTTAGCCATCCTAATCCTCAAAACGAATTTTTTAAATGCTTTTAAAAGCCCCTTAGGGATGGTACTAACTGCTGTTCATAGTGCTGATATTCACTGTCTTGCACTGCTGTTACTTACTATTTATGACTGCTGATTTTTAATGCGTTAAGCTACAGGAAGTCTGCTTATTTGTCTGCCCACTTTACACTATTAGACTTGTCAACTTAATGATCTAACTTGGTTTTGGAAAAATCCAAAAAACTAAAACATATTCAAAATTTGCAAAATCTACTCCTACAATTGATCTCGGCCTACCTGATTTATTCATCAAACTTCAAAGGCGTCATCATTGTTGCAATTAACAGTGGTAAAAGAGCTAAATAGGTTTTCCTGGTCACTGTGGACTGTCATTTTTGCAGACTGTTAAATTTTGCAGACATGATATTACAAAGATCTGATTGGTTCATTCAATTCGCCTTGGTTATTTAGCCATCCTAATCCTCAAAACGAATTTTTTAAATGCATTTAAAAGCCCCTTAGGGCTGGTACTAACTGCTGTTCATAGTGCCGATATTCACTGTCTTCCACTGCTGTTACTTACTGTTTATGACTGCTGATTTTTACTGCGTTAAGCTACAGGAAGTCTGCTTATTTGTCTGCCCACTTTACACTATTGGACTTGTCAACTTAATGATCTAACTTGGTTTTGGAGTTGCAATAATGCTGTCAACATCTTAATCCATCTGCTGGTTTGCGTGTAATGCTGCTGCAATTGGGCGATTATTTAACAACAAGTGCATGATTGCAAACTTGGTTTCAGACCTACCTATATACTATTCAACACCTGCTGCAAAATGACTCTGTTGGATGCAAAAGTTGCTTTGAATTAAATGCTGGAAGTAATGGTTACAAAACTTGTAAGCACCTTGCTACTCTCGGTGCAATTATATATAGATATGCATACTGTTGAATTTTTTTATAATTTTCATCTCTTCTCAACTTTAGCAGAAAATTAAATCAAAATTCACTGTGCTATGGTTAGAGTTTGAAACAACATTAAGTTTTTAACTAAATGCAAAAACATAAAGTACTGCTGAAATAAAAAATCATAAACAGTAAACAATACTAGTAAATTATAATCGATAGGACAGTAGCAGTTATAATCAGTAACAGCAGCAGTAGTAAGATAAACTAATTAACAAAATTAATCTAGACCGAAAGATAGCAGTAAGAGATCTAGCTACTCAGCCCCAAAACTTTAACCAAGTCAGTCAATAGGAGATGGACACATCACAGCAGGCCTCAATAAACAATGGCAACCTCAAAACAGTGACCACCAGTCGTGGCAGCCCTAAACTCAATCCAAACAGTAGTGGGCAGCCCTAAACACAGTCCGACAGCAGTGGGCAGTCCTAAGCACAGTCCAACAGCAGTGGGAAGCCCCAGCAGCCCCTCAACAAGTGGTGGCAGCAGCCCGTTAACAGGCTGCAAATGGATAGTGGCAGCCTCAACAAGTGGGACGGCTGCCATAACAGGAAGCTACAACCTTAACAGGGTAGCAGCACCCTCAAACATGGTAGCGGCCCTCCCAAACAGTCCAAGCAGTCACAAGAAGACAAGCGGCAGCCCCCAAAACAGTTACCAACAGCAAGTGGCGCCCAAGTGCAGTCCACAACAGCAGGCGGCAGCCCTAAGAAGACAAACAATACCCTCAACACTGTCCACTCAGGCAGCGGCCCTCTCAAACAGCCCTAAACACAGGTAGCAGCACTTTCCACAGTCAAGACAGCCCATGGCTCACGCGTGTGAGAGAGAAGCAGGGTAAACGGCCTTCAAAAGGAACAGCCCTAAACAATAGAGCAAGAATCAAGAGAGCGCCCAAGCACAGGAAGCATAGAAGCCCTAGACATCACCCAAACAAGTCTGTGGAAAACCCTAGACAGTAACACAAAAAATCAGACCTAAGTTATTTCTTTTAGATGAAATACAATGAAGGCTAGGCTTGCTTTTATAGCCTCTCGAGTCTCAATGACCCTCTAGAAGGTTCTCCTTCTAATTCTTCATGTCTTAGGGTTACTCAAGTCTCAAACTATGTCAATACATCCTATCTTTTAGGAGGGTTACCAAACATAATAATTATAATTTAATGTTATGGTGCCTTGGAGAGGGTAAAAAAGACATAACAAAGGGTAGGTCAACATACAAAGAGGGGTGCTAGCACATAGGACCAACAAGAGGTCAACACAAGACCAAACCAAACACAAGGTAATCCATAAATCAAGGATGGGTAAACACCCCTTCAAACCATAAGACCAATGGTGTAACCACAAGGTGGGAAGACAACCCTTTTACCCACAAGACCAAGAACAAGAAGGTGGGAAGACAACCTTTCTAACCACAAGACCAAGGGTGTAATAACATGTGGGAATACAACCCATTTATCTCTCTCAAATGTACAAGTGTTCCATACAATAACTGAAAGTTTATCATCACCATATAAGGAAGGTCCACATTGGATGATGTGATCCTGTGGTCCTCCTGACTGCTCCTAAGGTCAATTGCTAGTGACTCCATCAAGGGGTGGCCAGTGCCTTGAGAAGACAACCAAGCTCAACCATCTCGAAGACCAAGGAGAGAAGGGCATCACACATTATCATCTTGGTTAACTGACCAAGATCCACCTGGTTAATTGACCAGGTATGTACCTACAGGAACTGCTTGGTCCCAGACCAAGAATCTGTCTGGTCCCAGACCATGATGTCTCTGTCTCTGCCTGCAGGTTCTGCTTGGTCCTTGTGACCAAGAAAATGCCTAGTCCCAAACCAAAATGCCCTAGAGACAGATAGGGGCCCTAGCCACATGCTAGGGACTTTGCCATGGCTCTAACCTGCTTGGTCCCAGACCAAGAACCCCAGTAGACTGTTGGGGGCCCTAGGGTACCTGCTAGGGACTTACACTGCCTGGTTAACTGATCAGGAACCCTAGTTAACTGACTAGGGTGCCACCCTCCCAGAGAATGGCTCTCGCAGCTGTATTATCTTTAACACATGCAAGGAATCTTGTATATAATGGTTATATAAGACAGTATATTTAGCATATTTAATTAAATTCTTTAGAACAAACAACATTTATAACTGTAAACAAGGGAAAAACAGTTAATGAATGAATCTGCTGATTTAAGGAAGTAGAAACTTATATAGACACAATGTCCAACAGATAAGTCAAAGGATGAAAGGTATATACATAGCATTACTTTACAACCAAAGAGCATTGAAAACCACCAACTTCAGCAAATGAACACTTTTCTTTTTTTTAAAATACGTCTTATAATCACAGAAAAATATTTACAAACAGAGATGCACCAACTTTGGGACATGAAGAACACTTCGAATGCTTACATGACAAAAAAAACATCTCAAGTTTTTCCCACATCAATGGAGCTTCAAAAGAGAAAAAAAGTTGAAAATTGCCAAGGCAAGAAAAACTCAAAACCACTGCAAAGCACAGGTCATTGCTATACCTCGAGATCATAAGTTTGAGGTAGAAATAAATCTCTGTTCTATACTCACGATCCCAAGATACATGACAGCAATGCACATGTAAAATCAACAATATGTCTACATCGGAGTGTTACACATTCAAGAAATGGATCTCAAATGTTATCCTGCATCAGGCTTCGATGTTACCTGGAAAAGAGTCCCCACGGAAGGATTCCCATACTAGTGGCATCCATAGACATCGGCAGTCTTAAAATGAATATCACACCCAACAACATTTCCAGATGATCTACTAGTCCCCTGCTGATAAACAGAGCTGTTTAAGGTGATTTTTCTTATCATTCACAAAAGAATGGTATTTTTATGATGGAATTCCTTTAAGACGTTTATACTGAAACCCACTTCCAAGGTATCAAGTGACCTAATCTATGACAAAGGGGATATTAGGAGCTGATATTTTACAGCCTTTCGTTCTACATTGGAGTTGACACTTTTGACAAACAGAGAGTAAACCAGAAAGGCTGTACTTACTTGAGATAAATGTACTCTGCATAGCAACAATTATGGAGCCGACCATTCATCATCTTCACTATAAACATTTCTATCAAAGTCAGTGGGGAAAAGAGAATGTGATAAGTTATCATCTGAAATTGAGGAAGGTGCTTTCTGAGAGGAGGTTGGAGGATTCCGCTTCTGCATTCTGCCAACTTCTTTACAAACATGATCCAGCATGCTTGTGAAGTCCCGTACAATCACAAAAATACGAAAGGGGTGTGCTTCCTCCTTTGCTGCATCACCATGAAAATACTCGGTGATTTCCTTCACATGAGATAAGACTCTCGTTTCTTCACTTTGTATTTGACTCATCTCCTCCTCAGCCTGCTGCAGAAATGATGCCATTGACTTATGAAAGATACCTTCTGGCATGTCATTACTTGCATTTTCATCCCTTTTCTGACTATTAAACTCTCTTTGCAAAAATGACTTCATCTTGGCAAGCCCTCTAGAAAGTTTTGACCCAGAACTAGTCAAAGCATGTGAGTCTATTGCAGCTGCCTTCTTTACATTGCACAAATCAGCACTCATGTTTGCAAGGACCTGCAAACCAAGTGTTCTATAATAGTCTTCTCTATCCTTAGAGCTCTCATTTTCATTGCTTATACGATAAGTTTGACCATCTACGACATTGGATGTAGTATTAGAGATGGATTGTTCACCAGCACGTGCAGCACGCATACCTTCTGCTCTTACAATCTCTTGAACAACAAAATGTAATAAGGTTGTCTTGCCATCTGTACCTTTGACATCTGCTAATTTGAGAAGGGTGTCAAGCTTAAAAGCTTGAGCTCCTCCACGATAGGTACCAACATTCATGCGATTACCTGTTTTGAGAACAGCCTCCAGCAACTTTAGGAATAGACGACTGCACCTCAGTTCTTTACATCCTGCCTGTAAAACAGTTAAGGAGTAAATGAACAGTAGCATTCCTTCATCTGTTCACATATTCTTAAAATATACCTAGAAAGATCCTTTCATGCATCAACCGAGGCCTATTAATTAGCGATAATAAACAGCGAAGCAAGTTTACCTCCAATGTCTCATATGATTCTCTGATATAGCTAACTTCCTCTCTGAAATTCTCCCTGTACAGCATTGCATCAAATCGTTCAAAGGCAAAAGGAATATTCACTAATGCCTTGAGAAACCGCTCTGCTGGACCAAGCTTAGAACTGTCACCATTGTAATCTTTCAATTTTCTTTCTTCTTCTTTGGTTGGTGCCATCTTTACAAGTGTCTCCAGAAGCTGAGGACTTAAGCCTTCACCTGTCCTCCAAACATGGGAACAATGTTAACAATTAAAACAAGTCACCAAACCATACAAGAATAACTGCAAAGTCTTTGTGCCCAGTAGCATTACACCTAATAGATAAATTCATTCCAAATATCTTCTTATTTGTTAAGATAGGACAGACTTCTCAGAATCACCATGCAATGAGTCATACAATGTTGAAAGGACAAGCGAATCAAAGAGAACTGAAAAGATAACAGTATCAGAAAAAGTAGTTGAAATGTAAAGTCCAGGCACTCTTATGACATCAGTTCTCCAATAACAACTGTGTATTTAGAACTTACTATGGGTAGAGCAAATCAATAAGAATAAACAGCAATCCCATGGCTCATACAGTAAATATGTGAGTGAAAAACCTAAGAACTTACAAATCTACCAACATCAGAGCACTGGTAGCAAAAACAGATGAAAACAAAAATCAGAGATGAGATAAATAACTGTACAGAAGCCAATAACACTAGCAAGAAGTGGGATAAAAAGTGTAAGGACACAGATAGCATTATAACTATAAGTATTAAAATTACTAGCAGCCTCATCTTCATCTTCATCTTCATGGTAACATTGGAGTTAAATACACAAAAAAAACCTTACAAACATATTACTGCCTAGATAATAGATGGTGTATGATCCATTAATTAAAATGAAATTAAGACAATTACTAAAATCAAGAAAACATGATTAATAATTAGGCAGCAGAATAGCTCACCTTCAAATAGTGCATCACAGACTTCCTCTTTGGTGACATTCAATGCCCGTAAAAGTATGGCCAAGTTTTGAGACTTTTTGGGGTCCAGAAGCTGCAGTTTCTGGCTAGGAGGAATAACTGACTGCTTTGCAACTCCAGAACTCGTGTTTGTGGAATTGTACCCAAAGAGAGTCTCAATCATTTCTTCATTGAATCTGCCCATGCCAATTTACTAGACTTAGCAATGATCATTAGTTCTTCTTCCAAATTGATATATTTGATTTTAAAAAATATAGGGCATCCAAAAATTAGACTTAGTTATAACTGACATTCTATAATGAAAAAAAATGATACAGCAAAGCTAAGAAATATTCTTACTGAAAGGATCCCGCTCTAATCTTGTCCCAGACCATAGAATGATCAGGATTTGCTTGAACTTTGTCCCAGTGAAAAGGCTTCAGCTTGGGCTGCAGGTTCCCATCTTCCCCTGCTGAATTTAAATGCCCTGCAGAAACAGACGACATTGGTTGACCTGCCTTTGAACGTGGTGGCAAAGGAGGAGGTAACTTAGAGCTCTTTGCTGGTGTAGGAGGTGGCATGGGTAGATTAGACTTGCCATTGGTAGGTGCAGCAGGCACAGAAGATGTGGATTTGTATGTTGGTGGAGGAGGTGGAGATTTTTTCATTGGAGGTGGTGGAGGAGGAGGTGGAGATTTATTCATTGGTGGTGGTGGTGGTGGTGGTGGTGGGGGTGAAGATGTAGATTTCACAGGTGAGTGTTGAGCAGGAATATTAGGTGGCAGTTGAGATGAAGGTGGTTCACATGATGGAGGGATTTGAGTCTGAGTAGACTGTAAATAAGGATGGGAAAGAAGAGCAGGGTTTATTGGTCGTGAGGCAGTATTTTGTGATGCACGAAGTGGCACTGGAGAATCTGCAGACGACGGATGTAAAAGTGTCGAAGGTATTTGCAAAACTTCTTGGGATAGTTGTGTGGAAGACATGTCTCTCATTGATGCAGATGTATACAGATGGTTTCCCTGATTGAAGGAAGACAATTGCATTCCTTCTGCTTTGCCTGTTTCAGAAGAAACTACTTTATGTGAATTTCCACTGGAGTTTTCAAGAGTTCCCCAGTTCAACCCATTTGATTCACCATAGAAATGATTAACTGATGTACTGTCCATACTTGAAAATAGAAGAGGTCTGTCATCCTTTTGCTCATTCGAGCCATGCCTACCATTGGCACACTTTTGGTAGAAGTAAAAAAACACTACCGCAAGTGCAAGAGTTGATATTGCAGTAATAACCACAGCTGTAACAACTGCCTTAGAGTTGCCACTCTTCTTGACTAATTGTTCAAGAGCTGGTGAGTTGGAAATATATGTAGGTGGAAGAATGGATGAACGTTGATCTGGCGGCAAAACTGTTATCAATGACGGTGATGGGCTGGGACTATCATACTTATCAGAAAGTGCGACCTTGGGTGATGGAGAAACAGCTATGGTGGGCGGCTCAGAAGGAGCTGATGCAGGCATAGCAGATACTTCTGGAGGACTCTCTGAAAGAAGCTTCTCATCAGTGTGAAAACCAAGTAGAACTCTGAGATGCTCCAACGGCCATAACATGTTTGAATTTTCATCTTCTCCAGAAATAGCTCTGATTTTAAACTCTCCATGATCATCATATGGATTAATAGAAGATGAAATGGCACTATGTTTATGGAGAGACACAAGAAGAAAATTGTTCTTCTTAGGCAGTAGGTTGCTTATTGTCTTTGCTGAAGTATGCTGAATCTGTCCCACTGCATCAACACATTTTCGTTTGTCAGAAAAGTAATATAAGTCCCCTCTGTCAACATCCTTTCCTTCAAGTTGCGCTAACTCACAATTGGTTTCTAAATGCTCAATCTGCAGAAAGACATTGCAATCCTGATATTAGGCGAAACACCATCAAACTAAATATGTAATAAGCCAAGACAAAGAAAACATCCGACTAATTATCAAAATATCGTATATATCAAAATGATACAATAGGATATAAGCAACTCTTGCATGAGTATGTTTTTTACCTTTTACTGAATAGAGAAATGGTTTTTCATAACAAATGTAGATTTGATGGCTGATTGCAAAAAGTCATAAAATTCACAATAGCAAAAGAAATATAGCATGCTGATCATAATTAGTAATATACATTTCAAAGCTGAAATAGAGCAATTTTGCACTGACATACAAATTGCTTTAGCCTCTCTCCCAATATAAAGTAAACTAGCCAACATATCAGAAACAGCATCACAGAAAATCCATCAGCTCTTATGCTTAGGAAAGATATGAAGTTGCTTACTCTAATTAATAGAAAAAGCATCCACCAGGGGTGGCAGGTGCGGGGGGAATCTTGTTGGATCCTGGACGGGCAATCGTGAATACTTTCGCCTAGGGTCTACGCATGGCCGCTAATAATCAGGCAGAATGGCTTGCGTTGATGATGGGAGCAGAGTATCTAACAAATATTCAGGTGCGGGAAGTGATTGTCTTCGGCAATTCCATGCTTGTCATCAACTCTACCAATAAAGGATTAGGAAAAGATGAGACCACTCAGGGACAGATTCAAAAGCACACCCTTCAATCACTTAGGGAGATCAAGGATTTGAGCCTAATACACATCAGAAGGCACAACAACTCTATTGCCGATGCCCTGGCAAACCAAGGAGCTACATTGGATAAGGGAGTTTGTGTCCAAATAAACGGCTCACCCCTTCAAAAGTGGATTCCTAGCAATTTAAACACTTTATGAAGCACTTCTTGGCATTAATTTCTACCACCGCATGTATGGTATGGAAAGGGCACTTGGCCCTTGGAAGTCTCTCGAGGCATCCCAGGTATATTAACGCCCCCCCCCCCCCCGCGCGAGGTCTCCTCCCCATACTCCCCTCACTGTGTTCGCACGCTGAGCATTATGGCTACTATTACTCTCCCTTGACAGGATGGGAGATTTTATGAGTTCTGGGACATTCCATTTGTGCTCTGTCTTCAGCTTGGTTTCGAACCCGCACTCCTGGGTTCGGTATTCAACGTTCCAAGAGGCTTGCAGGCAAGAAGGTATATCACAAGGGTGGTGTTAGCTCCTGGGCTCAACCACTGGTTGCAAATAACGATGCCTTTGGCAGCTAAGTCGCAGGTAATCTCTTTCAGTCCAGTTTTACGTTCAATTATGTCCTCAGGTTTGAAGGGACTTTGCTCTCCTTCCGGAGCAGGGTCTCCTTCTAGTGCAGTGATTCCTTTGAATTCATTCTCTGCTGTCTGCTCTCTTTGTTGGAGGCTTCAGGGTAAGGTATATTGGTCTGTTTGCTGTCTGGAGGGGAGAACTCTCAGTGCTTAGGATGCCGTCCTGGAAGGTTGGATTGCATGCAATTCAGGCCAAACTCAGCAATGTCAAGGCCACGTTGAGAATTCTGCAATTTCGTCGAGATGGCATGGTGTATGCCACGCGCCAGATTTCATATCACATTTCTCTTCCGGACACTTGAATGGATGAGGTTGAGGACCATGTCAGAGTACAAGGTGGTCAGATTGAAAAATTGATAGAAGATATGGACAGACTGTTGAATCTGGCTCAGGAAAGCCACTACCAGGACCACCCCCCAGCAGCACATAGGGCTCAGGAAGAAGGTTTTGTCTGCCAACCTTCCAAAGAATTCATTGACCTGGACTATTTCATGCGAGGCAGTTGAGGAAAATCCATGATGTTTCTAGTCTGGTCTTTCTTTTTTGGTTTTATGTATTACAGTTGTGTTGTCTTATTAGGACAGTATATTCACATCTATTGTGTAAGAAGATTTGCTGTAGCTGAGAAATTTGACTGTAATATTCACGGAATGGGAATTCTGAACTGTAAGCAAGGATATCTGGTTCACCTCTCCAGTAGGGTGAATGTTTTGTAATTTTGGCTGTGTTCCTCAGCTATTTAATATAAATTCTGTACCTGTTTTAAAAAAAAATAGTAAAAGCATCCACCAAGCTACCTTACTTTCAATGCCAATTCTATTTGCACGTATTCCATTTGGCAAGCATTCCTCCACTCTTGTGTGTTGTACTACGTAGCACATTCACTTTATTTAAATGAAAAGGAAACCCCAAAAGCATGATTGTTTACCAGCTTTCCAAAACCCTTGCATACAAAATACAACACTCTGCTATACTGATCAATTATGCTTTTGTAGTGTCTTCCCCTCAGGTTCAAGTATTATTGCAGAAAGCTCGAACCATGATACAGTCAATGACTCAATACCAAGCTATGATAGCTATATTTCTCATACAGCCCCACCAATCCCATTCAATCTTCTTGCTGGCATTGTATGGACATTATTTAGCAACCTTCAATACCTTTCAAACCAATCATACCTGCTCCAGATTAGGTTTATGTTAATTGCAAAGCAAACAATGAAATAATTAAATAATCCTTTAATTTACTGGGCTGGCTTCGCAAAGGGTAGCAAGATAGGATAAGGGCCACTTCCATTATACACATACCTTCAAGTAAGTAAATAATTCTCAAAAAGATTGAATTATAATACCAATTTTTAAAAATATCTTTGAAATAGGGCTGTCGGTTGTTCTCTTAAGGAGGGAAAAGGTAAAAGGTTTAGTCAGAACTAGTTGTATTTGACTTTATTAATTGCTCCAAGAGATCAAGAGTGATGCAGGAACTAAAGTGGAACTAAATCGAATAAAGTAGAAGCAACCCTAAGTCAAAAGAAGTGAAATGTCTATGAAAAATTAAAGATTTACTAAAAATCATAGCTGCCAAGGATATCAAGTTTCTGAGAACACACACATGCATTCACCTATCTGGGACCTGCCATCAATATTTTTTGGAAAAGCTGCTTATAATGATTTACAGCTGTCCTTCAGCTAAGCTGTTGTGCTATGTTTGACATTTCAATGCCATCAAAATCACCCATGACTTGCATCTGGACTCATCTGCACCCACTTGGGAAGTTTTGAACCCAAGTCTCCGCGTTAACATGGTCTCCCATCATTACTTGTGCTTCTAAATATCAGAGATTCATTAGTCAAAATAATTAGTTGGTGTGTTAAGATTTGACCATCATGTATGGTGACATTTTGGCTTACCACTCAGTATCATTTCTGATCATGACTCCAGATTTCTTAGTTACATTTGGAAAACCTTGTTGAAGCTTTTTGTCTGTCAGTTGAGATTCTCTACATCCTTTCATCCCCAAACTGATGGTCAAAGTTTCCAACTGAGGTGGTAAATTGCTCATTGGTTCATGCTGTCTACATCTATCACTAACAGAATAAGCAATTGGACGCTTATCTTCATGTGCTGTGGCATATCTACATTAGAGCTCTCCATGTCTCTACAGGGTGCTTTTCATTTGAGGTTTGTTATGGGTATCAACCCCCTTTGCTCCCTATGAAAAGAAAAGTGGTCTAATCTAGGTTTTCTAAATTCAGAAAATGGGACCAACCTGTGATAATTCTTTACCAGATAATGGAGCCAACCTGTAGGATATATGGAGCAGACTTATGAGAGGTTCACGGAGGCGACCAATCGACTTGTAGAATATGTGGAGCAGACCTGTGATAATGAAACCAACCTGTAAAATATGTGGAGCTGACCTGTAGAATATGTGGAGTCGATCTGTTGGAGGTTCATGGAGCCGACCTGTGAGAGAAGTTGAGAACTATTCTAGAGCCATGGCACAGGAGGGCAGATCAAGCTTGCTAAAGATCTGAAGGCAGATTTTGTTGAATTTTGTACCTAGGAAAGTGTTCCTCTAGTGATTTTTGCCTAAGTCACTAAAGGGGGACAAGTTACATGACCCTTGCATTAATTGCTTGAGAAAAGTGATTAATGTCACTTTAGAGTTATAAAGTGACTTTTCAAATTAATTTAAGTGGGAGTTGAAAATAAATTAATTAATGGAGAGAAAAGTGACTTTTCTCATCCATTGATGTGGAAACACTAGATTAAATGTGGGCCCTTGATCTAGTGTCCTTTCAGCTACCCCAGGAAGAGGAAGTGAAAAGACAAGGGAAATTAATAAAAAGGCATTCCCTCATTCATTTTTTCTCACCAAGAGATTTGGAGAGAAGTCGAGTTGCTTGAGCAGAGCAAGAGGACGCAGAGAGAGAGAGAGAGAGAAGCTGACTGAGATAGCAGCACAGATTCCTAGGAGCAGAGTTTGGCACGATTTTCAAGGATCCTACAGCAGCAGGGAAGAGGAACATTTTTCTATGTAGCTGGCTCAGAATTCGAGAAGAACAGGCAGCACACCTTCCCAGGTCACTGGCACAGAAATCGAGGAGCAGTCTGCAATTTAATGAGGCCATACTGTGCATTAAAACCAGCAGTCTGTACAGTGTGAAACTGTTGCTGAAGCGGACACAAATTTCTATGCAGAGCTGGCACGAAATTCAAGAATTTTTACTGCTGTAAATGTTGTCACAAAACCCAAGGTGAAGACTGTACAGTGAATAAACTTTGAGGAGAAATTCTGGCACTGATTTCAAGGCAGAATATCAGTCTTCTGGGTTGAGATAATTTATTTAAATTGCTGAGATTTTTACTGCTGTACAATTTCTCCCTGAAAAGATAAATAAAATTACCCTCTCTCTCACAGGTTTTCCCTTCGGGGTTTTTCCCGATCTATTGGCCAAAAATTTCTGAGTTTTATGTATGATCTGTTTGCTGTTCATTCATATTTTCCGCTGCAAATTCACTTTACGAGTTGCATACCAGCCTACAGTACTATTGCATTTAATACTTAATTAATGTGGTTGAATTTAGTTCACTGTGACGTCTGATATCAGAGTTTTGTGAAGTGTTTGACCATTTTCTGTGCATGAGAAAAGGTCTGTTTTCTAATAGATTTATTGTGGATACTACTTGCTTAGGACATAATATGCCCAAGCTTTATAGTTGGATCTGGATTCTGGATTATTTGCTAGAGAGTGTTTCAGATCAATTTGCTCATGCGATTTGAGAGAAAAGGGTGAATGAGATCTGAGACAGTGTGAAGGACATCAATCTGGTAAATGAGTCATGAGTTCTGAATGGAGTGATCTGAGACACAGGTGAATGCAATTTAAAGCAATGTGTCTGCCCCTCACTCACTTGTTACCCTTTCCTTGCCCTCCTCTCCTCCCCCCAACTCTCTGCCCTCCCCGATAGTGTTCACCCCCGTGCTATCTACATCGATCTGGTAAATGAGTCATGAGTTCTGAATGGAGTGATCTGAGACACAGGTGAATGCAATTTGAAGCAATGTGTCTGCCCCTCACTCACTTGTTACCCTTTCCTTGCCTTCCTTTCCTCCCCCCAACTCTCTGCCCTCCCCGATAGTGTTCACCCCCTTGCTATCTACCCCTCCCTTCCTATCCCTTATTACACAGGCTCACCAAACCCTGCCCAGAATTCCACCACAGAATCCACCACAACAACCCCAAATTAGACTATGCACAAGCAGCAATTGAAGCGATCAAGAATTTCAATGGGAGACCCAGTAAGTGACAGCACAGCTATGCTACATATCATGGACAGCACTCAAACAAACCCAGATTCCATATTACAGTGACTAGTTCTGTGATTGGTGCAACTGGAGCTCATAATTAGAAATTACAAGCAGAAATCTGTATCCTTTCTAAGAGGATTTCGGATGTGGAGCCCGAAAACCTATTCCTTGAACAACTAGTCAATGACACCAAAATTCAGGAAAAATATCAACCCCCCAGTGACTGCCTTCATACTGAAATCCTGGACCTCAAAAACAAACAGGAAGAATTGAAATTCTAGCAGGCACTATTCAAGCAGGAAACTAAAACCCGGCTTAACTCTTGTGCCCAGGTAGTTAGTGGGACAGACAAGGCCCCACCCCAGGTAGAGGTTGAGGACGTTGTACAAGCTAAGCTAATTGAGGAGTGTTCCAGGCAAGAGTGGGAAATCAATCTAAAGGTACAAGGGCTTCCCTCCTCACCTTCGACCCGCAAATCCCATGCAAGCAAGGGCATCCTTTCTTTGGGACACCCTTATCCTTCCTGACCTCAATCTTGCAAGAGCTTGGTTTGGATCAGTTTCACCCTCTTCCTCAGATTTCAGACTCTCAAAAATAGACTGCGAGCTCTCTGAACCAAATGGAGACTCTTCTTACTTCCCACGAGATATACTTGGGCGTGGACCTTATGCGCACCCAGGTCGTGAAACATAAAAAAGAAAAAGTAGCATAAGCACAAAAAGAAGGGAAATCAGCAATCATTCGAGAACTCAAAGCAGTTATTCGAGATTCCCCCAAGGTGGACCCACCCCAAACCTACCAAATGACACCCTTGTCAAGCAAGGTCTGAAGGATATTTGTCGAGTTTTGTAACTGCAATGGAGCCTTCTGTCGAGCATTGGAACTGCAAGTAGATAGTCCCTCAGCCCATCATACTTATAGAGTTTGGTTCCCAGACCTTTTGACTTAAGACTGATTCAACCTTGTCTCACTCCGACAACGCATTCAGAGCTTCACTCACTCAGCAAAGGGACGGGACCAATATCCGTACTTTCCCTACTGCTCATCAAAGTCCATTAATACAACCTTTCATTTTGCAAGTAAAATCTGTGCATGAGCTATGTTGTATGTAAACTCGTGATTGTATAATAATTTTGTAATTAGAGATCACAAAGATATGGTTCTATATACTTAGCATATTCTGTTGAATCATTATACAAGGCCATTTATGTTAAATAAAACCTAAAATGGATAATTAGAGTGATTGATATTGATCAGGACCTAATCATCCCATTGAAGTAGCTTGGACTACAAGCTAGGAACTCACTCTCTTATTTGTATAAATAGGGCCCTTCCCCCTTTCTTGTAAGTTTGTGAGCATTTCTAACTATCTATTAAGGAGCATTGAAACCTAATTTTCTCTTAATAGAGACCTCTTGCAGAAGCCTTCCTCCAATTCTTGGATTCACAGGTGCAATCCACTTGGGTGTTGCAGTTGACCCTTTTGTGGTTTATGACATACGTATATTTTGTGGATACCCTCCACTTTATTTCTGCTATTTTGGGCTTCTTTTCTGCAATAATTTTCAGATTCTCTTTTTTTGCAGTGGTAGTGTGTCTATTTTGTAGTGTACAACAAGCATGCTACAGAAAACAAAAAGTTTGGGAAAATTCTACAACAATTTAATTACAGAGAATGACAAGCTTCAGAAATTGATTTTGCTCGAGAAAACATTGTGAAGAAACAAATTCCACAATTAAAAGACATACTATTGAGATGTGGTCACTCTTCCTCCCAAAACCCAAGCAATTTTTTAAATCCTATATACAAACGCAACATTCTTGTAATTTTTATGCCTAAATGTTCTGTGCATATTTTTCTGGTTTTTCATATCTTGCATCTGTCTTATAAAGTAACTGTGAAAAGACATATACTCCATACGAAGCCTGATTGAAATAACCAGATCTGACCCTACATGATGAAATTTTGTGTTCTCTTGATGGTTGAACAAATATGATAAAGGCAGCCAGTACAATACACTCCTGCATCAAGAAACTCTTCAAACAACGCCAAGATGTGGCATCAAATGGCATTTTCTTCAAGGCACAGCCATCAGTTAAACCTTAGGACATCAAGCAAACTTCAGATGACATTTTAAGTGCCCCAGGGGGCATTTTCAATCCTGCACTGAGCAGATTCCAATAAAAAGTTGCAGGGAGAATAAAACGACACTTGATCTAGTGATCTTCACCAAGGTTTTGACCTTTTGCTTTAAATGCATAAATGTAGCTTCAATGGGATCATAGAAATAAAAAAATAGTTCAGTTATTATTTTTTGGTGAACATTGCAACTAACTGGTCAGACAGAGCAACTAACTGGTCAGACAGAGCCAGAGCTTAGAGTTATTATTTTTTTGGTTTCGACTTTTTGCTTTTAGTTTTCCTTCAAAAAAATTAAATGAGGCAATTCAGGTCCAACTGCCACCATTTTGAAAAATTCCAGTGCACTCCACAGCCCAGGGTGGAAGAGATGTGTCACGTATGGGTCTTTGTCGTGTGCACAAACTAAAATCGAAAAAGATTTGCCATCCAACCTTTAATGTCAAACAAAAAGTTGACCTAAAAATAAACTAGCATAGATCCAACTTAACCCATGATCTACCTTGGATCGGGTGGTTTTAAGAAACATGCTTGACAGTACGGGGACACATTCCCAGGAGAGGACAGGATCTGCAACACCTGTCAACTCTCTAGCAGAACATACCGCCACCTCGCCTCCTCCTGCTTCAACCTCAGTTGACGTGTGGGAACCATCAGTTCCACAGGCAAATGGTAAGGAAAATCATGGCCTGTGCTCGGCCCTGGCTTCAGTCTAGGTGCAAGCACGGGTATAAGGAACATTTCTCAAACAGAAGACAGACACCCAACCTCAAAATCAAGCATAATGAGAGTACATGGGACAGCATTGTAGCTTCAAGGCGTCCGACGGACAGGCATGTGGGAACGGACTCTGCTGAATGGGACATATCGGGGATTAATTCTACCCAGATTGTTTATTATCTCTCTATCTCAAACTTCATTTTTGCTTTCATTCCTCGTTCGATCATAGCCTGCTCACTGGAACTCCTACATGTATTTCCTCTGTTCAGACTCTGCTAGGAAATCCTCTCTACTCCCTCAATTTAGTCTCTGAGGTGCTCTACTTCTCAGTTCCCCTACACCCCATCTCCAGGCATTCACCTCTTTTCCCCCTTATTCTGGTTTCGACTCTGAATTTTGCACCTCTTCTCATTCCAAGCTTGTACGCATCATCAACCATGCCCAAAGAGCCCCTCTCCTAAGACCCCCGAAAGGGAAAAGCCCCTGTTAGGCTGTTAGTGATAGTTGGCCCAAGTGAGAGATTGATGAGCACAGATATTTGTACTTCCGTCTCACCCCAGCCTGCATTCAAAGAAGGATAGCAGAACATGAGGAAGAAATTCAACTGGAACAGGACTGCACTCCAGATAGTAAGTGTAACGTCCCCCTGGCCCAATCCGACCATCGGGAGGGGACGCTAGCTAAACTGGGCTCTAATAAATTCACCCCAAGCCCATAATACGATTTTCAACAACAGAGTGTGTGCATAAATGTAGTTTAAGCATGCACAGCGAAATTCAAAACAATCCACACACATCTAATATGAAAATATATTAGCATAACATTACAGGCATCAATAAAACAGTTCAGAATTAAACACATAAAAATACTTATCTTTAAGAAACGCAAGTCCAAGCAACTGGCTGTGTAAGAGTGCTTTTCCACCCAACCATAGGCACTCAGTCCAGCATATACTCTTTCTCCTGCTGAGGCCACACCCAAACTGGGCTATGAGGTCACCAGGGCGAAGGAAACACCTACAAGCTTCTATCTCTCAGCCCACAACCCATTCTGCTCTCTGTGCTAGTCAAATGCTCATACAAAGCTCTACAGGGGTCTCAATCAGCCCTCACGGCCTTGGCTGCCACAATTCCTGCCTTACACAACACCCTTCTAGCTCAGGCATCCCCTTCACCAATCCACGGTTCTCTTGGGCGATCCATCTTACTGGGTGCTTCTAGTGCATGCATAGAAGAAGTCCAATCTGATATGGCTGCTACAACCACCTGCAGCCTTGATTTGTGACTTCACAGGCACCTACAAGCAGCAGAATTCCATGGGCAAGGTTCCTAGCTTGCCCCCAACCTCTCTGCTCACCCACAGCCAACTATTTTTCCTTCCAAAAATACAACTCTGCCCTCTAATTCGAATTTATGGGTTTAATACACAGTCTGCTAATTGACATGAACAACAATGGAGAAAACTCTATGTGGAGCAGCAGCTTGCATGAGAGAAATGAGAATGGAATGATAATGATAAAAAGAGTGTTGACTCTAGGGATATGGGGCAAGGGTGAAAAGACAGCTGACCTAACTGACACAACCCCCATGCTTCAATAACTACATGGAGTGACTTTTCCCACCAACCTCACATGTGCAATAAATGATTGGAAAATAGTCAAAAAAAGAGAATTGGATTATTCTCATCACATGATAGAATTTAGGGTGAGTCCTAAGGTCAACACATGGCAACATAGGATTGGGTTTCCCATAAGCCCCCTTCCTCTTCCCCTCTGATGGAATCATAGCCCCTTTGGTGCTCTTTACACAGCCATTGTTGGATCATTCTATTAATTTTCATCATAATTGCACCGAGTGAAACGAGGTGTTCTACAGCCCAGTATGGGGGAGATGTTGTAACGTTTGTGATGTAACGTTTGTTACTAACAAAATAATTAAAAAATAATAATAAAAAATTCATGTCAGCTCATAAAATAAAAAATTATGGAAAGTATTTTAAAAAAATCCATGTTGGTTCATAAAATAAAATATTATGAAAAGTAATTAAAAAATAGATGTTCGTTTATAAAATAAAAACTTAAAACTTAAACCCGGATCTATCAATCAAAAGAGATCAAATTTCTTGAGTTTAAATTTAAAAAAAGAAATACACCTCAAGAAATTGGATCCCTCTCGGTGATTGATAGATACAGGTTTAAGATGGATCTATGCTGGTATTTACATACATTTCGACTTAGGCATAAAAGCCAATCATATGGTCCAAAATAGAAATATAACATCATACATGCCTAAACATTCACTAGTCAGGCCTTGGCCTTGAGCTCTGCACTAGGAATTCGCACTAGAATATTTACATCATTTACATAAGTTTGGATAATACATTCCAAGTCGAAACTAGGGGTATTACAGTAAGATTCATGAAAATATGAAGGACTATGTTCAAGATCCAGGGAACACCAAGGGCCAGGGATACCAAGCACCTTAAGACTACAGCCCTTCAGTGGAAAATAAAATCTCTGCTGAGTAAGGCCCTCTTGGACACTCGAGAAGAAAGGAATGGATTGATCCTGATGAAGGAGGAAATTATAGTCCAGAACGGTAAAATTCAAGCACAGAACAAGAGACTGGACAGGAAGTTGGATATCATTTACAGAGCCACCATATGCATGGAATTTCCAACTGAAGATCACTCAGACAGTCAGGCAAACCAGGATCCTGAAAATCAAACTCCAGAAGATCATGCAAAAGACCAAAAATAGATTCCTTAAGTTTGTCTTTTCTGAGTTTTTTGACTATTATGAAAACAATAGCAATACTTGAACTCTGATTTTGTTAATAGGCTTTGCTTAAGTATTCTCCATAGTACTAGTATGACAGCTAGGGCTGAAAGCACTAAACTCGTGTTTAATATTTGGTCTGGGTTTCCTTCGGGCCAACCTAAACTTTGGTTTTTATTTTTTTACACAAACGAGTGAAGAGCTTTGTATTAAAAAAGAGAGCAGATTGCATAACACTGGGGAGACCGTTCCCACAAAATAGAAGCTGGAACTTCTTGCTCCTTTCTGACCAATCTTTGCTTTTCAAAAAAGGCATTAAGCCTGTTACAACTGTAAACTTTAATAAACTGACCTAGAACAAAACAGCAGAAGAAAAACATAACTTAACACTAGGAAGGAGGAGCCATAGATGGCTGCCATGATACAAAAAGAGTGAAACAGAGTGCCTAATTGACATGGTGGGAACGAGGGTTCTTTTCTTTGCTTCCAGTGGTGGTTCCAACATTCTCGTCATCAATATTTAGAATGATTGAAGGGTTGTTTCCTCTGTTGGTTCGGACGCAGTCAACCTTGGCTTCCACGATCCTGAGACAACTGTAAAACGAGTCGAATTTACCAATTAATTTTTCGAAATGATCCTTGGTCTTACCGGTGCTATTACGAACTTCAGTGTTGGAAATTTGGACGAAGGTGGCCAGATGGGAGATTGTTTTTTTCATTTCATTGAGGTCACCTCTGAGCCAGCGAACTTGAGCCTCTAGATCCGTCACTTGCGAACGAAAATCAGGAGAAGGGCTGCTTTGGTCGCCGGGGGAGTCAATTATCAAGCCGCCATTATCAACCACCATTTTTTGCCAAGTTTTAATGCTTGCCTGCTCCAATGAGCTGCCACGAAAGTGTTGCAGGGGAGCTCCATGTCCCGTATCAAACTGCGCAGCATGAATCCCCGGAGAAATGTGACCTGCGTCAAAGCCACAACCAGTCTGGAACCCAGCACCTCTAAAACCTTGTCCCAGACTGGGTTCCAGGGGAACCCACCTTCTGCTATTGTCAACCTCGTCAGCGACCGGCAAATTGTGGCAAGATTTCTTAGATGAACCGCCTCGGCCGAGCTCCAAGCCACCATTACCATTGCCTTGAAACAGATCAGAGAGATATCTCTTGGATTTAGCCCCCCCAGTGTGCCCTTGAACGTGATTGCGGCACTTGCGACATTTCAAAGCAGGAGGACAATGTTTACTGTCATCCATGCTTGTCCTTGAGAACCAGAATCTTACAGGCAGACAGTGCAAGAAGTACAGACCAAGGGAGTCAATACCTACGGGAGGGGAGGAATGCTCGCCACCTTCCCTGGGAGTTTGCAGACTAAAATTACAGACCGAAGGTTCACGGAGCAGAGGGACAGGTGGTGTTGAAAGAGCGCCACCTTCAGGCCTCAAATAGCGTTTTGGCGCCTTGGTTCTCGTCCTCCATAAGTTCGCGCATGCGAGCCAGGTGGAGTGTACAAGGAGTGGCCGCCAGCTCTATGGAGTAGACGTGAGAGGATTGCTTAGGGATGCAAAGGGGATTTGGGAGTTAATGCAAAGGTTGAGGGGGTAGATATTATGGATTTGGAAGTTCATTAGGAGGATTTTAAGGGGACAGGGGTGAAGCATACAAGGAGGAGGAGTCCAAAGGTGCAAGGGGAAGTTAGGGTACCCAAATATTCTCGTAAACCTGATCTTTAATGATCGCAATTCCACAGTTCAACCTTGCTCCAGTATTGGCCAAGGTATCAGCACTATGGTTGTTGTGCCGAAGAATATGCAGGAGAGAGATGGAGTGAAAGTCTTTGACGAGAAGATTGAAGCGTTGATGTAGGGTTGTAGCAGGCGTCCGACAGTGCTTTGCAATAGCCCTGGCTTCCCGAATCACAATCATGGAGTCACCAAAGACTGTCAAACTTTGTACTTCTTCCTTCCTGGAAATTTCCATACCTTTAATTAAGGCGAGCCACTCAACTTCATTGTTCGTTCGCCTACCAATTCCCCAGGCAAAGTCGTCCATTTTGTTTCCGTCGGGATCAATGACGACTCCCCCCGCACCTGCCAACCCTGTAAACTCTGGTTATTTTGACTGTTTGTAAATCTCTTTTTTAATATCAATAGAACCTCTGCTAGCTTATAAAAAAAAAAAATCTTAACCCATGATCTTTTAAGGAGTGTTACATGAGGATGTATCCCCATAGTTGGGGGCAAACTCACCATACTCACAGAACAGTGTAACTTGAAGTGAAACGTTTCGCAGGATCCCCATAAAAGAAAAACATTTTGCACAAAATAAGGGGCAATCCGCATATATGGGGGACACTTGGGCACTCCTCCCTGAAATCTGGGATGCCTGAGTACTCCCCTTTAAATTTAACTTGACATTTTTTTCAAAATCAATAAAAAAAATGAAAACCATAAAACCTAGAACACTAACCCCCAAGTTATCTTCCATTATCAAACTTTACATTTGCCTAGCTTTTCATATCTTTATTTTTTTAAATGATTTTGGAAATGGGATCCCCTGTACCAGGGACCCCAACATCCCCCATGACACTCCTTAAAATTTGGGGGTGTCTCCACATGTCCCAGACGTGTTTCCTCACTGTTGCATCCCCACATCCTGGAAACTTGGTGGAACATTGTTTTTAACCACCGAGAGGTTTGCACCTGTATGTTTTTTATGCCTCTCTGTGCTTAATAGATCTGGGGTTAAGATAAATCTATGCTAGTAAATCTAAGTAAAGACTAGCCCGTCAGAAAATCTAACTGTCACTATTGACTCGAAACTCTGCTTTGGGACCATGAAAAAGAGTAGCAGCAGCAATACAGTGAATAAGAGCAATGACCGCACACAGTCTCGCAGAAGTACAATGAATAAGAGCAATGAACACACACAGTAATGCAAATGAAATGAACAGCGCTTTTGAATCCAATCTTACCTTGAGGCTACATAAGTGTATAAAGGCATGATTATTGACAAATGGCCTTCCTCAAAATCTTCTTTTCCTTATTCCACATTTGACCTTATTTGACATCATGAAAGCATTCACACACGCATACAATATTTATGTACGATAAATGTGACCAATAGCGAAACTCTTAATGATAAAACACTTAAAACATTCTAACAGGCTTTACTATCTGTAAAGTCTCTGGGCTTTTTTTCCTATTTTAAATGAGCTGTTCTGAAGAATATCAATTGATCAAACCTATCACTGTAACTGAACCTTCAACTGTTCCTCAATCCTCGAGTAAAACAATCCATGTCATTTACTTCAAAGCATAGATCAGTGCAACGCAACCCAGAAGGTGGCTTGTCAACCTGCCTTTAATATCCATCTCATTTACTTTAGAACATATATCAGTGCAACGCAACCTAGAAGATCGCTTATCAACCTGCCTTTAACCCGTTTAGCACAATTGAAATTCTAGTCTTTTCTACACCCTGCCTTCATTTATCAGAGAATGGGAGGTGTCCCTATTATGGAATGCTGCAGTGAACCGATATGCCATTATTTATGCAATTCCTTGACAAAGATTAGTGCAAAGGAAGCCAATGTTTGATGAACCGACTCCCCTATCGATAAGGCCTGCCTTCAGACACAGAGACAAACTAATGGTGTTTTACCTTTCCACTCATTGTGAGGTAGGTGATTTGGAGAGTGCCCAAAGTTATCAGGACCACTCCGAGCGAAATCCTGAATAGATGAATCACGCTGGTCAAAAATTCGTAAACGAATCTCCCACGGAGATAATGTGAGGCCTAATAAATACGGAGTTAGGCCTGCGCCTTGAAATTAAATCATTTTGCCTACAAACTATCGGTGAAAACCACTTTATGGAGGTTGTAGATATTAATTCTCTTTGTCAACAAGTTGTAAAAAATGGGGGACTGTCAAAGGTATTAATAAAGTTTAGAAAGGTATTATTAATGTTAAGAAGAGATGCAAGGTTCAAAAATATCCGTCCTTCCCTGCCTTAATAATAATAATAATAATTAGAAGAGATGCAAGGTTCAAAAATATCTGTCCTTTCCTGCCTTAATAATAATAATTAGAAGAGATGCAAGGTTCATAATAATAATTAGAAGAGATGCAAGGTTCAAAAATATCTGTCCTTTCCTGCCTTAGTAATCATAATAATAATTGGAAGAGATGCAAGGTTCATATCTCTCCCTCCCATGATGTACATTTATGTGAGATGTTGAGGTTCGGTAGTTCCTCAAAGATCAATCCGACAAGGCAAAATTTGGTAACCAAAAAAATCGGTGACAACTTCAATTCTGTGATATCTGGAGGCTCCAAGTACTAACCAAAACCTGAATCCTCAAATTAGCTACTCGCCACAATTCATAATTAAAAAACACAAATGGACACAAAAATATGCAGAAAGTATGACATTAACCTGGTCAATCCTTCTCTTCTTAATTCCGAATTCGGTACCTTTAAACCCTCTCAGCCAATATAGATCAGTACTACCTCCGTCTCGTGAATTGTCTTCGGCTGCCGAGCTTATGCTTTCCTGAGTGTCCGATGAAGCTGAGAATAGCAGAAGCGAAAAAAGCAGCAGTAAACCCAGAAATCCTCCGTTAATCCTGCGGACATCCATTCCCTATGATGCCTTAATAAAATGTCCATTCACCAGAAATAAATCGAAATGCTGTTAGAATGAATAAAAAGATCTTCTCCGACTCCGATCCTGAAAGGCTTTGACAAATTCCCGTCATTTGGCGTGTTCAGTTGGAACACCACAAATAGTATATACCTTCCCTGTTTCCACGAAGGGGCTGACCAGAAAAGGGAACTACGCGTTGTCTCCATTGCGTATATGAACGCGGACATGAGCAAACTGGCGGACCCTCTTGGAAATGATCGAACCATCGATTTGGACGGCAAATTTTCGCTGGAGGTCAGTCTGTTGACAGAAGTTGAGAGTTCCGTTAAATGTGTGGAACCAAGTGTAATTTAATTATTTAAAATAAATAATTAACAAGGAGCAATCTAAATTTTTTTTTTTTAATATTTTTTGGTTTGTTTGAATTTTGGTTGTAAATTTTAGCAGTGTAAATGGTATATTTTTTTTAATATTTTTTAGTTTGTTTGAATTTTGGTTGTGTAAATCGTATAATTAAGTAGTATGGAATATTTGAAGGTATTAAATTTATTTATGTATTTAAAAATATAATTTAAATGTTTTTAAATTTAGATTTTATTAAAAAGATTTATTTATAAAATCAAAAAAAATCTAAAATGTAAAATAAATAGCATAATCTATTTAATAATATCTCATTATTATAATTATTTTTTTAGAGAACTAAAAAGCTCAGCACATTTCTAGAATTTAATAGAATTTAAATAAAATATAATTTGAGGTCAATTATGTGCTTAGCTGCTTACACCTCCAGTTGTATTGGTTGAGAGATTCAAGTATAATATCGTTAGTTGACTGGGAATATAGTTGGTGGTAGTTTGACCTCACTTAGACCATCAAAAACTATATTGTTAAAAGAATGGAAGGTTGTATTAGAAAAATAAAGCATTTAACTCGCAATTTTTTTAAATAAAATAAATCTCTTTTAATGTGGTTTAGTGATTGAAACAGCAAACCGTGATCGATGTAAAGTCTTTTGTGATAAAGAAGACGTTGATTCTACTTAATTAATTTATAATTAAAAAGTTTATTTTATATTTAATAAATTAAATAAAATTAATATTATATTTTAAAAAATTTAATTATAATATATTTTTAAAATTATTTAGAGTTTGATATTTAATTCAGAAGAAGTCCAAAAATGATGATTTCGAGTTATTGGTTGAAATTGGATGATTTTTTTTTAAGAAATTCAATTTTTGTGCTATTCAAATCATGATTTTGAATTCCTGAAATTGAAATCAGCAAAAGCCTATCCTGAATGGTTGAAATCTTAGCATGTTTAGGCTACAAATTTAATTTATGATTCATTTTCTTAGGTATATGTATAGATCTTTATTTCTCTCCAATAAAAAGTTATGCATCATTTTTACTATTTTATTAAATTCCTTTTAATTACAATTCAACCAATCTTCAAATTATTGAGTATTATCATTAACAATTGTTTTTTTTCCAGCGATATCATTAACAATTGTTAGAAGTAATAGAACAAGATATTTTTATTTTTATTTTCTCCTTGACAACCTAACTAACCTTCAAATTGTTGATTCTGAAGTATCTACCATCATAGATCCATCTAAAAGGGGATCTACCAAGCACCTAGAAGGATCAAAATTCTCACAAGTGCAAACTTCTTTTTAGACAGGAAATGTTTACGAAGTGTGTAATGCAATGCTTATGGTTTTAATTTATCGCATTTATGTAGTTTTATATATATGCAGTTTCAAATATTTTAAATTTGATCTCAAGTGACATGTTATTTTTTTATAATATTTTATTATTTATTATAAAAAGCACCTGTCATTTATAGGATGAGCATGAAAGGAGTTACACATCTCCCCCCTACTGGCTGTAGAATGCGCCTTTTCGGTGCAATCACTATTAATTGTTAAAAACAACATAACTAGATTCATTTTTCTAAATTTATCCTACTTACAACCTAACTAACCTCTCGATTGTTGATTGTGAAGTATCCATCAATATCAATTGTTAAAAATAATAGAACTAGATCTCTTTTTTAATAAAGGAATTTGATTTGTGTCTCCCTTTTTTAATCCAGGGGGATTTTGTTTATAGGTAGCAATGAGAGGATAATTGCCTCCAAAGATATAGTAGTAATAATGGCTTCGTTGTTATGTTAGGCATTGGCGCATTTGTTGTTGTTGAAGGAGCAAGCACTGAACCTTAGGAAGTCTTAATTGGATCGACCCATTGGTTTTCCAGTTGCATGTCTTTCCATCGAGAGGAACCATGAATTTAGTTTCAGTGATTGCTTTGTAGCACCTTGCGAGCAATAAGACCTTTGTTAGAAGTTGCATAATACATATCCTTATGTAAGTAGTAAAAACATAATCATTGGGTTCTAATGCCAAAGAGATGAATGTACCAAAGAATTGTGAAAAGTCATTAAATTTGCACAACCATAATATTCCAATGGGAGATTAGGCAATTTGACCCATATCGAGGCCATTGTTAAAGATTTTGTATACGAGTCGAAGCTAGGTTACCACAGTTTCATAAATAATCCAACTCCACCTAGAAACAAGAGCCCTTTCTTGGAAACATGTGTTATATTCCATAGGTAATCAAGCTCTAGAGTGAAAGATCCTTTTGCATGTAGGTAAATAAACTGTATCCTCCCAAACATACCTGGAATCGCTTATATATGTGTGTGAAGAGCCACAAGTCATTGAACTTGCAAATAATGCCATGAGAGAGAAAATGCTTAACCTATTTGTCAACCCCTGAAGAATCTAGGGTTTACCTTGGGTACCATCCTTGAAATGAGGGGAAGTGCCTGGGGGTTTGCCACGGGATATTTACCTGGAAAAAAAAAACAATTTTAAAAAACCATAAAGAAATGTATTCTTACAATTGTCTGGGCTTGATACTCAATTTATGACCCTTTTTTCTTGAGTGTGAGTATAGATCTTTGTTTCTCTCCAATAAAGATTCATATACCACTTTTACTATTTTTTAAATTTCTCTTAATTACAACTTAACCAATCTTCTAATTGTTGAGGTATCTATCACTATCAATTGTTAGAAACAACTGAATTAGATTCTTGTTTTTAATTTCTCCTATACAACCTAACCAACCTTCAAGTGGTTGATTGTGAGGTATCCATCACTATTAATTGTTAAAAACAACACAATTAATTCCTTGTTTTAATTTTAATTCCTTTTTTTAACTTATCCTAGTCACAACCTAACCAACCTCTGAATTGTTGATTGGGAGGTATCCATTACCATTAATTATTAAAAACAATACAATGAGATCCCTTTTTTATTTAAGCAATTTGATTTGTGTCTCCTCTTTCTTGTTCCAAAGGGATTTTTGTTTATATGTAACAATGAGAGGATGATTGCCTCCTAAGATATAGTAGTAACAATGGCTTCTTTAGTATTGTTAGGCACTGACACACTTGTTGTTGTTGAAGGAATAGGCACTGAGCCTTGGGAAGTCTTAAATGGATCAACCCACATGTTGTCCAATTGCATGTCTTTTCACCAAGAGGGCATTCAAATTGTCCCTTTTGGAGTTGGAGAAGACTTTGCCTTTGGGTAAGAAGTTGCCACATGACCATGAATTTAGTTTCAATGATTATTTTCTAGCACCTTATGAGCAATAAGACCTTTGTTATAAGTTGCATAAATACATATCTCTATGTGAGTAGTAAAAACATAATCACTAGGTTCTAAGGCCAAAGAGATTAATGTACCAAAGAATTGCTAATAGTCATTAAATTTGGACAACCCTAATATTCCAAACGGAGGTTAGGCAATTTGACCCATATCGGGACCATTGTTAGAGATTTTGTATATGGGCTGAAGCTAGGTTATCATGGTTTCATAAACAATCCAACTCCATCCATAAACAAGAGCCCTTTCTTCGCAACATGTGTTGTGTCCCATGGGTAATCGAGCTCCATGGTGAAAGAGCCTTTTGCATGTAAGTAAATAAACCATATCCTCCACAAAAGAATTCAAATCACTTATACACATGTGTGAAGAGTAAAAAGTCATTGAACTTTCAAATAATGCCATGAGAGAGAAAATGCTTAGCCTATTTGTCAACCCATGTATCCATGTATTAATTGTTAAAACAAGAGAACTAGATCCCTTTTTTAAATTTCTCCTAGTTACAACCTAACCAACCTCTAAATTGTTGATTGTGAGGTATCCATCACTTTAAATTGTTAAAAACAATAGAACTAGACCCCTTTTTTATTCAAGGAATTTGATTTGTGCCTCCTCTTTCTTGGTTTAGAGGGAAGTTTGTTTATGGGTAGCAATGAGATATAATAGTAACAATGACTTCTTTAGTATTGTTAGGCACCAACACACTTGTTGTTGTTAAAGGAGCAAGCACTAAGCCATGGGAAATCTTAATTGGATTGACCCACCGGTTGTCTAGTTGCATGTATTTCCACCAAGAGGGCATTCAAATTCTCCCTTCTAGAGTTGGAGAAGAATTCACCTTTAAGGAAGAAGTTGCCACATGACCTTGAATTTAGTTTCAATGATTGCTTTCTAGCACCTTACAAACAATAAGACCTTGGCTATAAGTTGCATAAATACATATCTTTATGTAAGTAGTAAAAACATAATCACTAGGTTTTAAGGCCAAAGAGATGAATGTACCAACAAATTGCTAATAGTAATTAAATTTGCACAAACATAATATTCCAAAGGAGATTAGGCAATTTGACTCGTATTAGGACCATTGTTAGAGATTTTGTATATGGGTTGAAGCTAGGTTAACACAATTTCATAAATAATCCAACTCCATCCAGAAACAATAGCCCTTTCTTGGCAACATGTGTTGTGTCCCATAGGCAATCAAGATATGGAGTGAAAGAGCTTTTTGCATATGGGAAAATAAACTATATCCTCCAAAAAAGACCTCAAATCGCTTATTTATGTGTGAAGAGTCATAAGTCACTGAACTTTCAAATAATGCCATGACAGAGAAAATGCTTAGCTTATTTGTCAACCCTTGAAGAATCTAGGGTTTACGTTGGGCACCATCCTTGAAATGAGGGGAAGTGCCTGGAAGTTTGCCCCAAGATATTTCCTTGGAAAAAAATACATTTATCAATTTTTAAAAACCATAAATACAATGTATTTTTACAATTATTTGGAGTTCCATACTCAATTTATGATCCCTTTTTCTTGAGTATGAGAATAGATCTTTATTCCTCTCCTATAAAGATTCATACATTATTTTCACCATTTTTTTTATTTCTCCAATTACAACTTAACCAATTGTTAAATTACTGAGGTATTCATCACTATCAATTGTTAGAAACAACCAAACTATATTCCTTTTTTTTTAATTTCTCCTAGACAACCTAACCAACCTTCAGATTATTGATTGTGAGGTATCCATCAGTATTAATTGTTAAAAACAATGGAACTAGATCCCTTTTTTTCTCCTAGTTACAACCTAACCAACCTTTGAATTGTTGATTGTGAGATATCCATCACTATCAATTGTTAAAAGCAATAGAACTAGATCCCTTGTTTATTTAAGGAATTCGATTTGTGTTCCTCTTTCTTGATCCAAAGGGATTTTTCTTTATTGGTAGCAATGAGAGGATAAATGCCTCCCAAGATATAATAGTAACAATGGCTTCTTTAGTAAACTCACGAGGGGTAGAGCAATTGGTAATGAGTAATTTATTTGAGAAGTTGTAATTGGAAGGTCACAAGTTCAAATCCCTGTGGGTACTTGCTTACAAAAAAACAATGGCTTCTTTAGTATTGTTAGGCATTGACACTTGTTGTTGAAGGAGCAAGCATTGAGCATTGGGAAGTCTTAATTGGATCGACCCACTAGTTGTCCAGTTCCATGCTTTCCACCAAGAGGGCATTCAAATTCTCCCTTTTGGAGTTGGAGAAGTCTTTGCCTTTGAGGAAAAAGTTGCCACGTGACCATGAATTTAATTTCAGTGATTTCTTGAACTAGCACCTCACAAGTAATAAGACCTTTGCTAGAAGTTACATAAATACATATCCCTATGTAAGTAATAAAAACATAATCACTATTTTCCAAGGCCAAAGAGACAAATGTACCAAATAATTTATAATAGTCATTTCATTTGTACAACCATAATATTCCAAAGGAATTAGGCAATTTGACCCATAATGGGACCATTGTTAGAGATTTTGTATATAGGGTACAACTAGGTTGCCACAATTTCATATATAATTCAACTCCAGCAAGAAACAAGAGCCCTTTCTTGGAAACATGTGTTGTGTCCCATAGGTAATCGAGCTCTATAGTGAAAGAGCCATTTTCATGTGGGCAAATAAACTATATCCTCCAAAAATGACTTCAAATTGCTTATATCCATGTGCGAATAGTCAAAAGTCACTGAACTTGCAAATGATTTCTTAAGAGAGAAAAATGCTTAACCTATTTGTCAACTCCTCTTTGATAAATCTTAAGGGTTGGGACTAAGGCAACGTTCTCCAAAGACGATGTTGGGTTAGGGTCATTGTATGGAACCAAGGAGGAATTGGGTGGAAGGGCACTACCCCGAACTTTTCCCAAGAAAAGGAGAGTTTATTTGAAAGAAGAAGTATCGTCCTTAATAACTGCAACTAGTATGGCAATTTTTGAAAGACCAATGGAGGAACTTGCCCCTTCATTCTTGGTGCCTCCACATAAGGGAAGCACCATATGTAAAATGGAATTATTTCTTACATTGCAGTCACACAGTGGACATTTTTTATCTAACTATTTTTTCAAGTGAAAAGAAGTGTTTGTTGATGTTTGAAGGAATCATCGCATTCAATGAAATCTATCTTTGTAGCAACAATTGAGGATTGAGTTTCACTTTCAAATCGAAATTTCACCCTACAAGAGACATAAAAAAAATAAATAAATCTTCCTAATGAAAAGGCGGCACAAGAGATTCTTTGAAGAGCTTCCCAACATGTTTTTGTGTTTGACATTGTGTAAACCAAAGAGTTTAAGCATTAGGGTTATCCTTCCTTCCATCCTAAAAAATACCTAAAACATAATTGTCGATGATTGCTAATGCCACTGCAACCCTAGTGGTAGGGTAATATGGTAAAAATTGTGCAAGAGTTGTTTCAAACATTCTACTAACAACTTGCTGTGTCCAACATTATTCATACAAAATCTGGGGAGGCAAGCGCGAGGGGGATCATTTTCGATCCCGACAGATGCACAGTGTTAACCTATGAATGGGGTCTAGGAAAGAAACTATCAATCAAGCGGAACTTCACGCTCTCTATCTTGGATTAGATTTCATTTTTTCTCTTGGGATTCAAAAGGTTGTCATTCTTGGAGACTCCCTTTTGGTTATTTCTCAAGTCCAGAAACAAGTGGAATTAGAGGAGAGGATTGGCAGGAGGCTTCATATATCATAGATCTCCACCAACATATCTCAGATACCAAATTGATGCATATACGGCGTGACAGCAATAAAAGGGTTGATAAATTAGCAAACAAAGCTTCGATGTTGGCAAAAGGGAAAATGGTGCAAAATAGGGGCCAACAAACATCACATTGACTCCCTTAAGGATTAATAAGCATCATTATAAGGCTACATGGTCTATAGGACATTCACCAAATGAAATTAATGGAATCCACTACCATTAATGGAGTTCACTATCATTTCACTCCCCAAGAAAATGTTGCAAGGCATCACATGCCTTCAAGCATGGGAGACCCTTCCGGAAGTTCGGCCATGAGTCAAGTACATCAGAGATGTAGTAATATGTTGTCCCTCCTTCTTTAGGCTAGTGTATTTGGGATAAAGGCATGTAGCCATATCAAGTATGAGTTCGTGAATTCTATAGAGAGGAACAACAAGGTGATGGTAACTTTGATATTGGTGGAAGACGTTGCATTCCCCTGCTCTCAGGGGGATTAGCTCTTCATTCAAACTATCCATGGGCCACTAGAAATTATCAGAACCAAAGTGAGGATTAGCATTAGGTTGGAAAACAAAGGAGATATCTTTCTTTATATTTCCAAATTGCAAGGAATTGAGCATCGATGGGGGAGAATTATAGTAGTCCCCAATATGAAGGCAAAATAATAGGAAGCTAAGCTCGCGTATATTACGGTTGGAATAAGGGATATAAGAGATTATATTTGGGAAATCAAGAGCAATTTTTCATGGATGAATTCACAATTGGTCAGAGTCTTGAATGGTTCATCAAATTACCTCGCATACCTCGGGTTTGGATACTCATTTGGAAGAAGTTGAAGAGCATATTCGGGTGTATGGTCACCATTTTTAGACCATGATGGCTACTATGGATCGCCACCATGAGTTGTTGACTATGGGACACTCTAGGGTCATCCGGCAAGTTGTAAGCAGATGCATGGAGGATGAATATGTTCTTCAACCTCTTCACTCCATTGTGGACGTATCTAGTTCCACTGGACATTCAAGGAAAATCACCACTCCTCAGGTCACGAATAAGGGTCTCGGCACTAGCTCACACTAGTTAGTTATGTTGTGTTTTTTTTTTGCTTAGCCAATACGTCAAAGCATATAAATGTTTAGTAGATGTTAGTTTTTATTCAGAAGAAACAAGAATTTTAGTAAATGTAACGGAGTAAAACAATGGTCAAGACAATCTACTACTTCTTTTTGAATTGTTGTAAACTATTATGCTGATATTTTTCAGCCTTTTATCGATATAAGTGTACCCGTTCTAGTTTTAAAAAAAACATTATTCATACCAAATAGCTTTCTCAAGTTGAGCAAGTACTTTATATTCATACCAAATAGATTTCTCAAGTTGAGCAAGTACTTTATATTCATACCAAATAACTTTCTCAACTTAAGCAAGTACTTTATATTCATACCAAATAGCTTTCTCAAGTTGAGAAAGTACTTTAGAGACAATACCACTTTAAACATCACCCATATAACATGTGCTTGAGCCCATGACATATAGAGCAATAGAATTTGAGTTGCATGCATTACATGTTCGAGCAAGTAAATTAGACACAACATAAGCCTTAACCTCTTCTAGTGGAATGGATTCAAATGAGGGTATGGTTGGGAACAAAGGAATCCTTCATAAATATGGAAATACTTATAATAATTTTACCCATTAATAAGCAAGCCAAGGTATATGGCTTTTTCAATGATAACCCCTCCCATCTTATGAATTTGACAACTAAGGGGAGTAGAAGGAGATGGTTATTCCCAAGTGAGTGACACTATCTCATGCAAGAATGACCCATTTTATATTGGTAACTAAAGATAGAATAAAGCAAGTGATACTCTCCCTACACTTCCTCTATTGGGGAGGAGGAATATGCCCTAGATTGACTCTGCTCTTCTTCTAAGAGGAATACAATGTAGACTGATTGGTCCAATTTTTGCTTGAAAGAAGTATCGGTTTGAGATTTATTTCTCAATAATCAATCACCACGTGAAGTGTTTGAATCTACACTGATAAAGACACTCTCTAAGGTTAGTTGTTCTAGTTTGGTGCCAAGGGGGTGTTAGCAGGAATAAGGCCAAATTACATATAAGAAACCATGGTTTATTCTTTAGCATGTGCAAATCCTCAAACATAGTTAGTGCCATTGTCAACCTATGTAAAAATGTTGTTACCATCAATTGGAAACCATAACATCACAAGGAAGTCGAATTATTAATTTGGAAAGGAAAATCCTATAATAAATTGTGAACTCTATGGCATTCCCACTTAGTTAAATGAAATACATGTTATTAATTTGAAAAGAAAAATCATATAATAAATGTAAGCTCCATGACATTCTTACTTAGGTACATGAAATACAAAGATTAATTTTCATGTTTTTTTAAGCTTCATTAATCATTTGGTTTTCGATTTACTAATTAAATATGTTCAATTATCCATCGACTCTTTGTTTGTCCATAGATCTAGGGTGGAAGGTAGTGGATTTTTCAGCTTCATGTCCATCATTAACCATAGGCTAGACCAAAATTTACTAAGGAACGTATTGTCCCTATCTAAAACAATGGTCAATGATAGCCCAAAATAAAATAAACCCAAATGTATTTGAAAGAGAGCTTGGTAGTGCCTTCCACCATGATACTCTTCTTACAAGGTTCCATAATGGTCATCTTATAGAAATGATCAACAAGAACAAATACACAATCATTACCATACTTTGTTGAGGGTGGGCCTAACATATAATCCATGGACACTAGCTCCCAAGGTTGATATGGTGCAAGTAGATGAGTCTATAATCTTTGCTTCTTAATGGAATTTTTAGTAATGGAATAGGCAGTGCATGATATTAGTATACTTATTGTTGTCTTATTGGAGCTTTGGCCAATAGAAGTACTCTCACAATACAACTATTTTTTTCTACTTGCCAAAGTTCCCTACCATTTGAATAGAATGTGCCTTCCAAATCAACTTCTCACATTCACATAAGGGAACACAAATATGGCCCAAATGGCATAGAAGTCCATCCTAGAGGTGGATGTCTGAAATTTGTTTGCTTGCACACAATTTTTGATATGTAGTAGAAAAGTCATGATTGCTACAATATAATTTGGGCCACAAGAATTAAGCACTATGGTTAGTGCCACAACTCGAGGTCCACTGAGGTAGTTCACAACTCAATTTGTGTTGTCCTTCTTATACTTGGTGTTCAAGTGGAATTGTTGAAGGTACATGGAGCACTTCTGATGGCATCCATTCTACAACTTTACTTGTGTTTGCATGAATTACAAGGGCTTGTAGTGAGTGTGGGTGTTGTTTCCTTTCCTATAATGTCATGCTTCCATAGTTGATATGCTTGCACAATGGAGTGCATTTCATTATTATAGGTGGGGTACTTGTGAACCACACCAAATAGTGTCTCATAGTGATAGGCCATTGAATGTCCATTTTTAGCGAGGACTACACCAACAACATAATTTGAGGCATCTATCTCAATCTTAAATTATTGTTGTAATATTAGAGAACCACAACATGAACCCACAGTACAAGTTAGCAAGGCTCAAGAGGCTACAAAACTCTGCAGTGTCTTTGGGGTTGGCCAATCATGAATTATTTGGATCTTAGCTAGATCCACATGCACACCATGCTCATCCATGATATACCCCATATGTTGAATTCACCGCATGTTAAATGATCACTTCTATAGATTGGCTTATAACTTGTGATGTTGCAAGGTGCTCGACACTTTCTAAATGAGCTTCAAATGTTTCTCCCAAGTTGTACTGAAGATGGGGATATTGTCCAGATATACAACCACAAAGGAAGTGGCGAATGGCCACAAAATATCATCAATAATCCTCATGAACATTATTGGGGAATTAGTTAAGCTAAAAAGCATGACCAACTACTCAAAGAGAACTTATTTAGACATGAAGCTTTTCTTCCGAAAGTCAATTTGCTCAATTTGCACCTAGTGATAGCTAGACTTTAGATCAATCTTACTAAAAAACTTGGTGCTATTGCATTGATTGAGAAGATAATTAGTCCAAGGGATTGGATATTGGTTCTTGACTATGATTTTTTTATGTTTCTATAATTAATATAGAGTCAATATGTCATATCCTTCTTCTGAACCAACATAATCAAGATTCCACATGGTGAGAAGCTTGATTAAATTTGGCCCTTTGTATTATCTCTTGAATCTATCATTTAATCTCCTCACTCTACATAATAAAGTGTATTCATACTAGGCCGTTAAGTAGAGGGGCATCTAGTGTATAATAAATTGTATGCTTTACTTGACAGTGTGGAAGTACCCCTACAAGTGAGGCAAATATATATTTCTATTCTACTACCATCTTGTCCACCTTCTTTTGTTGTTTAGAGAGACCTCTTGTAGAGGCCTTAGTAGTTGTGGTGATCAACTTCTGATCAAACTATGAAGATGATAAATCACCTACTATAAGATATTACCTTCTTTCATCTATTAGCTATGATGAAAGAGATTGCGGTAATCAGAGTTATCATCGGTATCCTACCGACTTGGCCTCCCAAAGTAACAATGACATTACAAGGACAAGACTTATAAACAACATGATGCTTATTCATATATGACTATCCTAAAATAAATCACAAAATTCAAGTGGGGAAACATCACATAGTATTTCATATTTTAAGGGCTTGATGTCATAGTGTAAGCAACATTTTGACTAATGCAAATGTATCATCCTTGGTGCAGCTAATTGATGGTGTATGGTTGTGTAACATACCCAAACCTGGAACACACACAAAGGTCAGGTACATGGGCTCTTTAACAAATGGGATGGATGAATCTTAGCTAAGCACATCAGAATAATACTCTATAAGATTAGGCTAACATGCCATTTAAATCAAAACTTTTAAAAACATTCAACCTTTAAGGAAGACTGCCCTTTCAATGCAAACTAGTTCCCCATTCTACGTGCAAAGCAGTGTAATGACATGTGAATACATTCAGACCAAAATACCTTCACATGTTAACTAACTTTAATCACACCTATGGGCAGTCACCCATCGCCATATAACAAACTAATAAATCAAGTTTACATTCATTCATAACACTCCATTTACAACAATAACCATTCAACATCTCAAAATTCTATGGAAGCATAGTTTAAGCACCTATTCATAGCAGATCTATAATAATTATTTCAGACCTCCAATCCCGTCTCGGATATGATCTGATACAGCCATACATGGCACTATGGTCTACCCTAAATATCAGTCCGTCTAATGAATATAATTACATAAACAAACTAGCCTCTAACTTCGCAATACATCAACATTATTAACTATCTAACAAGCAAATTTACACGATAATGTATATTAGACCTAATGCATGAAATTACCACTCTATAAACCCATTGGAGACCTGATACGGTATAGCCATATATGGCCATATGGGCTGTCCAAATATCAGACCTATAATTGTTCATTATTCATAAGTAATTAGCCTTCTAAGTCAGCCATTAAATCAACAATCTACACTAAGTCCAATAGCATAAATATAACACTATTTTAGGTCATATTTTCCACATTAAATATCAGCCATAATTCCCATGGATGATCTAATCCAGAACATCCATACACGGCCATATGGAGTGTCCTAAAATCAGACCTCCTAATACTCATAATTCCATAAACAAACTAGCTACAAACCGCTAGTCTAACACGTCAACATACCTCTTTTGTGAGCTGCCAATTTATCAACATTGGGTTAGATAATCACCATGAGTGTTGGCACAATATTTTTCAAATTTTAAAAAATGGATAGTAAAAAAAATTTGTTTTGATTTTCCCTAAGATTGGTGAAGAATGCGCCAAGTCCTAAAGAAATGACCCACATGACCATTGGTTAGAGTCAGAAAGGAGTTAAAAAGGATAATGGAGCGGTTTTCAATATCATTTAAAAAATCAATGATCTAGATCATAGAAGAAAAGATCGACGGTGGAGGCAGAGTTTTGCCGGAGAAGAAACGAGGTGTATAGCGCAAGAAATGGTCTCCAAAGTGACCGTTGAGGAAGTGTTAAAGTAGATACGAGATCAACGGTCAGTTGATCGAGAGATGAGAGATCAACGATTTACAGGTTTTCCTCATTGCTAACATGCACGAAGAAAAGAAGGAATGAGCACTTGCGAAATAATAAACCGCCTTCCACGTGTTGTGTCCTCAGCATTTCACAAGTTGAGAAGGTGGTAAGGGAAACCACCTCTCACCCTTGCGAAAACCGCCTCCGAAGGTGTAACACCCAAAATCAAAGCTTAGAAATAAAATCAACAGTAAGATCAGGGCAAAATAAGATCCGACGGCGCAGGTGGTCTTCCAGAATACTTAAGGAAGTAATGATAAAGTAATGGATGATCCAATGGTCTGAGTTGGGTCATGGAAGATCGAAGAATGGAACGAGTTTCCACTGAGAGAGAAGCACAAGAGATAACAGAGACTTCACCGACACTAGTAAAAGCGGAAGGATTAAAGAGTGAACAACTCTCAATGTCGATTGATCAACAACCGACGGATCAACGGCTCAGAGGCATTTCGCACCGCGGAGATGCACGGAAAAATGAAAAGAAGAGGTTGCGAAATTTGAAACCACTATCCATGTGTCAGCGCCTGGGCATTTCCCAATTTAAAAAAGTGGTATAGAAAACTGCCTTGTCGCCGTGCGAAACCACCTCTAACGGTTATAAAAGGGGGAAAGGCCATGTGAGGGTTGACATATGTCTTGTGAAGCCTCAGAAAGTTTGAAACGTGTGCGGACTAGGAAAGCGACAGAGCACGACCTATTGCAAACTCGTAAGTGACAGATAGATTTCGGAACTCGTGCTGTTAGTTAGATAAGTTGTTTATATAATGGAAGGAATGGAAGAGACCTCAGTCGTCGAGCATGTTAAAATAGATGATGCCCTAGAAGACAGGGATAAGGATATTTATGACCCCAGGGTTAAATTGTCACTTACAGAGATTAAAGCTAAGTTGAACAGGTTATACCAGGAAAATTCAAATGTACACAGAATCTTTGAGTCCACTTTTGTTATTTTTGTCTAGACCAGATAATAGGGTTTCCCGAGTTCATTTCATGGTGTGAAATGAATTATTCGCAGAATGAGAAAGTAATCATGAATGCATCCAAGACCAAGATCATTTGTCCTTGTGAGTCTTCCACTGTTAGAAAATACCTAGAAGTACCCATGTTCCAGCCTCGTGAGCAGGAAAATTTTGCCGAAGAAGCCCTAATTAGCCATTACCGACAGTCATCCTAGGAGACCAAACAAGTTTTTTTAACCAGTTGTCTTAAGCCCGACCTTGAAATTGAAGATACTCCTTACCCATTGGATATGGATTTTTTCAATGATAATACACAAGTGGTATTATCTCTAATTGCTCAGTTTTTAGGGTTAGATAGTGATATAAGGGTGACAGAAGTTCAATTGAGTTTGCTTTTTAGAATAAGTTTTGGCATACCAAGGGTAGAGTACAGCCAGGTACCATGTCTTAAATATGATGAATTGCTAGCTGAAAGCATTCAATCTCAGCTATTGAATTTCCATAATACCAAGCATTTAAGATTCTAGTCTTATGTAATGAAGATGCAGGTGGTTTCAAGTAAGAAAGATCTACATTTTTCACATGTGATTTTTTCAAATACTTTGGAGGATATTATCTTTAATTACATGAACCATATCCTATCATAAATATATAAATTGGTTTTTGGGGAAGAATTGCCAAGGGTACTACCGGAGATGAAGACATTGATGCAGCTGAAACAGGACATGGCAGTAGGGGATTAGTTTCTATTGAAGGAACACACAATAGTAAGACTTTATGGGTTCGTGAAGCAACCTTATATTTTGCCAGCTTTCCTAACCTCAAAAGTATTTGCCTTGGAGTTTATCAGGCAAAAGTTAATTGTTGAAAATGATCACTTTCTAGCTTTAAAAAGGCTTCTAATATAAAATTTCCTTTGAAAGTTGGGCCTTTCATTGTAAAGAATAAGAGTGCATTGTCTTTCGTAGAAAAACAGTTAGAAGAATTGGATTTTAAAAGGCAAATGTTGTCAACTATGATCCTTGACATATCATTTCTCAAAGGAGACAACAAAATAAGAGCAAGGGAATTGACCATCAAGAAGTTGAGGGATTATAAGAAATGGCTAATCGTCTACAGTATGAATCTGATAAAGAGGTTTCAGCATGTTCACAGTCAAATCCTGTTCTAGCAATATCTTCAACAAAGGTAATACCTACTCCAAGCAAAGTGGAGATTGTTAGTAAAAGGAGTTTTGAATAAATCATTGATACAGAAGTTGAGGAGCAAGAAAGAGAAAAGAAACATATCACATTGGGTTAGCTAATCACCATGAGTGTTGGCACAGTATTTTTCAAATTTTGAAAAACGGATAATAAAAAAAAAATTGTTTTGATTTTTCCTAAGATTGGTGAACAAGGCGCCAAGTCCTAAAGATATGACCTATGTGACCATTGTCTAAAGGATTTAAAAAGGATAATGGAGCGGTTTTGAAGATCATATAAAAAATAAATGATCTAGATCATAAAAGAAAAGATCGAGGGTGGAGGCAGAGTTTCGATGGAGAAGAAACAAGGTGTATAGCGCGAGAATTGGTCTCCAAAGTGACCGTTGAGGAAGTGTTAAAGCAGAGACGAGATCAACGACTAGCTGATCGAGCAATGAGATATCAATGGCTAACAGGTATTCCGCATTGCTAACATGCACGAAGAAAAGAAGGAATGAGCGGTTGCGAAATAATAAACCTCCTTTCACGTGTCGTGTCCTCAGCATTTCACAAGCTGAGAAGGTGGTAAGGGAAACCACCTCTCACCCTTGCGAAAATCACCTCCGAAGGTGTAACATCCAAAATCAAAGCTTAGAAATAAAATCAACGGTAAGATTAGGGCGAAATAAGATCCGACGGCGCAGGTGGTCTTCCAGAATACTTAAGGAAGTAATGGTAAAGTGATGGATGAGCCAACGGTCCGAGTTGGGTCATGGAAGATTGACAAATGGAACGGGTTTACGCTGAGAGAGAAGCACATGAGATAACAGAGACTTCGACGACAACAGTAAAATTAGAAGGATTAAAGAGTGAACAACTCTCAATGTCGATTGATCAGCAACCGACGGATCGAAGGCTTAGAGGCATTTCACGCCATCGAGATGCACGACAAAATGAAAAGAAGAGCGGTTGTGAAATTTGAAACCGCTATCCACTTGTCAGCGCCTAGGCATTTCGCAATTTGAAAAAATGGTATAGAAAACTGCCTTGTCGCCGTCCAAAACCACCTCCGATGGTTATAAAATGGGAAAATGCCACGTGAAGGTTGACATTTGTCTTGTGAAGCCTCAGAAAGTTCAAAACATGTGCGGACCAGGAAAGGTACAGAGCATGACCTATTGGAGACTTGTCAGTGTCAGGTAGGTTTCGGAACTCGTGATGTCAGTTAGATAAGTTGATTATATAATGGACGGAATGGAAGAGACCTTAGTCGTCGAGCATGTTAAAAAAATAGATGATGCCTTAGAAGAGAGGGATAAGGATATTTATGACCCCAGGGTTAAATTGTCACTTACAAAGATTAAAACTAAGTTAAACAGGTTATACCGGGAAAATTCAAATGTACACAAAATCTTTGAGTCCACTTTTGTTTACTTTTGTCTAGACCAGATAATAGGGTTTCCTGAGTTCGTTTCATGGTGTGAAATGAATTATTCATAGAATGAGAAAGTAATCATGAATGCGTCCAAGACCAATATCATTTGTCCTATCGAGTCTTCCACTGTTAGAAAATCCCTAGAAGTACCCTTGGTTCAACCTCGTGAGCATGAAAATTTTGCCGAAGAAGCCCTAATTAGCCATTACCGACAGTCCTCCTCGAATATCAACCAAGCTTTTTCAACCAGTTGTCTTAAGCCCAACATTGAAATTGAAGATACTCCTTACCCATTGGATATGAATTTTTTCAATGAGAATACACAGTTGGTATTATCTCTAATTGCTCAGTTTTTAGGGTTAGGTAGTTAAATAGGGGTGACAGAAGTTCAATTGAGTTTGCTTTTTAGAATAATTTTTGGCATACTAGGGGTAGAGTACAACCAGGTACCATGTCTTAAATATGATGAATTCCTAGCTGAAATCATTCACTCTCAGCTAGTGAATTTCCACAATACCAGGCATTTCAGATTCCAATCTTATTTAATGAAGATGCTGTTGTTTTCAAGTCAGAAAGATTTACATTTTTTACAGGTTGTTTTTTCAAATACTTTGGAGGATAATATATTTAATTACATGAACCATATCCTATCAGAAATATATAAATTGGTTTTTGGGGAAGAATTTCCAAGGGTACTACCGGAGATGAAGACATTGATGCAGCTGAAAGAGGACATGGCAGTAGGGGATTGGTTTCTATTGAAGGAACACACAATAGTCAGACTTTATGGGTTCGTGAAGCAACCTTATATTTTGCCAGCTTTCCTAACCTCAAGAGTATTTACCTTGGATTTTATCAAGCAAAAGTTAATTGTTGAAAATGATCACTTTTTGGCCTTTAAAAAGGATTCTAATATAAAATTTCCTTTGAAAGTTGGGCCTTTCATTGTAAAGAATAAGAATGCATTGTATTTTGTAGAAAAACAGTTAGAAGAATTGGATTTTAAAAAGGCAAATGTTGTCAACTATGATCCCTGCCATATCATTTCTCAAATGAGACAACAAAATAAGAGCAAGGGATTTGACCATCAAGAAGTTGAGGGATTATAAAAAATGGCTAATCATCTACAATATGAATCTTATAAAGAGGTTTCAACATATTCACAGTCAAATCCTGCCGTTCTAGCAATATCTTCAACAGAGGTAATACCTACTCCAGGCAAAGTGGAGATTGTTAGTAAAATGAATTTTGAAGAAATCATTGATACAAAAGTTGAGGAGCAAGAAAGAGAAAAGAAACTTAAAGCAGATCCCCAAAGTGATTTGGTTGTATTTGCAAGTGGAAAAGAGAAGAACAAAGAAAAATATCAAGCTCCAGAAGTTCAAGTACTTGAGTACAAATTTCAGGAAGCCAAGAAGGCTGGTAATACTAGCAGATTTCAGTCGAGAGCATAAATGTATTTTAAATATGGACAGGATAAGAAAGCAACCACGGAAAAAACTTATAATTTATTCCCAAAAGTTAGAAGCATAATGAACTCAGAAGTCACCTTAATGTCCAACAAGGATCCTAAAGAAAACACTTTGAATTTGGCTGTGTCATCCGATGAAAAAGTCATAGAAATGAAGCTGAACTTGACAAAAATAACAGTCCCAGATAAAATTCAATTGCACAGGTAGACTGGGGAAGTTATTTATACAGATTTAATGAAGGCCACTTTGAAAATTTCAAAGTTGCAAAACACAGTTAACAGGTTAGAAATTCATCTGAGACAAGAAAAACTGAGAACAAAGCCCACCAACAGCGAATTAAAATGTTGCAAATAGACTTGATGGAAGATAATGATGGAGCCAACAAGGGTGAGGAAAGAAAAAAGTTATTGATGGGAAAAAAAAATACTATTCATCTTCTCAAGAAGAAACTCAAGATCTCAGCAACATAATTGATTCAAGCTTCTGAATTGACTGTGTTGGAACAAGAAAAAGAAAGCTTATCTCAGAATTTGGATGACAATAAAGCAAAGTTATTGAAGTTTACAAAAAAAAGTAGAATGAGAGAAAGATAGAATAAGTCTCAAAAGTCAAGTTGAAGACCTTAAAGGAAAAATGACAACCATAGCACAAGAGCAACAAGGAACTAGTCAAGTAGGCAGAGAAGTAAATACAGATGACCTCATCCAAGCTATGTCTCAGGTTAGCTTGATAGAGGTGGAGATAAATGAATTAAAGGAAGAAAAACAAAAATTAGAAGAAGAAAAATATATATATATATAAAGAGATAAAAGAATTAGAGGACAAAAATAAAGAGTTGACAGAGAGAAACCAAAGGTTCATAAACCAAGTAACAAGGCAAATTCCGATGCAAGGTGCAAAACATTTGATATGAGATTCAATCACAAATGAAGCTACAGAATTAAGATCCTATTTGAATTTCATGAAAGCAAAAGAAAAAGTAGCAGATGAAAGCTTACAAAGTTGTACAACCATGAGGGAAGTTTTCAACAGAAAACCAAAAGACACAGCCCAAAACACTATAGAATTTCTGAATACTTTGATAGAAGACGATCTGAAAGCTATGCAAATAAAAAACAGAGTATCAATCATAACTTGGGCGAGGAGAGTGCTTGGGAAACATGCACATATTGAAAATGTTCAAGCCAGAGCAAAACAAATGAAAAAGCAAGTTGTAGACTTCAAGAAAGGATTTGGAAAGTTATTTGAGAAAGGATTGCCTTCATTCTGGGAAGAAAATAATGAGTTGATTTCTCAGATTAATTACAAAGAATTACTATTTAAGGTTAGAACAAATCATGAAAAGTTTGAAGGATTAAATCATGTTTTAACAAGAAAAAATTTATTGGAAAAACTTTCAGATGACTTTGGGATTTTAAATCAGTTGGCTATGATAGCTGAAAGGATACCTCCAATTTCTATTGCTGATCACATAGAAATGAAGGTTTTGGCCAAAGAGATGACAAAATATGAAATACCTACTGCAGATCAATGGAAGACAGTAGAGAAGTATGGAAAGATGAAGTATAACTTGCACTCTTGAAGACTTATGTTCGAGTTTGTCAAACAACCGCCAACCAGTAGAAAAACATCAAGAATTTATGTTTTGAGAAATTTTGACATGTGTATAAATTTTGACCAAAGTGAAATGTAATAGTTAATTTAATATTTATTGTTTTAGTTATGAGGCAGTTAGGGTTTGCCTCAAAGAGATTTTGTATGAAAGACTATTTTGGAAATATTGTAAGGGTTGGAACTCGTGAAGAGAGAGAGAGACTTTGTATTGAGATTAATTCAATTTTAATAAAGATACCCATCCAGAGTTGGAACACATTTTTGAAGAGCAAACATTCCTGTGTTGTTCATATTACAGTCTTTATTTTCCTTTCCCTTATGTGATTCGTATTTTCCTGTGAAACTCTTTCATTATGTCTTTTCTTTCATGCTTTGGTGAAAGTTGTGCTTAATTCAGAATTCATGTAACCATGCTCTGTTTTAATTGGATCAAAGCATTCATATTTTTCTTCTAAAATACCATCTGCCAAACAAGAAACTGACTGTGAAATAACAACTACCTTGCCTTTGCCAAAACCCTTATTGTTTAAGTTTTGATGGTCTTTAAATATTCAAATGTGACTCCATGCCCAATGGTTCTTGTGTGTTTCAGCCATACACCAAATTGAAAAAACATAATCTTTTTCCAATATCTTGAGCCATTTCATATATTTTTGAGAGAGCCCTCTCTGGTAGGAAAAAAGGCTAGTTTTCCTCCTAAAGAATGGTTTGAAAGAGTTACCTTAGGATTATCCTTCTACAACCAAAGGGTAAATTCTGAGTGCTAACATTTTGGCACCGTTTCCAGGGAACGAAGGTTCAGATTTTCCCTCGGAAGAACAACATTGTGATCAGATTTCTATGGCAAAGAAGTTTGATATCTATTATTGGTTGTATTTTTCCCTGGCGACTTCAGTTTAAAATTTTCATTTTTAAAGGCGACTCCAAGAACGAAATTATGGCTTCCAAAAAGATTCACACGAGGAGAAATCTAGGTTCCCAGTTATTTCAAGCAGTGGAAAGTAACAAAAAGCTTATGAGAAGGATTAAGGGGAAATATCAAGAAGGTACATCTCAGTCTGAAACTTTGTTCCCTTCTTTTCAAGAAGAACTATTGAGTTTTGAAGAAATTGGTTTAGGAGAAAGGTTTGAGCAAACTTTATTTAGATCCGAGTCTGAGTCAGATTTAAAAGAAATTGATTTATTTTTTATTTTTTATAAGCTAGTGAAGAACCGTGTATTGCCTTAAAAGAAAATATTGTTACAATCTATTTATCGATACCTGCCCTAAGGCCAAGTGAGGCGGAAAGGAGTGGCTATCTACCAAAAGAATATCATAAAACATACAGCCGAGTTGGCACAACAAAATACTGAAGCCAGATCCCATAGAGGGTTCTAGCAGAGAGTAGCAGAAAGGCTATGACTTGGAAATTACAAAGAAGAAAATCAAAGCCCTGAAATAGGCTGATTCTCAGGTCTTCCCTTTTTTCCTTGTTTTTTCTTGACTTGTATCCATCCACCTGAAGCTAGGGAAACTAAGGCTAGATCCAGCGCGTCAATGGTATCATGGCGGAGTTCCTTATCAGAGTCTAAAGAGGAGGATTCATGATATATTTTTTGCCCTTGTGGAGGGTCGCTTTTCGTGCTTTCATCTTCTTGAAGAGGCATGTGCACCTCGGGCGAAGGTGGAGTGGATCTCTATTCCTGATTTGTTGGGGGCGTATCTTCCTCAAGCTGGTCATCTTGATTGTCTTCTTCATGCAAGGGCGTCTCGGGTTGCTAGCTTTTGGCTTTGTGTGCCTTCATTGTCCTATGCTGATGGGGATTTCTTTGCGGGAAAGCAATAAGAAGGTGTCCCATTTGTTGGAAAATCCTACATTTGAAGGCTATGTTTTCATAGTCCAAAGCTTGAGTCCAAATGGAGCTGCCTATTTTCAGGTTGATCTTGTCGGGAAGGCCTGAACTGATATCAATGGTAGCACAGATGCGTGCAAAGGTGAAAAGGCCCTGTACTGAGCGTGTGTCATCGGAGGACAAGAAGCAGCCCAGAGCGTTACCTATCCCTTTGAATACCGATTGAGTCCATAAATGGATTGGTAAGTTTGGAAGACGAACCCAGATGGGCACCTTTGTCACTACCATGGTTAAAGGGTCAAACTCAGGGAGCCAGGGGGTTATGAAGAGCCCTGCAGATCCCCAAAACCAAGGCCCATTTCTCGTAATTGCATGCAGGTCTTCTTGAGAAGGAAAAATCACTAAAAAAAGCCCTTTAGAGCAAAGTAAAATATGAGCATCCTCGATCCAGTTTGAAGCGATCCACTTGAGGAGATCCTGTGTTTTTAACCATAGTCCATTGAATCTACAGATTAGGGTCTGCTCCTTGAACTGGAGAATGTTCTGGTTAACTTCTGGTTGAGTAACCTCCAATGTGGGGATGTACTCAACTTTGTCCACTATGTAGACCGAGTGAGGGATTTGGACCGGACCTTGTGCGATAGAGAGCTCCGCTCGCATTGCATCCTTGAAGGTCTTGTTCTAGGAAGAAGAGGGTTTGTTGTTTCCTCCTCGTAACCATGCCACCATGGAAATGCATGATTACTTTGAGATCCCAAAGCTGTGGAGTTGCCAGTGGTCTGAGAGATGCTGCCCTACAAAGATGAGCCCCTGCAGTCCTGAAGGGGTTCCTTATACCTGTTGAATCAGGGATTTCAGCTCCAGAATAGAGTATTGTGGGGTCACTCGTAAGCAGAGAGAGACCCCCTTCAGAGATCTTACAAAAATTGAAAAAGATGCAGGATCTTGATGAGTCCTAGAGGCATTGGCAGGTCTCGAGAATGCTCGATACGCAGAAGCGGTTAGGTTTGAAAGAGCTTGATGAAAAACAAATCCGTGATCATCCTCCTTCGTGATCTCTAGCCGGGGAGGTTGCATTTGCAAGAGAGGTGGCGACAGGTTTGCTTTGAGCGCCAGCGCTAGGGATTGAGCACTCGCATGAGGGCCAGCCAGGGTTCCAACTTCATTGCATATCGTAGCTCTCCTGCACCTGTCGAGAAGATGAAGGGATGAGGGTGCGTCTATCATGGGGACTGGTCGTGCTTGCTTCAGCCCATCAATGCTGTCTCCAGGATGCAATAGATCTCGGCAAGGATCAGGGGCAGTGGGAAGCAACTCAGGCGAAGTTTTCCCTGAAGCGGCCAGGAGGTCATGAGGCCTTGCGACGGCATAGAAATGCGCTAGGGTTTGCTCATAGCGATTCATTCTTTTGACCCTGCAATTACCGTAGATGATAATCCTTTCGCATCGCTCGATTAGAGCTTTTAGGTAAAAGAAATTGTTATTGATCAGAATAGATTTCATTCATATCTATTACAGTTTGTTTGGGAATATTTACAAAAATATGGACACGTTGAGTTGAAAAAACCTAAAAGTCAAAAACCACCTTTACAAACTCATAATATTGTTCAAAACCCTCCAATAGTCATGGCTGCTAGATTTGCTCCACTTGCTTTGCTTGTTGTTTTACATGAACTCCCTCAAAATTATGCACAAAGAATCACACTGCTTGATGGAGAAGGAAATTACACATCTCAACAACATGTTGATAGGTTTAATGATTTCATTGATCTTGAAGAAGTAGATCATGATGATGCTAAAATGAGATTGTTGGCTCAAATTTTATCTAGAGAGGTTAAGAAATGGTTTAGAACTCTTGCTGCAAGATCTATCCCTTCCTATGATGAATTTGTAACTCGTTTACTTGATAGATGGGAAGACAAGAAAAACCCTTTACAAATTCTAACACAATATAATAATCTGAAAAAGGGGGTTTTGAGTCAGTTCAAGAATTTTTTGCAAGATTTATGAGGGCTTATAATTCAATTCTTGCCGATGTTAAACCTCTAGTGGGGGCTGCCAAATTACACTATGCAGATGCTTTTCATGGTGATTTTTCTTGTATGTTGAGAGAAAGAAAGTAAACTACTTTTCCAGATATGTTGAAAGATCCAGTTAAAGTAGAGGCAAATTTAATGGCCTCTGGAAAAATGAAACAAAGAGCAGAAATAGATAGGAGAAAAATTAGAGAAGAAAATTTAGCTTCAACCTCTTCTTCCACTGATGCTAAATTTGACATTATGATGAAGACTATGGAAAAACTCCTAAACATATTGGATTTGGAAAGCAAACCTCAGAATAGAGAGCAACAAGAACCACAGATTAGAAACCCAAATTTTAGAAGAAATTTTTCTCCACAGATAAGACAAAGAGATCAGAGGGACCAGAGAAATCAAAGAAATGCAGAAGATCAACAGGTAAGACCTCCATTTCCTGAGAATTTTGTTGATGAAGAAGATGAAGCTGGACTTGTGGAAAGCGAGATACATTATTTTGATGAGGTTGATTCTGAAATTTATTTGACTAAAGAAGAGCATGACATGTTTTCTCAAGAAGGGGATTGTAATAGTTTGGAGTTAGAAACATAACAATATCAAGTTGGATATCAAAATGCTGTAAATGATCTTCAAACAAAAATCAACCTTAAAAACAAAGATGTAGTTATGAATAAAGGAAAAGGTCCTATTGATTCACCTTCAACCAGTCAAAATAAAAAGGAAAAACCAAAAGAAAATATAGTGAAAAAGGTTCCAGAAGTTAAAGAGATTTGATCAAGGAAAATGATAAAGTGCCTACTTCTTTTAGCTTACAAAGTGAAATCTCAAAAATTAAAATTTCTATTCCATTTAATGAGTTGTTGAAAAACAATGAGTATAAGGAGCATATTGCTAAGATGGTTAAGAGCGAAGTGCAGCTAGAACCTGATACACTGGAATTAAATGATGATTCTCGAACTATCATTTTAGGCTCTAAAATTGAAAATAACAGTTCGGAAGATGTTCCACCTTTCTATGTAAGTCTGAAAAGTTGTAGTGGATAGTTTGGGTTTGGAAGTTACGAGGCCTTACAAAGACTTATTTTATTTTGATTCAAGGAAGGTCAGATGTTTAGGAATGATCAAAGACTTGGTGGTTTCTCTTGCTAAAATCCCAACTAAAAATATTGTTATGGATGTAGTTGCAGATATTCCTGCCAAATTTGGTATGTTGTTATCTAGATCTTGGGCCTCAAATCTCAAAGTAACCTTGCAAATGGATTTGGTTTTTGCTACAATTCCAGTTTTTGGTGAGTATAGAAGGTTGTATAGAGAAGAAAAGCTTGAATATGTAGTGAGTAATAAAGGTAAACCAGACAATCACTCCATTTATGCAGTAGACACAGATTTGGGATCTTCTATTTTTTACAATGATTTTGAAGAAGAAACATATTCGAATAAGCAGATAGAGAAAAAATATTTGGTTTCAGAAGAAGAGATTCATAAACAAAGGCAAAGAACTGAAGGAATTTGGACCATGTATTTTGATGGGTCAATTAGTAGGGAAGGTGCTGGTGCAAGTGTGTGGATAATATCTCCTGATCGAGAGTTTCTGATTTATTCCTTTAAGCTGATTTTTGAATGTACAAACAATGTTGCAGAATATGAAGCTTTAATCTTAGGACTGAATGTGTTGAAAGATTTGCAAGCAAAGAAAATTGATGTATTTGGAGATTCCGAGTTGGTGATAAATCAAGTAAATGGTAGCTACCAAACAAAACATCCAAGAATGAGAGCATACAGGAATGAAGTTTGGGATTTACTTTGTAAATTTTTTGATGAACACAAGATGGAAGTAATACCCAGGATTAAAAACTCAATAGCAGATTCTTTGGCTACTACTACAGGAGCTTTTAAAGTTCCTAGTTTTTCAAATAAGAAATATGAGATTGAGATTGTCAATAGACCTTCAATTCTTGATAATTCTAAATATTGGCAATTTTTTGAAGATGTTTTGCAGATTAAGAGATTTCCAGAGATGTCAGATGAGTTTTCCAATACAGTAATTGAAAATGAAGATCAGAACATGGAAGGAATTATCGATGATGAAGGAATTTTAGAAGATCAAGATAAATTCAAAAAGGAAATTGGAGGGAAAGAAATCATCCAGCTAAAGAACAATGTCATCCCTAAGGGTCTTATACCTTTAGAGAAACTATTTGACAGGAATGATGTGGCTAGGAATCCAAAGGTAGAACCTCATGAAGGTGAGATCAAAGGCTATAATATTGGAACAAAAGAAAAATCCAAAATAGTAAAAAATTTGAAGAGCCTGCCACCAAAAGAAGAAAGAAAATATGTTGAGTCGATGAAGGAATTTACAGATGTATTTTCCTGGAGCTATGAATACCTAAAGGAGTATGACACTTCTATTATTCAACATACTATCCCTATCAAACCAAATGAGAAACCCTTTAAACAAAATCTCAGAAGGATAAACCCCTTGTTGCTTCCAGTGATTGAAAAAGAAGTTAAGAAACTATTTGATGCTAAGATAATTGTGTCTCTTAGATTTTCGAGATGGGTAGCAAATTTGGTTCCTGTGAGAAAAAAGAATGGATAAATAAGCCTTTGTGTAGATTTCAGAAATTTAAACAAAGTATCTATGAAAGACAATTATCCTTTACCAAAGATGGATCACATTTTGCAGAAGGTTGTGGGAGTAGAACAGATCTCTATGTTGGATGGTTTCTATGGGTATACTTAGATCAAAGTTCTACCAGAGGATCAGGAAAAAACAACTTTCACAACACCATGAGGGACTTTCATGTATGCAAAAATGCCATTTGGATTGATGAATGCAGGGGCTACATCTCCAAGAGCCATGGATATTGCATTTGCTGAAGAGAAAGCTAAATTTGTAGTGGTATATATGGATGATATAACAATATATTCGAAGCTTGCTGCAGATCACTTGAAGGATTTGGAGAGGGTATTTTTAAAATGCAGGAAATTTGGTATATCTTTAAATCCCAAAAAATCTAATTTTTCCATGAAAGAAGGAAAACTATTGGAGTATATTATATCAAAAGATGACATTAAAATTGATCTCGAAAGAGTGGCAGCCATTCAGAAAATTGGGATGCCGAGGAGTAAGAAAGAGGTTCAATCTTTCATTGGCAGAGTAAATTTCTTAAGAAGGTTTGTTCCCAGTTTTGCAGAGATTTTGAGAAACATTTCAGACATGTTGAAAAAGAATAATGATATTAAATGGACTATAGAAGCTAAGAAATATTTTACAGATATTAAGAAAGCTCACACAAAATCCCCTGTTCTAATTAGTCCCGATTTCTCAAAAGAATTTATCATATTTTCTTTTGCATCACAACATACCATAGCTGGAGTTTTATTACAGAAAAATTAGGATAATATGGAGCAACCAATTGCCTTTTTCAACAAAATTTTGAAAGATGTAGAACTGAAGTACAATATAATGGAGAAACATGCTTATGTATTGATAAAATCTTTGAAAGATTTCAGGGTTTACATATTGCATTCCCATACTATTGCAGATGTTCCATGTGCAGCTATTAAAGACATTCTTACTCAACCAGACCCTGAAGGGAAAAGAGCCAAATGGATTGCAATTTTGTTGGAATATGACCTGGACATCAGACCTACAAAATTGATCAAAGGACAGGGCTTGACAAAGCTGATGACATAAACAAATTATGATTCTTTAGATATGAACTTTATTTCCGATCTCTCAGTCGAAACAGTCCCATAATTGCAAGCAGTTAAAGATTTCTCTTTATCTCCTTGGTACAATGATATTGTATATGTTTTACAAAATTTGCAAGCACCTCCAGGTTTGGACAAAACTAGACCAAGATCAGTAAAATTGAAATCAACAAAATTTTGCATACTGAATGAATATTTGCATTGGAAGGATCCAAGAGGGATTTTGTTGAATTGTTTGTTATAAAATGAAGCACATCATGTCATGAAGGAGTTTCACAAATGAGTGTGTGGGGGACATCATTCATGGAAAGCTACAATAAACAAAATTCTCAGAGCAGGATTCTATTGGCCTACTATTTTTTCAGATGTGTATAAAGAGATTTCAAAATATCATGAATGCCAAATTTTTGATGGGAAAAGGGAACTTCTGCCTTTGCCTTTAAAACCAATTTCAGTTGAAGCACCTTTTCAACAATGGGGATTGGATTTCATTGGAGAAATTAATCCAAATTCTTCAGGCCAACATAAGTGGATTTTGACTGCAACAGATTATTTTACTAAGTGGATTGAAGCTATCCCAACCAGAAATGCTACAGAGACCGTAATAATTTATTTTCTAGAAGAAAACATTCTTTCAAGATTTGGATGTCCTAGAAGAATAATAACAGACAATGCACAAGCTTTCAGATCAAAGAAGATGATTAGTTTCTGTCATAAGTACCATATTCATCTGAATAATTCAACTACATATTATCCCCAAGGTAATGGATTGACAGAATCTTCAAATAAGAGTTTGGTGAGAATCATAAAGAAGCCGTTGGAGGAAAACAAGAGAGCTTGGCATACCAAACTAAAATATGCATTGTGGGCAGACATGATTAGCACAAAGAGAGCTATTGGTACATCACCTTTCCAACTGGTTTATGGGACATAAGTGTTTTTTCCTATTTCCTTAGGTCTGCCAGTTATGAAGTTATTACAAGAAGCTGCAGAAGAACCAAACCACATGCAAAGGAGAATAAATCAAATGATAGAGTTACATGAAATGAGAGAAAAAACTTATAATAAAACTCAAATACATCAGGAGAAAATGAAGAATACTTTTGACAGGAAAATCAAAGAAATGAATTTTCAGATTGATGATTTGGTCTTAAAATGGGATGCTAGAAATGAAGACAAACATGGAAAATTTGAACATTTGTGGAAAAGGCCCATACATAATTTCTTCTTACCAAGGAGATAATTCTTTCATTTTACATGATCAGAATGGAGAATTTATTGCGGGAGGCCCAATGAATAGGAGGTATCTCAAACACTATCTTTCTTAAAGCAAATAGAAGAAAGCAAGATTTTGTACATAAATTGTATATATATCATATCACTGTTCATAGAAAATTGTATATAAATAAACTCATCAAGCAAAACATTGTACAGTTTATTTTCAGAAGTATGTTGTTGTTTCAGTTTAGGTTGCCAAGTTTGATTTCAGTTGGATAGTTGGAAAATCATAAAATACAGAGCAGGTTTTAGTTTAAAACTAAGAACAACCCAATGGTCATGCACATGGTCTACGAGTTCTTTGCTACCTCACAGGGAGGATAACATCCCCAGTTGGAGCCAGTTGTTGGAACAATATTTTTCAAATTTCAAAAAATGGATAATAAAAAAAAATTGTTTTGATTTTTCCTAAGATTGGTGAATAAGGCGCCAAGTCCTAAAGAAATAACCCATGTGACCATTGGCTAGAGTCAGAAAGGATAATGGAGTGGTTTTGAAGATCATATAAAAAATAAATGATCTAGATCATAAAAGAAAAGATCGACGATGGAGGCAGAGTTTCGCTGGAGAAGAAATGAGAGGTATAGTGTGAGAATTGGTCTCCAAAGTGACCATTGAGGAAGTGTTAAAGCAGAGACGAGATCAACAGCCAACTGATCGAGCAATGAGAGATAAAAAATTGACAGGTATTTCGCACTGCTAACATGCACGAAGAAAAGAAGGAATAAGTGGTTACGAAATAATAAACCTCCTTCCACGTGTCGTGTCCTCAACATTTTGCAAGTTGAGAAGGTGGTAAGGGAAACCACCTTTGACCCTTGCAAAAACAACCTTCGAAGGTGTAACGTCCAAAATCAAAGCTTAGAAATAAAATCAATGGTAAGATCAGGGCGAAATAAGATCCAACGGTGCACGTGGTCTTCCAGAATACTTAAAGAAGTAATGGTCAAGTGATGGATGATCCAACGGTCCGAGTTGGGTCATGGAAGATCGACGAATGGAATGAGTTTCCGCTGAGAGAGAAGCATAGGAGATAACAAAGACTTCGCCGATAGCAGTAAAAGTGGAAGGATTAAAGAGTGAACAACTCTCAATGTCGATTGATCAACAACCGATGGATCGACGACTAAGCGGCATTTCCCACCGTGGAGATGCATGACAAAATGAAAAGAAGAGCGGTTGCAAAATTTGAAACTGCTCTCCACGTGTCAGTGCCTGGGCATTTTGTAATTTGAAAAAGTGGTGTAGAAAACTGCCTTGTTGCCGTGCGAAACCACCTCCGACGGTTATAAAAGGGGAAAATGCCACGTGAGGGTTGACATTTGTCTTGTCAAGCCTCAGAAAGTTTGAAACATGTGCGGACTAGGAAAGCGACAGAGCATGACCTATTACAGACTCGTCAGTGTCAGGTAGGTTTTAGAACTCGTGCTGTTAGTTAGATAAGTTGTTTATATAATGGAAGGAATGGAAGAGACCTCAGCCGTCGATCATGTTAAAATAGATGATGCCCTAGAAGACAGGGATACGGATATTTATGACTCCAGGGTTAAATTGTCACTTACAGATATTAAAGCTAAGTTGAACAGGTTATACCAGGAAAAATTCATATGTACACAGAATCTTTGAGTCCACTTTTGTTTATTTTGTCCAGACCAGAGAATTGGGTTTCCCAAGTTCATTTCATGGTGTGAAATAAATTATTCGCAGAATCAGAAAGTAATCATGAATGCGTCCAAGACCAAGATCATTTGTCCTATCGAGTCTTCCACTATTAGAAAATCCCTAGAAGTACCCCTGTTTCAGCCCCGTGAGCAGGAAATTTTTTTCCGAAGAATCCCTAATTAGCCATTACCAATAGTCATCCCTGAAGACCAAAAAAGCTTTTTTAACTAGTTGTCTTAAGCCCGACCTTGAAATTGAAGATACTCCTTACCCATTGGATATGGATTTTTTCAATGAGAATACACAATTGGTATTATCTCTAATTGCTCATTTTTTAGGGTTAGATAGTGATATAGGGGTGACATAAGTTCAATTGAGTTTTCTTTTTAGAATAATTTTTGGCATACCAGGGGTAGTACATCTAGGTACCATTCTTAAATATGATGAATTCCTAGCTGAAATCATTTACTCTCAGCTAGTGAATTTCCACAATACCAGGCATTTCAGATTCCAGTCTTATTTAATGAAGATGTTGTTTTTTCCAAGTCAGAAAGATTTATATTTTTCACAGGTGGTTTTTTCGAATACTTTGGAGGATAATATGTTTAATTACATGAACCATATCCTATCAGAAATATATAAATTGGTTTTTGGGGAAGAATTTCCAAGGGTACTACCGGAGATGAAGACATATATGCAACTAAAAGAGGACATGGCAGTAGGGGATTGGTTTCTATTGAATGAACACACAATAGTCAGACTTTATGGGTTCGTGAAGTAACCTTATATTTTTCCAGCTTTCCTAACCTCAAGAGTATTTGCCTTGGAGTTTATCAAGCAAAAGTTAATCGTTGAAAATGATCACTTTCTAGCCTTCAAAAAGGCTTCTAATATAAAATTTGCTTTGAAAGTTGGGCCTTTCATTGTAAAGAATAAGAATGCATTGTCTTTTGTAGAAGAACAGTTAGAAGAATTGGATTTTAAAAAGGCAAATGATGTCAACTATGATCCCTGCCATATCATTTCTCAAAGGAGACAACAAAATAAGAGCAAGGGAATTGACCATCAAGAAGTTGAGGTATTATAAAAAATGGCTAATCGTCTACAGTATGAATCTGATAAAGAGGTTTCAGCATGTTCATAGTCAAATCCTGTTGTTCTAGCAATATATTCAACAGAGGTAATACATACTCCAGGCAAAGTGGAGATTGTTAGTAAAATGATTTTTGAAGAAATCATTGATACAGAAGTTGAGGAGCAAGAAAGAGAAAAGAAACTTAAAGCGGACCCCCGAAGTGATTTGGTTGTATTTGCAAGTGGAAAATAGAAGAACAAAGAAAAATATCAAGCTCCAGAAGTTCAAGTGTTTGATTACAAATTTCAGGAATTTAATGAAGCTAGTGATACAAGAAGATTTCAGTCGAGAGCATAAATGTATGTTAAATATGGACAGGATAAGCAAGCAACCATAGAAAAAACTTATAATTTATTCCCAAAAGTTAGAAGCATAATGAATTCAAAAGTCACCTTGATGGCCAGCATGGATCCTAAAGAAAACACTTTGAATTTGGCTATATCATCTGATGAAAAATTCACAGAAATGAAGCTGAACTTGAAAAAAATAACAGTCCCAGATAAAATTCAATTGCACAGGTAGACCGGGGAAGTTATTTATACAGATTTAATGAAGGCTACTTTGAAAATTTCAAAGTTGCAAAACACAATTAACAAGTTAGAAATTCAGCTGAGACAAGAAAAAACTAAGAACAAAGCCCACCAACAACAAATTAAAAGGTTGCAAATAGATTTGATGGAAGATAATGATGGAGCCAACAAGGGTGAGGTAGGCAAAAATTTATTGATGGAAAAAGAGAATACTATTCAATTTCTCAAGAAGAAACTCAAGATCCCAGCAACACAATTGATTCAAGCTTCTGAATTGACCGTGTTGGAACAAGAAAAATAAATCTTATCTCAGAATTTAATAGATAAAAGTAAAGCAAAGTTATTGAAGTTTACAGAAAAAAAGTAGAATGGGAGAAAGATAGAATAAGTCTCAAAAGTCAAGTTGAAGACCTTAAAGAAAAACTGGCAGCCATAGCACAAGAGCAACAAGGAACTAGTCAAACAAGCATAGAAGAAAATACATATGACCTCATCCAAGTTATGTCTCAGGTTAGCTTGAAAGAGGTGGAGATAAAGGAATTAAAGAAAGAAAAACAAAAATTAGAAGAAGAAAATCGAAAAAAAAGATAAAGAGATAATAGAATTATAGGACAAAAATAAAGAGTTGACAAACAGAAACCAAAGGTTCATAAACCAAATAACAGGGCAAATTCCGATGCAAGGTGCAAAGCATTTGATATGGGATTCAATCATAAATGAAGCTACAAAATTCAGATCCTATTTGAATTTCATGAAAGCAAAATAAAAAGTAGCAGATGAAAGCTTACAAAGTTGTACAACCATGAGGGAAGTTTTGAACAAAAAACCAAAAGACATAGCCCAAAACACTATAGAACTTCTAAATACTCTGATAGAAGACGATCCACAAGCTATGCAAATAAAAAATAGAGTATCAATCATAACTTGGGTGAGGAGAGTGCTTGGGAAACATGCACATATTGAAAATGTTCAAGCCAGAGCAGAACAAATGAAAAAGCAGGTTGAAGAATTCAAGAAAGGATTTGGAAAGTTATTTGTGAAAGGATTGCCTTCATTACAGGAAAAAATAATGAGTTGATTTCTCAGATTAATTACAAAGAATTACTATTTAAGGTCATAACAAATCATGAAAAGTTTGAAGGATTAACTCATGTTTTAACAAGGAAACTTTTATTGGAAAAACTTTCAGATGACTTTGAGATTTTAAATCAGTTGGCTATGATAGCTGAAAGGATACCTCCAATTTCCATTGCTTGTAACATCCCTATTTTGACTCCATTATATTAAAATGTAAATGATGTAATATTGTTATAAAATCATGGTGAGGAGCTTAAGGCCAAGGCCCCGCCATCGATTTATTGATGCATATGGTTTATGTGCTAGCTAGGCACATTGGAATTTCGATATCATGTAAACATGCATTTTAATAAAATACTCACAACTAGCTATGCAATGCAACAAGAGATGGGGGCATGATTTTACAAGGAATTGGGAGGGAAAACATTCAAACCCTTGAGCCAATCGAGTCAATCCAAGTGTCAACGAGATAACCCATCAAACCCTCAACTACCCATGTTGACTTTTGTACCCAATCATTCATTTCTCCCAAGAGTTGGTTGAGGTATTTAATGCCTTGGGAATGGAGAGGTATGGCTGTCCAAATTCGGGTATGGGCAAGCCACCCTTCATGGAAAAATGTGTTTTGCTTCTTGGGCAAGAAAACAACCATGAATTGCTCCCCAAGCCATTACCCATCAATCAGCTTTGCTCTCCCACGAGTTTGGAGCTACTGTTAAATTTTGAGCATTAATTCACAATGCTCTAGGATCTTTACTGAGAGAATAACATGTATAGTATATCAATGCATATCAATCATAACAAGCATGTCAATCATCACAAGAAGCAAAAGCATGAGAGACAAGAGACATGGAGTTTCTGTGGGGAAAACGCTAAGGTGAAAAACCCCACAACTTCCTTAGAGATAAAGAGAGCAATGGCTCAACCAAAGTACAACCAAAATACACAGAGATAGTCTCCTAGTAGCAGATGATCCTCCTCCTCACATGTGCGCCACTTTCCGAGTGAAGGAAGAATGAGTTTTTGAGTGATCCAAATAGAGATATCCCGATCTCTATTTATACTTGATTTGTTTGCCCAGTGACCTTATGGGGCCGACTTGTCTAGCTAGGTACATCAACCATATATTACATAAATCAGGGCCGACCCCACACATGGTGGTCTAATAACCCATCGGCAAGTTAACACACTTGCGACACTTGTCAATACACATGACGACACTTCTGTATAGAGGAATGACACATCTCTATAGGAGTACAATAATATATAAATGAAATACATGGATGAAATACATTTCGAAGTTACATATACATCAACAGCAACTTGGGCATTTTTTTCCATGGATTTCCTGTGTTTTCCTTCATCTTTCAAGTTGGAAAGGGCATTTTTGTTTTGGTTACCAATGGGGAAGAGAATAGATTGATTTGGGGGTTGCAAGAGGCCGTTTTGGCCATTTGAAATGCTCATAACTTGTGGAAGAAATCAGGTTTCTCCCTGGGGACGAATTTCCCTTTTTACAGTTCGTTTGGGTGAGCCACGATTTGGAGAAAACCCGTCGCCATCCTGTTTGTAAATCCCATTGCTGGAAATGTGTATCCATGTCTAGTTTTTGAGTTGTTGTGTGTAAGAGAAGGTTGGGGTTGAGATGGGTATCCATTGTTTTGGCTTGAACTTGAGTGCAAGCATCCAAGGTTCAGGTTTAGCCTAATAAACCCAGTTGTGGACTGGCTTGGCTTAGATGCAGTGATTATTGGGCTATGCATGAGTATGAATGTCCCAGTTTCCTTGAAAGAATCATGCCCAGCTCGGGGGTGGTCTCTGAGTGCTGAAATAATACAGGCTGGGCAGAGACCTATGGTTGGGTGGAATGTTGCAGCAACATAGCTAGTTGTTTGGGACAATTGCACAATGAAGATAAGTGTTTTTCTGTCTATGCATTTACTTCTGCAATGTTTAATTTGATGATTGTTTTGATATGTTGTATGCATATGATATGTGTGTGTGGATGAGTTATAAATTCCGCTATGCATATTTGCTTAATTTGCATCGGCACACCTTTGAATTTATGCGTTGGATCTAATGAATGGGCTGAGTTTTATGAAAATCCCCAGAGATCGGAATCATGTTCCCTTCCTTAAATTGGGCCCGCGGGAGGGTACGTTACGTTTTGGTATCAGAGCTGTTGGTTGCAGCATTGGGCCTTCATGGGCTACCTATCACAGTGCAGAGGTAAGTATGCTTCCTGCTCAACACTTGATCATTCAGAAAAATTTCAATTTTCAAAATTTTCTAAAGTGTTTTATGAGTTTCTGCCAAAGACTCTGTCGGCAAAAGATAAGCCAAAAAATGTTGAAACAGGCGGTGATTTTAAACTTAAAAGTTGCGACGCGATGGCAATTTTAGGCTTAAAAGTTGGGACGCAGTGGCAATTTTAGGCTTAAAAGTTGCGACGCAGCGACGATTTTAGGCTTAAAAGTTGCAACACGGCGGCAATTTTAGTCTTAAAAGTTGCGATGCAGTCGGCGATTTTAGGCTTAAAATCTGCGACACGGTTGGCGATTTTAGGCTTAAAATCTACGACACGGTTGGCGATTTTAGGCTTAAAATCTCCGACGGTCGACGAAAATTAAGTTAAAATTTGCGACATGATGGAGGCTTGCGGGCGGCGGAGATAAGGCCAGGACCGCCGAAATGGTCGCAGAAGTTAGGGTTAAAACCCGCGATGCGACGATAATTTTAGGGTTAAATCCAGCGACAAAGGTCGGCGGAGTTAAGGTTAAGACCAGCGACGGTCGCAGAGATTGAGCCGCGACCAGCGATCGTCGGAGGAGCTAGGTAGAAGGAGTAGTCGAGCTCAGAATGGGACGATTCTTGTGGGGCTCGGAGGCCATTAACGAAGGCAATGAAAGAACCAGAGAGGGTCATGAACTTATTATGCTCCAATTTGACAGAAAATGGAGAATAATGACTTTTGTAAGACGGTGTCCCAAGGCTTGACGGAAGGTCGGATTGAGTTGAAATTGATATGACACAGCCATGGAGCAGGCACAGTGTTAAGTTTGGAATCTTGGAGCCGAACTCCAAAGGATGTGGAGTCGGGGTGTGCAAGAAGGCCAAAAAGCACTGTTCCGGGCCACTTTTTCGGGATTTTGAAAAGCTTGTGGACAGTAAAAGTGACCCTAGATGTTGGAATAAATTTTTTACTGAACTCGACATTTCATCTTCTCATTAAGACAGACATTTTCCGTTAGACAAAGATTTTCCATAAATGCATAGATTGGGAGATAGCCATTTTTGGCTAAATTTCAGGATTTTGGGGGAAAAGTGAAAAGTGAAAAGTAGCCAAACCCCGAATTTTATAGAAGTTGACTGGTGCATCAGAACAGGGATCTGAATGTCACTGAGTGTTTCTTGTTATATGGAATACCTTCGCCCGGTAGATAAGTTTTCATGATTCTTCCTAAATTTGCTTCTACAAGCAGCTGAAGTTGGTCTTTTAGAATAAATTGTAGCTGTGTAAAAGTGCAGAAATTTGGGCAAAAATTTGCATTTTTTGAAGAATGTAAATTCCATGTCCTGGATCGGAATGGAGCACGGGAATAGGCGTTGGAAAGATTATCTAGAGGAGAACAGGGATGCATGACTAGAGTTTGAATGAGGTCCATATATATCATAGATATTTGGTGCAGAAGAGTGCCAGCGGCTGTTTTGACAAAACAAAATGTTGTCAATATGGGCAATTTCTAGAATTGCATGACTGGAAGGAAATCCGACCAACTATGATATGGAAGAGGGATTCCATGCTACGATGAGGGATTGGAAATGGAGAATTCCTTAACCCCTGTTTTGCTATCGTATTTATAATTATGAAATTGTCATGCATATAAACTATGGCATAAGAATATTGAAAATGCAAGAGATTACATAGATGAAATGAATATGCACAAGATGGCACATCAATAAACATTGCACAGTGCACGTGAAAATGTTTGTGCATGAATAGGATATTGCATATTGGTAAAATAGTGAGGTTTTACATATGCAATGAGCCACTTAAGATAATTATTGTGGTTGTTAATAACTAGTTGTGTTCGCATTGGTTATAGGACCAAAGGCAACCAAAGCATGGCTAAAGATGAGGATGATGTTGTTGCATATGACCAACCAACTTATGAAGAAAGGATGGTGCAACAAATCTATGATCACGAGGTTGAAAAAAGGACTGTGTAGCCTTGGTAAGAGGCCAACTGATCAGGTAACATCAAGCGATGTCAATAACAACCATGCAGGTAATGGTTAATTGTGCTTAATTGCATGAATGGTTGAAAGAGGATTTGGTAATATCCATTCAACTATGTTTAGACTATGTTGATTTGGATTGCATGTGGTATTGAGTGCTGAATGGGAATGTTAACCTACCGAGTATGGTGAGGTGTGGGTAAGTGAAGGAAATGATCCTTACACCCTATAATTGCTTAGAAATCTCAATGCATTCATATGAAATTATATCATGCCATTTGTGTATGTCGATTGTGAGTTTAACAACCAAAGCAAGTGAGGACTTATGGTCCTGTTGTGGTAGTGCATGCTACGAGTGGCAGTCATGGTTAGGCCATAATAGGCGTGAGTGCATAGTGTGCATGGATTAATGCAAGATTGTATTGAGGGGTTATGCATTAAATGAATGCACATCAAAATATTATGTAAATGTTGTGAATGTGCATGCATATGTGTAGGTGCACATGTTGAGATACATTATGTGAATGCATGGTTGTGATATATATGTTTCAATGCAATTAGATAATCGATGAAATGGTGAACCATTGTTAATGCTGAGACCATTGCATGAGCTACTATGAATGCAGGAGAATGATTGCATGAAGAAGGTAGACATGTTGATGGGCTACCAGGGTGATCTGTTGGAAGGACAGAGTTGCATAAAAAGAATATGGATGTGAAGTAATGAGTATTTACAGTTTATTTAAATTGCATGAACAGTGTACCCATGTCTTGCAATTTTATTATGATAATGATGCATATATAGATATACTCATATTTCATTGCATTTCAAATGTTAACAGCTGAATGTGTTTGAATTATTGAGTGTTATAATTCTGAGATCACTTCAGTGACTGTTATAGCAATGAAGGGATTATATGCATAGATACTCACAACGTATTTGGCTGATTGAAGTTCAGATTGCAGGTAGAAAAGTCTTGCGTATGGCAATGAGTATAAGTCCATAGTAAAGACTAGGATCTACCATGTGCAGAAGCCAAAGGTTACGAGAAGGTTCTCGTGGTTGCAAAATGTAAATTATGCATGAAACAAATCTGGAAAAGTTTCTGGTTTAAGTTTATGAGAATAATCTCATGGTTGCAAATCTAATTTCTGTAGGAAAACAGATTTACAAATTTAAGATTTAAGATTTTTGCTAATAATTGCTAATGACTGTTTGGCTTATATAAAGTTGTGTCAGGAGGACATGTTGTAGGTGGATGTTCATGTATGGTAACCAGTGTAAAACCATAATGGATAGAGTAATACCACTTACGAAATCCAAACAATATGATGATAGCCTCATAGTTAAACCAAATCAATTTCTGTAGTAGACAGAATTGCAAATTCATATTGAATTTAATTATTAATGGCATTGATTGGTTATGGAACAATCAGATTTGAATTTGATTGTCAAAATGTTGTTGACTGTTTGGCTATTTGATAAGTGTGCCAGGATGACACATTGCAGGAAGACCATGTGTGATGGCCTGCAGAAGCCAAACTAGATGGGAGGGATACCATGCTTTGGAAATGGGTTTCGGGTGAAATGACATTGTAAGTTTTGTTAATATCCCAGCTGCACTGCATGTTGGAAAGCCATGTGAATGAGATGGTGAAATTATTCCAAGAAGGCATGTGTGGGTTATGGAACGTGAAAATATTGGGGTGGCAAATCGAAGTACTGTTGACTCAGAGAAGGGATCCCCCATTCTTCGCAAATGAAGAAGGGATAAATATTCTATAACCCTAACTCAGAATATATATGTCTGGTTATTAGATATAATATGCAGAGCATGTTTTATTATTTCATTATTATTCCAGACTGCTTGAGTATGATTAGGGCCTACATGTCTCACATCCGAAAGGGAGTGCACACCTTTCTGGTGCTGGGTTATGATAGGGTTGTCAATATTGACTACACCGTAAGGAAATGGACGCATTCCTAGTGTTTCAATACTTGATAGTGAATGTTATGAAATATGGTTACAATTTTAGAGCAGTACTACTGATGAGTATGCTTATCCTTCCTGTGCTATCAGCTTACATAGATGCAATTTGGTGTTGCACGTTAAGAGGAAAAGTGAAGAAAGGGTACTCAAGAGGACTGTATGAGCAGTGGTAACCTCTGTGTAGTGTGATTGGGTATCATGGGGTCATGATAGCCTGCAGTCAAGAAATCCACCTATAGAGTTCCTAAAGGGAATCGTTGGTTTTCCCGGGAGAAGGAGTGCCATCCTTGTGTGGATGAAGAATTGTTATGCGCATGGAGGGTTGTGACACGTGTGAAAGGTTGATGCAAGCCTAAGGCAGAGTGGTAGAGCCTTGACTTATAATGGTCGGTGGCGTAGTTTCCTTCCATTGGCTGATGACCCAGACGGATGTGCTGGCTTGGAAATGGAGAGGGCCAACCAGGTATGGGACTGGTTGGGCACCACAAATGCTTGGTAAATCCAGTCGGCGTGAAGGTTTACTAGTTGAGCATTAACTACTTGATGTTGTGGAGTAGCATGCGTGCTGGCCAAACATCCAAGTCCATAGGCGATCCCAAGGCTTGCAAAGCGAAGCAGGACCCTGTGGACCAAAAAGGGAAATGCACAATACAGATAAGTATTCATTTTTCATTTATTCTTGTTTGGAATAATGAAGATTTTAGGTATAAGTCTTCTAACAGCTAAGCTGATACACTATTGTTTCTTTGTTGGAAACCTTGGGCATTGCAGGAAAGCAAGGACCCTGACAGGCGCTATAAATTTCTTGATAAGTCTAGAGAGTAACTGGTTGGGCGCTATAAATTCTTGGTAAAGCCAGAGAGTAGCTAGTTGGGCGCTATAAATTTCTTGATAAGTCCAGAGAGTGACTGCTTGGGCATTAACTACTTGATATTGTGAAGAAACGTGTATGCTGGCCCAACATCCCTTAAACAATCTATAAACCGAGTCGGCGTACTGGCCTGACATTTCATATTCGAATGGTTGTGGAGTAGACTGCGTGTTGGCCCAACATTCATTATTATAACCACTGGCAATCCAAGGCTTGTAAAGCAAAAAAGGAGCCTGTGGAATAAAGTGAAGACATCCAATACAGATAAGTATTTGGTTACCTTGCATCTTCTTGCTTAGGAATATACATGTGTAGCTTATTTGAGTATGATTTCCTAAACTCTTGTTTAGAGATAAACCCTATGAAAATAAACTAAACATGTGAATTGATTCAATGTTTGAGTGTAGGTATTGCTGGAAGCAAGGACTATGAAGGCATCATTGGGATTCATGTGGACATGTGACCGTCCTAAGAAACTCAGTATGAGCAGTAATGAAAGATGGTGCTAGTGGACATGAGTGGGTCCTAGTAGCCAAAGGATCTGTAAGCAACAAAGGGGAAGGGTTCCCTAGTTGAAATCCTTAGACGAACCTTAGACACTAAGTGTCATAGCCAAGAAAGGGAAAGTCAAGAATTCACATTGAAGTGAAAGAGGCTAAGGAGCATGAAACCACAGTGATGGTGTGGCTCCATATTAGAACAAGACTAAGAGGGGGGAAACTCTTACTCTTCTCTTTCCTTTTTGATTGATGCATTTTAGAAACAAAGTATTGTTGAGTGCATGTCATAGCTAAAAACAGATTGTGTTTAATAGCTTGAAATGAATTGTGAATGCTGAAATAATTAACTCCCTGTGAAAGGATGAACATGAATGAGTTCATGTGTATGTTGGGAAAGCACGAAAAGTGTGGAAGTCTCATGATTAAAGCATAGACGTTCCATGCCAATTGAGAAAATAATTGACTAATTTTAATATTGTGTTATGCTTGTCCTAACAGGAATTGCCACAATGAGTCTCACAGGTGAGAAATTGAAGCCATTGTTGTAGTTGTTACTAGCCAAGTGTTGCTAGTAAGTAAAGTGAGAGCCAGTGGTGCACATTGATCATGAAAGCAGACCAAAATATATTTGTTTTGGCCGAAAATATTCCTCAAATAGTTGCCAGGACAGCAAGAAAGATGGCATCCATGAAATTCCAGAGTTGCAGATCAGCTGGAAGGTAAATAAAAGGAAGGGATCGCTGTAGAGCGATGCCCACCTGTAGAGCTGGAAGATCAAAGCCAGCAGGAGCAGCTTGTGGAAGCTAAAGGACTTGGTCCTGAAAGTTCAAAGTAAAAAGATGACACGCAGGACAAACCTGCGACATTGTGTGAATTTTGGACATGTGTAAAATGGGTATTTATTCCTAAGTGTTGGAACACCGAGGACGGTGTTATTCCAAGGGGGAGGGAAATGTAACATCCCCATTTTGACCCCATTATATTAAAATGTAAATGATGTAATATTGTTATAAAATCGTGGTGAGGAGCTCAAGGCCAAGACCCTGCCATCGATTTATTGATGCATATGGTTTATGTGCTAGCCAGGCACATTGGAATTTCGATATCATGTAAATATGCATTTTAATAAAATACCCACAACTAGCTATGCAATGCAACAAGAGATGGGGACATGATTTTACAAGGAATTGAGAGGGAAAACATTCAAACCCTTGAGCCAATCGAGTCAAGCCAAGTGTCAACGAGATAACCCATCAAACCCTTAACTACCCATGTTGACTTTTGTACCCAATCATGCATTTCTCCTAAGAGTTGGATGAGGTAGTTAATGCCTTGGGAATGGAGAGGTGTGGTTGTCCAAATTTCGGTATGGGAAAGCCACCCTTCATGGAAAAATGTGTTTTGCTTCTTGGGCAAGAAAACAGCCATGAATTTCTCCCCAAGCCATTACCCATCAATCAACTTTGCTCTCCCACGAGTTTGGAGCTACCTGGGCATTTTTCTCCATGGATTTCCTGTGTTTTCCTTCATCTTTCAAGCTGGGAAGGGCGTTTTTGTTTTGGTTACCAATGGGGAAGAGAACAGATCGATTTGGGGGTTGTAATGAGTCCGTTTCGGCCATTTGAAATGCTCATAACCTGTGGAAGAAATCGGATTTCTCCTTGGGGATGAATTTCCCTTTTTATAGTTCATTTGGGTGAGCCATGATTTGGGGAAAACCCATGGCCATCTTGTTTGTAAATCCCATTGTTGGAAATGTGTATCCATGCCCAGTTTTTGAGTTGTTGTGTGTAAGAGAAGGTTGGGGTTGAGATGGGTATCCATTGTTTTGGCTTGAACTTGAGTGCAAGCATCCAAGGTTCAGGTTTAGCCTGATAAACCCAGCTGTGGACTAGCTTGGCTTAGATGCAGTGATTATTGGGATATGTATGAGTATGAATGTCCCCTTTTCCTTGAAAGAATCATGCCCAGCTCGGGGGTGGTCTCTGAGTGTTGAAATAATACAGGCTGGGCAGAGACCTATGGTTGGGTGGAATGTTGCAGCAACATAGCTAGTTGTTTGGGACAATTGCACAATGAAGATAAGTGTTTTTCTGTCTATGCATTTACTTCTGCAATGTTTAAATTGATGACTGTTTTGATATGTTGTATGCATATGATATGTGTGTGTGGATGAGTTATAAATTCCGTTGTGCATATTTGCTTAATTTGCATAGGCACACCTTTGAATTTATGCGTATGAATCTAATGAATGGGCTGAGTTTTATGAAAATCCCCAGAGATCGGAATCATGTTCCCTTCCTTAAATTGGGCCCACGGGAGGGTACGTTACATTGCTGATCACATAGAAATGAAGGTTTTGGCCGAAGAGATGACAAGTTATGAAATACCTATTGCAGATCAATGGAAGACAATAGAGAAGTATGGAAAGATGAAGTATAACTTGCACTCTTGAAGACTTATGTTCGAGTTTGTTAAACAGCCGTCGACCAGTAGAAAAACATCAAGAATTTATGTTTTGAGAAATTTTGACATGTGTATAAATTTTGATCAAAGTGAAATGTAATGGTTAATTTAATATTTATTGTTTTAGTTATGAGGCAGTTAGGGTTTGCCTCAAAGAGATTTTGTATAAAAGACTATTTTGGCAATATTGTAAGGGCTGGAACCTGTGAAGAGAGAGACACTTTGTATTGAGATTACTTCAGTTTTAACAAAGATAGCCATGCAGAGTTGAAATGCATTTTTGAAGAGCAAATATTCTTGTGTTGTTCATATTACAGTCTGTATTTTCCTCCACGTGACATATACAACAACATACATAAAGAATATAAATAACATAATACTTATCTTTTATAAAGGCGCAATTAGCATCAATCGAACAACTTTCCTCCCAGCCGTAGACACTGTCAAGCCAAACTACTTGTGTTGGTCACCCCCAAACTAAGGTCTTGTAATTTGCATGAGAAGGTCTCTTCTAACTCGATCCCTAAGGATAAGACTTGTAACACAGGATTTCCCTCCTTCTTCAAGACAAAATGTGATCACTAACCCCTCTTTCTCAGGATCATACCGCCTCTCCCGAAAGACAAGATTATGATCACTATGCTTTATTTCTCGGGATTAGACCCCCTCTCCCAAAATACAAGATATGGCCAATGTGGTCTCCTTCACAGTATTATACCTCTTCTCCTAGAGCACCACTTACCAAAATTAAAACTCTCGTGTATAGGACTATACCCCCTCTCCTGCAAGATGAGCACAACAACTAGGTCACATGCTCAGGATTGTCCCCCTCTCCTTCTAGGCCTAGCACATCCAATTAAGGAAATACTTGCACAGGATTGTACCCCTCCTGCAATGCAAGATAAACAATGGAGTTTTTTGCACAGGATTGTCCCCCTCTCCCGCCAGACAAAGTTACGGTGAATTTACTCTCCTCACCTTGTCACAACACTTCTTGACCATTTGAACCCCTACCAAGGAATTCGAATCCAATGGAGTATAGGTATCCCTTCTTGACCTTCTAGGGGCAAAATAACTAATTCAAACCCCTACTAGAGCATTTGAATTCAATGGAGAATGGATCTCCAATACTTACTAACTTTTCCTCACAACATCTCCATAACCTGCAAGACAAACTAGTGCAGAATGTGTGCAAAATCCTATGCCAAATCCCTCTTTGGAATTTGTAATATTCTCATAGCAACTTGCTCCACTCACCAATAAATTTAATAACGAAAAAGAATGAATGAAATCTTGATCAATTCTAATCCCTCTAGACAAATTCAAATTTCCTCCAAGAGATTGGCTGTAGACTATTGAGAAACAACTCTCAATCACTGAGTGCTCCTCAAAACCACTGACTGACCCATTCAAATTCTCAACATAGTAACTTGAATCCACTGAGACTGACTCTAAACCACTGGAAAAAACACTCACAGTCACTGGCTAACTCAAACTCACCACAACTGACTCTGAATTACCCTTTAATTACTCCCCATGCATGAAGGCAACTCGAATTACACATATTGACTCAGATTTCCTTGAAGAAACCTCCATGCACCCAGGATAATTCAAATTAACACCAAAGATACTCAATTTAACTGAGGATGACTCAAATTTATCTGATTAACTCAATATTAACTGAAAATAACTTAATTAAACTCAATTTAAATGAAAATAACTCAATTAAACTCAATTTAACTGAAATTGACTGACATTAACTCAATTTAACTTAAATTAACTCAATATTAGCTGTCCGTAACTCAACTAAACTCAAATTAGCTGACATTAACTCAATTTTAACTCAATTTAACCGAAAATTACTCAAATTGATTGAAGAGAACTTCAAATTAGCCAAATAGGCGCACAAGACAAGAGTGCAGTGAAAGTGAGCCCCACTATTATCCAGATAAGGAATAGTCTCTCCATTGAGGGCACAATTGTGCATGCAAAACATTAATTAGAAAAATTAGGACCACCAGGGACCAATAACATTAAAATCAGGGAGATTAGAGTAATGTCAGGGGGAGCCACAACTCCTAACCCCAACCCCTTCTCACGTGGAATCCCAATACCCCCCAACAACGTTGTTGTCCATGTTGTGCCATTATTTTAGTTATAGGTAGATAATAATGATAATAATAGAAAAAAATAATAATTTCAACAATAATCATCATAATATCCATGGTTCATGGTCTAGGCACCTAGTGCCACCATAAAAGAAAATAACCAAAACCACAGGTGTCCGAGGCTTACCTTCGAGATATTACATCCCCTCCCCCTTAAAACGCTACATCGTCCTCAATTCATACTTACTCATACATGTCTTCACGCATGCATTTATCATTGCAACTCTTAGAAATGCTCTTGCAAGAAACCACAATACTTCCCACTACCACCTACTTTTTTGTCTGTCTTCATAGCCTATGGGATGTGACTTCCTTCACCTCGCTACTCCCTCAGGATATCATCATCCCTTCACCTTGTCGGTTCCTCTGAATATCACCATCCCATTCCCAAGATTCTCGTGCGAGAACCTGGACTAGCAGGGTGGTTCCCAGTGTAGAAGCAAGGGTCAATCTTCCATCCTTATTACAACGTCTTCAACCTCATTACAAGGCTTTCAATCTTTCAACATAATACATCCACATGAATCATATTTCAATCAATCAACCACATGATTAGCCATCAAGTATAAAGATACAAGATACATAAAATACATCTTCATGATACATTAAATAAATTCTAATTAACCATAAGAAATACATCAGTATATACAAAGGTACATAAAATATAGATACTTCTTCAACAAAGATCACAAAATATTCATATCACAAATATAATTTTCTAACAAAGATCACAAAGACATTCATATCACAAGGATACTTATCTTCTTGCATATTTCTTTTCTTTCCCAAGGTTGTCATAGGAAATAATTGAGCTCTCAAGTATTCCTTCACCATCTACTTTCCCTCATAGGAAACTCAGGACATACATCCCGAGAAAGCGCAATACATTTCCATCACAGGAAACTCAGGCCACACAACCTAAGAAATCACAATACATTTCCATAACAGGAAACTCAGACCCTACATCTCGAGAAAGCACAATAAATTTCCATCACAGGAAACTCAAGCCACACAACCTGAGAAAGCATAATACATTTCCATCAGAGGAAACTCAGGCCACACACCTGAGAAAGCACAATACATTTCCATCACAGTAAACTTAGGCCACAAACCTAAGAAATCACAATACATTTCCATCACAGGAAATTCAGGCCACACAACAAGTTTTCCCCCTCCTGGTGCTCACCGACACTAGTTTTCCCCCTCCTAGTGCTCACACCCATCAATTTTCTCCCTCCTGGTGCTCACCTGAATCACATTCCAATCATCATTTCACATGATTAGTCATCAAGTATATATATATATTTCAACAAGATATATGTGAAATACTTCTTCAACAAAGATACATGAATCACATTCTAATTCAATCATATGGTTAGTATATGTCATATACTTTCTCAACACGAAATACATATTCAACCAAATATACATGATTCACATTCCAAATCAATCATATGGTTAGTATATGTCATATGCTTTTTCAACATCAAATACATCTTCAACCAAAGATACATGAATCCCATTCTAATCATTTACAGGACTAGTACATACTTTTCAACGAAGATATGCGAAATACCACCAAGATACTACCAGGATACCTTTCAACAAGGACCACAAAGGTCACATGAACACTTTATGGACTTTAATGGAACATGCAAAACAACTTATATGCAACAGTTCCAATCTAACTAAGAAATCAAAAGGCCATAGCAACTAGTAGTTAAGCATACTACTTTTCATCTCAACACCAAGCATGAGTCTTCTTTAGAGAACAATCAAAAGTCATTATATATTAACTAATAGCAATCAATATCAACCAATATACATAAGTCGTCATGCATACATCATCCATATAAACGTTGGTCCATAATACATCAATTCATAATACCTCGGTCCTATATCAATCACATATTGAACATATATCAATCATATACTCATATCAACCAATGACAACCATACATGCATCAACTGATCATACAAACATAAATCATAATTCATCACTTAGAATACATAAACTAGAATACATCAATCAGACTGCATCAATCATAATACATAAATTAGAATACATCGATCGAAATACATGGATCCGAATACATTGATCAGAATACATTGACCAGAGTACGTCAATCAGAATACATAAATCGTAACTAATGAGAGCAACCAGATACAACCAAGTCTAATCTTTGTCACATCCAATACCATATACATTGAATAGTTCCTCATTAAATCACACCATACCATTATCATAATATATTTATATTAACAATACATATACAACCAATAGCATCACACAACACTACTAATATTGCACTTATGTAGACACTAGACATATACACAGTCATACATCTCGCCTGCATACATACTACATTAGTATGAATACTATACATACTTCGATATCAACCCCATTTAATCCTTATCACATTACTAATTATTTATACATCACTTATACTATCAACCAAGGTAAATATATACTCACATCATGTAACCAAATTTCCTAGCACCAAAATCTTCTAATATTCTACAATAAGATAGTTACTTAGTTATAAGACACTCATACCATACATATAACACAATCATACATATATACACGTAGGTAATTCTATATTATATCACTCCTATATACCCATATCATATGATACCATATATACACAACCCGCTACTCTGATTACATATACTTACATCATCATGTTTAATTACATTATAATACACATATACTACATACATATGTAAACTTCCTAATACTATACAACATATATTATACGATATCATATCAATATATATCATCAAATATATATATTATATGGTTACTATATTACATACATGCACACTTATACGTATAGTATATACTCATTTTCGCATACACGTAATTTTAATAATTATTGCATATAATAAAATGCGCCTTACGGTATATACAAAAATACCTACATCAATACACACACTATAACACATACACTATGTACAAACTATACAATTGGTACACACACACACACACACACACATCATTACACACTGTAATACCGTATTATTCCATACAGTCAAATGTATATAACCATACCATATCTTCTAAATATACATTTTATAATACATATATGTATACACTTAAACAAGGACCCAAATAGTTGCGAGGTTGGGGATGCATTCTCTTTAGGAGAAACGCCATTTCCAAACACCATACCAATTAATTAATATATATTAAAACAATTTGAATGGGGGTTGTGTTCCCTCCAGGGAGATGCCCTTTCCAAACTGGCAATCTAATCATTAAAATACATGGAACTTTCACAAAATGAGGCAACGATCTCCCAATCTCTACATATACACTAATATATGAACAAACCAATAACATAGATCATATATATAATAATTATATTGCATAGCTCTTGAGGCACGCAGTCCAACATATTACAAAGCTAGATAAAACATTCACCAATTATCCATAATCTGTTCTCTATATATTTCATTAAGTAGAGAAGATACTATGCTTATCCACATAATTCCAAAATAATTGATTTCCTCACCTTATTAAGAAGGGAAATTCTAAACCATTTCATTTAATATCTATATAGATATATGTACCTTGCCATCGACTCCTAATATATCTTTCAATATAGAATTTTTGAAAATAACGCGCCTAATAACATATTACCTATGTCCTATCCCAAACCAGCCCACAAACATCTATTGATGACCCCTTAGATTAATTCAACACCTAAAATGTATTTTCTTTTCTAGCTAATCAATAAAATTGTCCCCACTTAATAAGCACAAATTTCATATCTCAACTTCAATATTTAACCAACTAAAACCTTAAGTTAAATTCAATATTTAACTAAATTAAATTTTTTATCTTAAATTCAATGTTTAACTAAACTACAGCTTTTAGTTAGATTCAATATTTCACTAAGCTTAAAACTTAAAGTTAAATTCAATATAACTAAACGAAGGCTTTAAGTTAAATCCTCTTTTCCTTTAAGTTAAATTCATTATTTAAATAAACTAAGACCTTTTGGATTTAATTATTATAAAACTTAACTTGTAACTCATCTTGACTTGATTGGTGATTTCGTAGAGTTTTGTTATGCCAACTTGGCAAAAATGAATGTACAAAGATCCATTATTAAACATGCCTTAATTTCAATAGTTTTAAAATTACACACCAATAAGTATATATCCCCTTTAGCCTTATTTACATGGTTGTCATAATTTAGACAAGTAATTCAATGGATATAATAATCACAATATATCTAATGCATGCGATCACATGTGCAATCATATCATAGGGTACATATCTGATATTTAGAAGATATTTTGTTTTAATATCATGAATGGCCTAGTTAACACCTCATAGGACTTGATATATTGAAGTTAATAATAAGTACTAGAAGTTGCGATGAGTTGTTCCTCAAAAAACTTTAGCACATCATAACCCTCTTTCACAACATATACAACACATATAAAATACTCATCATTACAGTTCCTGACTATCACATTCTTTTCTTCATTGTTATTAGCAACCTCAACACTATATTCATTTTATTGATTTGTATTAAGCTCTGTCAACATGAGATGTATCTGCAAATGTAAGGCATTTTGACATCCAAACTCAAAGCGGTACTGATATTACTCATAGCCAATTTGGCCACCATCAAATGTACTTTGCCAATTTGGTTCAAAATCGCGGGTTTTTTTTTTATATACAATATACGTTTCTGTTAAAAAAAAACATACATAAAATGCACAAACACATAGTCACAATTCCATAGAAGGCCCAACAGTTGTAGGGTTGTAATCTAGCTTTGATACCACTTGTAGCATACACAACCATAGAACACAAACAAAGGTCGGGTACATGGGCTCTTTAACAAAGGGGATGACTGAATCTAAGTTAAGCACAACAAAATAATACTCTATAAGGTTAGGCTAACATGCCAGTCAAATCAAAACTTTTAAAAACATTCAACCATTAAGGAAGATTGCCCTTCCAATGCAACCTAGTTCCCCATTCTACATGCAATGCAGTGTAATGACACCTGAATACATCCAGACGAAAACATCTTCACATGTTAACTAACTGTCATCACACCTATGGGTAGCGGCCCGTTTCTATATAACAAACTAATAAATCAGGTTTGCATGCATTCATAACACTCCATTTACGACGGTAACCATTCAAAATCTCAACATTCTATGGAAGCATAGTTTAAGTACCTATTCATAACAGATCTATAATAATTATTTCAGAACTCCAATCTCGTCTTGGATCTGATCCGATACAGCCATACACGGACCTATGGTCTTCCTAAATATTATTCTGTCTAACGAACATAATTACATAAAAAAACTAGCCTCTAACTTCACAATACATCAACATTATTAACTATCTAACAAGTAGATTTACACACTAATGTATATCAGACCTTATGCATGAAATTACCAGTCTATAAACACATGCGAGACCTGATACGGTACAACTATATACGGTCATATGGGATTTCCAAATATCAGACCTATAAATGTTCATAATTCATAAGTAATTAGCCTTCTAAGTCACCATTAAATCAACAATCTACACTAACTCCAATAGCAAAAATATAGCACTATTTTAGGTCATATCTTCCACATTAAATATCAACCATAATTCCCATGGATGATCTGATTTGGAACATCCATACATGGCCATATGGACTATCCTAAAATCAAACCCCCTAATACTCATAATTCCATAAACAAACTAGCTACTAGCCGCTAGTCTAACACATCAACATACCTCTTTCGTGAGCTGCCAATTTATCAACATTGGGTTAGCCAATCACTATGATCATATATACAAATTAAAACATATAATTACAGAGATCTATCATCCTCCATGGTCACATATACAACAACATACATAAAGAATATAAATAGCATAAATGCTTATCTTTTATAAGGGTGCAACTGGCATCAACCAGACAACTTTCCTCCTAACCGTAGACACTGCCAAACCAAACTACTTGTGCACGTCACCCCCGAGATTAGGTCTTTAAATTCACATGAGAAGGTATCTTCTAACTCGATCTCTAAGGATAAGACTTGTAACACATGATTTCCCTCCCTCTTCAAGACAAAACGTGATCACTAACCCCTCTTTCTCAGGAGTATACCCCCTCTCCCGAAAGACAAGATTATGATCACTACGCTTTCTTTCTCGGGATTATACCCCCTCTCCTGAAAGACAAGCTATGGCCAATGTGGTCTCCTTCACATGATTATACCCCCTCTCCCATAGCACCACTTACCACAATTAAAACTCTCTCTTATACATAATTATATCCCCTCTCCTACAAGATGAGCACAACAACTAGGTCACCTGCTCAGGATTGTACCCCTCTCCTACCAGGCCTAGCACATCCAATTAAGGAAATACTTGCATAGGATTGTAGCCCCTCTCCAACAATGCAAGCGCAACAATGGATTTTTATGCACACGATTGTCCCCATTTCCTTCCAAACAAAGTTATGGTGAAGCTACTCTCCTCACCCTGTCACAACACTTCTTGACCATTCGAACCCCTACTAGGGCATTCGAATCCAATGGAGTATGGATCTCCCTTCTTGACCTTCCAGGTGCAAAATAACTAATTTGAACCCCTACTAGAGCATTCAAATTCAATGGAGAATGGATCTCCAATACTTACTAACGTTTCCTCACAAGATCTCCATAACCTGCAAGACAAACTGGTGCAAAATGTGTGCAAAATCCTATGCCAAATCCCTCTTTGGCATTCACAATATTCTTAGAGAAACTTCCTCCACTCACCAACAAACTAAATAATGAAAAAGAATGAATGAAATCTTGATCAATTCGAATCCCTCTAGACCAATTCGAATTGCCTCCAAGAGATTGACTACAGACAACTGAGAAACAACTCTCAATCACTGAGTGCTCCTCAAAACCACTGACTGACCCATTCAAATTCGCAACATAGTAACTTGAATCCACTGAGACTAACTCTAAACCACTGGAAAAAAATCCTAGTCACTAGCTAACTCAAATTTATCAACAATGACTCAAACTCATCATAACTGACTCTGAATTACCCTTTAATTACTCCCCATGCATGAAGGCAACTCAAATTACACACACTGACTCGAATTTCCTTGAAAACACCTCGATGCACCCAGGATGATTCGAATTAATCCCAAAGGTACTCAAATTAACTAAGGATGACTCGAATTTATTCGATTAACTAAATATTAATTGAAAATAACTTAATTAAACTCAATTTAACTGAAAATAACTCAATGAAACTCAATTTAACTGAAATTGACTGACATTAACTCAATTTAATTGAAATTAACTCAATATTAATTGATTGTAACTCAACTAAAATTAACTAACATTAACTCAATTGAACTGAAAATTACTCAAATTGATTGAGGATAACTTCAAATTAGCCAAATAGGTGCACAAGACAAGAGTGCAGTGAAAGTGGGCCCGACTATTATCTAGATAAGGAATATTCTTTCCAGTGAGGGAACAATTGTGCATGCAAAACATTAATAAGAAAAATTAGGACCACCAGGGCCCAATAATATTAAAATTAGGGATACTAGAGTAATGTTAGGGGGAGCCACAACTCATAACCCCAACCTATTCTCATGTGGAATCCAAAGACCACCTAGCAAAGTTATTGTCCATGTTGTGCCATTATTTTAGTTATAGGTAGATAATAATGATAATAATAGAATAATAAAATAATTTCAACAATAATAATCATAATATCCATGGTTCATTGTCTAGGCACCTAGTGCCACCATAAAAGCAAATAACCAAAATCACAGGTGTTTGGGGCTTATCTTCAGGATATTACAGGTTGGAGGTGCAAAGTTGTTAACATCTTCTATTTCTTGACGACCTTTGCTAGGATGAGGCTCTTATGTTTATTGTTGTGAACAATGAAATGTACCAGAGTGCCCTTCACCCACATATGTGAGTGGAAGAGGAACTCACCTTCCATAGGCATCTCTAGTTCCTCTGTGTATACCTCTATGTAATCCATGGTAACACTCGATTCCATGTTGATGATGTGTTTTCTCTTATTCAACTAAGAATTAGAATGAGCTAAAATCAGATTTTGAGGCTTTCAGGTCAACCAACAATGATTGTTTGGAATGACATTCATCAACAATGTGCCAAGGGCTTCTCTGTACTTCACACCACTTTCCAATGTTCTTCTTTGAGATCCCATTTCTCTTCTTTTCACGTGGCTTGGACCGGTTGTCTTGATATTGGTTATACTTTCTCTATACTTTGTTCTACCAATTAGGTCCACCTTTACCATTCTTTTGTTGTGGTTTACTTGCAAACCAAAACTCCTTCTTACCCTTATACTAAAACTTATGCCCAATTTTGATAGCATACAGGTAAACAACTCCTTGTAAATAGATGTCAAAAAACTGCATTTCTATTTGGATGTACTTGCATAGGCCACCACAATATTTTAGTACCAAGTGTTGTTCAGAGTCCTTGATACCTAACTTTGAATCCAAGATATGGAATCTATTAGTGTGCTCTAATGCCACCTATTATTTCTCTTGGTGTAAATTTGTCCATATCATGTACCAGTCATCATAGTTTCCAATATGTTAGGATTCCTCATTGAAAGCATTAACAAAAGTTTCCAAAGTGGGTTCTATCCCAAATGCTTTAGACTCATCTTCAACATGTTACACACAATAAGTGTCCCACCAATCCTTGGCATGGGGAAGGGACTCAAGGAGATTTAAGGTGATATTCTCAATGCTGGAACAATTTTGAATAGTGTAATAATCCTCTACGAGACTTAACCATTTATCCAAAGCATATAGTTCTATATTGTCATAAAAGAAAGAAATGTCAAATTCAACTTGTATCTTGAATCACATTGCATCCTCGAAGTGAATTCTTTTAGAAGGTGCCTTTGCCACCATTGGGATTCATTAAAGGATGTGGGTAAAAGTATCCATCATCACGTTCCTCTGTCACATGAAGGCTTCCTTGAGAAACATCTTGATAGGATCTTTTTGTTGGTACAACATCCCCCCCTTAGATTTTTTTGAAATTTTTTTGGGACCCCTCCTCTGTTTTTGAAAAAGGAAAATTTGCCCAAGGTTATCCAGACATCATAAATCTTTCCTTAGCTTTCCCCTAAAAGGAATCTCAACTTGCCTTAAACTTTTTGAGTTATGTTTTTTGCCTAAGTAAAACTCAGGATTTCGGGCCGCAACGACGGAAGCTTTGAGCTAATCTTGCCGCCACGGCAGAAGAGTTAGTTCAAGCTTTCCAAAACCACGGAAATAAAAGGCTAAGTCAAACCCACGGCAGAAAAGTTACCTTAAAGTCTCCGAAAGGGCGAAACTTCTGATCAAGCGGGCCCATGGAAGAACGAATTCATCAAGTCTCTCCGCAACAGCGGAAGCTTTCATCTAACTCTTCCGCAAGCATCGGAAACACAGCAACAAGTCTTTTGCGGAAAGACTTGTCTATCTCTCCCACATCGGTATGTAGGATGGCATATTTTTGGAAGAACTTGGCTAACTTTCCTGTGAAAGCGAACGAGCTCATGTAAGTCTTCCGCGGAACACTGCTCCTCCACGGAAGCATTCAGACAATTCTCCCGCAACGATGGACAAAACTCAACTTTTCTTTCCGCAGGAGGCGGAAGCCTTAACCCAACCTTTCCAATTTTGGCGGTCGTATTTATTGAAAAGGGGTTGATTTGACCCATCCGTACATGCCTTAAATCCCGTTTTGATGACTTACAACCACCATACTAATGGTTCACACGTACCATTTGGATATATATTGGGGGTGCACCCCGTTTACGTTCCATTTTCTTTCGTCACCCGGACCTTTTTTCCATCTCGTTTGAAGACGCGAAGCACGTCCGCCTGAGTTGGAGCAAGATTCGCAGACTTTGCAACAAATGTTGGAAATTCGTCGCCCCTTCCAGGCTAGTACTCTCACGGACCCTGTTATGTTATGAGCTTCCTGATTAAAGGGACATGATCCAACACGTTTTTCGTTCTCTTTACTCATGACCACCCAACTCAGATAGTTTCAACGCCCTAAGCATAGACGTAAAAGTCGCCAGAGCATCAAGACTCCCACAGCTTGGTTGTTAGAAAGTGTCGCCTCTGCTTAGCGTAAAAAGCCACCTATTAGACCAACCCTGCCCATTCTCGCACCGAGTTATGAGCATTTCACAGCTATAGAATTTACGCTTTTCTGCACTTTCAGGCCGATCTATGTTTTGTCTCTTAAGCATTAAAGGTACCCAGACCAACCCATGTCTATTTGCCGTCATGGTCCCTAATTACAATAACAACCACAGAGATAACTAAATTAATGTTTTCACAAGATTATAAACTGGCATGAGAAAGAAATAATGATTAAACAAAAGTTAGGAGTTTTGGTTGACATTGATATATTATCAAAGAGACACTAGTTTGGGTTGTTAACATCATGTCGTACATGCTCATTCATGTTTAATTGTTGAACAGGATTTTCAAAATGGGTAAAGGTGGCAAGAGAAAATCGAAAGCAGTCGACGAAAGCACAAGAATAGAAACAACGTTCCAGGATACCAAGTGCACCACAGGCGTGCCTCCAGAAGTAAACTGGGGAGATGTTTATCGCATGATAAGAGATCAGGACATCCCTGAAGCTCTTCTTGAGGAGGAATGTTTATACCAGAACATCCGAAATTCCTGTATATCCAAGGCGGCCATGTGTCTAGAACTTTTCCCGTGCTCAGAAGTAATTGGATGAGTGTTGCAGCATGCGAACACCGAAACAAGAGTTATAGCAGATAGCACAGGAAAGGCTTTCGCCTTGTTTCACCCATCTTATATCTCAATGGCTTACAAGTTACCCAAAGCACAGCAGCAGCTTGATGATGCATGGTTGGAAGGGATACAGATGGACAACCTAGATATGGCAAGGAGGCTTTTAATTTCAGGCAAGCAAATCAGAAGGAAAGATAGTGAGGAGTATGAGGTGCTGAATTTGAGGCCCCCTTTCAGACTGATTGCTCTCATGCTAAGCAGAATCTTTGGAAGACCCGATGGGACAATGCTTATGCTGCAATGGGTCCCTATCATCCACGATGTAGCCTTCAAAGGGACAATCTTCAACTGGGCTAATATCATCTCAGATAGTCTGTCATCAGCTATAAAAATGGCACAAGAAGGGTTGGTGGAGAGGAAGGCAGAGTTTTATATGGCTTCTTACCTGATAAATTGTATCATGGCGAAATGTCCCTTCCCCAAGTTGGGATGCATATGGAACTCGGCAGATGGCTTAGTGTTCATTGCCTACAAAATCTTATGGGCTCAAAACTACAAGAGGGATTAAAAACTCATTTGTGAGGAGTTCATCATGCCCCTATATGAATTGATATTTAATGAAGAACCTAACTGCCTATCTGAAAACGCCCTGGAAGCTTTGGAGAAATATGGTGATTTCTATTTTTCTCTAGACGGCACCTACATAAGAATGTACAGAGGTTCCAAAGCCCCGTATATTCTACCTAGGTATGCTACGGATTATATAGTCCACAAGGAGATGGTAAGGCAGGTATTCATTGATGGAATGGGTAATACCCTATATAAGGCCAAGAAAGCTACTTTTCTGCCCTTACCCTTCTATGTCGGGGCCTACAAGTTCTCAGGAATTGCAACCGTGAAATATTTTGTTGCAGAGTTGAGAAGCTTTCTTTTTGGAGAAAGGATTTTTCACAGGAATGATCGATAGGGAAAAATTGCACAACATTGCAAAGAACTCTCCACTCCCTGTGAGTATGCCAACTTTTATGATCAACAGGAGGAAGCATACAAGGGGATCAACAATATGACCGAGCTACAGATCTTTCAAATGGGAAAAGGAGTGGCCAGCTCGAGCTCTAATGTTGTGGGGAAAATAGGTCCGCAGCAAGGAAAAGGTACCGTGGAGACTGTTGAGGCTTTCTCGAAAGAAGAACAAAAGCTCTTGGAACAAGCAAAGAAAATCCAAGAAGATAAATGCATAGAAGAAGAGAATTTGAGAATTCAAGCAGCCGAGGCAAAGAGGCAGGAAGAAGAAGAGAGAATTAGATTGGAAAGAAATGCGAATCAAGAACAAGATGATACATTAAGAAGGGAGCAGGAGGAAGAAGCACGAAGGAAAGAAGAAGAAGAAAAGAAATCCCAAGAGGATGTTGATCCCAAAATCCCAAACCTGCAAAAGTTAGATATGGGTTCCTCCATAAGAGATCTCCCCATTGTCCCTTTTACACCCTACAAAGGTAGTATAGTCTCTAATTGGGAAAAATTTGCTTACAACAAGAAAAGGAAAACCATTGTCAAAGAGACAGGTACCAAATTGAAAAGACCTTTTCGGCCAGACATCATCACTACACACGAGACCACGGTCATGCGAAACACAGAAGAGGCTGCTAAACTCCTGGCATCCATCTCTATAGCCACGGTACAGCAACTGCAGATAATGTTAACCTACTAGGAGATAAATTGAGTGAAGAAAAGGAGAAGGCACGTCAGTTGCAGGAAGCTATAGTCAAAGAGCAGAACTATACAAATTTGATTATCGAGAGGAATGATGCTCTCACATATCAGAAGGAAGAGTTAAATGAAATTCTCCAACAACTGGAAGCTGGCAGGAGGGCCCTAGCAATACAAGTAAGGATGTTAGAGGAAGAAAAGGGAGAGCTTGAAGGAAAAAATATGAGGCTTGAATCAGAGAAGGTTGACAACATTCAAGAGATCGTCGACCTGAAAGAACATATTGAAAAGTTACAAGGAGGCAACGAATTATTAGAACAACAATTAAAGTTGGCAAACAACAAAATGGGAGACATTAGCCCCTTCCACGAGCAAGCCTGTGAAATACTAAGAGAGATGTATGGCGTACAAGAAATCCTATCAGAGGAAATATACAAGCTAAAAGCAATAATGGCCCAGGTTAAGGAGATCAATGTCGAAGCCACTCGGGTCAGGAAGAAGCACACACGCATTGGTGGAGAGATTAAAAAACACATTGAATGGAGGGAAGGGAGGTCAGAGTTCCCGACAAATCTTCTCGTTAAGTCTGTTGTTGAATATAGGGCAGATGTACGTACCCTATAATATTCCAAAGATTGTGGAGTAAAGTTGGCCACCGTAACCTTAGATACTTATGAGCGGTGCAATAATTTGTATTCTCAAATACGAGCCACACAGGAAAGTTATCAGATAGCCATGCCTCAAAATTTAGAAGAACTCCTAGATAAATCACAATGTTTATCTAAGCTAAGTAAGGAACTCAAGGCAGAAAATGAATATGTGCAGAAGCTAGATGTCTTGACTTCAGAAGACCTGCACCAATTTATCAGCGAAGCAACTATTCATAAGCACCGCCTAGAAGAAAGTCTTAGGGCCACAATGGCAGAAATAACTGTTTTAGCAGAAGAACTCACCAAGCAAAGAGTGTCCCTCATATTTATGATTTCCCTGGTTGGAATAAATATAGTAAAAGAAACAAATCAGTGGGGAAATTATATAGCAGAGGCAGATAGGGCATTGGCAGCCAATTAGGTTTCTACATCAGAAAGTGGCCCAGTTGTTGTAGTAGTGATGGAAGAAGCCCCAGCGGTCCCGGAAGAGCCTAAGTCGCCCAAAGCGCCAGCTCAGGGATAGCTTACATTCGCCAACGTGTCTCTTGGGTTGATAGTTTATGCATATACCTTTGTAATATTAAAATGACTTGTGCTCCCGATTTTTGTAAAGTTATTTGAGATATTTCTCTTTTTGTAATGTCAATACTACAATACAAATTAGAGGAATAGAAATGGTTAGGGTATAGGTGGCAACTCTTGGCAAATTTTGTAAAGCTATATGAAGCTGATTAGATGGAGGTAGAGGGGACTTTTGGCAGGTGAAAGGTTTTCTGTCCTGTACATGAACTATTTATGCTACATGAATAAGAAAAATCGTTTTGGCCTGTGGAATCCGGCACAACACTTTGCTTGGAGTCTTGTTGGATAATTGCTGAACTATTTCTGCGTTTTCATACATTTCCTATGAGATCTTTCCTGTCTCTTATGAATTAATTCTTTGCTATGAATGGTTTCACTTTCTCTACAAAATTTTTGTGTTAAATGGGTGATTGAATGCTTGTTTTTATCTGGGCTATCTTGGATAATCTTTATTTTTGCTGTAACTGCTCCTTCCAATTTAACAGCTATCTGTGGAATTATTGGGTGTGTTTTCCATTTATTACCCATTCTTTAAATCTACTCATAAGGATAGGATGATTTAGATTTAAGTTAGATTAGCATAGATTTGTTTACCACATGCATTTAATTTAGTGCACATGCATATCATAATAAATACAAAAATTACATAACCGGTGGATCGGGCCACAACCGGTAAAACAAACAAATCTTTAAAACTCACGGTAGTCGGAACCGTTAACCGGACAGATTCCCCACACCAAACGGTGGGAGATCTAGTTGGGATCGCTTACTGGGGAGAATCCCTTGCTGATTGATGCAGCGATATTCGAGGCATCAACAGTTTTTGGCGCTAGAAGGAGGGCCACCAGTGCATGGCTAGCAGAAGAGATTCTTTTGTTGGTAAAAATTTCACTGAAAACCCATCTGAAACAGTCATCCCAGAATTTCCAGATCTGGAATCAAGAAATCAAGAAGATCCTAACCCTGAAATAGAACAGTTAGAAATAGTGTATGTTGTCCCTTTTGAAGAAGTAAATCAATTCAGGAGACATACTCGCTCTTACATGAGAAGTCTTGGAGGACTAACCACAGTTCCTCTATTACCCAGAACCAGAACTCCTCGAAAAAATCCTCAGTGTACAAGGGATTCCGTTCTTGTTCAAAGTCTAGAAGAATTATTAGATTTATCTCTAGAAGAGATCACTGAACCTTTTGACGAAGTTAGACCAAAGACCCCTATGAATCTAGAGAAGCAACACACTCCAAGGCATACCCCTCTTAACTCACCACCGCATACACCACCACACTCTCCCCCGAGAGTTATGGCCATACCCATGTGGAAAGCCAGAGGAGTATTAAATGTATTCGGACCATTCCATGATTTGCCAAAAAACCCAGAAAAGGTTTTGCCTAAGTATGACCCTAGCAAAGGAATTTCTGCTGAAGACCACCTCAAAAGTTTTTATTTAGCTCTAAACCTTTTAAATGTGGAACACGAAGATGTGGTTTGTCATCTCTTTCCTTATACTTTCGAGCCCAAAGTATCTTCCTGGTACTTTAGTTTGCAAGGCGGTTCAATAACAAGTTGGGAAGATTTTGAGAAATGTTTTCTTAAAAAGTATGGCAATCAGAAAACTGTAGCTACTCTCATGAAAGAATTATTGTCTATGAGAATGGAAAAGAATGAGAAAGTTCAAGAGTTTAACCAAAGGTTCACAACATTGTTAAATAATTTTAGTGATGCAACAATGCCCGCTGAGGAATGTTTAGTAGAATATTATACAACAGCTCTTAAATCCCCGCTTGCAATGTTCGTCAAGAGAACAAAAAAACCTGCCCTCACAGAAAATTTTGAAGAAGCCAAGAAGGTAGAAGAAGAGGCTGATAGCATCTCTAAACATGCTTTAGATATAGAGGGTAAACCGGCAGGTGTTAAGAAACCTTTTTTGTTAACTAGGGATAAGGAAGAACCTGCACCAGATTTAAAAAATGTCATAAAAATGATTCAGAAACTCTCCAATAAGATTGTGGATCTAGAAAAAGATAAAGCAATGAATTCTTCGAGACCTCCTTTCAAACCTTTTTACAAAAAGAAAGAAGACAATGGAAAACCAACCCCACCAGTAAATAGTTCTGCTGTACTAAATCTGAATGAAATAGGGATGGACCACTTCTGCACTTTTCACGAGGAACAACACTCAGAAAAAAGATGTCCATAGTGGATCAAATCGATGAGCTTAGTAATGAACCAAATGTTAGATGCACAAATTCCTGAGCAAACGAGCCCCAACAAGAACAAATTCTTGACAGTGAAGAACCAGCCCCCGATACTACGATGATCCTTTGGGATTGGACCCCTGCCCAAGAGCTGTCTTGTGAAGAGTTAGCAGACGAAGTACAAGCATCATCTGTTAACATCACTACTAGGAGTAAAAGCCCAGTGATTGAACCAGCAATAGAATCACCTAAAGCAGGATCTAACCAAATACCGAGGCGGTACATAACTGTCATTCCTCCCCAAACCAAGACTAGCCCGGTGATTGCTCCTATGGTAACTAAAGAACCAAACTCAGCAATAATTAACCAACCGCCAGCTTCTTTAAGCAAAACAGAAAATCAATCGAAGACTTTGAAGGGATGTGACATGAGCTATGATATAATCGAGGATATTAAAAAAATGAAAGCAAATGTTTCCATTTTTTATATGTGTAGCTTACCGCAACAGAGGAAGAAATTGATGGAAGCCTGAGATCCACAAACAAGTGTATCAGTAGAAAACAATGATAAGAACCCAGAAATTAATGAAGCAAGTATTGGCGGAAAATCAAAATCTCAAACTCTTCCTTTTCTCTTAACTTTTGAGATTTTTAATCACAATGTGCATAATTGTTTGGTAGACTCAGGGGCTAGTTCAAATGTCATGACATTGTCAATTTGCAAAAGGATCAATGGACAGCCGATCCCGTCCCCATCTCAAATCATTCAATTAGATAGGACCGCTGTCAAGGTTATTGGTGAACTAAAGGATGTACTTATTAGGTTGTCATCCGATCCTAGAGTATGTAAATTCATTGATATAATGGTGGTCAATATCCTTGAGGAATATGGTCTAATTTTGAGTAGGGAGTGGTCTGCGAAACTCAATGGATATTTTGCAACAGATTGGTCTCATCTGTGGCTGCCCCATCAAAATCGCCAGAATTAGATCAAGATATTAAGGGAGCCACACATGAAACAAAATGTTACTCAATTAGAAGGAAAAAATGAAGCTGTGGCTTTTTCCTCTTCAGTTTTAGGAAATTACTTCTTGGAAATTGAACTTGGGAACCACAAATTAGAAGAAGTTAGCCATATTTCAGACAAACAGCCTGATCTCCTTCAGTTTTCATGGGTTGATGATATTGATTGTAATATAGTAGACTTAGTCAGTAATTTAGACAGAAATCAAACTAACCTAGTTAAAGAAGAGAATATCTTTTGGACTCTCTATTTTGACGGCTCCAAAACTCAGGAAGGATCTGGAGCCGGTTGCATTTTAATTGATGCTCATAGAAACAAACATTTTTTATCATGTAGGTTAGAATTTGAATGTACCAATAACACCGCAGAATATGAAGCTTTCATTCAAGGTTTGAAGAAAGCCATTGGTCTTAATGTTAGATTTCTGAAAGTCTTTGGTGATTTTGAAAGTGTTGTTAGGCAAATAAGAAATACAATTCATTGTCTTTCACCGCATTTAAAAGGTTATCAAGTAGAAATTTGGAATTTAATTTCATGTTTTGATGCTTTTAACATCAATTCTATCCCAAGATTGCAAAACGTTGCAGCTGGTCTGTTAGCTACTTCCACTTCCAGATTAGTACCCACTAATAATAGATGTTCTATTGAATTAATTTTCAGGCCTTCTGTTTCGGACAATATCACAAATTTCAGAGTATTTGATGACGATGATCATATTATTAGTTTCTTAACCAATGAAGATGCCTTTCAGGAAGCCATCATAGAGGAAGAAGAGCATGACTCAAATCTACAAGATAAAGACACAGTGAAAGGGAACTTCATGCCCAAGGGAGTAAGAACTCTAGAGGCACTTTTCGATTTACAAAGAAAATTCAGAAAACCTGTGAATGCTAAAACCCACAGCTCAGCCATGCAAAACGAATTAATAAACTTGGGCACAGAAGCTGAACCAAAGTATGTCAATCTTGGAAAATGTTGTTCGCTGGAAGAAAAAAGTAGATTCATTACACTTTTCTAGCAATATAAAGACGTGTTCGCTTGGACCTATGACGATCTGAAGACATATGACACCCGCATCATTCAACACGTAATACCTATGAAGGAAGGTGTCAAACCTTTTCAGCAACAGCTAAGGAGGATGCACCCGACACTTGAGCCTCTAATACAAAAGGAGTTAAAAAAATTGTTGGAGGCCAAGATTATTTTTAAAGTACGACATTATGAATGGGTGGATAATCTAGTCCCCGTGCGGAAGAAATCAGGAGAAATAAGGCTGTGTGTAGATTTCGGGACCTTAAACAGAGCTTCCGATAAAGACAACTATCCAGTTCCCCCAATGGAACAGATATTGTAGATGGTATCAGGATCATAACTCTTTTCCCTACTAGATGGTTTTTCTGGTTACAACCAAGTGCTAGTAGCAGAGGAAGACTGACTCAAAACCACTTTTCACACAAAGTGGGGAACCTTCGCATACCGAAGAATTCCTTTTGGCTTAATTAATGCAGGAGCTACTTTTCAGCGAACCATGGACATTGCTTTCCGAGGAGTGGGCAGTCAATGTGTAGTAGTATACTTGGATGATGTGACAGTCTTTTCAAAGAAGAGAGAACACCACATTTCTCACCTAAAGCAAATATTTGGTTGTTGTAGGAAGTACAACATCTCTCTAAATCCTAAGAAAAGCATTTTTGCTGTTCTCGAGGGAAAGCTTCTCGGTCATATCATTTCCAAGGAAGGAATCTCAATAGATCAAGAAAGGATTCAGGTTATCAATAAGATTCCCATGCCCCATAGCAAAAAGTCTATGCAATCATTCATGGGCACCATAAATTTTGTCCGTAAGTTCGTGCCAGACTTCGCCCAAATCGTTAAACCTTTGCAACAAATGGTTAAGCAGAATGTACAATTTAAGTGGATAGACTTGGAGAAGGTTGCATTCAAATAAATCAAAGCTGCTATAGCCAAGGCACCCTCTTTAAGAAGTCCAGATTTTGATAAAGATTTTATAATGTATACATTCGCTTTTGATGACTCTCTCGCAGCTGTGCTTACTCAGAAGACGGAATCAGGAGATGAATACCCAATTTCTTTTATGAGCACTGGTCTGCAAGGTGCTGAACTGAACTATCCCATGGTAGATAAACAAGCATATGTAGTTTTCAAAGCAGTAAAGCAGTTCAGGCCATATATTCTAAAAAATAGTACTAAAGTCATAGTCCCTCATCTTGCTGTCAGGTCTCTTTTCGTCCAAAAGGAATTGGGAGAAAGAAGATGGAATTGGGTCACTGCTCTCCAAGAGTACAACTTAGAATTCAAGCCAGCTAGCATCATTAAAGGTCAAGGCTTATGCAAGCTACTCACTCAAAGCCAAACTAATGAAGAGCTAGATTGGAGGAATGAAGCCGAGCTGAATGTGATAGACGTATGTCCAATTTTTACGGCCCTAGAGTCTTGGTACAGAGACCTAGTACATTACTTACAGTTAGGTTACTTACTAGAACATTGGAGTTCGAAGCAAAGGAGAGCCCTCCGTCTTAAATCAACGGCTTATCAGATCATTGAAGGAGTACTCTTTAGGAAGAATTATGATGGCATTTATCTCAGGTGTTTAGAAAAGGAAGATGATGTTAACGTGGTCAAAGAACTACATGACGAACCTGCTGGGGGACATTATTATGGGGACACTACAGCCCACAAAATCCTCAGAGCAAGTTATTATTGGCCTACTCTCTTCAGGGATGCCCATGCCTATGTCAGAAATTGCGATGTATGCCAAAGAAGCATTGGAAAGCTACCTAAAGCAGTAGGTCCCTTACAGCTAGTTGTTATTACTGAACCATTCGAGCAATGGGGTATAGATATAATTGGAGAAATAAACCCTAACTCTTCTCTGCAGCATCAGTACATTATGACCGCTACAGATTATTTCAAACGATGGGCCAAAGCCATTCCCCTACGGAAAGCTAATGAGAATACGGTCATCAACTTTTTGGAAGAGAACATCATAACCAGGTTTGGGGTTCCAATTTCTCTAGTCTTTGATAATGCACTTTATTTTTCGTCAATAAAGATTAATGAATTCACATATGAAAGAGGAATTAAATTACATTACTCAGCCAATTACAACCCTCAGGGAAACGGTTTAGCTGAATCGACCAATAAAAACCTCATCCGAATCCTGAAAAAGACCGTGATCGAAAATCAAAGAAGTTGGCACACAGCCCTCCCTCATGCCCTATGGGCAGACAGGGTAATGCCTAAAATGCCTTAGGAGCTTCCCCTTTCAACCTAGTCTATGGAAAATAATCCATTCTCCCTCCGAATATATTACTCTCATCCTTGAAGTTGGCCCAATCCTCCCGAGGTTCTAGCAGTCAAGCCCTACAGTCCAGGATTGATACCCTGCTGAAACTAGAAGAGTCACGGGAAAAGGACAAAGAACGGTTTCATCATCATCAAGACATAGTCAAACGATGGTTTGATAAAATAAAATCCAGGAAGAGAACTTTCGAAGTAGGAGACTTGGTCCTCAAATGGGACCACCAACACGACGGTAAGGGAATGCACGCAAAGTTTCAACACCTATGGCTTGGCCCTTATCAAATTTATGAAAAACTTGGCCCATCAACCTATAAAGTGAAAGATTTACAAGGAGAGGAACTAAACCTCCCTCTCAATGGCATTGCCCTAAAAAAATACTTTGAGTAATTCCTGAAAGTTTTTCTTGTACATAAATAAAAATCTATTTCTCTGTTTTTGATTTGTCTTTTCTTTTCTTTGCTTTGATTACCTTTGGTTTGCTAGTCAGTCTAATCTTTTTCTTTTATTTGTTTCGTTTTCCCTTTTTATTTGGTTCTGTACTTGAAATAAATCCAAACTCAATTCATGGTGTAGCTGAAGGAGTGAGACTCCAGAAAAAATCAGAAGGATGGTCATGAGAAGCCCACTAACAAAGGGAATACATATTTGTAACTTCGCCTTCACTGATCAGTTTCCTAGAATGCAGTGATCCTCTTTCCTGTTGGTCAAAATAACCCCTATCAAATAGCTGAGATTCGACATTTCCTTCTAACTATCTTAGGGCCCATTCACCCTAACATTAGTAGCTATCTCAAGAAGTTGGTTATGGCAGGACCCATGGAGAGGAAGCAGGTCTCACAGATACATGGCATTTAAAATGATCCCATGCTGCAAGTAAAGCCAAAAGGCATATATCAAAGTGTATGGTTTCCAGAAATTCTTGCCTCAATTAAAGCATGGTGGAGAAAATAAAAGAAGCTCAAGGGAGTTGAAAGAAGCTATCTAACAAACCAGCCCAACAAGGTTCTTCTCCGCCAGTGAATCATGAAATCAAATCTTCTGTTCACACAAAAGGACATTTTGGATTGAATAACTTACATCGAAACTATGAAAGCAGGAGAAACTTATTTCTAGAAGACTCAAAGCGGCTAAACGTCGAAAATTAAGGAAACATCTAAAATGATGTAAAAGCATGGGAATGAGGAACAAATGAATGTCCCTATGAGATTTTGTCATGATCTTGTGGAGTCCTATACTGTTTAACTTTTGAAAGACAGTTTTCTTTTAAAAATCCCACAATTCGGCCCATAGAGAGTTTTAAAGAAATATGAGTCAAAGCTGTCTTCCCCTTTTATCGCCATCACGATAAGAGTGATTGACGCATTCTTCAAAACTGAACTGCGGAGACATCTGGTTGCACATCTAATCAACACTTTGAAAGTTTCCTGACTTCCAAATGAGTTTGTTTCAGAGATCTGCGTTCACCAGCGAATCGCCATTTGTTGTTGGTACAACATCCCCCCCTTAGATTTTTTTGAAAAAATATTGGGGCCCCTCCTCTGTGTTTGAAAAAGGAAAATCTGCCCAAGGTTATCCGAACATCATAAATCTTTCCTTAGCTTTCCCCTAAAAGGAATCTGAACTTGCCTTAAAATTTTTGAGTTATGTTTTTTGCCTAAGTAAAACTCAGGATTTCGGGCCGCAACAGCGGAAGCTTTGAGCTAATCTTGCTGCCACGGCGGAAGAGTTAGTTCAAGCCTTCCGAAACCGCGGGAATAAAAGGCTAAGTCAAACCCACGGCGGAAAAGTTACCTTAAAGTCTCCGAAAGGGAGAAACTTCTGATCAAGTGGGCCCGCGGCGAAACGAATTCATCAAGTCTCTCCGCAACGGCGGAAGCTTTCATCTAACTCTTCCGCAAGCATCGAAAACGCAGCAACAAGTCTTTTGCGGCAAGACTTGTCTATCTCTCTCGCATCGGTATGTAGGATGGCATATTTTCAAAAGAACTTGGCTAACTTTCCCGTGAAAGCGGACGAGCTCACGTAAGTCTACCGCGGCACACTGTTCCTCCACGGAAGCATTCGGACAATTCTCCCACAACGGCGGGCAAAACTCAACTTTTATTTCCGCAGGAGGTGGAAGTCGTAACCCAACCTTTCTGATTTTGGTGGTCGTATTTATTGAAAAGGGGTTGATTTGATCCATCTGCGCATGACTTAAATCTCGTTTTGATGACCTACAACCACCATACTAATGGTTCGCACGTACCATTTGGATATATATTGGGGGTGCACCCTGTTTACGTTCCATTTTCTTTCATCACCCGAACCTTTTTTCCATCCCGTTTGAAGACGCGAAGCACGTTCGCCAAAGTTGGATCAAGATTTGCAGACTTTGCAACAAACGTTGGCAATCCGTCGCCCCTTCTAGGTTAGTACTCTCACGGACCCTGTTATGTTATGAGCTTCCTGATTAAAGGGACATGATCCAGCACGTTTTTCGTTCTCTTTACTCATGACCACGCGACTCAGACAGTTGCAACGCCCTAAGCATAGACGTAAAAGTCCCCAGAGCATCAAGACTCCCACAACTTGATTGTTAGAAAGTGTTGCCTTTGCTCGGCGTAAAAAGCCACCTGTTAGACCAACCTTTCCCATTCTCGCACCGAGTTATGAGCATTTCACAGCTATAGAATTTACGCTTTTCCGCGCTTTCAGGCTGGTCTATGTTTTGTCTCTTAGGCATTAAAGGTACCCAGACCAACCCATGTCTATTTGCCATCATGGTCCCTAATTACAATAACAATCGCAAAGATAACTAAATTAATGTTTTCACAAGATTATAAACTAGTATGAGAAAGAAATAATGATCAAACAAAAGTTAGGAGTTTTGGTTGACATTGAGATATTATCAAAGAGACACTAGTTTGGGTTGTTAACATCATGTCGTACATGCTCATTCATGTTTAATTGTTGAACAGGATTTTCAAAATGGCTAAAGGTGGAAAGAGAAAATCGAAAGTAGTTGATGAAAGCACAAGAATAGAAACAACATTCCAGGATACCAAGTGCACCACAGGCGTGCCTCCAGAAGTAAACTGGGGAGATGTTTACCGCATGATAAGAGATCAGGACTTCCCTGAAGCTCTTCTTAAGGAGGAATGTTTATACCAGAACATCCGAAATTCCTGTATATCCAAGGCGACCATGTGTCCATAACTTTTCTCATGCTCAGAAGTAATCGAATGGGTGTTGCAGCATGCGAACACCGAGAAAAGAGTTATAGCAGATAGCACAGGAAAGGCTTTCACCTAATTTCACCCATCTTATATCTCAACGGCTTACAAGTTACCCAAATCACATCAGCGGCTTGATGATGCATGGTTGGAAGGGATCCAGATGGACAACCTAGATATGGCAAGGAGGCTTTTAATTTCAGGCAAGCAAATCAGAAGGAAAGATAGTGAGGAGTATGAGGTGCTGAATCTGAGGCCCCCTTTCAGACTGATCGCTCTCATGTTAAGCAGAATCTTCGGAAGACCCGATGGGACAATGTTTATGCTGCAATGGGTCCCTATCATCCACTATGTAGCCTTCAAAGGGACAATCTTCAACTGGGCTGATATCATCTCAGACAGTCTGTCATCAGTTATAACAATAGCACAAGAAGGGTTGGTGGAGAGGAAGGCAGAGTTTTATATGGTTTTTACCTGATAGATTGTATCGTGGCGAAAAGTCCCTTCCCCAAGTTGGGATGCATATGGAACTCGACAGATGGCTCAGTGTTCATTGCCTACAAAATCTTCTGGGCTCAAAACTAGAAGAGGGATTACAAACTCATTTGCGAGGAGTTCATCATGCCCCTATATGAATTGATATTTAATGAAGAACCCAAATGCCTATCTGAAAACGCCATGGAAGCTTTGGAGAAATATGGTGATTTCTATTTTTCTCTAGACGACACCTACATAAGAATGTGCGGAGGTTCCAAAGCCCCATATATTCTACCTAGGTACGCTACGGATTATATAGTCCACAAGGAGATGGTAAGGCAGGTATTCATTGATGGAATGGGTAATACCCTGTATAAGGCCAAGAAAGCTACTTTTCCGCCCTTACCCTTCTATGTCGGGGCCTACAAGTTCTCAAGAATTGCAACTGTGAAAGATTTTGTTGTAGAGTTGAGAAGATTTCATTTTGGAGAAAGGATTTTTCAGAGGAATGATCGATAGGGAAAAATTGCACAACATTGCAAAGAACTCTCCACTCCCTGTGAGTATGCCAACTTTTATGATCAATAGGAGGAAGCATACAGGGGGATCAGGAATATGACCGAGCTACAGATCTGTCAAATGGGAAAAGGAGGGGCCAGCTCGAGTTCTAATGTTGTGGAGAAAATAGGTCCGTAGCAAGGAAAAGGTACTGTGGATAATTTTGAGGCTTTCTCGAAAGAAGAACAAAAGCTCTTGGAACAAGCAAATAATATCCAAGAAGATAAATGCATAGAAGAAAAGAATTTGAGAATTCAAGTAGCCGAAGCCAAGGCAAAGAGGCAGGAAGAAGAAGAGAGAATTAGATTGGAAAGTAATGCGAAGCAGGAACAAGATGATACATTAAGAAGGGAGCAGGAGGAAGAAGCACGAAGGAATGAAGAAGAAGAAAAGAAATCCTAAGAGGATGTTGATCCCAAAAGCCTAGACTTGCAAAAGTTAGATACGGGTTCCCCCATAAGAGATCTCCCCATTGTCCCTTTGACACCCTACAAAGGAAGTACAGTCTCTAATTGGGAAAATTTTGCTTACAACAAGAAAAGGAAAACCATTGTCAAAGAGACAGATTCCAAATTGAAAAGACCTTTTCGGCTAGACATCATCACTACACAGGAGACCACGGTCATGCGGAACAAAGAAGAAGATGCTAAACTCCTGGCATCCATCTCCATAGCCACGGTTATAGCAACTGCAGACAATTTTAACCTACTAGGAGATAAATTGAGTGAAGAAAAGGAGAAGGCACGTCACTTGTAGGAAGCTTTAGTCAAAGAGCAGAACTATACAAATTTGATGATCAAGAGAATGATGCTTTCACATCTCAGAAGGAAGAGTTAAATGAAATTCTCCAACAACTGGAAGATGACAGGAAGGGCCTTGGAAATACAAGTAAGGATGTTAGAGGAAGAAAAGGGAGAGCTTGAAGGAAAAAATCTGAGGCTTGAATCAGAGAAGGTTGACAACATTCAAGAGATCGTCGACCTGAAAGAACATATTGAAAAGTTACAAGGAGGCAATGAATTGTTAGAACAACAATTAAAGCTGGCAAACAACAAAATGGGAGACATTAGCCCCTTCCACTAGAAAGCCTGTGAAATACTAAGAGAGACCTATGGCGTACAAGAACTCCTATCAAAGGAAATATACAAGCTAAAAGCAATAATGGCCTATGTAACATCCCCTCCCATCATACCAGCATGATGGAGAGGACATGCTGCTAGAACCGGGCATCTAGCCCCATGAACTTTTAACTGAGTATTCACATAATTGAAAGAACATATGGAAATGTATAATATATGAAAAACACAGCGGAATTAGTATCAATTACACCTTCATCATACATTCAAGATACTCATCAAATAAATAATTGCAAGTTAACACAGGAGAATACTTATCTTATAACCAAGTAGTCCCAAGCAACTGGCTATGTGGCTGCAATGTTCCACCCAACCATAGGCCAGTTGTGCTTATCAACCTCTTGATAAAACTGCCACCCCCTAGCTGGGCATGATTACTACAAGGAACCAGGGAACAACAGACTCACACATAGCCAAGCATACACCAAAATGAGCCAAGCCAATCTACAATTGGGTTTATCAGGCTGCTAGGAAATGGAAAGGAAGAGTGGCTAAGCTAGTGAGCTCAAGCACAGAGCCAGGGGTAACCTTACAAGATCTATCTAGCTTGGCACCCACAATACCTACACACCCAGCACAAGGAAGTATTCTTTTCACTGCTGTATAGTCCCTCAAGCCATACCTTCCCCATCTAGTGCTCTCAGGGTGTGCATAGAAGAGTAGCCAAATCCCTCTTGATCTTCTTGAGAGGTTGTCTCCCCCACTAGGTTTCTCAAGACAATTCTGTCCACTACCACTCCAAGTTTCTTGCTCACAGATTCAAACCAAAACAGGGATGCACATAACAACAAAACCACACTTGCTGGGCACGAGAAAAACGTTTTTACAGTGGGATGCCCAAAGAGAGGGTTTCTACCAATTCAGAAAAACGTGGGAAAGCCCAAAAATGAAATGGGAATTGGGGAACAACCCTGGAGAGAAGAAATCGTTTTTAGGAAAACGTCCATGGGCATTTTGGGGCAAAAACGACCTCCATCACAGTCCCAAATCGTGGCCCTTCTCTCCCAGCTGCTGTACAATGCAAAAATGAGCTCCTAGGCATGGAGAATGCAGGCAAAATGGTGAAAAACGTGATGGGGAAAGACCCAGTAGTTCAGACTGCGTGAGAGAGGAAAGACTGACTGTTCAAAATGGCTTTGGGCACCATTTCATGGGTGTTTTCTTGCCCAAGGAGCAAAACATGAATTTCCAGGTTGATGGCTTGCCCATACCCGAAATTGGCTGCCATACCTCTTCATTCCCAAGGCATTAACTACCTCAACCAATTTCTAGAAGAATTAAATGATTGGGTCCATAACCCAAAATGGGTAGTTGAGGGTTTATGGGTTTTCTCATTGACACATGGATTAACACCATTGGCTCAAGGGTTTGAATAATTTCCCTCCCTATTCCTTGTAGAATCATGTCCCATCTCTTTGTTGCATAGCATAGCCAGTTGTGGTTTTTTTTAATTAAAATTCGTATTTACATGATGTCTCGTTTACATTGTGCTTATCTAGCACAAGAACCATAGGCATCTATTTTTAATTGCCGATACATAAAACGCTAAATCAATGGTGGGGCCTTGGCCTTGAGCTCCTGACCATGATTAAATTACAATATTTACATCATTTACGATTTAATACAAAGGGGGTCATAATGGGGACCTTACATTCCCCTCCCCTTACATTAGCACTGTCCTCAGTGCTCATCAAAATTGAACAAAAATGGATATGCCACCCTCATGGCATCCTCCAGCTCCCATGTAGCCTCATCGTGACCGTAGTGCTTCCATTGCACCTTTACCTGTCCGATGGCTCGGTTCCGGAGCAATGTTACCTTCTTGTCTAGGATGCACAATGGATCGGTTTGGAATTCTCCCTCGGGTTCCACTTGGATCACATCCCAATTAATCACATGGTTAGGATCATGTACATATTTCTTAAGCAAAGAGACATGAAAAACATTATGAGCTTTAGTGCTAGCAGGCAATGCAAGTCTATATGCAACTGGCCCTATTCTTTCAAGCACTTCAAATGGCCCACAATATCTAGGTGATAGCTTGGCACAACTCCCAAGTTTCAAGGAACTCTTCCTTGATCTCACTCTAAGATACACATGATCCCCAACACTGAATTCCCTATGGATCCTATGCTTATCCGCATAGCTTTTCTGTCTATCTTGGGCTACTTTTAAATTCTGTCTGATCTTGGCAACTTCTTGTTACATTTCCTTAAGCAATTTTGGTCCAAGTACAATTCTGTTCACTGGATTGTCCCAAGTCACTGGTGTCCTACACCATCTGCCGTACAAAGCCTCATAAGGACTCATTCCCAACGATGCTTGTTGCCCATTGTTATATGCAAATTCTACCAAGTGTAGATAATCCTCCCACTTGGATGGTTTGTCCATTACGTACATGCGGGGCATGTCTTCAAGCACCCGATTACTCTTTCTGTTTGCCCATCTGTTTGAGGATGGTATGCGGTACTAAAGCTCAACTGTGTACCCAAATCTGCAAAGAGACCTTTCCAAAAATTGGAAGTGAACTTGGTATCCTTGTCAGAAATTATTGCCTTAGGCAACCCATGTAATCTAAAAATTTTCTTCATGAAAATATTCGCAATGGCATCGGCTTTATGTGTGGACTTAACCGGTATAAAATGTGCTTCCTTTGTTAACTTGTCCACCACAACCATGATGGAATCATGTTGTCTCACAGTTATTGGCAATCCTGTAATAAAGTCCATGGATATTACCTCCCATTTCCATTATGGAATTGGCACTGGGAGCAATAAACCTGCTGGATGTTGGTGTTCACTCTTCACCTACTGACATTCCATGCACTTAGAAATGTATTCAACGATGTCCTTCTTCATGCTTGGCCATAAATAATATTTTCTTGCTGTAGCAATTGTTTTCTGATATCCTGGGTGACCAGAGTATGGAGCTTTATGGACTTCATCCATAACCATTCTCCTTAAATCTGCCGCATTTGGAACATAGACTCTAGTCTTATAAGTAAGAAGTCCGCCTTCTTCCAAATGATAGCCTTCATATTTCTTTTCAAGGTTTTGCTGCTGCAATTTGTCCTTTATCTACACGTACACTTCATCCTCAACAATATGGTTAACAATCTGCTACTTCAAATCTGGTTGGCAAGTACTAAGTGCTGCCACATGCATTTCATGTACCTTCCTGCTGAGTGCATCAGCCACCTTGTTTTCTTTCCCTTTTATGTGTTTGATCTCAAAATCAAATTCACACAAAAATTCCAACCATCTAGCTTGCCTAGCATTTAAAGTTGGCTGATCAAACAAGTATTTTAGACCACAATGGTCTGTCCTTAACTCAAATTTTCTTCCCATTAAGTAATGCCTCCACATCTTTAAAGCGTGTACTATGGCTGCAAGTTCTATATCATGAGTAGCATAGTTCTTCTCATGCTCCTTCAACTTTCTTGACTCATAGCATATCACGTGGTTGTCTTGCATAAGAACTCCTCCAGGTCCTTGATTGCATGCATCGGTACACACCACAAAGTCTTTTTTTGGGTCTGCAATCTTCAGAATTGGTGCACTTGTAAGAAGATTTTTCAATTGTTGGAAACTTTCCTCACATCTTGGTGACCATTCAAACTTTATCCCCTTCTTTTGCAAAGAAGTGATCGGGTTTGCAACCTTGGAGAATCCTTCGATAAACCTCCTGTAGTAACCAGCAAGGCCCATAAAAGATCTCACATCAGTCACATTCCTTGGAGTTGGCCAATTCATACTGGTTTCAATCTTCTCAGGGTCTACAGATATTCCTTCGTCGGAGATGATGTGACCCAAATAATGAATTCTATCTTTATAAAAGTCACATTTGCTCAATTTTGCATACAGCTTATGCTCCCTTAGTAATTGCATTGTCATTCTCAAATGTTCTTCATGCTCTTCCTCATTCTTAGAATAGATGAGAATGTCGTCTAGGAATACAAGAACAAACTTGTCCAAATACTTGCTAAAAACATTATTCATGAGACACATGAATGTAGCTGGTGCATTTGTGAGACCGAATGGTACCACTACAAATTCATAGTGTCCATACCTCGTTCTAAAGGATGTCTTATGAATATCTTCTTCTTTGATTCTTACCTGATGGTAACCAGACCTCAAGTCAATCTTTGAGAATACCTTTGCTCCTCTCATTTGGTCAAAAAGGTCACCAATTCGGGGCAATGGGTATTTGTTCTTCACAGTGACTTTGTTCAACTGCCTGTAGTCAATACATAACCTGAGTGTTCCATCTTTCTTTTTCACAAATAGAACAGGTACTCCCCACGGGGACACACTTGGCCTAATATATTTCTTTTCTAGCAACTCTTGTAATTGCATCTTCAATTCTAGCAATTCTGGTGTACTCATCCTGTAGGGTGTCTTAGACACTGGTTTCGCTCTTGGCACAAGTTCAATTGTAAAGTCAATGTCTCTCTTTGGAGGAAATCCTGGAATCTCATCAGGAAAAACATCCCTGAATTCTTGCAATACCTGATAGTCCTCCAATTTAAGAGTTTCATTCTCTGCTGCCTCTACAATGTGAGCTGCATACAATTGACATCCTTTCCTACAGAACTTCTTCAGCTGCATGGCTGAAACCTGTCTAACATAAGTCACCTTTGGAATGCCTTTTACAACCCTCGGGTTTCATTCTTCGTCCATGCATTCAAATGTATTATTGTAGCAGTCAAGTTTAACCCTATGTGCTTCTAACCAATCCATTCCAATGAGAATATCATAGGAACCTAGTGGTAAAATATTCAGATCTGCATAAGTGAGTAGCCCATCCATCTCTAATGGACATTTCTCTACTATTTCACTAACTTTTCTCTTGGTTCCAGTGGGTAGTTGAACTAACCATGATTTACTATGCTTTAATTTCTTGAAAGCACAAATCTCAACAATTCTAGGAGTGACATAACTGTGAGTAGATCCAGGATCAATCAAAATAGAAACAGATTGCTTAGCAATCTTACCTTCAACTTCAACCACAGTTGACTGATGATCTGCTTGGCGGTTGTCTAGAGCTGCATAGATTCTAGGGATTGTACTCACCACTTGACCCACAGTTCCAGCTCCTTGGATGTTGTGAACTTGATTTGCATTCCCATTCCGATGTGGACATTTCCTAAGCATGTGGTCTCCTCCACAACCCCAACATTGAAGTGGTTCTCTTGGCTCCTTTGGATCTCTTGGCTTGTCTCCCATCATCCTAGTTGGCTTAGTCACAATCTGTGATGGTTGCCTTTGCTGATTCCGGAATTGAGGAGGCTTGAACCCCTTCTTCCTTTGATCAAACTTTTCATTTTTCCTATCCTTCCATGCCTTATGGAATTTTGGTTTGCTTCTGTTTTGATCAAAGCAATACTTGGCCTTTCTTATGGCCTCCTCTAGAGTTCGAGGTTCATCAAACTCAATTCTATCTTTATATGACTGGGGCAGTCCACTTAGGAAATGTTGAATTTTCACCTTATCATCTCGAATGTACTTGACATACCTCAGTAGTTCCAAGAATTTGTTTGCATATTCTTCCATGGTCAATTGTCCCAATCTCAGCTCATGGAACTCTTTGATCTTATCATCATAGTACCTGTCAGAGAGATACTTCTGCTTGAAGTATTTCTTGAACTGCTTCCACACAATCTTCCTTTCGTTGATCTTCTTCACTTGCCTGATGTGTTCCCACCATATAGATGCTCTTCCATTCAAGTTGAAGATGGCTACCCTTGCCTTCCTATTTCCCGAGTAGTCTTGGACTTGGAAATACTTTCTCATCCCAAGAAGCCAAGCTTCAGCTTCTTGACCGGACTTTACCTCTCCATCAAATGTAGGAAGTTTTGCCTTCTTAAATTCCCCATGTGAATTGTTCTTGTAGTGCTTCTTCCTCTTACTTCCGCGAGATGAAGAGCTTGAACCCTCAATGGATTCTTCATAGTCAGATGATTCATTAGAAGAGATTTCTGGAGTATAAGTTCTGTCTGTAGAAACTCTTCTTGAGCTACTAGCCCTTTTACGGGAATTCCTTCTAGAACTACTCCCACCCCTTTCTGGATTTGATGTCTGATGCCCAGAGTTTATTTTCCTTTGGATGTCTATCAAACTCTGTAGCATGGCTGCATTCAACTGATTTTGTTCTTCCTGAGCTTTAATCATCCTTTCATTATCTTCCCTACAGCTTTGCAACTCCACCTTTAGGATTCTCATGGTGGCTGCAATACCTGGAGGGGTCTCTTGATTTCTTCTCCCATTAGATTCTATTTCAACATTTTCAACATGTATGTTTTCCCCCATGGCATCTGTCTCAGGCTCATAGGGATCCTGTGCATCATCCATGATGTTGATTTTCTTGGCCCAACCAAGATTCAAAACTTTCCAACTATACTATCTAGAGTGCTACCCTCATGTAATTATGATTCTGCAAAATGTGTTTATCCACACAATTTTTAGCTGCATTACATTCTCGAAAATTCATAAATTACTTCATGCATGTGGGAAAATATTATGTTGACAATTTCTCGAATCATCGAATTTTCTCACAATCAATGACATATGAGGGGGACAAAGGGGGTCAAGGGGGCTTGTCCCCTTGTGTCTTGGGGCGGTTCGTCGAATGCTTCCGCAATTGCGGGGCGATTCGCCGAATGCTCCTGCAGTTGTGGAGCAATTCACCGAATGCTCCTGTAGTTGCGGAGCAATTCGGCAAACGCTTCCGCAATTGCGGAGCAATTCGCCGAATGCTTCCGCAGTTGCAGAGCGATTCGGTGAATGCTTCCGTAGTTGCGGATCCATTCGCGGAATGTTTCCGCCGTTACGGAGCCATTCGTGGAATACTTCCGCAATTTCGGAAGACATTCCGGAATTCTTTCCGCAGTTGCGGAAGACTTTCTGGAATTCTTTCCGCAGTTGCGGGGCGGTTCGCGGAACCCTTCCGCAATTTCGGAAGACATTCCGGAATTCTTTCCGCAGTTGCGGAAGACTTTCCGGAATTCTTTCCGCAGGTGCGGGGCGGTTCGCGGAACTCTTCCGCAAATTTCGGGCCCACTCGCTGAACTCTTCCGCGTTGCGGAACAACTCGCGGAATCCTTCCACAGTTTCGGAAGAGAATTCCTTCTGCAATTTTGGAAGAGAATTCCTTCCGTAGTTTCGGGGCAGTTCGCGGAACTCTTCCGCAAATTTCGGGACCACTCGCCGAACTCTTCCGCGTTGCGGAACAACTCGCAAAATCCTTCCGCAATTTCGAAAGAGAATTCCTTCCGCAATTTCAGAAGAGAATTCCTTCCGCAGTTTTGGGGCGGTTCGCGGAACTCTTCCGCAAATTTCGGAATGATTTCCCGAACTCTTCCCGAAACAGACTTAAACAAAAATTTCCAAAAACTCTTAAGAAAATTTGTGAAATCTTCCCTTCTTTCAGTGATGACTGTTGCTCAGCAGGAGGTGATCTTACCTCTGTAATCTATCCAACTTAGCCCCATTTAGTCTTGATACTGTAGTTGGATTTGGCCCACAGAGGTCCAATGCTGCAACCAGCAGCTCTGATACCAAAATGTAACGTCCCCTCCCATCATACCAGCATGATGGAGAGGACGTGCTGCGAGAACCGGGCATCTAGCCCCATGAACTTTTAACTAAGTATTCACATAATTGAAAGAACATATGGAAATGTATAATATATGAAAAACACAACGAAATTAGTATCAATTACACCTTCATCATACATTCAACATACTCATCAAATAAATAATTGCAAGTTAACACAGGAGAATACTTATTTTATAACCAAGTAGTCCCAAGCAACTGGCTATGTGACTGCAACATTCCACCCAACCATAGGCCAGTTGTGCTTATCAACCTCTTGATAAAACTACCACCCCCGAGCTGGGCATGATTACTACAAGGAACCAGGGAACAACAGACTCACACATAGCCAAGCATACACCCAAAATGAGCCAAGCCAATCTACAATTGGGTTTATCAGGCTGCTAGAAAATGGAAAGGAAGAGTGGCTAAGCTAGTGAGCTCAAGCACAGAGCCAGGGGTAACCTTACAAGATCTATCTAGCTTGGCACCCACAATACCTACACACCCAGCACAAGGAAGTATTCTTTTCACTGCTGTACAGTCCCTCAAGCCATACCTTCCCCATCTAGTGCTCTCAGGGTGTGCATAGAAGAGTAGCCAAATCCCTCTTGATCTTCTTGAGAGGTTGTCTCCCCCACTAGGTTTCTCAAGACAATTCTGTCCACTACCACTCCAAGTTTCTTGCTCACAGATTCAAACCAAAACAGGGATGCACATAACAACAAAACCACACTTGCTGGGCATGAGGAAAACGTTTTTACAGTGGGATGCCCAAAGAGAGGGTTTCTACCAATTCAGAAAAACATGGGAAAGCCCAAAAACGAAATGGGAATTGGGGAACAACCCTGGAGAGAAGAAATCGTTTTTAGGAAAACGTCCATGGGCATTTTGGGGCAAAAACGACCTCCATCACAGTCCTACACACCCAGCACAAGGAAGTATTCTTTTCACTGCTGTACAGTCCCTCAAGCCATAGCTTCCCCATCTAGTGCTCTCAGGATGTGCATAGAAGAGTAGCCAAAGCCCTCTTGATCTTCTGGAGAGGTTGTCTCCCCCACTAGGTTTCTCAAGCCAATTCTGTCCACTACCACTCCAAGTTTCTTGCTCACAGATTCAAACCAAAATAGGGATGCACATAACAACAAAACCACACTTGCTGGGCATGAGGAAAACGTTTTTACAGTGGGATGCCCAAAGAGAGGGTTTCTACCAATTCAGAAAAACGTGGGAAAGCCCAAAAACGAAATGGGAATTGGGGAACAACCCTGGAGAGAAGAAATCGTTTTTAGGAAAACGTCCATGGGCATGTTGGGGCAAAAACGACCTCCATCACAGTCCCAAATCGTGGCCCTTCTCTCCCAGCTGCTGTACAATGCAAAAACGAGCTCCCAGGCATGGAGAATGCAGGCAAAATGGTGAAAAACGTGATGGGGAAAGACCCAGTAGTTCAGATTGCGTGAGAGAGGAAAGACTGACTGTTCAGAATGGCTTTGGGCACCATTTCGTGGGTGTTTTCTTGCCCAAGAAGCAAAACACGAATTTCCAGGTTGATGGCTTGCCCATACCCGAAATTGGCTGCCATACCTCTTCATTCCCAAGGCATTAACTACCTCAACCAATTTCTAGAAGAATTAAATGATTGGGTCCATAACCCAAAATGGGTAGTTGAGGGTTTATGGGTTTTCTCATTGACACATGGATTAACACCATTGGCTCAAGGGTTTGAATAATTTCCCTCTCTATTCCTTGTAGAATCATGCCCCATCTCTTTGTTGCATAGCATAGCCAGTTGTGGTTTTTTTTTCATTAAAATTCGTATTTACATGATGTCTCGTTTACATTGTGCTTATCTAGCACAAGAACCATAGGCATCTATTTTTAATTGCCGATACATAAAACGCTAAATCAATGGTGGGGCCTTGGCCTTGAGCTCCTGACCATGATTAAATTACAATATTTACATCATTTACGATTTAATACAAAGGGGGTCAAAATGGGGACCTTACAGCCTAGGTTAAGGAGATCAATGTCGAAGCCACTCGGGTCAGGAAGAAGCACACACGCATCAGTGGAGAGATTAAAAAACACATTGAATGGAGGGAAGGGAGGTCAGAGTTCCCGACAAATCTTCTCCTTAAGTATGTTGTTGAATACAGGGCAAATGTACGTACCCTAGAATATTCCAAAGATTGCGGAGTAAAGTTGGCCACCGTAACCTTAGCTACTTATGAGCGGTGCAAGAATTTGTCTTCCCAAATACGAGCCACACAGGAAAGTTGTCAGATATCCATTCCTCAAAACTTAGAAGAACTCCTGGATAAAGCACAACGTTTATCTAAGGTAAGTGAGGAACTCAAGGCAGAAAATGAATATGTGCAGAAGCTAGATGTCTTGACTCCAGAAGACCTGCACCAATTTATCAGCGAAGTAGCTATTCACAAGCACTGCCTAGAAGAAAGTCTCAGGGACACAATGGCGGAAATAACCGTTTTAGCAGAAGAACTCGCCAAGCAAAGAGTGTCCCTCAGATTTATGATTCCCCTGGTTGGAATAAATATAGTAAAAGAAACAAATCAATGGGGAAATTATATAGCAGAGGCAGATAAGGCATTGGCAGCCAATCAGGTTTCTACATCAGAAAGTGGCCCAGCTGTTGCAGTAGTGATGGAAGAAGCCCCAGTGGTCCCAGAAACGCCTAAGTTGCCCAAAGCGCCAGCTCAGGGATAGCTTACATTCGCCAATGTGTCTCTTGGGTTGATAGTTTATGCATATACCTTTGTAATATTAAAATGACTTGTGCTCCCGATTTTTGTAAAGTTATTTGAGATATTTCTCTTTTTGTAATGTCAACACTACAAGACAAATTAGAGGAATAGAAATGGTTAGGTTATAGGTGGAAACTCTTGGCACATTTTGTAAATCTATATAAAGATGATTAGAGGGAGGTAGAGGGGACTTTTGGCAGGTGAAAGGTTTTCTGTCCTGTAAATGAACTATTTCTGCTACATGAATAAGAAAAATCGTTTTGGCCTGTGGAAGCCGGCACATCACTTTGCTTGGAGTCTTGTTGGATGATTGCCGAACTATTTCTGCGTTTTCATACATTTCCCATGAGATCTTTCCTGGCTCTTATGAATTAATTCTTTGCTATGAATGGTTTCACTTTCTTTGCAAAATTTCTGTGTTAAATGGGTGATTGAATGCTTGTATTTATCTGGGTTATCTTGGATAATCTTTATTTCTGCTTTAACTGCTCCTTCCAATTTAACAGCTATCTGTGGAATTATTGGGTGTGTTTTCAGTTTATTACCCATTCTTTAAATCTGCTCCTTATAAGGATAGGATGATTTAGATTTATGTTAGATTGGCATAGATTTGTTTACCACATGCATTTAATTTAGGGCACATGCATATCATAATAAATACAAAAATTACATAACCGGTGGATCGGGCCACAACCAGTAAAACAAACAAATCTTTAAAACTCATGGTAGCCGGAACCATTAACCGGACGGATTCCCCGCACCAAATGGTGGCGATCTAGTTGGGATCGCTTACTGGGGAGAATCCCTTGTTGATTGATGCAGCGATATTTGAGGCATCAACAGATCTACTACTTCGTTGGGTTTATTTTCATTTTCCATGGGAAAGTGCTTGAGTTGGCGAAGGAAGTCTCACCAGACTTGATTAGTAGATGCTCAACTTCTTGTACCTCGATTTCATCAAGGACCTATACACAAAAGCAACAAAGAGTAGAATACTCTAATATCATTGATTCATATTATGTTGAGAATTAAATGAAGATAACAATAACAAGCAAAATAACTTAGAGATATTACAAAGAGCACACTAATGCAGTGAAACCCCAACTCTATTAATGAAATAATGAAAACAATACTACATGTGGAGCAAGACAAATTAGATTATATAGTGACAATGTGTCTTCAAGAAGAGATGTTCAACCCATGCTCATTTGCAAAAATCCCATAACAAGACGTTGAAACCATGTTTTAACATAAAGTCTAAAATCCAAAGAGGAAAAATCCAAGTATCTAAAACCCTAACCCTAGCATACAAGGTGGAAAAAGGATTGTGGGAACCAATGAGCCTAGTAATAAAAAAATTCTAGGCCATTTCAATCATAAAAACACATGCCAAGTGCCAAAAAAACGTGTCAGAAGTTTATGACCTACAAAACTATTGAAAAATTGACAATGTGTAGGATTTTTACGAGTCAATGGCAAATTCAGGTGGTCAAATGTATCCATATGGATCAATACTCACATAATTTAGAAACAACATTCAAGATGCATTTTCCTATCCCACTGGATAAATAGGCTTAGGACACCAACTCGTTCTTTTTCTCACACTACAAGCAACTAGAGCATTGCTAGTTTTGATGATGTTTTTGGGTTTTTTGTTGTTGTTGTTGAATGACTTGGTTCTATTCCTGTGCCAAATGTTTATTATCCATCATGTCATGGACTTAAAACTTTGAGTCTCATGCTTGTATTGTGTAGTTCTCTATTTTTGTTGATGTGGATGTGCATAAATTTTGGAAGGTCATATATAACAAGAAGAGCAATAATGTTGATGGAGTAGAGTTTCTCAAAGGACAAGTGGCTTGAATACAATGTAACAAGATGGGTTGATATGTGGGAAAGCATGCAAGAAAGTTTTAGACATGGTTACTTGGTGACTATAATGTTTCCAAGATGATGCTTGAAGACCCTTCTCATGTGGTCATGGTTTCGTTATAGGAGGATTGCAAAATTAGGAGGATTGCAAAATCATAGATTGAAGAGAAAGATTATTTGGGAAAGATACAAAATTGTACAATTTTTTGTTGTTGCTAAAAATGGAAATACATATACATATCACTGCTACTTACAGGGCTTCCTCTTATTCTCCACCTTTGTTATTATAGATCGTCATTTGCATCCCTTTTTTTATCATTGCAACTACTATATAGGGTTCCCTCTACATGATATACTCATTTGTCACATAAAATTAATAACAATTGAGCAAAAACAACACCCAAAATAGTATGTGACCAACCATAGAAAAACATGATACCAATAAAACTATTTCTAAGGTTAGTTTTTCTAGCACAAATGCAACCTATATTGAAGCCATGAAGGATCGAAGTCCAAAGGATTTATGGCCCCTGGTTCATCTTTTTGAAGAGATGCAAAAACACATGTTGGATGGATGGAAGTTACTTCCAGTTGAGACTCTTAGGGAAGCAATAGATGAGATCCCAAAGTGAGATGAAAAGATTGATATATATGAACAGTTCCAAATCTATTCCATCTATCCCAACATTATCCTTTATTTTGTACTTAGATCCTTTATCAATTTTGCAACAACCAATAAATAAACACTTCTAAGATTACATTCATTTTCTACAATTATACTGGATGTTAAAATATTGCATTTGGCATTTGCTAGTCTTGGGAAATTTACAAGGTCCATGACATGGAATCAAAGGCATGTTTTTATGAATCTCTTGTTTAGAAAAAATAACCTAGATATAAATGTTTGAAATTATTTTCCAAACTTTATACTATAAAGTGAATAATGCATGTAAATGTGGTTTTAGTATAAATAAAAAATAAGGGCTATTTATTCGAAATCTTTGTGTATTGTCGCTATTGATGTCTTTTATGAGAGTATAAAGCTCCAATACTTGCTCAAATCAGTAAATTTTAAAGCTACTTGAGTGATAGAGTCAACAAACATGCTAGCTCTAACACATATAATATATAGAGGAGACCAAGGTAAAAGTATGTGAGTTTGGAAGAAGGGGGTGACAATGTTGGTAGATTCATTTTGAACCAACTTTATTTGCATAGCAACTACTTGGTGATCACCATTGATTACCACTTATCTAATCTACAAATAGTTTGAATGAACTAACTCACTTGTGTGATTGTCTTTCAAGCACTGCAAGTTGGAGGAATGATTGAGATATGGTCATCAAATTGAAGGAATAGTCATTTAAACTATGGTAAAGGAATTTTTATTTGAACTATTGTAAAGGTGGAGAAACAACAACCAATCTCATCCAAGAAAATAATTATTTTTAGAAAAACAAAAATATTCTCTTTATTAAAAATTATTTATTTTTGTTCATAACTAAACTCTTATCATGACCAGGCTTGGAATTTCAAATTCTACTAGCTTGTCAAATAAAATTTAATGACGATTACATTTTTAAACTACTTTTCATTTTACATTTTAAGAATATTCATACCTGTCAATTTTTTTTAGCCTGCGGAAATGAACCTAAAAATTTCTCTTTCTTTATGCAAATTTTAGAGCAGGCATATTCATCATCTGGACAATATGCATTGCCCCCCTTTTTGCTTGATTTATTGCAAATAAAATCATAAACCCCACTCCCAAACTCTACCAAACTTATCACATTAACAAACAAAACACCCCGCAAAATTCAAATGTCAAACACTATGATTTAGATTTTCTATCAAAATGTAATGACAAAACGAAATAGGTATAACTTTACATACTATTTGAGTCCATTAGCAGCAACAGCAACACCAATTCCATTTGCACCAAGGCAACTAGGAACTTAGCTCTGCTGCAAATTTCCATTCCCTACGGTTCACAAAGTTATAAAAATGGAAGAAAATACTTGAATTATATAGAAAATCAAGACACCTGAGTATAAGGAAATCCAAAAGGAATCGGATTAGTTGGGTGTGGGTAATGATGAAATTTGCGAAATCAATTGAAAAAAAGTTGAAATGTAGGTATGCATTGAAACTTGAAACTTTTGGGAAGGTGATGATGATTTTGGCACACAATTACATTGACCAAAACATAAATCGTTGTAGCGTTCACACAAATTTTTTCCAAACTTTTTCAATGTCATCAGATCTAATAAGTCGTTGAGTCGGACAAATAATTCTCGTTTGCATCGAGATAGACTCTACAGAAAGTATTATTCATAGTATTTTATAGATAAGGTATGGATGTAGGCAAGCATTAAGCAACCTGCTACACAACATTAAATTTTGTGGCCGCTGCTTTGCTCATCGTTGGATCTCAGGAAACATCAGATCCAACGACGAGCAAAGAAACTGCCACATCATTCAATGTTGCATAGCAGGTTGTTTAATGCTTGCCACAAATGTAATCCTAACTTCAAATATAATCATTCATTTTAAGTTTTATGCATATCCATACCTATCAAATAAAATAACTCAATGCACAAGGTTTCCTTCAACTTGTCAAAATAAACCAAAATGCTACGGGTTAGTGGCCACGATTGTTTTATCACCACTTATAGCTGGAACGAGGTACTATAATTTATGACAGATAAGAAAAGTAGTTGAATGTCAAATTGACGGGATACAATTTTGTAAACCGGTAGATGGTGACATGCTGAAACTAGATTCAATTCTAAAATACGTCTTTGAAACCAAAAAACGTTCTGCAGGTCAATTTCCAAGCCTGAACATGACAATGCTAACACAAAAAATGCCATAAAAGGGGATATGTAATATGACAAAGTCACCCAAGAATTGATACTATCCCCAAATGCTATTGTGTGAGCTAGACCACATCTACAAGCTCAAGCACAAGTACTAGCATGCAACTTAATAGGACTTGAACCTTGGTGGGGCCCGTATTAGCTACTTGTTTTCATAGACCCAACAAGACGTCATTGACAAATATAATTATTTTTATCTTCATAGAGTGGGAACCTTGGGTAATTGAAATGTTAAGTGGAAAGTTCAAGTAATTGAAATGTTTGAAAGTATTTGATTGAATTAATATGAAGTCACATGCGAACTCAATGCATATTATTTTAATCATGTGCCACATTGATTTGGTGATTCTTGGGCATACCACCGAAAAGGTTTTGTAGAACATCATAGGACCTAGGCATATATAGTATTAACATTATTGTTTGCAAATTATGGTATATATTTTTGGTAAGGATAATATATATGCCCATGACATTTAATTTATATGAATAATTAACCTGTAAAATAACTATTTGCACTTGACTTGGGAACACATCACTGGTTGATAGTAGTGTTAACAACCGAAATTTGCTCACCTGCCATGTCATCAACTTTGTCATCATTATACATCATTATTGCTAGTATAAACACCATTTTCCCATCTCATTCCGTCCATATGACCCGAGGAAGTGTCAAAAATCCCAAAAAATGAAAGTGAAACCATGTAATTGACCATTGAAAGTTAAGGTTGTCGCTTTTCCTTCGAAAAACATGACCCAAGTCGCTACTATTGCCCCAGAAGGCATGACTTGGTCCTAAAAAGTGATTTTCAAGAAAAAGTTTGTTATTTCCTGCTTCCCTAACAAAGTAGGGGCCAAACGTGGACACAAACCTTGACATGGTCCAAAACTAATAATAGATCTAGCTTCCAAAGCCTTATTTCTCCACTAAGCATTCAAGGATATGGAGAGCACACGTATTGGATATAGATATTTCTCTTGACCACTCTTGTTCCTATAAAAATCCCTTAGTGTAACAATTCCATACACACAATTTCCATATCATAAACACGCCATCGAGTTTGTCGAAATTCCTCCAAAAATAGAAGGATACCACTTTATGTTTTCTACTTTTTCCATTGAGGAGATTCATCAATGATGTTTGATTGGAGGTTGGAGGTACCAAAGAAGCCGCATGAACCTTCCCTTGGACAACTGTAGAGCCCCCATATCTTCTACATTGTACTAAGGTGTGACTTTGTAACTTTCTTTATAATTTCAATGAAACACATTATTTGTTTCCTTACATGTTGTCTTGGTAATCTCTATTTGTATTGTGATTTGAAGAGTGTGGATTGATTGTTTAGTTTAGTTTTTTATTGTTTTATTTTTCCTATTGAATCTACCACCGAGGATTTCACAACCCCTTGATGGGTGCTCTTTGCACATGTGTGTGAGAAATCACACATAATAGATTTTGGCAACCATACCAGGGATGGATCCATGATCCACCCTTAGTTGTGTTAAACCATCATTTACAACCACCTTTTCATGTGTTTTGCATTAGGAACTAGCTGTGTTTCTTGTTGTTTATTGTCATCTAGTCGCTAGTAGGTCCTTGGTTGAAAACCAATGATTTTTGGCCATGGCCCAAAAGCACATTTCACAGTTTCTAGCCATCTCAGGTCTTGGACATAGGTTTTAGGGAAGATCCTACGACCTTGGTCACTCCTTTCCTTTCAAAAGTCATGACCTATTCCCAAACAATGATTTTTGCGCATTTTGCAGTTGACTCTACCTTTTCCTTTGCCATGTTTGGTTCAATTTTTTGTTTCAGGTCTATTTGCAGTGTTGTTTTTACTGTTTTTAGTCCGATTGCTTGTTGTAGTGACCGATTTATTTTAAACGATGTCGGTGAAGAACACATCGAAAGATATTAGTATTTGTTGCCTTTAGGGTTATATTTTGGGGTTCTTTTCAACTACATTTTTCTTCTTGTTTCAGAAGATTGATTACATAATCAAATTTATTAGTTGGTTGTTTGGATTTGTTTAAATCAAGTTATGTTGTTGGTTAAGAGCCTCCTCTCTTTTCTTTATGGATCCATTAATAGCCAACTATCTTGTTTGCATGTGTACTAGGAATTGTTACTTGCTCGACTAAGATCATTTCCATTTTTGAGAGACCATACATTAATTTCAAGAAAGACATCATTAGTTTAGTATTGGAATTGTCTTACTTCTCTTTTCATCAACATACAACATTTAAATTTCCTTGTCATTTACTTACTAGTTCTACACACCATTTGTGCACACACCTTTCACACCTTAATCTAAACATCACTTGATTCATGACCCCAAGTGGAGCCTAAAATCGACCCTAATATAAACACATTAAATTCCCTCACTCGAGGGCCAAAAGAATTGTGTAGTTAGGTTAGGAGTTTGGGGATAGGAATCCAAACAACTCCCCCTAGTCACTATACATCTGAGACACAATGGCCGACTCTTTAGGGAACCAAACTCCTCTCTTATTGGACATAGTCACAACCTGTTTGTTATCAGGCCCATCCTTTTAGGGTGGTATGTTCCAAGACATGAACCATGGGGATTATTGGGGGGGCCTTTCCCTTTCAAATATCGAATATCATTTGGATCGTTTCCCTTGGTTGAAGGTGTAGGAAACCTATTGGACATGTCTGAAAACATGGTAGCCTAATGACCATTCTATTAGGTATCTTATCCAGAGGTGGCTACAGTGCAGGTGAGAGGGAACCTGGAGAAGATAGTTGTGAGTTGATTGGATTTTCCCCCAGTGAATTTCTCTATAAATGTTCCATTCAATATTCACTCATTGGATTGGTAGAATTGATGCCCCTATATGAGTTTGATGTTTGGAAGAACCATGCTCATATTTCTACTTACTTTTTGGAAATGGACTTGGGACCCCATTGTTTGAAAAATATTTGAGGAGGATTTCTTTTTATTATACTTGGTTGTTGTAGTTATGCTTATAGGGATATAATGCATCTCTTCTTTTTATAGGGTGTTCTTTTAATTTTTCTCTCTTTGAGTAGATTGGATCACTTAATGCACCCATGCTGCACTTGTCATTTATAGAGTGATGCAGGAGTATTGGGGCCTAGGAGAAACGATCGAAGTTGATTGACAGGAGAAGTCGACCAGGGGGATTGCCAACGACCACTAGTGCGAAGGGATATTGGCTGTCAAAGCCAAGTAGTCGAGCAGAAGCCATCGATAGGCATTCGACATGAGTTAAAGGTCGAGAGTCGAAAAGTCTGATGTCGACAGATGACAGGGTTCAGAAGCGGAGGCGTCGAAGGTCGACAAGTTGTCGAACAACGACATCGACTAGTTGCGATGAAAGCCAAGTGTGGAGGATGGGGCAGACTGGAATCCCTAGAGACTAAGTAAAGCTAACAAGTGAAGTCAAGGGATGACAGAGGCCAGTATGGTCAAGGACAGTAATGGGATCGACTACTGTAACAAATTCAGACATGCAGGATTCAAGGAAGCAACCATTGGAGGTTGTTAAGGAAGTTATGAGCGGTTATGAAGGTGGTTGGGATCATGCCAGATGTCACCACAGGAGGAGGTTGTGAAACATGTCCAGAGGGCGCTGAAAACTGCAGGTCTACAATATCAGGGAGAATTTGGTGGACAGAGGAAGTACATCTTGGGGAACGGAGTGACCTCAGGAGCAGCAACAAAGCAGATTAGAAGACTAGTGCGAAGGAACAAAAGGAGTCAAATCGATCATCAGAGGATTGGGACAGATTGTTCATCCATATCTCATCGAGTTATTTCATTCAATAGAGACTGTGAGAGGGAGGAAGATCACACACAACTGAGAACACACTGAGAGATGGAGTTCCATTCTGTATTTTGTAAACAAGCTAAGGTCGACTAGTTTAGTTGCTTTGTATTTAGACATGTAATTCATTCAAGTAATAGAATCCAACTTCTGGAATTCAGTTCACATCCAGTCTGTGTGAGCACTTGCGTGTTGTTGTGTGTATTGTTAAGTAAGAGGCCCCTTGTCGGGACAACCCTTGCGCCAGTTGGTATTTGAGCTGGAGAGAATATAGTGTTGAGTAGTTGAATCCGAAGAATTGAAACAATCTGCGAGTGCGTAGACAACTCTAGCTGTGGTTGGGTAGAGTTGTTCATGAGTTGTGAAGTCCAGTTGCGATTCGACGAGTGAAGATTTTAGCTGCGGTTGAGATGGATCAACGAGTCGTTAATGTCCGAGGACGAAGAGCGTGTGGCGCTGCAGTCACCATTGATCATGAAATGTTCGACGAGTGCATGTGAACAATGCGAAGTTTGACCAATGAGGTCGCAACAATCAAAGAGAGCCAAAAGCGTGGATGCATTCCCAAATGCACTTGACCACAACGACGAGGAAGTCGAAGAAGTGGAAGCACAGGAAGAACCAGTAAAAAAACCAAAAGATAAACTCATCAAGCTTCTGACAGAGATGTGAGGTCAAACAAAGATGGATGTACGTACTTACTCAGGAAGTCTGGATCCAGAAGACTTGATAGACTGGTTCAGAGAGATGGAGAAATACTTCGACATAGAGCAGATAGAGGATCCTAAATGGGTTAAAACTGCATGTCTGAGGTTGAAGGGTCATGCCTCATTATGGCGGGACAATGTATAGGATGACGGAGTCAAGAAAGGCAAGGAAAATATCAAGTCTTGGGACAGGATGGTCGCCAAGCTGAAAGGGAAGTTATTGCCTAACGACTATTGGATTTCCTTGTTTAGGAAGTTGCAGAACTTTCAGCAAAAAGAGATGACTGTGAAGGAGTACACAGAATAGTTCTATAGACTGTCGATTTGGTCACGACAAACCGACAAAGGCGAAGAAGCTATCGCGAGATATGTGAATGGCTTGAAGTATGCCATATAGGATGAGTTGAGCCTGTCAAGGTTTAGAGCGGTTGGTGAAGCCTACCAGTTATATTTGAAGGAAGAAGAGAAACTATCGAGGAGAAATGCATCGGCCAGAGGAAGAATGACTAGTCGAGGTGCGAAGACCATTCCTGCCAAAGTAGCGGAACCAGGAGGGAAGCCGTCAAAGACAACCAACGTGCGGAAGGGACATCGACTAGAGAGAAAGCGCAAGAAAACCAACGGGATGGTCGAGAGGCCAGCGGTCGAGGTGCGTTTGGTCGAAGTGGTCCAGCCGAAAGAAAAGGAGATGATAGACCAGCTGTAGTCTATTATAAGTGTCAAGGAGTTGGACACAAGGCATATGAATTTCCTGAGAACCTACACGTTGCAGAGGATTTGAAACCCAGACGTCGAAGAGATGAGAAAGTCGATGAGAGGATGGAATCGACATCCGACAGTAATGAGGATGGTAGAATAAAAGGTCAAACTATGACAGACAGAAGAACGTTGGTTCAGGATGATCGACGCGAAGAGAAGGAGCCGACACAACGAAAGGCTATCTTTCAGACCAAAGTGCTGATCGACGAAATGTATTGCAAGACCATAGTCAATGGGGGCAGTACAGAGAACTTAGTGTCGACAGAGGTCGTCGATAAGTTGGGTTTGAGATGTCAAGAACACCCAAATTCATACAAGATATCCTGGTTGCAGAAAGGACATCATGTCAAGGTAACCAGATAGTGCCTGATAAAATTTAAGGTTGGGAAACTTGAAGACAGTGTAATGTACGATGTAATCCCAATGGACGCATGTCATATGTTGTTAGGGATACCATGGAAATATGATTGGAAGATGATCTCTGATGGTCGAGCCAACACAGTCACAGTGTGGAAAAATGGCATGCAGAGGATGCTAAAGCCGAAGCAGGAGGATCAAGCCGACTGCAAGTAGGGCAAAAGCAACTATTGGGAGAAGCGAGTGCTGATGTGCTTAGCCAAGGAATTCCTCACAGAGGAGGAAAAACAGTCAGGATGTTTCACCATCATCCCGAAAGGACCATGTGTCAAGAGGTCGACAATGGAGAAGATTCTAGTCGAATTCGAAGAGATGCTCGACGAGTTCAGGAGCATAGTAGTCGACGAAGCACCGATGAGACACATATCCCATCAGATCGATTTGATTCTAGGATCGAGTTTTCAAAATAAGGAACCACATAGAATGACTCCGCTAGAGGGTCAGGAACTCAATCGACAAGTCCAGGAGTTGTTGGACAAAGAATTGATAAGAGAGAGTTTGATCCCATGTGCGGTACCAGCTGTACTAGCGTCGAAGAAGGGTGGATAATGGAGGATGTGTACAGACTCCAAAGCTATCAACAAGATCACGATCAAGTACATGTTTCCATTGCCAAGGATGGATGACTTGATGGATTTCTTGAGTGGAGCGAGATACTTCACCAAGATCGACTTGAAAAGTGGTTATCACTAGATTAGGGTCAGAGAAGGAGATGAATGGAAAACAACCTTCAAGACAAAGGAGGGATTGTATGCATGGTTAGTCATGCCATTCATATTGACTAATGCACCCAATACGTTCATGCGGTTGATGAATGAAGTACTGAAACCATTCTTGGGAAAGTTCATCGTAGTGTACCTCGACAACATATTGATATTCAGTAGAACCAAAGTCAAACATTTGGAGCACATTCGACAAGTATTCCGGAAGCTGCAGGAAGAGAAGTTGATGGTGAACCTACATAAATGTTTCTTCATGAAGGAAGAGTTTGTGTAATTGGGATTTGTAATCTCGAGTAAAGGGTTAGTGATGGACCCAGAGAAGGTGAAGGCTATATTGGAGTGGCCAAAACCGACAAGCACGACAAGAGTGCGAAGTTTCCATGGACTTGCTAGTTTTTACCAGAAGTTCATCAGAGGATTCAGTCGGATATGTGCACCGTTGACAGAGTGCATGAAGAAAGGGGAGTTTAGGTGGACAGAAGTTGCCCAACAAGCTTTCGACAAGTTGAAGCATAAAGTGACTGAGAGCCCAGTATTAGCGCTCCCAAATTTCGATAAAGTTTTCCAAGTCGATTGCGATGTGAGTGGAATGGTAATTGGCGTAGTGTTGAGCCAGGAGGGCCGACCAATTGAATTCTTCAGCGAGAAGTTGGATGAAGCAAAGTGGAAATATTCGGTCTACGACCAGGAGTTCTATGCTATTGTCCAAGCATTGAAGAAGTGGAGGCATTATTTGCTGCCCAAGGAGTTTTTGTTGTACACAGATCACCAATCACTGAGCTACTTGAATACTTAGTCGAAGTTGAATTAGCAGCACATGAAGTGGGTTAAATTCCTGTAGGGATATACCTTCGTGTTGCGACATAATTTAGGCAATTCGAACAAGGTTTCCAATGCGCTGAGTCGAAGAGTTGCATTGCTAAACAGGACGACAGTTCAGGAAACAAGAAAAGAGTCGGTGAAGACAGAGTATGAGACCGACGAGGATTTTGTGAAATCATGGAAGGCTAGTCGTGAACCATGGAGTGTCGACAGAACACCATACTTGGATTATTTTATACAAGAGGGTTACCTATTCAAGGGACAACAATTGTGTATTCCCATAGGATTCGTAAGAGAGAACCTAATCCGAGAGCTGCATAGTGGTGGATTAGCAGGTCATTTTGGCATTGATAAGACCAAGGCGTTGGTTGAATACAAGTATTATTGGCCAGGAATGATGACATATGTTGGTAAGTGGGTACAACAATGTCGAGTTTTCCAGTTGGAAAAAGGAAGAAGTTAGAATACGGGGTTGTATACACCATTAATAGTGCCGAATATCCCATGGGACCACCTGAGCATGGATTTTGTGATAGGATTTCTGAAGACCCAGCAGGGAAGTGACTCAATCTTTGTTGTAGTTGACAGATTTTTGAAGATCGTACACTTTATTCCGTGTCAGAAGACAAGTGACGCCACATGAATTGTTGTGCTATTCTTCAAGAAGATCGTCAGATTACTTGGGTTGCACAAGAGTATAACGTCGGACAAAGATACCAAGTTTATGGGTAATTTCTGGAGAACCCTATGAAAGAAGTTGGACATGAAATTGCAGTTTAGCTCGACATATCATCCATAGATAGATGGGAAAACCGAGGTGGTAAACAAAAGTTTGGGAAACCTTCTGAGATGTTTGACGATCGATAGACCCAAGCAGTGGTAGAACATGTTGTCGCAAGAAGAATTCACATATAACAACTCTGTGAATCGATCGACAGGTTCGATCCCATTCCATATTGTTCAAGGATGAATCCCACATGGAGTGGTGGATTTGGTCAAGATACCGACAAAAATCAGGAAGAGTGCGGATGCAGAATCATTCACAAAACATATGAAAGAAGTGCATGAAGATGTACGCAAGCGCATCGAAAAGAGAAACAATTTGAGAGCCGACAGGAAGAAGAGGCTACATTCATTCAGCGATGGATACTTAGTCTATGCACACTTGAGGAAAGAGAGGTTTCCAACAGGAACGTATAACAATCTGAAACTGAAGAAGATTTCGGACAATGCGTATGTGCTGGAGCTGCCGAAATAATTGAACATATATCCTATGTTCAATGTATCACATATGTAGAAGTTTGAAGAAGGTTAAACAAGCAGTAGCGCGGAAGTGTCGAACATCGACTGGACAGTGTAAATTCCAAATTGACACAAGGAAGAAATCGTTGAAGTACTGGAGGAACGTGAATTCGGACGCACGTGAAGTTCACGAAAGAAATAATATCTAGTTCGAAGGAGAGATGATGAGTTGCAGGAGGCGACATGGATTTCAGAAGAAGAATACAGGAGACTGACATAGCAGTTAAGTTCTTTTTCACTTGGGGAGTATGATGCGGGAGCATCGGGGCCTGGGAGAAACAGTCGAAGTTGATCGATAGGAGAAGTTGACTAAGGGGATTGCCGATGACCACTGGTGCGAAGGGAGATTGGTTGTTGAAGCCAAGTAGTCGAGAAGAAGCTGTCGATAGGCGATCGATAGGAGTTAAATGTCGAGAGTCAACAAGTCTGATGTCGAAAGATGACAGGGTTCAAAAGTGGAGGCATCGAAGGTCAACAAGTTGTCGAACAGCGACACCGACGAGTTGCGACGAAATCCAAGTGTGGAGGACGGGGTAGACTAGAAGCCGTAGAGACTAAGTAAAGCCACAAGTGAAGTCAAGGGATGACAGAGGGCAGTATGGTCAAGGACAGTGATGGGACCGACTACTGTAGCAAATTCAGAGATGCAGGATTCAAGGAAGAAATCGTTGGAGGTTGTTGAGGAAGTTATGAGCAGTTGTGAAGGTGGTTGGGATCATGCTAGATGTCACCATAGGAGGAGGTTGTGCAGCATGGACAGAGGGCACTGACAACTGCAGTTCTGCAGGATCAGCGAGAATTCAGAGGACAGAGGAAGGACTTCTCGGGGAACGAAGTGACCTCGAGAGTAGCATCAGAGCATAGTAGAAGACTAGTACAAAGGCACAAAAGGAGTCAGATCGATCATCAAGGGATCGAGATAGATCATTCATCCATATCTCACCGAGTTCTTTCATTCAGCAAGACCATGAGAGGGAGGAATATTGCACACAGGCGAGAACACACTGAGAGACAGAGTTCAATTCTGTATTTTGTAAACACGGTAAGGCCGACTAGTTTAGTTGATTTGTATTTAGACATTGTAATTCATTCAAGTAATAGAAGCCAAATTTTGGAATTCAGTTCACATCCAGTTTGTGTGAGAACTTGTGTGTTTTTGTGTGTATTGTTAAGCAAGAGGCCCCTTGTCGGGACCGACCTTGTGCCATAGGGTTGTTAATATTAATTGGAGTATTCCTTATGTTAGCCTTGTTCTAGAGTTGCATAGTTGGATTTGTTTGCTTAGATCCTATCATGATAGCTCTCCCGAGGTATTCTCATAGAATTCAAGGTCACCCCCCTCTATACGGGTTTTTAGGCCACACCATTGATCTATCGCAGCGCATACCAGCTCGACAACCTCCATTCCCTTCTGATTCCTCATCGGAGTCATTGGATTCAGGATCCTCACAACCCAAATCACCATCCTCTTCCCGTCCCTCTAGTCCAATCAACAACATCGCTGGTAATATCCATGTTTTCGGTGGAGGAAACATCCCTGTTTCTAGTGGAGGAAACATGTAATGTCCCTTGTTAGGAATTTTATTAAAATTGCAATTTTCCACTTTTTTCCTTGGTTCGACCTTTGACTAGTTTCGATCTCTAGGTCCCAAATTTGACCCAAATGATCCCAAATCTTCTGAGAAGGTATATGAATGATATTAGAACATAAATATGTGTTTCAGGGATGCCTTTGTACCTTTAAAACACTTCTGCAAATACTCTTTCAATTCTGGTCAATGTAGGTAACTTTACTAGTGATTTCCCTTTGACTAGTATTGGTCTCTAGGTCTCAAATTGACTCCAAATGCCTTCAAATCTTCAAGGAAGGTGTATGAATGATATTAGGGATTGAATATTATGTTCAGGGATAAAATATGGCCACCAAAAGACCTCTTCAAACTCTCTTAAGATTCTGGACCAAGTATGCAATTTTACTAGTAATTTGGGGTTCAAATCCCCCTAAGGTAAGTACTGAAAATGGCTTCCCAAATGCCTCCAAACCCACTCAAATTTATGAACAGAGGTATGTAATGTGTTTATTATGTTATTAAGGTCTCATATGCACCATTAATGGTTTATTACAACTGTTCTCACCCTCTCCCATTCAACTGCAAAAATCACCAATTCGACCCTTGGGGAAATGGCACTATTTCTTCTCCCAATGCAATTAAACTGAGTAAAAATACTTCAAATGCTCAAGTACAGTACATGAAACTTGTAAAATACATCCATGGCAGTCCATTAATCACAAATTCATCATAGAATCATCCATTCATTCGAAATCATCATCAATACATTGGTTCACAACAAGGTAGTGGGGAAATGGCATTGTTCTTCCATTAAAAATGAGATTTATACATTTCTACTTGGAATTTCGACCTGAAACTTTCTGGAGATGAAGAACAGAGTATTTACTTCATATTACAAAATAAATGGGGCATTAGAAGCTCCCCCAAAGAGTACAATAGCTCACCAAAAACTCCCTCCCTCAAGGATCAAGAATATGCCATCAAAACTGGAAATGGTTGAAGGAGCGAGCTGCAATAGAAGAAACCATGAGCTGCCCTGTAGCTTACACCTGAATATAAAGACTCCATTAAAGCTCCAAATGAAAGGTCTGAATGGCCTTTCCAATTGCCAACTTGGATGAGAATCTTTCACCCTCGAAATTGGCTAAGGCAAGAAACTAGTCATCCACTAGCTCTCCCTCTTCACAAATGCAATTTCAAATTCTACAAATGATCAAAAGCTGGTTTCATTATTTGTTATTGACATTTATAAAGTTCTAATGTCCTCCATGGATCGAATTCCTTCCAAGATACTCATTCCAACTCAAGTTGGGAAGAGATTCCAAAGAACGCCACTTGTACAACAATTTCTAGTTTTCCACTTCCACCAAATCACATGTGGAAGCATCTTATCTGCCCTAACACCCTTGAGCGCCCTCTTGGATTCTATTTTTAGCCCTGACATGTCATATATGTCATATGTCAGCCTTCAGGTCTGATTGGTGTCATAGGTGTCATAGCATCTTCATCATTGTTGTCATAGAGCTAGGGAATCTAGCCCAAGTGTTTCACTAACTCCAAATTGCCTCTTCCTCTTCCATGGGAGTTACTCTTCCTCTATATTTCGACCTTGGATGAGTCATGCCATGAATAATACCTTTTGGACTCCCCCAAGTATGTTACCATTCACCTTGAATTCGAATTGGTGAGAGAATGATGCCAAGTGTAGTGGGGAAATCTAGCCATATGTGGGTCCCACTTCCTCCATGTGTCTTCATGATCAAATGCCACTTTGATTTTCACTTGTATATATTTATTTAGATCCTTTATTAAATATTTATGCCACTCTAATGTTCAAACATCATTTATTATCCCCATTATTCCAAATCCCAAAGCTTTCACCCCAAACCTAGGAAACTAGTAATTTTCCTCCTTGGCAATTATTTGACCTTTAACATCAATTGTACAAACTCTAATGAATATGGCCAATGTGATTAGGCCATTGTGACCCAATTCCAAATTTGGGACATGACAAGTCCTCCCTTCCCAATATTGCTTGTCCTCAAGCAATTTCAAACATGGGTGTTGAAGAACCTGCTTCCTGTATAATTCTTTGAAGTTGCCATTGAATTGCCCAACCTTGAGTCTTTGAGTTTCCTTGAAGATTTTAGAGAGGAACCACCATGCTTGCTGCTGCACTACTCTGATAAAATTCACTTTATTAAGTGGGAAATCCATCTCCCATACTGCTTGTTTCCCAAAAAAAAATTCAAACCAATGAGACAAAAATTATTCCAGGGTCCCATTGCTTGTATTGCACCCCAACAATTAAAAGTGCTCTCCAACCCATACCATTAGATAAGAGGATTCCTGGATCCCATTTTCTTGTATGCATTCTTCCAAACATCATGAGTACAAAATATATATCATCAAAGTACATAACAACATAGTGAAAATGTACATCAAGAAGATGCTTCATCAAAGAATCATGAAAGTGTTTATACCTCCAAGTAAGTAGACCACCATTTGCTAGGTGCATACAATCTTCAAGTGACCAATCAAATCTGCTCCGATGACATAGGTGAGGATCCCATGTCCGATAGTGCTGCTCCAAAAGAACATGATATGCATCAAAATATTCAGCCATGCATTCTTTCATCCAAGAAGTGAATGAAGAATCTCCACTAAAATCTGAACCAAATAATGAGCAGAAAAAACAAGGAGACTTCAAAGGACTCAAAGAAGTCTCATCCATACATCCATGAGGATATGTATCATCATAAGGTAAAGCAATATGCTGCTGCAATTCTAAATAATCAGGTGCTCTATTCATGTCATCATCAAAAGGAGAGGTAGGATTTTCATACCCCTCATGTGGCACCACTAGAAAAAAACCTTTCACCCAATTTTCATCCCAAAGTGATGTGGTTGGAAAAGAAGTGTGGGGTGAGGAATTATGAACCAACTTTAATTCTTTACAACTCTTACCCATTGAAATATTTAATTCATCTTCTCCATAATTGCTTGGTCCAACTATTGTGAGATCATGTACCTCTTCCAAGGCTTTGCAACTCTCTCCATGAGGCAACTCATAATCCCTTTGAACGAGGACAAGTTCTTGTCCTTCTTCTTGTTTTAGTGTAGAATCTTCAAGAACCTGCATATCAACATGTACCTCATGTTCCACAATTACATTAGGTTCCTCTTTTGTGGCATAAACTGTTTCATCCTTTTCCTTGAAAAGAGAACCATTGCTCATTATTTTTTTCGAGTTGCTTCCAATTTCACTAAGAAACAATTTGAACTCTTGAAAGTATTGCCTCCACTTGTCTTCAAAGGAAGGTTCCAATAATTTTATAAATTCCTCATTCTCCTCTGAGTTTCCTTTCTCATCCTTACTCATGGTGACCAATGAATGCACTTCTTCTCCTATTTCTTCCCTTTCACCAAAGTACATCCAGTTTCAGTTTCTAAGGGTGGTGGATTATTTCTTTGACTCCTGGTATTCATTAATTTTCTACCACATCAGGTGCCAAGACCATGCTTTGATACCACTGTAATGTCCCTTGTTAGGAATTTTATTAAAATTGCAATTTTCCACTTTTTTCCTTGGTTCGACCTTTGACTAGTTTCGATCTCTAGGTCCCAAATTTGACCCAAATGATCCCAAATATTCTGAGAAGGTATATGAATGATATTAGAACATAAATATGTGTTTCAGGGATGCCTTTGTACCTTTAAAACACTTCTGCAAATACTCTTTCAATTCTGGTCAATGTAGGTAACTTTACTAGTGATTTCCCTTTGACTAATATTGGTCTCTAGGTCTCAAATTGACTCCAAATGCCTTCAAATCTTCAAGGAAGGTGTATGAATGATATTAGGGATTGAATATTATGTTCAGGGATAAAATATGGCCACCAAAAGACCTCTTCAAACTCTCTTAAGATTCTGGACCAAGTATGCAATTTTACTAGTAATTTGGGGTTCAAATCCCCCTAAGGTAAGTACTGAAAATGGCTTCCCAAATGCCTCCAAACCCACTCAAATTTATGAACAGAGGTATGTAATGTGTTGATTATGTTATTAATGTCTCATATGCACCATTAATGGTTTATTACAACTGTTCTCACCCTCTCCCATTCAACTGCAAAAATCACCAATTCGACCCTTGGGGAAATGGCACTATTTCTTCTCCCAATGCAATTAAACTGAGTAAAAATACTTCAAATGCTCAAGTACAGTACATGAAACTTGTAAAATACATCCATGGAAGTTCATTAATCACAAATTCATCATAGAATCATCCATTCATTCTAAATCATCATCAATACATTGGTTCACAACAAGGTAGTGGGGAAATGGCATTGTTCTTCCATTAAAAATGAGATTTATACATTTCTACTTGGAATTTCGACCTGAAACTTTCTGGAGATGAATAACAGAGTATTTACTTCATATTACAAAATAAATGGGGCATTAGAAGCTCCCCCAAAGAGTACAATATCTCACCAAAAACGCCCTCCCTCAAGGATCAAGAATATGCCATCAAAACTGGAAATGGTTGAAGGAGCGAGCTGCAATAGAAGAAACCATGAGCTGCCCTGTAGCTTGCACCTACAAATAAAGACTCCATTAAATCTCCAAATGAAAGGTCTGAATGGCCTTTCCAATTGCCAACTTGGATGGGAATCTTTCACCCTCGAAATTGGCTAAGGCAAGAAACTAGTCATCCACTAGCTCTCCCTCTTCACAAATGCAATTGCAAATTCTACAAATGATCAAAAGCTGGTTTCATTCTTTGTTATTGAAATTTATAAAGTTCTAATGTCCTCCATGGGTCGAATTCCTTCCAAGAGACTCATTCCAACTCAAGTTGGGAAGAGATTCCAAAGAACGCCACTTGTACAACAATTTCTAGTTTCCCACTTCCACCAAATCACATGTGGAAGCATCTTATCTGCCCTAACACCCTTGAGCGCCCTCTTAGAGTCTATTTTTAGCCCTGACATGTCATATATGTCATATGTCAGCCTTCAGGTCTGATTGGTGTCATAGGTGTCATAGCATCTTCATCATTGTTGTCATAGAGCTAGGGAATCTAGCCCAAGTGTCTCACTAACTCCAAATTGCCTCTTCCTCTTCCATGGGAGTTACTCTTCCTCTATATTTCGACCTTGGATGAGTCATGCCATGAATAATACCTTTTGGACTCCCCCAAGTACGTTACCATTCACCTTGAATTCGAATTGGTGAGAGAATGATGCCAAGTGTAGTGGGGAAATCTAGCCATATGTGGGTCCCACTTCCTCCATGTGTCTTCATGATCAAATGCCACTTTGATTTTCACTTGTATATATTTATTTAGATCCTTTATTAAATATTTATGCCACTCTAATGTTCAAACATAATTTATTATCCCCATTATTCCAAATCCCAAAGCTTCCACCCCAAACCTAGGAAACTAGTAATTTTCCTCCTTGGCAATTATTTGACCTTTAACATCAATTTTACAAACTCTAATGAATATGGCCAATGTGATTAGGCCATTGTGACCCAATTCCAAATTTGGGACATGACAAAACATCCCTGTTTCCAATGGAGGAAACATCAGTGGAGGTTCCATCTGTGGTGCCAATGCCAACACCAATGTTGGATCCTCTACCTCCCTTCCTAATGTGAACCTCCCTTTCATCCTACTCTTAACCTTCTCAACCTAGTGATGCTAACCAATGATCCCATTCGACAAGATCCTTCGTGGCCTCAAATTCCTACCAAACTCCCTTCAGACATCCCTAATTTTTAGGGGAAGGTGAGAGAGGAACCCATAACCATATTATGTCCTTTCATATATGGTGCTCCTCCAATAATATCATTGATGATTCCATTCAATTACTTTTGTTCCAAAGGACAATGACTATAGTAGCTATGAAATGGTATATCGAGTATCCCCATGGGGTACACCCCTACTTCGTATCCCTAGCTTCAACTTTCCTGACTTTTTTCCAGTTACCTGTTTGATATTTAGAGGGAGTTGAGATCCTATCGTCGTGCCGTCAAACCTCATCCACCCACACCACATGCCATATTCATGATTGACATCGACACATGAGTCTTTCTAAGCTCAAGCTCGATGACTGTATCTTCTTAGATTGGTTCCTAAAATCCCTTCTCCCCACCATAGCTAAGGACTACTTGGACTCAAAATGCCCACAAACCAAATAGGAGGAAATCCTCAAAGCTTAGCTGTATGATCTTATCTACACTCAATCCAATTACCTTTACACAATCATTCCTAATGCTCCTCGAAGTGACTCCACATGGAAAGATACTCCAGGAGCATCCCATTCCGTGGATGGTGTGATTGGTTCAATTGCATCCCATTCATGTTGGAATCGGTTTAATATTGAGAGGAGGGTGAATCAGTATTAGCGCAATTATCAACAGTTTTTACCTTCTTTAACAGATTAGTCTTTTACTTAATCTTGATCTTTAATTATGCATCCACATAAATAAAACATTCATCCACATATGCATCAAGACAAAGAACACAAAACACACAGTATTTTGACGTGGAAACCCAAATGGGAGAAAACCACATAATGCTCTTTTGTAATGAAAATAATACAATCAAAGAAGCACTGAATTCATTTGTTTAAAAGCACCAACTGGAAGGAGGCACCGACCCCCTGGTTTTACAAGCACTGACCTGAAGGAATCACCAACTCCCTGTGTTCTCTAGCACCAACTGGAAGGAGGTTATAACCTCCTGCTCCTAGCCCCGTCCTGCCGCCCAGATATCCAAAATAATATTCCGTCTTATTGAACTTTCAACTCGCGCACACTTCTGATCTTCTGAAGTTTGTTTTGCTGTGCGCCACCTTCACCACCTTCGCCACCTTCGTATGCAGACGATTCACTGTCACTGTGCTGCATACATTACTTGACTTCTCATTCCACTCAATTCTTCGCTTCTGCTGATGACTTACTTCATATGTCGTGTGCTACTTCATCTGCTACAGTCTATGACATTGATTAGCTATGATGTTCTGCTTCTGTGCAACTGCACTTTACCAACTAATATTGTGCTTCAATTGATAGCTTGTTGTTTTGAAATTACACACTAGTATTAGATGGAACTGTGCACTTACTTAAATATTTCTATTCAGTTTAAGTGCTATAGTCTTTTAGACAATCTGTGACATGCAATGCATCATATGATTTGTCCTTTCAGTTTAACACACTTGCCTCAGATCATCATCATCATGATGTACTAAGAACATTTTGTTGTTGTTCTGTTGTTGCGCATCTGATGGACTTATTTACTTCGCACACTTCACGTCAACATTCATGCATCAACCAAACTTCTACGTATATTCTCATATACTTCGGTTTTGTCTTTGTGTTTTTGCCTTACATCATATGTGACTATCTGCGTGCTTCCAACAATATTGTCATTCGGTCCTCACACACTTGCGCATACTTCTATAATTATTCCTTTCAGTACTTGCGCATCTGTCACAGATCTACAACATCATTACGTGCACCATCAATAAATTGTTCTGCTGTATGTGCACACTTGGCTCCTCACTAGATCATGATGTTTTGTCCTCGAGCCCTTGATGCCTTGAATATAAATCTGTATCTTCCACATGAAGCTCTATATCCTTACCATCAATCTTGTTTGACAAACAATCCACTCGAGCGGACGCAAGCCGGATCTCCCTAGCTCAAAGTGAGTCTAGAACAAATAGAATAGACTACAAACGACTTTCCTAGATCTTCTTAAGGATCAAGTGCCAGATGTCTTACCTTTAACTTTGCAATCCTTTCTCCTGAATGCCGTTCCACATCCACGGTCGTCAGATCTCAGCTGCAAGACCTGTTGAGACACAAAGAACAACATAAATGAGTAAAGAGCATCTATACAATAAGAGATCTAAGTAAACAATTAAGCAGGTGAACTACTCAATATCATCACACATAAACAATATTGGTGGAAAGCATTTGTATTACTGTAAAATCGAAAAATACATAGTAAAGAATAGACTACAACCAAGGCTTAACGCTGCAGTCCTTCTCCATCCAATCCATTTTCCATATCCTCCCAATGAAGTAGAGTCTCTCAATGGATGAGTTAGATATCTCTCCAATGTGATTTCACCAGCATGTAGACACTATAGAATTCCTTCTCTTGGAGAGGGGTAGAGCTTCACTTATATAGGGATAAGTGGATAGGATATGGATCGAGTAGGTTGAGATATGGTAGGAGAGAGATAGGGGATCCTTCCAAGAGGTTAGGAATCGAGTGCCATCTCCCCCAATAGGTCAGGGATAAGGATACGAGTCAGCAGGCTTCGAGAATGAGCTTGAAGAAGCTATATTTTCCCATTCATTGACTTCGTTGCACCCTATAGTGGAGCAAGGTGTGACGTCGCAGGTTGCAAGAGTGCATCCTGGGGCGACCTCTCAAAACCTAGCATAAAAGAAGTGGTGTCCTTTCCAAGTAAATGACTTAACGAATGGAACTTCAAGGATGTATACACTGAATCTAATGGTGGTAAGATTTTAGGTGTAACAGAATACCCCCCAAAGCATGAAGCTGTTTGAAAATATTGGATAGGTGAAATGCTTTGACAGAAAGAATGGAAAATGGACTTGTCAGATGAAGGACGTTGCTGCAGTACAATGGAATCTGAACTGACAATCTCGTATGATGTACAACATGGCTGCCGACCAATACAATGCAGATCCATGGTAGTAATGACCGATTGAACACAATCATGGCTACTAGACACAAGCGTAGATCCATGATGAGATGATAACATAGCCACGACTAATACAAATGTGGATCCGTGTAATATGACTCAATACAAACTCCATCGCAACCTGGGTAAAACATGACTCCCAGGGTCTTCAAGTTGAACCCGCAATGATACGAATCCAACCATGTTATTACAAATGTCTTGACGTCGAACATGGTATAAGTCACTTGATTACCGATCATTGATGTATACCGTTAACAAGTGCGAGGGAAATCATCATTGATGTCAATGATTCCCAAGGTATCACAGTACATACCATTAAGCGTGAATAAACGAGTTGAGGAGGAACGCGAGATGAAATCTTTCAATCAAGAGTCAATGATGTGAACTCATGTTGAAAGCGAGGTAACCTGCCATTGAGGAATGCAGGGCCAAGGTACTTGGTGGGTTTCTAGATTCAATCCTCGGATGATTATTTGAAGTCGACAAGGATGAATCCATCGAAGGAGGGTCATGATGAATCCCCCATCATCGACATGAAACACGACAAAGGATGTGTAGAGTGGATCAGATGGTACAGTAATATGCATGATTGACTCAGAGTAGACCGACATGATGGAAGGTATACAGACTGCAGATAATGAATAGTGAAAGTATTCTTGAACATGGGCATGGCATGACTTGGTAGTATTGACATGACGAGTACAACACTAACTCCTAATGCAACTGATGATGGAATCTTTCTTTGAATGACTCAAAGGAGTAATAGGACTCAGGAAGTAAGTGGAACTTGACGACAAACAGATGATCCAAGTACTGTATGTAAATGCAAACGAGTGCCATGTTCAAGAATGACTAAGTACTGCCACAGATAAAGGTGTAATACAAAGCTTTCCTTTTTCCCCATCATGAACGATGAGTGCCTCATGTGTTTTTTACGAGCTTGATGAGGATAACCAGATGCTTAGTATAGCTCATCTCATAGATGAGTCCAATCCCAAATATTTTCCAAACATGTGATAGGAGGGGTTCGTCCCATGGCGGGCCCTTCAATGTGAAAATTTAACGAGTCCGTAGAAGGCACACTCGGTCATCATTTCATGTTTAGAGAGTCTGAAAAGAACTAAAGAAGACTCCAATGGTCCTTTTTCATAAAGTAGCCTCATCACCCGAAAAAAGGGTAAAACTACGTGGGAGAGGACTCTTCCAGTCATGATTGGCTGGAGTATACCTTTTTCGTAAGTAGTGCCCCGTGGTCCAAAAAAGGGGTAAACTATGACCAGGAAGACGACCATTCAAATCCTTTTACAAGTGTGAACGTGACAAGTTCGCTTGGCAATCTTTTCGTATTTCGAGATCCTGAAAATAGCTTAAAGATAGACTCCGGGGGGTTCCTTTTCTGTAGGAGTTTAACGAGCCCGGAAAAGAGATAAATCGTAACTCGGTAACGTATTCTCATAGTTTCAAGAGCACGAGAAAGAACAAAAAGTAAGCTCATAATCATTAAATAATTACAATCTAATGAATGAAAAGATAAATGACAAAAATTCACAAGGGGTGTTCATACCTGAGATGATCGTTCCAATGCGAAAATGGCATGAAAAGACACTTAACAACTCCTGCACACTCGGAAAACTAGGTCAAATAGTTAACCGAACGTTCAAATATGATAAAAGTGATCCAAACTATAGCAAATGACATAAAGGCATCAAATATTTGAAAAAGGAATATTCCATTTTGTTTATAAATAGAATTAAAAACCAAATATAGTCACCATTGTTCTATTTGCCAAATTTGGGAGGAGTAGTACCATTTGGAACCAAAACTTCACTCATCGATTCCGGGAGCTACGAGTAGCCATTTCACCCGCCGTCCAGAGCAGGTAACCCTAAACTTCATCCAGCATAATTGTAGTGGTTTACATTTTTGAATTTCGTTCATTTTTTTGGGTTTTGGCTTGGTTTGGGAAGGGTCATTGTGCCCTCGGCTCGTTGCAGTCTTCCCTTTCGAGAACTGCGACGAGACTGGGTCATCGCAAGGGTCGCATAGCTGGACTGCAACGACGTCGTACTGTTTGCAAAAACAGGGTGTGACGGTGGAAATGCCCATCCCCAAACTCAAGCCAAGCTCAAAAAAGGAACTTTTGGTGGTTGAAGCAAGTTCTAACAATGTTAAAACTCTCCTTTTGGCAGGCTCCAAGCATCCAAAATGGTTTTGGAGTGGCGTGAATGGGAGCATGAATTAGATGATGAACATGCTGCAAATGATCCACGTTGTGTGGAATCACTGAGGAACTGTGGGATCCTCAAGTTCTTCGAGATTCAGGGGATGAGGTCCTAAATTCCACTACTGACCCATATGCTCCGATGTTGGGATGCAACCCAACAATACTTCGTGATCGGTGAGCACATGCTTACCATAGATGTCGAGGACATCTATTTCTTGGCTGGATTGTCCTGAAGAGGGGACAATGTGATTCTGACTGGATCACGTGGGAGTGATCGGACTGTGGGTGACATGATCCTGCAACATTGTACTCCTAACACTGCTACTTCTCGTGGGAAGATTCCCATAAAAAACGTACGGGAGCGTCCATTGCGCGCTGTACTCTTCACCATTAGGAGGATGGCAGGGAGCCAAGCTCCACACTTAGCCACCAGATCACAGATGCTATATGCGGAGGACTTCATGTCTCCGAAGACCTTTAACTAGTGCGAGGGACTCCTCGCAAATATGCGAGCTCAGCCGACCAAGTGTCGGCAGGGAGAGTTCAAACAGTTTGGCTATGGTTCGATAGTGATCTCGTCCTTACTGGAACGGGTTCCCCTCTTGCGTCCTCAGGTACAACTGGAGGACAGGGATCCTAGGGATCCACACATGGCTAGATGGACAGGGGTGATGACCCGTCATGGTGGGGGTCCCATTATTGGATATGGTCCTGAGTTCTTCACTTGGCTGGAGGGCTAGTTACTGATGGTGGAGGACTTCCCATACAGTGGTACAAATTTTAGAGATGACTCGGGCTTGCCACTGCCAGAAGGAGCAGCATGGGGAGACCTTGGTAAGAACAAAAAAACCCTTGTATTTTTTAAGTTTTATGCATTTATGATTTTTTTTGTTATAGTGTTGACAAGTTAACAACATGTGTGTGCATATGTGGACCCCGTACAACCAGTGGGAGTCTCTCTTCTTGCGAGGAGAGAAAGAGGAGAGGGAGCAGTCGTGGGACCTGCAGTGCATGCTGCCATTGCAGAGATGGATGGGGTCTACGCCAACCTGAGCGGGTTGACGTTAGATGTTCCCAAGCTGATGGTAGATGAGGTGTCGTGGCCTATGCAGGTGTACACGGTTGGAGCGACTGCGGGCTTCAATGCGCTACTTCGCAGGGTTGTGAGAGCAGTTGACTATTTCCACACTCAGCAGGCTAGAGTTGTTAGACCACCTAGGGTTGTACGGGCCAGGCGCTAGGCCTTACGTTGTTACTATGTATGTATTGAGAGCTTGGAGGCCTCAGATTTTGTACTACTGAAATCTACGAGGCTTCAGATTTTGTAGAGACTCATTGAAATCCGTTGTGCTTCATATTTTTGCACCAGCACTACTTTTTGAGATATATATATATATATACATATATACAGATTCCGGCGATTTATACATTATGTGTTTCAAAATGGATGAATGATGTGGTCTTGTTATGTGTTTGCTTATATAAAATGAGTTATTTACATGTTATGTCTACTTTTAACAATTTATGAATATATGCTTATGTGTGTGCAATGTACCAATCTAAGATGAAGTTGGCCATATAATCGACAACTGTGTTAACGTCTCATGGAATGTGCAGGTACTGAATGGACTCAAAGGACCTTTCTAGAAGACGGACTCGTCGATAGAGACGGAGTAAGGTAGGATCATGGATGACGTAAACTCGGTTGAGATGAGAGACCACTAGTTGAGAATCCAGGTGGATGACAACATGGTCCATACCCAAAGAAATGGCGTCAGTTAGGGTTCCAATGACTGCTTGATATTCTGCAGCATTGTTAGTTGCGAAACCTAGACACATTCCCCCTGAGCTGATGAGCTCACTAGTAGGTGAATAAAGTACCCAGGCTACCAAAGCAAGGTTGTGGGTATGCCGACTGGCGTCGTCCGCGAATCCAAAACAAGTTGCCATCTACACACGCAGACAAAACATGGTATAAGAAACGAAACAAGACCTAAACACACAAGAAATCGAAGCGTCACACCACATAGAAAACACACACGCACGCCATGTACAGTATATACAAAAGTACTCATGCATGAAAGACTCAAGCATAGTACCTCTTCAGGTAAATCCCGTTGCAGGGTTCACCCAAATATATCCCATCATACTCTTCAAGCGCATAAGCTCCCTTCTCTAAGACGCGTTTCACTATGTGAGGTCCATTCCACATGGACTCAAACTTTCCTGCCCCTAGCTTATCATGTTTCTGGTCATATGTGAGGACCAAATCTCCCTCGCTATAGGCGCGATGTTCTATCGACTTGTCGTACTGCACTTTGATGCATTTCTTATGAGCCCCATTGGAAAGAGTGGCATCTCGACGAGTCTTGTCGAGCTTAGCTAGGTAGAGGAAGCATTCTTCCTTGGCAGTAGTGTTTGGGAGAAGTTTGATGGAGAGCTTGAGGGACAGAATCTCGCACTCAATGGGAAGGACCGCCTCCAATCCATACACTAGTTGGAAAGGAGTAAATCCAGTGGTGGTTTTAATGGAGGTTCTATAAGCCCAAAGCGCGGAGAAGAGCATATTATGCCAATTGGCCTTGTGCGTACCCACCATACGTTGGACCATAGTTTTCAAGACCTTGTTGATGGCCTCAACCTATCCGTTAGACTGAGGGTAGTATGGTGTTGATTTTTCATGGAGAAAACCCAATCTGTCGCTCAACTAGTCAACCATATGGTTCATAAAGTGTGAACCATGGTCAGTAACTATCGCTTGAGGAAATCCAAACCGCGCTATTACATGATTAAACATGAAGAGTGCGATGGTCTTACTGTCATTCGTGTATGTAGGCATTGCCTTGGCCCACTTTGCAAAGTATTCCACAACTACAATGACGTAACTATGCCCCTTGACCAAGGTAGTATTACAATGCATGAAATCGATGCCCCATTTAGCGAAGGGGCCAATGACAATAACCGGGTGTAATGGGGTGGGATGGGTGCACTTTTTCATATGAAAATGTTGACATGGTGGACATTTTTTTACGGCCTCGATGCAATATTTTAAGATAGACGACCAATAATATCCTACGCGCAAAATATTATGGTCTGTAGCCATCCCAGAGAGATGACCGCCACATGCCCTAGTGTGACAGTCATTTAGAACGCGTTTGACCTCATCATGAGTCAGACAACGTCGAAGGATAGAATCGATGCCACGACGGTACAAAGTATTACTGATAATCAGATAATACTTTGCATAGAGGTGTATTCGATGACGGTCGTCACAAGACAATTCAGGGTTGAAGCATTGGGTTTGAAGATACAATGTGATATCTCCATACCACGGATCAGATGTACTGATAAGAAATAATGACTCATCTGGAAATGAGTAATTGGGCTTAGATTCTGTATCAGTACGGGGGAGGTCGCATATGAGCTCAGCAAACACTAAAGATTTTTTTGACTTGGCCTTTTCAAAAAGAAGATCGAATTCTTGCAGTATCACGATCCAACGTGAATACTTTCCCCCAAGCACCTAACGATTCAAAACGTGGTACATGGGGTTCGAATCAACGATGATAGTGGTGGTGCGGAGCAAAATATAATGACGAAACTTCTGCACGGCAATGACTGCTGCTAGAGTGAGCTTTTTAACATGTGAATAGTGAGTTTCAGTGTCAACGAGACCTTTGCTGGCATAATATATCACATGTTCTTGGGCATTCTGGTGTTCCTGCACCAAAACAATGGAGATAGTGGTGTCGAAACCCGCGAGATATAAAATGCAATCTCGATATTAATTCGGCGGTTGGATCACAGGGGCATGCGAGATGGCATATTTCAAACTTTCGAAAGATTGTTGAGCTTGATCATCCCAAATGAACGGGACCTCTTTTTTCATCAATCTCATATAGCCCTGCGTCTTTTGTGCGAAATTACAAATAAAACGCCTTAAATAAGTCAGACGTCCTTGCAGACTCTGAAGTTCTGTAATGTTGGTTGGAGGTGGAAGAGCGACGATAGCTTCCACCTTCGAGGGATCAATGCGGATCCCATCTTTCAAGACGATGAATCCTAAGAGGCGTCCAGAATCGACATAAAAAATACTCTTGTGAGGATTCAAACAAATATTGTACCGCCTGCATCTGAGGAAAATGACCGTTAGATGATCTAAGTGGAACTCACGCTGCTTTGAGTGGGCAAGGAGGTCATCCAAGTAAGGTTCCATGAAGTCCTTCACATCATGGAAGGCATACGACATGGCCCGCTGGAATGTGGCACCAACATTTTTAAGACCAAACAAAAGTTTATGATATGCAAACGTTCCCCAAGGGTAGATGAATCCGGTCTTGTGTTGATCGGCGGGGTGGATATCAATTTGGTTGTATCCGAAAAAGCCATCCATGAATGAAAAATGACACTTCCAGCACAATTGTCGATAATCTGGTCGATAAAGGGAGTCGGGTAGTTGTCCTTGGGACAAGCTTTGTTGAGATCCTGATAATCGACACAGACGTAGATGGTACCCTGATTTTTATTAATAGGGATGACATTTGAGACCCAGTCTGTCAATGGGACAAGGTAAATGAAGTCGGCCTTCAAGAGTTTCTCAATCTCTGCCTTGATTGCCGCAATATTCCGAGGGTGTACCGGTCGCAGCTTCTGGAGAATGGGTTTGACGGTCGGGATAGGTTTTAATCTCATGTAAAATAATGGAGGGGTCTATCCCAGGCATCTCCTTATAGGTCCAAGCGAACACGTCTCAGAATCGCTTGAATAAAGCCGTGGCAACGATGACTGCTTCGGGGGAACACTTCTGACCTAACTGAATGTGTTCCACTACACCAGGAGTAACCGAAATGTCTATTAAAGTGGTGGGCTCGATGTTGGCAAAGTTGCCTTCAGAGTTCATTTGACACGCGAGTATCAAAGACTGAGAGCCAAAGTGGACATTTGGTGTAAAGATGGTGTGAATGTTGTTCTCCACAGTATCCAATAAGGGAAGGAAAGACGAACAATGGCGGAGGTCTTCCCATGGTGGATCATCTGCACTCATGATTTCCATAATGGACTCGTCAGAATGAAAAGTCCATTGCAAAGGATTAGATGATGCCCATTGTAGAGAACAGGAGGTGGGGACACAACTAAGTGGTCCTCCGGTGCTGACTGGATAGCCTCATACATGAGTTCAGCGGGCGACAGGGGCATAGTGTCTCCAATCAGGTGTGTGGTGGCTTCATCAGGTACAAGCCATGAATCAGTGGAGCTAGGGGTAGACGAAATCTGTGAGGAGATCATGTTCACCATGGCAACATGGTTTGGGGGATCTGAGGTAGGAAAGACGCCCATAAGGGATGAATCCTTAAGGAGGCCAACCCACACACTCTCATACTTCTACGAAGATTGTCCAATTGAAGGAACATTATCTCCCGAGTGAGAAGTGGTGTCAGGTGTACAGAAATCCAGTTGGTCGACTGTGACAATTCGGCCTTGATGGGGGAATTGTACTATGCGGAAGACAAATGATGCGACCGTAGTCATGGCATAAAACCAATTACGACCAAGCAGAATGTTATAATCCAACGGGGCAACGACTACTTCACATTAATGGTTGTGGTATTGCCCCCCAACTCGATTGGTAAATCTTGTAACAACCCATGAGGTTGAAAGCCACGTCCATCAAAGGCTCTCAAAGTGGTAGGAGAACGGTTCAACTCGGGAGAACCAATGGCTCTCCAACATGCGATTGACATGACTGACGTAGAGGCTCCTTCGTCCAAAACGGGACAATGGATTATCTTCCTAGCAATGTTTGTAGCAACTTTAAATGCTAATTGATGGGAGAGCCTTGGTTTGAAATACTCCAGCCGGAACATAATGGTGTTCGATGAATCCAGGTCAACTGCACCGATGGCAGCAAGGAGACTCTTGTGCTAATTAGGGCAGTTTTGCAAGACCTCGAGCGTCGACATCGCACAAAGAGCTTGTGCTAGGTCCTCTACAATGTTGTAGTTTTGAGCAACTCGAGCATTAGGATTGAAAACCAATTTTCTAATCGTGCTCTTGGGTGGACGCAACACTGACTCAAGAGAGGGATTCTCTATGGTGAGAGGCGCAGCTGGTATGGTGACATCGGGCATCGAAGTGGAAGCTTTTTCAGTATTACTTCCAATAGGTTCCTTAGCTGGAACGGATTCATACGAACGAGAATGGGTTTTCAAGTTGATGGTCTCGTTATGCACCATGAGAACATGTGCGGTGGTGGATGATTCTCCTTGGGAAGAAGAAGTGTGAGCGATTGACTACTGATTTTGAGCAGGGAAGGGATCGTTGAGAACTATGGGTGTGGGTTTACCCTTAAGAAAATTTTGAACTTCGTCTCTATGGGGGCACTCTTTAGAAAAGTGATCATCACCACACAGTAGGCAAGGATACTTCAACTTCCTTTTCTATTTGGTATCATCAGGGGTGCTCCTTTGTTCTTGCTGGGTGGAATATTTCTTAGGTTTCCCCTTATTCTTCTTCTTACCACCAGACTTTTGAGGTGAAGATGATGAAATATAATTCACTTCTTTGGTGACAGCAGGAGTGGATGATTTGGTGGTGCCATGACCAGCCTGTGTTGGTGATGGGGAAGAACCCTGGGGGTTCGATGAACCAACAGTTTGAGAAGAAGGTTGGGTGGTAAGGGATCCAATGATGCCATCAGTTTGGGGTCCCTTGGGTGGTTTCATGAGGTTGTAAGTGTTGCGGGGTGCGTCAGGAAGGATATCAAACAACGTGCCAGATTGAGCATAGACTAAGTCTAGCAAATGGGAACGAGCAATGGCTTGTTCCTCAGTGACGACACCACACATGGAAACATCTCATGCTATGGTTGGTATGAGAGACTTCGTAAACCAGTCTGAGAGGAGCTGATCTGGAATAGGATCCTTAATGAGACGTCGTCTCCTCCACCACTCATGTATATGATCTGATATATGAGTAGCAGTATTTTGATGGAGCGAGGTTAAAAGATCTGTACCAGTTTCATACCGTATAGGCAGCTGGAAATGAGTCAAAAAGTTCATAGCAAGAGAACCAAAATCAGGAAAAGAATGCGGTGGTAGTTCAATATACCACTTGGCAGCCGAAACCAGTGAGAGTCCATTGGAATAACCGAATACGGATCGAGTCGTCCATCAGTGAGTTGGATGAACACCATAAGTGGTATGTCATCACGTGGTTTTTAGGATCCTCACTTGGCTTACCATCGAATTTTGGGATATCTGAGGGAAGTTTTATCGGAATGGATGGCCAATTAGTTCCGTGGTAAATGGGGTCATTTGTTAAACGAGACAGGTTAGGTAGATCCAAAGTAGCCAAAAAGGGAAGCTGCGGATTAGGTTGCGAGTACTGATAGTACGGATAAGGCGTGTAAGGACCTGTGGGACCTTGTATCGACTGACCATAGGGTGTTCCAGGAGGAAACTGGCCACCCGGACCAAATGTAGGTCCACTGCCATAGTAAGGTGGTCCATAACCATAATAGGGTGTCCCGTTACCATAAGGTGGGGGTCCGCCTCCGCCACCGGGAGGGGGTGGGCTGCCTCCAAATGGTGGGGGTCCGCCACCACTGCCAGTGTAGGATGGGCTGCCACCGCCTCCACCGGGAGGAGGTGGTGGTCCACTACCACCACCAGTATATGACGGGCCTCCACCACCTCCACCAAGAGGGAGTGGTGGGCCACCGCCGCCGCCACCGGAAGGGCAAGAGCCTCCTCCACCACCTCCACCATAGTAGGGTGGGGGTCCACCACCACAACCACCAGGATTAGAAGGTCCTCTACCACCACCACCACCACCAGGATTAGAAGGTCCTCTACCACCACCACCGGGAGGGGGTGGTGCTCCTCCACCACCACCAGGATGATATGGTCCTCCCCCACCTCCGCTGGGAGGAGAGGGTGGTCCTCCACCACCTCCGCCAGGGGGGGTGGGCCGTGATGACCGAAGTGGGGTGGTCCTCCGCCAAAAGGTAGAGGTCCGCCTCCTCTAGAGTTATGTGGGGGCCCGCCGCCTCCAATGGGAGGTGGGGGTGGTCCAAATGGGGGTGGAGGGACTTGAGGGACTGTAAGTGGGGGTCCATGCTGTAAAAATTTTTGATGTCCCCATAGAGTGTAAGGATTACCAGGGTAAGTTACCCCATAGAGTGCGTTTCTGGGACTGAGTTGACTAGGCACAGGGTTGAGATCACCTGGATATGCTTGAATTGATGGAGGTTGAATTATGTTGGACGGTCCCCCGACATGGCATAGTCCTGAAGTGGAAGGTCCAGGAGGTAAGGAATTTCCAATAGAAGGCCCGATGGGAACTCCTGTTGCGGGATTATGATTAAGAGATGGGGGTTTCCCCCTAGCAACAACTTGATGACCACTAGGTAAAGGTTGACCCAACACTGGTTGTTGATTATTCATCGTAGGATTACCACTACCTGTAAATAAGGTAGGGGGTAAAGAGTATCCTCCCCGTGAATTTTGGGGTGGCAGAGGAGCAGGTGATGTAACTGTGGTAGTTATGGCTGTGTTGGACTGTTTTCCTTCAACAGGTTGGGTTATGGGAGGTACTGAACTAGCCTCCTGTCTAGGAGGTACATGTGCAGGGATGGATGGTTGACCAGTTTCAGTAGTGGTCACGTGTTGTGTGGACGATTCCGGTGACTCGAAAGATAAAGAGCGACCTGGGATTGGCCTATCATCGAATCTTATTTGAAAGTTTTGATTTCGAAACTCCTCACCCATAGCACGTAAACGAGCCAATTGTTCACGGTATGGTGCTAAGCGATCGTCAGGGCTAGCCCAACTGGGTGGGGAGGCAATGGCGAAATGGGCCACTGGGTGGCCGGTAGAATATGTCCAATAAGTTGTTGATGGTCCAACAACTGCTGTAGGGTCATCCTGGGGTTGATTTATCCATTCCAACAATCCAGGCTGTCCCAGTGCAATGGGAGGTAAGTCTTGTGAAGTGGGGATTTGTGCTTCTTCATCTCGCCAGGGATGAGAGGTAGGTGAATCTGGAGGAGTATGAGGAAACAAGAGTCCTCCAACATTCAAAGTGGGGTTTTCCACTTCATGTGACCCGACCCTGGCATGTGGATCCATTCTTACCCTCGAAATTACCTCCTGGTTAGGGGATATTCAGGTGGCAAATTCTGAATCCTGTGAAACATTCTCCAAGGAAAGTCAGCCATAGTGATTGAACCAAAAAGTTTCTCCTAAGGGAAAACTAAAAGAAAAGCAAACCAGACAAAACCCTACACAAACGAAGGCCACATGAAAACTTATGTTATAAGAGTGGATTCAACGGTATGGAACCTCACAGGATTGTCAAGGCTTCGCAACTCGCGATATACCGTAGGGTCCAACAATATGATGTGACAAGGAGGATTGGGACCGTACCCTTGCCTGCATACCTGATTACCTGGATGGTACATGTGTAGTATCTCCTCGAGTGCTATTCTCGATGTATTGCTCGGCCAAGATTGCCAAAAAGTTAACTTAGTTGGTTTAAGGAATCCTAAAGATGTCTCTTGATATACACAAGGTACGTGGGAGCTCAAATCCATAGTGGTGTTGTCTAATGCACAACCGTTCAACAAGAGACCTTCCGATATACTACCGAATACGTGATACACCCTTCGATATATGCCAAGTACTCAAGGTGACTTGGTGGGTACGTGAAGGAGCTCGATATACCGATAAGTATGTGGAAGACTACAATACCCCCGAAATACAGTGCTGGAAAATAACGACAGCTGCCACGCTTAACGACGCCGAAACACGTCTCTAACTTATACGCAAGTTGCTAAAGATTTTACCCTAGTTCTACCGTTAATTTTATCTGGACGGTTAGGTGAATGCATGAGGTGAGTACATAATCGTAAACATAATGCAGGCCCTAACTACATGCACAAATACAATTTTCTTTCAATGAATTCTATGTATGGGAAGGAGAAATTTTCTTTTTCTTTCCAACAATTTCACTAAAGCAATGCAATGCAAGACAATCCCAAATCTACCAAAAAATGACTATAAGTATTCTTTTTCCTTTTCAGCGAAACATAAAAGACACAACACTACTAAACCAAATCAAAACATGTTTTTTCTTTTCTTTTGTCTTTTCAGAACGAAAATGATGCTAAGTAATGAAAAGAGAGAATTTTCTAAGTAGAAATATGCAAGCTTTTCACTTTCACTACGATGGCCTAAAAGCATAAAAATCAAAAGACACAATGTCTTGATTCCTATTCAAATATGCATGGAACTACTTTTGCAAAACTTGATGCCTATTCAAATTTTTTCAAGAAGATGAACAACTCATAATTCATGAAAAAACACAACTAATGCAATTTACTTTCAACTTTCCCAAAATATTTATGAATGAGACATTCCAATGCTCATGCAATTCTTCAAATGAGCTTGAAAAATAATAGAAATGAAGTACTTTCGATCTTTCAATGAGTGCATCAAAATGACAATTTGATAACAACTATGCTTTTAAACATTAATACTTGAACTAAAAAGATGCCTTGCAATACTCTAACAACTCAGAAAATCTCAAGAGAAAGCAAGCACTCAAATGGACTGAAGGTACACACAAACTCTCAAAATCACTTAGTAACAAGAAACACTAAAAGGCAAGCAAAAATCACAAAATGAATGCAAGTGAGGTATGGAAACCGATCCGATATAATGACCAGATCTGGAAAGGAGAGGAGGAAATGCAAGGGTGAGTGGATGCAGGTGGGGAAGACGAGAGTGTCCGCCACTACCAAATCTCAGACTTGTCCAAGATGGAACCCAAAACAACTCCAAACAAAAACCAAACAACTCAATCACACAAAGCAAAAAAGGGATCTTTGACTGGATCATACAGTACAGAGGGAGTCTGCACACAAACCAAACTCACAACATAACTGGAGAGGACATGCCTGTATGGAAAAAATGGCAGATCGGCACACTTTGTGCTTATGCACAATGCGACGTTGCAGTTCAGTAGTGTGGGAAGTGTGACGATGTCGTAGTATACAAATGGAAGGGCTGCGACGACAAACTAACAGGCAAAGAACAGAGATAAAAAACAACACAGTGTCGCTCTGGGTACACTGACCAGGTGCGACAGGCGAGATCTAAGTTAAAAAATGAATCAATCCTCCAGAAAATGAGCATAAAAAGGTTTGCAAATGGGAAGTACAAACTCAAAGGAAGCTAATCAGACTCTTCAAGGTGAAGATCTGATGGTGAAATCGACTTCAAGAAGAAAATGAAAAAATAGAATGGCTTGGTAAGAAATCAACTTAAAAACAACATTCAAATGAAAACTAGAAAGCAATGTCTTTCCCCAGTATGGTCTCCAGATTTGTTTGATGGACAATCCAATCGAGTGGACACGAGCTGGATCTCCCTAGCTCAAAGTGAGTCTAGAACAAATTGAACATACTACAAACGACTTTCCTAGATCTTCTTAAGGATCAAGTGCTAGATTTCTTACCTTTAACTTCGCAATCCTTTCTCCTGAATGTCGTTCCACATCCACGGTTGTCAGATCTCAGCTGCAAGACCTGTTGAGACACAAAGAACAACATAAACGAGTAAAGAGCATCTATACAATAAGAGATCTAAGTAAACAGTTAAGCAGGTAAACTACTCAATATAATCACACATAAACAATATTGGTGGAAAGCATTTGTATTACTGTAAAATCGAGAAATACATAGTAAAGAATAGACTACAACCAAGGCTTAACGTTGCAGTCCTTCTCCATCCAAGCCATTTGCCATATCCTCCCAAGTAAGTAGAGTCTCTCAATGGATGAGTTAGAGATCTCTCCAATGTGATTTCACCAGCATGTAGACACTATAGACTTCCTCCTCTTGGAGAGGGGTAGAGCTTCACTCATATAGGGCTAAGTGGATAGGATATGGATAGGGTAGGTTGAGATATGGTAGGAGAGAGATAGGGGATCCTTCCAAGAGGTTAGGAACTATGTGCCAGCTCCCCCAATAGGTTAGGGATAAGGATACAAGTCAGCAGGCTTTGAGAATGAGCTCGAAGAAGCTATTTTTTCCCATTAACTGACTTCGTCACACCCTGTAGTGGATCAAGGTGCGACGTCGCAGGTTGCAGGAGTACAGCTTGCGACGACCTCTCAAAACCTAGCATAAAAGCAGTGGTTTCCTTTCCAAGTAAATGACTGAGCCAATGGAACTTCAAGGATGTATACATTGAATCTAATGGTGGTAAGATTTTAGGTGTAACAAATCTAACTTCAAATCTCCAACTTGCATCTCTATTTATACATGTCTTGCATGGATTATATGTCCACAAGTTGGTTGTGGCATTCCTTCTTCCTTACTTCATGGATTAATCCTATGCCACTTGTCATGTTCTGCGCTGCTGATGTGTCATCCTTTGTAGGTCTTGTGCATCCATGGTCCACGACTTAGTGGAACTTTCACCTCAACATTGTAGTCTTGCGCTCTTAATGTACCATTGCTTTGTAGAACTTGCACAACAATGGTCCTCGACTTGGTGGGGATTTAACCTCATCTTGTGCTTTTGTCATGCCATCTCTTGTAGAACTTGCGCATACTTGGTCCTTGACTTAGTGGGACTTTAGCCCTTACGGTACCATCTCTTATGGAACTTGCGTACTTGTTGTATCAATGCTTTGCGGAACTTGCGCATACGTGATATTCGACTTGGTGGGAATTTGACCCTTATGGTACCATCACTTGTGGGATTTGCACACTTGATGAGTCTTCAGCTGTGGAATTTGTGCATATACTAACTTCAACCACTGCACCTTTATTGGAACTTGTGCGTGCTTCAATAACTGAAAGCATCTTCTGATTGGTAAGACTTGCGTGTTTTTAGGACTGTTCAACCATAAGCCATTTCATACTTGTTGTGCACTTTCCAATATTTGACCATACAATGCTTGGGCTTGCTTGCGCATTCCAGAATATTCCCTTGACATGATTGCACATTTACACCATTGTTTATGTGAAAATACTCACAGCAGATCTAAGAGCTAATGTATACCTCACAATGAAAGAATTTAGGAATAAGATTAAGAGTGGTCAATGCAGTAAGATGAGCAATAGAATAATAATACAGTAGAACTCGGATAGAAGCAAAAATACTTCACACACACTAATTCATTAATCACAAATGGACAAATAAATAATAAAATGCATGAGGATTCGAATGCCAAGGTGGCAATTCGAATTGGCCTTCATGGAGGGATCAAAAGATCACTGGAGTGTCATCGGAGCACAACTAGAAGTCTATCTTATCATCGGTGGAGTCATCAATGCACAAGTAACTGTCAACCATCAGTCAAAATGAGTCTAACTGAGTGTAACTGGCACTAACTGAATGAAGGAGGCTCAGTGGAGGGCGCATGAGGAGCTAATTTGAGTCAAAATGGGCAGTCTAGTCTCATCGGAGGTCTATCGGAGTGATAACAACAGTTAGGAGTCAGTCTAGCATTAAATCAAGGCAAGACAGGTGGCTAACTAAAGTGATCTGGAGTGGTAGGTGAGAAAAGGCTCCCTTCTCAAGTGGAAGGCGAGAAGCGGGCGCATCACTGGCTAGGAGGGCTCAATCTGAGTGGAAATAAGCTCCTGAGTGCTGGAATACAAGGGACTAGGTGTTGGAGGTGTCAACCTGATGATTGGGCAGCATGCAGATGCATGCAGAATGCAGGAATGCATGCAAGACTAAAAATGCAAAGGATGAAAATGCTGGTAGGACTAGGATGGAGTATAGGAATATCCTAACACCCCCCCTTAATCCATCCTGGGCCCTGGTAATTGAGACCAAAGGTCACCCAATACAATGAATAATAACAATCAATAAACTGACGAAATAGGGAAAAACCTCATGGGAAAAATACCCCCCTCAAAATAGACTGTAAGGAACACACAAAAATAAATGCTCCAAACTCAAGCAGGTGTGATGCTTGGTCATATGTCTAGAGGTATCTTCTTCTTGGGAAGAAGTGGATCATGCTCAAAAGGCACGTGCTTGTACTTTCTCTTCAGATCGAATGTGATGAGAACAAATCCAAAAATATGAGGATGATCCTTGAACCTATGATTCGAATCAACTGAGGTAGGATCAAATCTATGAATGTGCAGATAGTATTTTGTCTTCTCCTTCGAACCATCATGGGTGAGATTATGCCAAAAAGAACCATCACATGATTGCTTGAAATCCAAATCATATTTAAGACTTGTAGAATAGTTTCTTGATATCTCCTTTGAACCAGCAGGGGTGAGATCAAAACCATCATATGCATGAGAAATTATCCTAAGTAGTGATTGATTAGAATCCAAATTAGATCCATGACTTAAATCATGGTTTCTTGAGATCTCCTTTGAACCATTAGAGGTGAGATCAAAACCATGATATGCATGAGAAATTATCCCAAGCAAATGGAAATGGCCATAATCTTCAATAACCTTCTGAAAGCATGAAATAATGATCATATAGTAGTACATAAGAGGTGAGTGATCAAGGAGAGCGAATGCATTACCTCCAATGGATGATTTTACCTCCGAAACATTCAATAGATCATGATGCAAACCAACAAAATCTAGTGCAAGAGAGGATTTAGGACCTTCTGCAATTTCTAGAGTGTGAGCTGACACAGAATTTGAAATGGAAGAAATTTGGAGCATGAGTGTAGAATCTGCAAGTTCTTCTTCTTTGTGGACAACTTCAATATGAGATATGTTTGATATTGATTCATGATCAACGAGATCATCAAGAAGGGTGAATGCAACACGATATTGATTCATGATCAATGAGATCATCAAGAAGGGCGAATGCAACACTTTGCTTGCTCTCGAAAGGGTTTGGACCAATCCCTTCATCCTGTTTGCTGAATCTTTCATCCAAATGGGCCCATAGCTCTTTTGGAGATTCATAATCATCAAAATCAAGGAAGTGGATTACCATGCATCGAGACATAGCAAACAACATGGCTGCATTGACACTTTCACCTTCATTTAACCAGTCATACTCTTCTTCAGAGGATTCGAATTCTCTTTCAAAACAATAATCAAAGAGACCATTTCTCTTCAAATGTGCTATCATCTTCGGTTTCCATTCATCATAGTTGAATGGAGAAAGAGGACGGATTTCTTCTAAATACATGGAAGCTATTTGAAGACCTGCAAAAACAATAGAAAATATCTGCAACTTCTACTGTTGCAAAAAATGCAAAAACTGCTGCACTCGAAATATTGATAATAACCCGCAAAAAAATCTCAGGAATGGAGATAAACAATACTCTCAACATGCTCTGATACCATGTGAAAATACTCATAGCAGATCTAGGAGCTAATGTATACCTCACAATGAAAGAATTTAGGAATAAGATTAAGAGTGGTCAATGCAGTAAGATGAGCAACAAAATAATAATATAGTGTAACTCGGATAGAAGCAAAAATACTTCACACACACTAATTCATTAATCACAAATGGACAAATAAATAATACAATGCATGAGGATTCAAATGCCAAGGTGGCAATTTGAATTGGCCTTCATGGAGAGATCAAAAGATCACTGGAGTGTCATCAGAGCACAACTAGAAGTCTATCTCATCATCGGTGGAGTCATCAATGCACAAGTAATTGTCAACCATCAGTCAAACTGAGTCAAACTGAGTGTGGTAGGTGTAACTGGCACTAACTAAATGAAGGAGGCTCAGTGCAGGGCGCATTAGGAGCTAACTGGAGTCAGAATGGGCAGTCTAGTCTCATCGAAGGTCTATCGGAGTGATAACAACAATTAGGAGTCAGTCTAGCCTTAAATCAAGGCAAGACAAGTGGCTAACTGAAGTGAACTGGAGTGGTAGGTGAGAAAAGGTGCCCTTCTCAAGTGGAAGGTGAGAAGTGGGTGCATCATTGGCTAGGAGGGCTCAATCTGAGTGGAAATAAGCTCCCGAGTGCGGGAAGACTAGGGACTAGGTGTTGGAGGTGTCAACTTGATGATTGGGAAGCATGCGGATGCATGCAATACATGCAAGACTGAAAATGCAAAGGATGAAAATGTTGGTAGGACTAGGATGGAGTATAGGAATATCCTAACTGTTTAAAAAAATCCTTGGCTTCTAGTGCACATGTACCTTTTTCCATCCAATTCTATGGCTACTACCTTGAGAGAGTATGACTTGGTCGACTTGATATCTGTGTAGGTACCACATGTAGTAGGATACATATGTACTTTTTTGAACTGGATTTGCATGATGTACCTTCCGTATGTGCTTCTTCATACTGATCATGCATGATGTATCCTTGGACACACATCTTCAGACTGGCTGCAACTTCTAGATATACTTCTTCAGACTGGCATCCATATCCTTCATCATCTTGTGCATATACCTCTTCAAATTGGCTTCCATTTACTTCTTTAAGCTGTCATAAGAATGTTGTATCCACTTTGACCTCAGTTGACATCAATGACTCAAACTGAATCAATTGACATCCTCTTTGACATTAGTTGACATCAATGACAACCAAAGTTCAACAATATCCCCCTTTGGTATTGATGTTAACACCTTATGAAGCTGTGTATAATTTTATTGAACTGTATGCTTCATCTCTAATTGTCACAGTGCTCTCCCTGTGTATATGATCCCCACGAGTTCTTTGGGATTCTGACTTCTGCGCATACTACTGTCAATACTTATTCTGGTTTTTGTTACCTATGCACATACGAACGATCTACTTCACACTCTTTCACATATATTGCATCTACATGTTGTCTCTTCATTAATCTACTTGACGCTCTTTAATGTCTGTTGCATCTGCGTGCTTCTTTTCATGCACTGCATTCAACATCATACTTTACTACGTGTCATTTGTGCTTTATGCTCTTTCATATATTCTCATGCATCTTTTCTCCTCGACTGCTTTAGTTATTCTCAGCTTCATGCATCTTCTCCCCCTTTGACATCAATGGCAAAGAGGTGCAATTACTGGTTCTTCTTTCAATTGTTTTGTACCGGCCTTCATTCACTGTTCATGGATGACTCCCCCTGTATTCATGATTCATTTCTTTCTTGTAATGCTACACTGATATCTTGTAATTTGCATATTGATTTCATAATTATCTTTGATTTATTTTATTGTATGGGTGCTATCTTCCTTTTGTATCTTGACCTAATGTTCCTGTCACAACACTTCATCATCCTTGGCGCAGTGGTTCAAGTCTGCATCATTTCGTGCCATCTGCGTAGTGCCAAAAACTTTCCTAGTTTTGCATTGTGTTTTCATTTTCTTCCTTTTTGCACCTGACTGCTTCATTTTTGTATCTTGACCTAATGTTCCTGTCACAACACTTCATCATCCTTGGCGCAGTGGTTCAAGTCTGCATCATTTCGTGCCATCTGCGTAGTGCCAAAAACTTTCCTGGTTTTGCATTGTCTTTTCATTTTCTTCCTTTTTGCACCTGACTGGATGACTCCCCCTATATTCATGATTCATTTCTTTGTTGTAATGCTACACTGATATCTTGTAATTTGCATATTGATTTCATAATTATCTTTGATTTATTTTATTGTAGGGGTGCTATCTTCCTTTTGTATCTTAACCTAATGTTCCTGTCACAACACTTCATCATCCTTGGCGCAGTGGTTCAAGTCTGCATCATTTCGTGCCATCTGCGTAGTGCCAAAAACTTTCCTGGTTTTGCATTGTCTTTTCATTTTCTTCCTTTTTGCACCTGACTGCTTCATTTGCTGCATTTACTGTGGTGTTTCCTTGCCTCATTGCGTTTATTATTGTCGCATCCCTTGCCATGAAAACCAAATATTTGACACGTTTATCCGCCAATTCAACATTATAGTAGATATGATACTCAGTTTGTGTGGGAACAATTACTTGTCATGATCGTACTCAAGCTTTTGGGGAAACATCATTCCGTCGCATGAAGCAATAGATTTGATTTCCACTTTCTGTACACCTTTTCAAATCTTATTGAATCCGAGATTCAATTTTGGAGACTCCACCACCTTCTTCAAATTGCATGATATTGAATGCATATCTCATCAAATTAATTTCATGTGCGCGAACGTCTTCCATTCAATTTTATAAGAGTTCCATGAACAATGCCTGGTTCATCACCTTTTCCACTTCTACATTTCCATGTCGCATTGCTATCTGATTCTTCCTATTTCTTCTAATGGCCTCCTTCTACCAAAGAATGAATACCTCCCTTGAGAATGTGCAACTTGCAGTTCAAACACAACAGTCTGAATTCTCACGCCTGAGGGTTGACATGGGCATTTGGCAGCGATAGATGGAGGAAATAGAGTTCCTTCATCAATATGCTCAATCGTAGGTGCATCTCGGGCATTCCAAAAAACTGACTCATCTGACTCATGGGTTGACAATTTGGAGCGCCAACAACAATAGATTTTGAGTGAACTGTCCTTGCTTCGGCCTCGACATACTGCACCATTATCGTCTGTAATTCTGCAACTTGTGCTGGTGGACTTGGAGCTTCGTCTTACAAACCAATCAAACATAGACATTAACCTTGAACTACGGCTGTAGATTACTTCAACAACTCAATTTTGCCGATTTTCTTTGTATACGCCTTTTGGCCTCGGCATGGAGTCCCAACTCATGCAATTTTGTAAACAGGCTGATTTTGAATATAATACAAGTTATAATTTGCATAGACTCATATCTATCTTTCAGAAATGTTTGCACCTTTTCTTCATTCACATATATGCAAGAAATCTTATTCCATGTTATAAAACTTAATTCAACAATTAATCTGTTCTGCACTCTATCGTGTGCAAGATAACTTAGCAACAACTAAATGCGTGCATGTATCTGAACTTCCTTTTCTGCAACATTTCCAACTTAACACATAACTATGATGAATACTGCGACATACACATTCTTAATCACACACCTAACTAGCATACCCCTTGAATTCCTAAGATGCATCATGTTGAACTCAAGGGTATTACTCAATCCTTTTGAGATTAGTAAGAAGGGCATCAATTGCTTGTTGCATTAGATGCACCTAGATTGTCTGCATCTTCAACGCACTTCTGAGGAGATTTCCTTACCCAAGATTTATTGTGCGCACTTCTGTCTTGATTCTGCATCAGAGAGTTTTCACTATAGTCCCTTTGAATGTGAATGCCTTTGCGCAATAAATTTTCATCTGGATAGTTCACTACTCTTCAACAGTACATAGACTTATGTCCAAAACCATCACATGCATAGCATCTCACAATTTGACAATATTTTGCAATATGACCAAAATGATTGCATCTTGCGCACTTCTTCTTATTCATCCTTCTTTGGTTAGTATATTGAACAGAGTTGTATTTGTTGAAGCAACCATCATACCTGAAAGACTTAATAATATTAGGGCAATGTTCTTTGTCCCAGACCTTCTTTGACGCTTTTCCATAACCAAGGCCTATTTTTTCTTCTGGTGATCTTTGATTGTCCATGATTTTGTTCAAGATTGATGTGCTGTCTTTGAACTTGTATTTTACCTCATCATCAATATTAGATTTGTTGTTTTCTTGATGTGCACAAATCACCGTGGGATCTTGGACTTGTTTCTTACCCTTCATATCAACCAATTTGCCTTCTAGAGGAGATATCTCAACATCCTGCTTTTCTGCGCAAATTCTTCTAAAGAGGATTTCAATGTAGATTTCTCTTCCTCAAGCACTTTGACCTTGTCTAGTGCGGACATCAATTGTATCTCATAGGTGGTTACCTTTTCATGAAATTTTGCGTCAAGATATTCTTGAAATGGCTTGACCTATTCCTCATACTTTGACAACTGTTCCTGTAAGAATTTATTCTTCTTTCTTGACTTCTTCAAGTCATCCAGGGCACTAATCAATTCTCCTTCCTAGTCAATATCTATAGCATTTTCTTCTTCTTCAAATTGACTATCAGTCTTGACCTCTGCAACAGGATTTGGAGATGTAAATAGCTTCAGAGGTGTTTTGAATGATACACTAAAGAAGTATTTTTCTAGTGATCCTGGTTTGCTTTGTGCAATTGGAGTATTCTTCAAACCAGTCTTCTTCTTTTCATCTCCGTTTTCTTCTTCCACAAAGATAATGAAGAGTACTTCTTTTTTTTTTTTGTCGCAATCACTCCCTTTAGATACATTTCTATCTTCCTCAATATACAAACTTTTCTTTTGTTTTTGAATCCTCCTTTTATTTTCAGGTCTATGCTAAGTGAGCACATTTCTACGTTCATGATAATTGGATTCTTCCTCATTGTTACTGTCTTCATTTTTTTTTATGTAAGGACACTTAGAGGCATAATGACCTATTCCTCCACATTTGAAACATTTGAAGGGTAGCTTGTTCTTATACTTACCTCGTCCTCTTTTCAAATTTCTAACAAAGTTTGATTCCTCATCATCCGACTCATTGCAACAATTCTTGTCATGATCATGCTTGCCCTTCCCAGTAGACTTAAAAGTGGCTTCCTTTTTTATGGGAGTCTCTTTCTCAGTTCTCATCTCATATGTAGTCAGAATCCCCTGAAGCTCATCGTTTGTCAGATCTTCAATATTAGATTTGTCTTCCAATACAGACACCTTTGCATGAAAATTTGAGTGAAGAGTTCTTAGTATCTTCTGTACAACATATTCTTCTTCCAAAGTGACCCCGAGACTTTTGATAGCATTAACTAACTCATCAACTCTTAAGAAATATGAGGTAATGTTCTCTTCATCTTTCATTTTAAGAGATTCAAATAAACCAGAGTAGTTCTACAACTTTGCTTTCTTTACCTTCTCGTCACCTTCATAGACACCTCTAAGTTTGTCCCAAACCTACTTGGATAATGTGCAGTGCATAACCTTGACGAAATTATTACCAGTCAAACCACAAAGCAGAGTGTTTATGGCTCTTGCATTGCATTCATAGATTCTCCCCTATACTAGATTAACTTGTACGACTGCTGGGACATTGTAACTGTCAATAACATACTGCCATACATCTGATCCTAGTGATTGCAGATATACTTCCATTCCGACCTTCCAGAAGATATAGTTGGTGCCATCAAAACTTGGTGCTCTGTTAGTTGAAAGACCTTCCTGTTTGTCCATATCTGCGCAAGGATCTATATTCCAGATGTTAATCTGTGTCTGAAGACACCCATTATGATACCAATTGTTGGAATTGGTTTAATACTAAGAGGGGGTGAATTAGTATAGCGCAGTTATCAATAGTTTTTACCTTATTTAACAGATTAGTCTTTTAATTAATCTTGATCTTTAATTATGCATCCAACATAAATAAAACATTCATCCACATATGCACCAAGACAAAAAGCACATAACACATAGGATTTTGATGTGGAAACCCAAATGGGAGAAAACCACAGAATGCTCTTTTGTAATGAAAATAATACATTCAAAGAAGCACCGAATTCCTGTGTTCACCAACACCAACTGGAATCATGGTAATTTTTAGGAGCGAAATTTCGCCAATCGACTATTTTTTGGGCATTTTTTTCAAAAAATAAATTAGCTATTTGGTCATTTTTAGTCCCTAATATCACCTATATTTACATTAAATATGTTTTTTAGGATAATATTCGCCAAAATTTACAAATTTCAGTAGTAAATTGTATGTTTCATATTTAATATTCGCCTACATATATATATATATATATATATATTTTCAACTCCAAAATAATCTCCTAGAATACTAAACCTAAGTATAATATTAGAATCCTTAAAAAATACCCTGAATGGAAGGAGGCACCAAACCCCTGATTTTACAGGCATCGACCTGAAGGAAGCACCAATTCCCTGTGTTCTCCAGCACCAACTGGAAGGAGGCTACAAACTCCTGCTCCTTGCCCCGTCCTGCCACCTAGATATCCAAAATAATATTCTATCTTACTAAACTTTAAACTCGCGCACACTTCTAATCTTCTGTAGTTCGTTATGCTGTGTGCCACCTTCGTATGCATACGATTCAACTGCATACATCACTTGACTTCTCATTCCACTCAATTCTTCGCTTCTACTGATTATCTACTTCATATGTCGTGTGCTACTTCATCTGCTACAGTATATGCCACTAATTAGCTGTGTTGTTTTGCTTCTGTGCAACTGCACTTTACCGACTAATACTGTTCTTCAATTGATAACTTGTTGTTTTGAAATTACACACCAGTATCAGATGGAACTGTGCACTTTGAAATTACACACCAATATCAGATGGAACTGTGCACTTACTTAGATGTGTCCATTCGGTTTAAGTTCTATGGTATTTTAGACAATATACGACATGTTGTGCATCATATGATTCGTCCTTTCGGTTTAATGCACTTTCCTAAGATCATCCTCATCATGACACGCTTACAAGATTCTGCTGTTGTTCTATCGTTGCACATCTGATGGACTTCTTTACTTCACAGACTTCACTTCAACATTCATGCATCGACCAAATTTCTGCGCATCTTCTGATATACGTCAGTTCTATCTCTACACTTCCATCTTACATCATCTGTGACTATCTGTGTGCTACCAACAATACTGTCATTCGGTCCTCACGCACTTGCACATACTTCTATAATTCTGCCTTTCAGTATTTGTGCATTCATCACAAATCTACAACATCATCCTGCGCACCATCAGTAAATCATTCTGCTCTATGTGTGCACTCGGATCCTCGCTAGATCATGCTGTTCTGTCCTTGAGACCTTGATGCCCCGAATATAAATCTATATCTTCCACATGAATCTCTATATCCTTTCCATAAATCTTACTTCAAATCCCTAACTTGCATCTCTATTTATACATGTCTTGCATGGATTGTATGTCCACAAGTTGGTTATGGCATTCCTTCTTCCTTACTTCACGGATTAAGCATATGCCACATGTAATGTTCTGCAATGCTGATGTGTCATCCTTCGTGGGTCTTGCACATCCATGGTCCACGAATTAGTGGAAATTTCACCTCAACGTTGTAGTGTTGTGCTCTCGATGTACCATTTCTTTGTAGAACTTGCACAACCATGGTCCTTGACTTGGTGGGACTTTGACCTCATCTTACGCTTTTGTCATGCCATATCTTGTAGAACTTGCACATACCTGGTCCTTGACTTAGTGGGACTTTAACCCTTGCGGTACCATCACTTGTGGAACTTGCGCACTTGGTGTATCAATGCTTTGTGGAACTTGCACATATGTGATCTTTGACTTCATGGGAATTTGACCCTTGCGGTACCATCACTTGTGGGACTTGCGCAGTTGCTGAGTCTTTAGCTGCGTAATTTTCACATATATTAACTTCAACCACTGCACCCTTCTTGGAACTTGTGTGTGCTTCAATAACTGAAAGCATCTTCTGATTGGTAAGGCTTGCGCGCTTTCAGGACTGTTCAACCATAAGTCATTTCATACTTCTTGTGCACTTCCAATCTTTGACCATACAATGCTTGGGATTGCTCGCGCATTCTAGAATATTCCCTTGACATGCTTGCACACTTGCACCTTTGCTTAAACAACTCCTTGGCTGCTTTTTCACATGTACCTTTGTCCATCCAATTCTTTGGCTGCTACCTTGAGAGAGTATGAATTGGTGGACTTGATATCTGTGTAGATACCACCTGTAGTAGGATACATTACTTATGTACTTCTTTGAACTGGATTTGCATGATGTACCTCCTTATGTGCTTCTTCATATTGATCATGCATGATGTATCCTTGGACACACATATTCATACTGGATGCAACTTCTAGATATACTTCTTCATACTAGCATCCATATCCTTCATCATCTTGCGCATATACTTCTTCAAGGTGGATTCCATATACTTATTTAAGCTAGCATACAAATTTTGTATCCACTTTGACCTTAGTTGACATCAATGACTCAAACTGAATCAATTGACATCCTCTTTGGCACTAGTTGACATCAATGACAACCAAATTTCAATAATTCAAACCCAAACCCTTCATACCCTCCCGCTTTGAGTGCTTGCTCATATGGTAATTTCTCGAGTACTGAGTGACATCATCAGGGTGCAATGCTTGCCCTCGACATCAGGGTGCAATGCTTGCACTCAACTATCCCCTCGATCCCTCTCACTCATCTTGACATGCATGAATGAGTACCTTTTACTTGTCTGCTCCTATGGCCCTCCATGTTCATGGACCCTCGTGTAGTGGTATGTGTGTGGTAGTGGTTCTATAGTCTACGTGTCTCCATCGGCCATGAACCTTTACTACCTCTTTCTTGGCCCTCTGTCAGCCCCTCTAGTGCAACCACACCCTGTTGCTCCCCCTTTTCCTCATGGGAAAGTGTATGCTCAACAGAATATTCCTGCACATCCTGCACCCAATAACCAACAAGCACATTCAAACACCTCCAAAAAGGAGAATAAGCAAAAGAACAAAGGTAACAACCAGCAACAAGAAGGTAGGGGCCAATCTTGTAACCCTTCTATCAACACTGGAGGTAATATGAACCCTATAAATCAGGATCCAATAAACCGCCCAAGCAAGTTAAGAACCCTCAGTTGCGAACTAACCATCCATGTTCCTTTTGCGGTGTTTACGAACACTATAACCACCATTTTCCCCATCTTGTTATGACTTCCCAACTTTGGAATGAGGCCAAACAACCTGGACTGGCTAATTCCCCACAAGGGAAACCTAACCCGTTACCTCCTCATTTGGCCAAATCGCAACAAATATTCCTACAAAACCCCTTCCCATCGCAAGGGGCGATCACAACATCACCTACGGTTCCTTACCTATCTCTTCCGTCGACTTCAAGGTAACTCTGTAGCCCTTCTTTCCAACACCTCCTTATGATGTTCACTGACATTAACCTCCAAATGCAACGTAATCAATACGACCTGGATAATGATACCCCTAATATAAATATAGGGAAATAATCTCCACCATTAGAAGAGAATTTGCACCTCACTTTTCCTAACCCATATTCCATCCCTAATATCCCCAAGATCCCTCTACCTAATGTAACCAATAACCCAAATGCCTGAGCTACTCCTAATTATAGCATTGTGGATGACTTGGCACAATCACCTGCTTCCATGCCTATGTTAGAAGTTGTTAGGAACAATCCCACGTAGTGAAAAGCTTTGTTGTCCACTTTGGGTACGATCAATCCTTCTGATACTTGCTTTATGATGTTTGATATCGATCAAGCAGAGCTTCCGATGCCCTATTATGTAGCTTTTCAGATCCCAATTTCTGTACAAAACTTAGTTATTTGCTACTGTATTATTGATGAAGGTGCCTCCACTTGCAGCATGTACACTCATGTTTGGCAGGTGTTAGGTTATCCTGAGCTTGCGCTGTCCCTTATGACTTTGAGTGCATACAATGCCCATGTCGCTCAACCATAGCGAGTGTCTTACAAAATTTCTCCATCCAGTTGGATAGGAAAATGGTCTAGATTGGCATCGAGTTTGTTAACACCCAATTATATTACAATCTCCTCCTTGGTCGTAGCTACATGTATGCTATGAAATAAATCACCTCCATGGTTTTTAGAATCATGATGTCCCCCCTTGAAGGGAAGATCGTTAAGCTTGATCAACTCACATATTATGATCCCAAGGGGTCAGCTTGTCTGGATCATGTCTTACCTATGTTTGAGAGTAACTTTGGAATCCTTTCCATTCCATGATTCATGAGTGTAGGTCCTAACGTATTCCAATATGCCTCCCTCATCGAGTCCTTCTAGACCCTACCTCCACCACCACCAAAGGTGGAGATCTCAAAACTGTGCAAAATCACTTTTGACAAATTTACCCCTCAACTTCAACTCTCTCCTAGCCCTAACCTGTTGTCAAGGAACCAGTGGGCAGGCTTGCCTATACATCAAGTTGTGTTTCTCTTTCCTCCTCCATGGATTGTGGGAACTCCCATGATGGCTATGCTTAACCTTTCACGCTTGATGTTAGGTTTCCATTTTTGGTACCTGTTATCACATCCATAGTAGTTGGGCTACCATGATTGCAAAGCAATGCATTGTATATTTTTGAGCTTAGCATTTACACAGTTTTGATGAGATCAACTATGATGAGAAGTATTATTTATGATCACTCACACATCAGAGCAGCCCCAGATCAGACATGCAGTAGACCTTATGCCAAGACTAAGCCTCTTGACCTCATATTTGATGATCGAGATGACCTTTTACCGCATACAGAGCAGTGCGGTGCCGAGAGTTTCAGCAACAATGTTTTAGTGGTTACAGGTGATCTAGATAGTAGATACAGGTATATGGACCAACAGGTATATGATGTACATTGGTTTTATTATCTTTCTCTTTTGGACATTTTGATAGCTTGACTTAGTATCTAGTAATCATGATCTGGCAGTATATCTATATGAAATGAATATGGTTTTTATTGATTATCTAAATGGTTTTATTACTTACATTTAGAAGCTCTTGTTTTATACTCGTTGGTTTTACCCTGCTAGGAGTGTGGACATGATCATTACCACCTTTATGGCTTCCTAGCTTAGGCATCACCTTCACTTTCCCCATCCATCCATTATCTTTTCCACTTTTTGTTTTTACCTTGATTTACACCTCAGCCTGTGATATGGAGTACGTCCCCACTTTTTCCTCTGTGTTGGATAGCATCCCTATTAGTTTGTGTCTCAGATCTGAGTTGGAAACAAAACTTACCCTTTGGTGAGTTGGATTTGATACCTTGATCACTCTGGTCAGTTGCCCCGATGTTTGGTCTTGATTGTAGAAAGTCCCCCTAGTTTCTTGAGTTGTGTTGGCTAAAACCTGAAGTAAATTGTACTACTATCATTACATGTGGAAACTATTGTTATATCTTTTATGAAATCCCATGAGAATACTTTAAAAACTGTGCTTCTTAGCACAATGAAACATGGCTGTGAAATTATGGAAACTTAAATGAAAAACACCCTGGATGAAAGCTTGAGTAGTTGTGCTTCTAAGCACATGCAAAATCCCCAAAAGGGTTATGAAATGAATTGAAATGGAAACTAACAGCACCATGGATGAAAGATTTAGTATTTGTGCTTCTAAGCACATGCAAAATCCCCAAAAGGGTCATATAGGACTAAAGAAAGCAGTGGTTAAATATATGCTAAATTCAAAGACCGCTGGCCAGGAAATTAAATATAATGATTAATTCCTCACGGAGCCTAGGGGTTGTGATGTGAGATGGAGTAAGGGAAAACTAATTCTAAATGTCCCTTAGAACCTCAGGTTACGGTTAACCATGCACCCAGTCCATGGCGGTTCAAGAAAAGATCCTCATGGAGCTGATACAACTTGGATGTGAGTTGTAGACATTTGCCAAGGTTGAATAAGCACTCCTCTTAACAACGTATTCCATTTGTGAGACACTGCCATTCCCTGTGTGTTTATTATCCGACATATGCTTAAGTGTGTATTCCCTTTCCCTTATCCAAAGTATCACAGTGTTGAGTCAGTCAAGTCATCCCCTTTATCCTAGCCTTGCATTCTTTACCCTCACCCTTTTCTAGCAAAATGATCATGTCTACATAATGAGTATATCCTTGAGGTTATTTTGTAAGTAAATGATTATTTGTACTTATGATTGATTATAATTATCTATTAACTGCCAGTGAAATGATTCTTAATACTTTAAGTCTTTCTACGAGAATGATTAAAAGAGAATGCCTTAACCATTTTCACTTGCAACAGCAGGATTTTTCTAGCCTGGGTCATATTTTGATTAGTCTTGACCTGGTCAAACCTAGTTTGACCAAGTCAACCTTGGGATCCGTGATGAGTTGGACCAATGATGATATATGATGATGATTTATGGTCCTTTGATGCACCTTTGATGACTCCATACAGTGGACACATGTTTCAGAATGTACCTTTTAAAGGTTATTATTATTCTTAGATCATTTATTTTATTATTGTCCAGGTATGGCTGAGGCTACAAATGATCTTATAGGTTTCCACAGGGTGTATGGGTACTCATCTCTAGTAGATTTGGACCTTCCGAGTCCATTAAGACACTAATTTATCAATTTCAGGCACTCCTAATGATGATAGAGTGAGATTTCCACTTTTGATCGGTTTTGCCATGCAGAAATGGATTTCCCAACAGTTGCATTGAGCTAGCACATTTACCTAGGGCACTACAGAGGAGAGGGGTGGTCCAAACATTTTTTATTACTATATGTCAAGTCCCCAATCCCCTCAGTGCTCTTTAGAGTGATGGGGGAACAACCTGATAATGTTTTTTCAAACTTATCCGCAACTCTGCACTTTTACACAGCTGCTACAAATTCACTCCACAATCCGCAAGCCGCAAGTCGGAAGTCGAAACACCAAAATTACAATGTCAAATAAAATACACCTCCGACTTCTACATTCCGCAGTGCAGGAGTCGAAAGGTCGGAATGCCAAAAACACAAAGTCGAAGAAAATACGCTTCCGACTTCTGCATTTTGCAGTGCAGGAGTTGGAAGGTCGAAACGCCAAATTACCCGGCATCGAAGAAAATACGCCTTCGATTTCCACGTTTCGTAGTGCGGTAGTCGGAAGGTCAGAACGCCAAAATACCCAGCGTCGAAGAAATTACGACTTCGACTTTCGCATTCCGCAGTGAGGGATTTAGAAAGTCGGAACGCCAAAATACCCGGCGTTGAATAAATTATGACTCCGACTTCCGCATTCTACACTACGAGTTCGGAAAGTCGGAAGTTGGCCATACCCCTGTTATTTACAACTTCTCAGGCTGATAAATTCCTCATCTTGAGTCCATTTTTTGGAAAAATTGGTACCCTTGGAAAGTTCTCGGCGAGCTCTATGCAACGGTGTGATCCTATGCCACATCGGAGAATTCTGACCTTTCCACTCTTCCAACCAAAATGTTTCCCTCCATCAATGCCTCTTTACCCCCCTGTCAAGAGACCTAGTATCACCTTGTCATGGACCCTCCCTTTATCTAACCCACAAAGGAGGAATGAACACAACAGGGGGTGTCTAATTCATCCCCCAATCCCATATGATAAAATACAAACCTTCTAAGGATGTGTGCAATGCATAGTAAACATACACAATGAAATTAAATCTGGTTAATGCATCTACAACATGCAAGACTAACAACATATTAACACAAGCAAAATGATGAAACAAACAACAAATGAACCATCCTCATGTTCAATATTATACACAGAATTCCTATTGATTAACTCCATGTGATCATTTCATTCAGTTTGACTTGAAATAACAAATAAACACAACATAGAAAGTAGCATCATTTAGGACCATGGAGAGCACTTATCTTATAGGATGAAAATGTCCAAGCAATTGGCTATGTGAGAGAAACGTTCCACCCAACCATAGGTCTCTATACAACCTATATTCTTTTAGCTGAGAGACCGCCCCCGAGATGGGCTGTGTATCCACTAAGGAGGAACTAGGCAGGCTCACTCACAGCCATGGTTTGACACAAACCAACATGCTAATCCAAAACATAGTTGGGTTTATCAAGCATGTAAAAGACAATGGGGGAGGATGCTAAGCCAGTGAGCTCAACCCCAGAGCTACATGCCTCTCAATTCTGCTGAAAAATCCTTGGCACCCACAATACCTACCACAACCAACACAAGGAAGGTCCCCTTCTCTGTTGCACAGTTCCTCAGGCGCCCCTTCCCTCCAATGCTCTTCAGGGTGGGCATAGAAAGGTCCAAACTGTTGATTCCTTGAGACTCTAGCCTTAATTGGGTTTATCAAGCAATCCCACCTTCTCTTCTATTTCTTCTTTGTCATTCCCACTTGGATTTTCTCAATTTCTATGGCCAAAGCGACTCTATCCCGCAACGGGGTTCTCAGCTATCAACTTAGGGTTTTCTCACGGGATTCTGAGCATCTCACACGCTGAAAATTTTCCCAAGGGTTCAGGCCGAAGGATCCCCTGTTGGCTTGAACTTCCCACACGAATTTCTGGGTGAATGCGACACTCCAAATCGGGGTTTTTCTCAGAATCCCAATTTTCCTTATTTTCTTCACTGCTCGGATTTATCCTGCTTTAAACTTCCTTCGTTGGTCCTTGATGGAATGGGGATGAGGAAAGATGAATTCCTAGGAGGTAGCGTGACTTGTGGATCAAGGAAAACAGAGCCCCATACCCTGCCATCCAAAATTTCAGGGTTGCCCACACTCCATCGACCTCATGAACAGTTTTCTTCAACCACTTTCTTACAGTAGAAATAAATGTCATCAAGGAAAGTCAAATGGGTTCTCAAGATGACACTTGGAATCCTATAGTTCAATCCCATAACCCCCTCACCTCTCCCTAGTGGATACACATGGCCCCCTCTTATTAGTTGCCTCCATAACCAATTTTTTTGGTATTTTTATTGCAATGTTAATATTTACATCATTTACAATGTCCCATGGCTTAATAGCACATGGATGACAGAATATCAAATACTTTCCTTTTACATAAAACCAAGCATCCACTAGTGGGGCCTTGGCCTAGAGATCCATGCTTGGAAAACATACATCGCATATATACAATATTTACAATGAAATCCAAATATGTCCTAAAGGTCAAAATGGGGGTATCACATTTCCCTCCCCCTTAGAACAACACAGTCCTTGGTGTTCTCAAAACTGAACAAAATTGGGAATGCCTCTCTCATGGCATCCTCCAGCTCCCATGTAGCCTCATAGGGACTAAGGTGCTTCCATTTCACATTCACCTGTTTGATGGCTCGGTTCCAGAGAAACGTTACCTTCTTGTCGAGGATGTGCATAGGATCCACTTGGAACTCTCCCTCGGGTTCCACCTGTATCACATTCCAATCAATTATGTGATTAGGATCATGTACATATTTCTTAAGCAAAGAAACATGGAAAAAATTATGAGCTCTCATGTTAGCAAGCAATGCAATTCTATATGCAATTGGTCCTATCCTATCAAGGACTTCAAATGGTCCATAATATCTTAGTGCCAACTTGGCACAACTCCCCAACTTTAGGGAACTTTTCCTTAGTTTCACTCTCAAATAAACATGATCCTCGATCTTAAATTCCTTATTCACTCTTTTAAAATCTGCATAACTCTTTTTCTTGTCCTGAGATACCTTTAAATTCTACCTGCTTTTAACAATTTCCTGATCCATTTCCTTGATCATCTCTGGCCCAAGCACTGCCCTGTTCAATGGAATATCCCAATTCAATGGAGTCCTTCATCCTTTTCCATACAATACCTCAAAAGGAATCACCCCCAATGATGTTTGATGTCCATTATTGTATGCAAATTCTACCAAGTGTAGGTAGTCCTCCCACTTGGATGGTTTGTCCATCACATACATTCTCATCATGTCTTCAAGAACCCGATTCACCTCTCAGTTTGACCATCTGTTTGAGGATGATATGATGTACTAAAGTTCAGCTGAGTTCCCAATTCCTAAAATAGTCCCTTCCAAAAATTGGATGTGAACTTTATATCTCAATTTGAAATTATTGCTTTGGGAAATCCATGCAATCTGAATATCTCCTTCACGAAAATATTTGCTATTTCACTTGTCTTATGAGTGTACTTGACTGGAATAAAGTGAGCTACCTTTGATAGCTTGTCCACCACTACCATAATTGAATCATGCTTCCTCACTATCATTGGAAAACCTGTTATAAAATCCATAGAAATTACTTCCCACTTCCATTCCGGAATGGCAAAAGGCTACAATAATCTTGTTGGATGTTGATGTTCTGCCTTGACTTGTTGGCATTTTTGACACCTAGAAATGTATTCTTCTATATCCTTCTTCATCCCATGCCAAAAGTATTGCTTTCTTGCTACTGTTATTGTATTTTGGTATCTTGGATGTCCAAAGTATGGCATTTGATGTATTTCATCCATCACTAGCTTCTTTAAATCTGCACAATTTGGAATATACAATCTGTTGGTTGTGGAGCCAAATCTTCCAGTCTCATAGATGATATTGTCTTAGTCGTGCACCTCGGAGGACTGTACACCCATTCTACATTTTTAGGGGTTCGGGGCTGTTTTCGCCAGCTGTTTTGCGGGCCCATGGTTTTGGGTATCCCATGGTATTTTCCCATTGTATTTCCCTTATAAAAGAAAGACATTGTGTTGATGTATATGTAACTTCGGAATGTATTTCATCTGTGTATTTTATATATATTTATTGTACCCTTATAAGAGATGTGTTATTCCTCTATAAGGAAGTGTCGTCATGTGGATTGACAAGTGTCGCAAGTGTGTGTACTTGCCGATGGGTTATTAGACCACCATGTGGGGTCGGCCCTGAATTATATATAATATAATGTGGATGTACCTAGCTAGACAAGTCAGCCCCATAAGGTCACTGGGCAAAAACATTAGTATAAATAGAGATCGGAGATCTCTATTTTACTCACTCGGAAAAGTAACTCACTCTCACTTGAAAAGTGGTGCACTAGTGAGGAGGAGGATCATCTACTATCAGGAGACTATCTCAGTGTTATTTGGTTGTACTTTGGTTGAGCCATTGCTCTCTCTATCTCTGAGGAAGTTGTGGGGTTTTTCACCTTAGGGTTTTCCCCACGGAAACTCCGTGTCTCTTATCTTTATGCTTTTGATTATTGTGATGCTTGTCATATTGTGATTGTCATGCATTGATATACTGTAGATGTTATTCTCTCAACAAAGATCCTAGAGTTTTGTGAATTAATGCTCAAAATTTAACATGGTATCAGAGCTAGCCTGAGAAGAAGACATTTTGCAGTGACGGAAGCTTGAGTTCCTTGTTTATTGGGTTTCTCTCCACAGATTTTTGAAAATCAGTATAGTAGATTGACTCTACTCATCAAGGCACATCTATCTGTCCAATCAGAACTCAGTTCTGAGCATTTTCAGATTTGGCCCTAAAAATTAGGGTTTCCACAAAAATAGGAATTTCTGGAATCTGAAGACACAGCTGGATGCTCCTTGCAAAAATCGAAGTTTAGAGCTTTGGATCGAGATTTTTGGCTGGGTAGATCTCCAGAAAACTCAAACCCTAATTCAGGGCTCTCCCTAGTGAACCCGGGAGGACAAAAAGGCAATTCTGAAGGGAAAGACTTTGCTGATCTCAAATTCTGAATGCACCAGGCTGATCAGCTCATCAAAGCGCATCTTTCTATCCTTTCAAAAATTTGAAATTCACATTTTGAATTTTTAGGGTTTTTTTTGACAAACCCTAATCCGGGACCAGATCCAGTTTTCAGCATTTCAAGTGGTAAGACCTAAATATTTTCTATTTCCATTTGAATTACTCTTTAAGATGTCTCTCCACACCAAGCTTGAGGATAAGCTTGAAGGGGCTGATAACTTCCGAGCCTGGAAGTATAGAATTGGGTTAATCCTGGAAGAGAATGAGTTGGACTGATATGTGAAAGAAGACATCCCTATCCCAGAGGATGAAGAGGCCAAGGTATTGCACAAGAAGAACTTGGTCAAGGCAAAGAGAATCATTGCTGATTCTATCAAAGACCATCTCATACCCCATGTGTCTTCTCTTAAGACACCCATGGAGATGTTTGACTCTTTGACCAAGCTGTTTGAAGGGAAGAACATAAATCGGAAGATGACCCTGCGGAACCAATTGAAAGGAGTAAAATTTCAGAATGTAGAAACCATTCAATCTTATTTTTCAAGGGTCTCCCAAATCAAGGAATAGCTAGAAGCGGTGGAGAATGGTGAAGTGGTGATAACCACTCTAAATGGCCTACCCAGGTCATGGGATTCCTTTATCCAAGGAATTTGTGCAAGGAAGAAGTTGATCTCCTTCAGTAGACTACGGGAAGAATGCTCACAAGAAGAAGCAAGGCTTGTGGCACGAGAAGAAAAGATGGGGAATGAAGATCAAGCTCTCACAGCTCACACCAAGAAAGGGAAGTCCAAGAGAGAGCCATCTCACTCCAAGAAATCTTCACATCACTTCAAAGAAAGAAGAATATGCTTCACCTGTAATGAGAAAGGACATATTGCCATAAATTGTCCTAAGAACAAGAAGGACAACAACATCTCCAACAAGAAGAAGAAGGGTAACAAAAGAAGGTTTCATGCTCATGCTGCCGAGGATGATGAACCACCCAAGAAGAAGGCTAGGGCAGAAAGTGATGATAACTCATCAAGTGAAGAAGAGTATGTTCTAATCTCTGCTCTCACAGGTACCATCTCCCATGGTTGTAATGATTGGTTGATTGATAGTGGGGCTTCCAAACACATGACTGGGTTTAAGGAATCTTTTGTGAATCTATCTGAACATGAATCACCCCATAAGGTGAAACTTGGGGATGACTATCAATACCCAATCAAAGGAAGTGGTGAAGCCTCCTACAACCTAGATTCTGGAAAATATTTAAAGATGAAAGAAGTTCTTTATGTACCTGGGCTCAAGAAGGACTTACTCTCAATCTCTGCATTGGATGCAAAAGGTACGAGGGTTGCATTTGTGGATGGTCAAGTCCTAATGTGGCCAAAGGGAAAGACCATAGATGATGCAGTAGTGATTGGAGAGCAAGAGGGAGGTTTGTATAAATTAAAGGGACAACCTGAACATGCCATGGTGCATGAATCCATGGAGCCAAGTGAACTTTGGCATAGAAGACTTGCTCATATGCACTATAAGGCACTTCCAATTGCAAGAAAGGCTGTAGAGGGTCTTCCTGAAATTAAGACCAAACATGAAGGTGTTTGCAAAGGATGTGCAAAAGGTAAGAACATTAAGAAGGCTTTCCCAAGCAGTGAAAGCAAGGCAAAAGACATCCTGGAAATCATCCACTCAGATGTATGTGGTCCTATGTCATCTAGTTCTCTAAATGGGTATGTTTACTATGTCTCATTTATTGATGACTTCTCCAGGAAGACTTGGGTATACTTCTTGAAGAACAAAGATAAGGTGTTTGATAAGTTTAAGGAATTCAAAAAATTGATGGAGAATCAAACTGACAAGAAGATCAAAACATTCAGATCCGACAATGGTGGAGAATTCACCTCAGGTGACTTCAAGAAGCTTTGTAGTGATTCAGGAATTAAGAGGGAGTTGACTGCTCCTTATAATCCTCAACAAAATGGAGTTGCAGAAAGGAAGAACAGAACTATCATGGAAGCAGCAAGGGAAATGTTGCATGACCAGGATCTACCTATATGGGCAGAAGCAGTTAGAACAGTTGTATATGTGCAGAACAGAACTCCCCACAAGATATTGGACAACAAGACACCAGAAAAGGTCTTTTCTGGGTTCAAGAAGATTGATGTCAGCAAGGATGAATATAAGTTCAAGGATAGGTAATCCAGGAAGCAAAGATCAAGAGGGAGCACACTCCAGTAGCTCCTGCAAGGATGCAGATTTTCAGAGGGAGTTGACCATCTTCCTACATTCCACAACAGAAAGGTGTAGAAGAAGCTACTTCAGCAGCCCCTGCCAAGAAGCAAAGACTCAGAAGGAGTCCACCCAACAAAGAAACAAAGATAAGTATTTCAATTATCATTTCTTGTCTATTTTGTTTGTTTAAATAATATTATGCTTATGTTCCTAGACTTAGGAGATGTATTGTGCATATTTGAATGACTGCATTAATGAACAGTATACTACTAATATGCATGTGATGGGTAAGTGGCCTATGGCATTGTACAACATTCCAGTGCTACTTATCTAGAATGAAACCTCTTTGCTGACATGTTGGGAGTAGTGTAAACTCTTAACAATGTTCTGGTAGAGACTGGAAGGCATCTAGAAAGTTGTGGAACATGGATAAATGTTGTATTGAAGCATTGGCTAAGATAACTGCATGACTGCATGACATATTTCTTTATGTGTAAAGAATTTGTTTTGAAAATTATAAGATGTTTCTAATCATGCAATTTAACTTGTTTTGTAGGAAAGACCGTATATCTTCACCTACAAAAAGGACTACAACATTTGTTCCAGCAACAAAGATATCTATTGAAGATATTAAAGATATTGAAGTTCCTAGGATCTGGGATGAAGAAATGGAATGCCATGATCCGTCGATCATGAAGAAGTTGTTTGGGATGCAGTCCCAAGACCTAACAGGGAGTCACATGTGTGCAGATTGAAGGAATCCTTGTATGGCTTGGAACAAGCTCCCAGAACTTGGTATGGTAGGATGGACAGTTTCCTATCTAGTTTGGGCTTTACCAAGATTAAATCGGATTCCAACCTTTACTACAAGGTTGAGGAAGGGAATCCTGTGATTCTACTCCTGTATGTGGATGACTTATTTGTAACAGGAGATGATAGATTGATTGCAGATACTAAGAGGAAGCTTGCTACTGAATTCGATATGAAAGATTTGGGAATGATGCACTATTTCCTAGGCATGGAATTGTGGCAGAGTGCAGGTGGGATCTTCCTTGGTCAAGAGAAGTACACAGTAGATATCCTGAAGAGATTTGGTATGATGGATTGCAAGGCCATGGCCACACCTATGGCATCGAATCTGAAGCTTCTATGCGATGCTTCATCTAAGCCGGTTGATGTCTCCATGTATCGTCAGATGATTGGGTCCTTGATGTACCTGACGAACACGAGACCGGACATTTGCTTTGTTGTGAACACAATGAGCCAGTTCTTGACGGATCCGAGGAGAGTTCACCTGATTGCTGTAAAGCATGTTCTGAGGTACCTGAAGGGTACAGTGGATTATGGTCTCAAGTATGAAGCGAATCAAAAGTTTAACCTGCAGGGTTATGTTGATTCAGATTGGGCTGGCAGTGCTGTAGATAGGAAGAGCACATCTGGGTGCTGCTTCAGTATGGGATCAGGTGTGATCTCTTGGTTTAGCAGGAAGTAGTCCTGCGTAGCATTGAGTACAGCTGAGGCAGAGCATGTTGCAGCCTGTTCAGCTAGGTGTGAGGGAGTATGGATACGGAAGCTACTGTCTGAGTTATTTGATCTCTCGTTGGATGCTACTGGTATATTCTGTGATAACCAGAGTTGTGTGAAGCTATCCGAGAATCCAGTGTTTCATGACAGGTCGAAACACATAGAGATCAAATATCACTATATCAGGGATATGGTGCAGAGAGGAGCTGTGAAGCTCCTGTATGTTGCGACGGATGAGCAGATTGCAGATGTGCTGACGAAGCCACTAGCCAGAGTGAAGTTTGAGTACTTCAGAGAGAGGCTTGGTGTTCTTCAGATCTAGGACACTTCGAGGAAGAAGTGATGGACACATTTGCTGAAGCCATTCCAAGCATGTTGGAAGGAGGATCCTTCACATGGCTATGGATGTAAGTGCTGGATGATGAGCATCAGGATGATGTTCTGGCTTCTGCTTGGATATGATCAGTTGGATCATTTTTGTATATGTATGTATGCATCATGTTGGATGCTGGATATGATTAGTTGGATCATTTTTATGTATGTATGTATGCATCATGTTGGATGCTGGATATGATCAGTTGGATCATTTTATGTATGTACGCATCATGTTGGATGCTGGATATGATCGGTTGGATCATTTGTATGTATTGTGTATATGCATCATGTTGGATGCTTGGACCATGTATCTATATATGTATCAGGGGGATACATTGTATGATCAGGTAGATCATGTATATTGATATGTATCAGGTATGATCAGGTAGATCATGTATGTTGATGGATACATTGTGTGGATCATGTATCTATGTATCAAGTGGATACACTATGTATGATGACATGTATCAGGTAGATACTTGGTGTGCATCAGATGGATGAATTGTATGATCAAGATGATCGTGGATGACGAGCTTCTCCAGATGACATGCAGCAGGATGTTGCAGTGATGATGATCAGGATGATCATGTGTACATCAGGATGATGTATGATGAGTATCAGATGATACTTTGTGGCCGTGGATCAGGTTGTGCAGGTAAGCATGTAATTTGTGCCCTGGGAGATTTGCAGATGGTCTTTCGAGGTTTTGCCTATGGCATGTAATTCGGTGCCCTGGGACATCTGGCAAATGCTCTTTCAAGGTTTTTCTTTGGGAGGACATGTAATTTGTGCCCTGGGATATCTGCAGATAGTCTTTCAAGGTTTTTCCTATGGCATGTAATTTGGTGCCCTGGGATATCTGGCAGATGCTCTTTCGAGGTTTTGTCCTATGGCATGTAATTTGCTCCTGGGAGATCTAGACAGGAGGAAAAAGGCCTCAGATGCTTCAGCCAGGTTTTTCCATGACCACATGTAATTTGCTCCTGGGAGATCTGGACAGGATGAAAAAGGCCTCAGATGCTTCAGCCAGGTTTTGTGGTGGACCACATGTAATGTGCTCCTGGGAGATCCGATAGGTAGAGCTGTGTGCTCGTAACAGCTTGGGATGCTTCAGCCAGGTTTTGTGGTGAGATCACATGTAATGTGATCCTGGGAGATCCGACAGGTAGAGCCATGTGCTCGTAACAGCCTGGGATGCTTCAGCCAGGTTGTGTGATGGGTCACATGTAATGTGCTCCTGGGAGATCCTACAGTTAGAGATGTGTGCTCGTAATAGCCTGGGATGCTGCAGCCAGGTTTTGTGATGCACGTAATAAGTCCTGAGAATTCCACAGTATGGCCAGTGATGACGAAGACCTGCAAGTGGTGGGCCTACATCCAGTATGAAAAAGGACTGGCTCTGTAGAACTTCCTATGACGAGTAGAGTCAGAGATTAGTTGAGATAGCAGCAGCGGTGACGATGATGATGACAATGCATTGATGACGATGATCCAGAGACGAAGACTTGTCTAGCAGATCTGTGTCGAGAAATACCTTCCTAGTTAAGAGGGAGTGTTGATGTATATGTAACTTCGGAATGTATTTCATCTGTGTATTTTATATATATTTATTGTACCCTTATAAGAGATGTGTTATTCCTCTATAAGGAAGTGTCGTCATGTGGATTGACAAGTGTCGCAAGTGTGTGTACTTGCCGATGGGTTATTAGACCACCATGTGGGGTCGGCCCTGAATTATATATAATATAATGTGGATGTACCTAGCTAGACAAGTCGGCCCCATAAGGTCACTGGGAAAAAAGGTTAGTATAAATAGAGATCGGAGATCTCTATTTTACTGACTCGGAAAAGTAACTCACTCTCACTTGAAAAGTGGCGCACTAGTGAGGAGGAGGATCATCTACTATCAGGAGACTATCTCAGTGTTATTTGGTTGTACTTTGGTTGAGCCATTGCTCTCTCTATCTCTGAGGAAGTTGTGGTGTTTTTCACCTTAGGGTTTTCCCCACGGAAACTCTATGTCTCTTGTCTTTATGCTTTTGATTCTTGTGATGCTTGTCATATTGTGATTGTCATGCATTGATATACTGTATATGTTATTCTCTCAGCAAAGATCCTAGAGTATTGTGAATTAATGCTCAAAATTTAACACATTGTAATACGACTAGGGTTGATGTATTAGGTTTTATGCATTGTAAATATCTCTAAGATTAGGAGAGAGACTGTGAGACAATGAAGAGGAAGTGCAGCAGCTGTGTTGCAGGTTGTATCCCTTCACCTTGCTGGATGGTAATAATAATAAGGACTGAAAAATTCAGTGTGGATGCAGCCCAAGTTGGGTGAACCACGATATATATGTGTTTCTCTTGTAATGTGTATGTGTGATTATATTTGCATTTCTGTTTATTGTTATTGCTCTGCGATCCTGTTTTTCTAACAATTGGTTCAGAGCCAAAGGTCTATTTGGCAGATAAACCCGCAGGAAGCTAGGGTTTCTGGTTCGAGTGGGAGCAATGGCAGAAGAAGGAAAGTTTAAGGTCGAGAAGTTTAATGACCAAAACTTTCAGTTATGGAAGATGCAAATGGGGGACTATCTGTACCAGAAGGATCTATTCCTATCGTCGGGAGGAAGAGCAAAGCAGCCGACGGCTATGAAGGATGAAGAATGGGAAGTTCTTGACAGAAAGGCTCTGGGAACAATACGGTTGAGCCTGGCTTCGTCGGTGGCTTTCAATATCTCAAAAGAAACGACAATGGAGGGTTTGATGAGCGCATTGGGTAAGCTGTATGAAAAACCCTTGAACTCCAACAAGGTATTTCTAATGAAGCGTTTATTTAATATGAAGATGTATGAAGGTGGATCTATTACTGATCATTTAAATGAGTTTAATACAGTTACAAATCAGCTAAGTTCTATAAGTGTGAACTTTGATGATGAGGTTAGGGCTCTTCTAATATTGTGTTCATTGCCAGAAAGCTGGAATAGCTTGGTCATGGCTGTAAGTAACTCTGTCTCTGGTTCAAACACCTTGAAATTTGATGATGTTATTGGTGTTATTCTTAGCGAGGAAATGCGAAGAAAAAGCATAGGTGAGACATCAGGTAATGCGTTGACCATGGAGAGCAGGGAAAGACAAAACGAGAGAGGAAAGAGCCAAGGTAATCGCAGAAACTCTAAAAAGGGCAGATCCAAGTCCAGACTGGGAAAGATAGAGTGCTGGAACTGTGGAAAGAAAGGACATCTGAAGAAAGACTGCAGATCTCTAAAGAAGAAAGGAGATGCATAGAAGGAAACTACCCAGGAAGCAAATGTAGCAGGTGATGTGTTACAAGATGCTTTGATTCTCGCATTAGATAATACTAGTGATTATTGGGTAGTAGATTCAGGGGCTTCATGTCATGCTACACCCCATAGGAAATACTTTCATGATTATGTTCCAGGCGATTTTGGACATGTTTTATTGGGTGATGATGAGCCATGTAAAATTGTTGGAATGGGTAAGGTATGGATAAAAGTTAAGAATGGAACTGACTGGCTGTTAAAATATGTTAGGCATATTCCTGCTATGAAAAGAAATCTGATCTCAACAGGGTAGTTGGGAGATGGCGACTGTCTATCTACATTTGGAGAAAAGTGGTGGAAGATCACTAAAGGATCAATGGTGATAAAAAAATGAGACAAGGTAGGTACGTTGTATTTATGTCCTCATAATACTGACCATTCTATCTCTTTAGCTTCCACAGGAATAGATACAACATTGTGGCATCATAGGCTTGGCCACATGAGTGAGAAGGGGATGCAGATTCTCCACTCAAGGAAGTTGCTGCCAGATTTGAAGCAAGTAAGTTTGGAATTCTATGAGAACTGTGTTTATGGAGAAAAAAAAGAGAGTCATATTTCTCAGAGTTGGGAAACAGAAGAAGAATGAAAAGTTAGAGCTAGTGCATACAAATGTATGGGGACCAGCTCAGGTACAATCTCTTGGTGGATCTCATTATTATGTTACAATCATTGATGATGCAACTAGGAAAACTTGGGTTTATTGCATTAGACATAAATCTGATGTGTTTGCTACTTTTAAGAAGTGGAAATCTTTGGTTGAGAATGAGACAGGAAAAAGGTTGAAGTGTCTCAGATTTGATAATGGAGGTGAGTACTGCGACAAGGAGTTTGATAGTTACTATTCATACCATGGGATTCGTGGAGAGAAGACAGTCCCAGGAACACCACAAGAAAATGGTGTGTCAGAAAGGATGAACAGAACGATCATGGAGCGTGCAAGGTGTATGAGACTGCATGCAGGGTTGCCCTTACAGTTTTGGGCGGATGCTGTAAATGCTGTTGTTTATTTAATAAACAGAGGACCTTCAAGTGCTTTGGATGGTGGTATTCCAGAGGAGGCATGGACAGATAAAAAGGTAAACTACTCATTTATGAGAACGTTTGGTTGTGAAGCATTTGTCCATATTGATAAAGAAAATAGAACAAAGCTTGAAGCTAAATACAAGAAATGTACCTTTATTGGATATGGGGTTGATGATTTTGGTTATCATTTATGGGATTATGAAAATCACAAAATAATTAGAATTAGAGATGTCATATTCAATGAAAATGTCATGTATAAAGATTAGTTGCAGGGAAAGAAACATGAAAATGAAAACACAGAGTGCACATTACTTGATGAAATTACAGAAAATGAAGTTTCAAAGGTGCCAAAAAGTTAAGAACAGCAGCAAGTGCCTCAAACTCCTGCAACTGCAAGAAGATCTACTGGGTTAAGTAGACTCCCTGAACGATACTCTCCTTCAATGTATTATTTGTTGATGACTGATGTTGGTGAACCAAAATGTTATGCAGAAGCAATGCAGGTGGAAACTAGAAATAAGTGGGAGCAAGGCAAGAATGAGGAGATGGACTCATTGGTAGGAAACCAGACTTGGGATTTGGTTCAGTTGCCTACTGGTAAAACAACATTGAAGAACAAATGGATTTACAGGCTGAAGGAAGAAGGAGGCAAGAAGCAGTACAAGGCCAGACTTGTTGTAAAGGGGTTTGCACAGAAGAAAGGTATAGATTTTGATGAAATATTTTCTCCTGTTGTTAAGATGACTTCAATTAGGACTATCTTAAGTCTAGTGGATGTAGAAGATTTGCATCTTGAACAGTTAGATGTAAAAACAGTCTTTCTCCATGGGGATTTAGAGGAAGAGATATATATGCAGCAGCCACAAGGGTATGAGGTCAAAGGTAAGGAGAAATTGGTATGCAGGTTGAAAAAGAGTTTGTATGGCTTGAAGCAAGCTCCAAGGCAGTGGTATTTAAAATTTGACAGGTTTATGACAGAACAAGGTTATAGTAGATGTCATTCTGACCACTGTGTTTATTTCAAGAAGCTAGACAATGAAAGATATATTATCTTGTTATTGTATGTGGATGACATGCTTGTTGTAGGGTCTATCATGCAAGATACAAATGTACTCAAAAGGAAGCTAGCTAATTCATTTGCGATGAAGGATTTGGGTGCTGCAAAGCAAATCCTTGGTATGAGAATAACTAGAGACAGGAAAAATCACAAATTGACATTGTCTTAGAGTGAGTACATACAAAAGGTGTTGGAGAGGTTCAGAATGCAGAATGCAAAACCAGTAAGTACACCTTTGGCCAGCCATTTCAGTCTAAGTAAAGAAATGTGTCTCAAGACACAGGAAGAGACTGATTACATGTCCAAGATTACCTATCAATCAACAGTTGGCAACTTGATGTATGATATGGTGTGCACAAGACCAGATATTGCACATGCAGTGGGAGTTGTGAGCAGATATATGAATAATCCAGGTAAAGAACATTGGAAGGCAGTACAGTGGATTCTCAGGTATTTGAGAGGCACTACCACTCAGGCATTATGTTTTGGAGGTTCAGACACTATTCTATAGGGATATGTTGATGCAGATATGGTAGGTGACAAGGATAGCAGGAGGAGCACCACAGGGTATGTGTTTACTGTAGGTGGAACAACAGTAAGATGGATTTTGAAACTGCGGAAGTTTGTTGCACTTTCAACAACGGAAGCAGAGTATGTTGCTATTACAGAGGCTAGTAAAGAGATGATTTGGTTGCAGAGGTTTATGGAGGAAGTGGGTAGGTAGCAGAAGGATAGCAGGTTGTATAGTGACATCCAGAGTGCCATTCATCTTGCAAAGAACTTAGCATTCCATTCCAAGACTAAACATATACAGCTCAAATACCATTTCATATGCTCTATTCTGGAAGATGAACTGTTGAAGCTGGAAAAGATACATACTAACCAGAATCCTGCATACATGTTCACAAAGGTAGTGACCAGAGAGAAACTGAGTTCTTGCTCGGTTTCAGTTGGCCTTCTAGCATGAAGGTGAAGAGGAGAAATTTACCAAGTCCAAGTCTAGCAAGTGCAGCAGCGGTGGAGTTGCTATGATCAGTCTCCAAGTGGGAGATTGTTGGTTGTGGAGACAGATCTTCCAGTCTCATATATGATATTGTCTTAGTCGTGCACCTCGGAGGACTATACACCCATTTTGCATTTTTAGGGGTTCGGGGCTGTTTTGCGGGCCCATGGTTTTGGGTATCCCATGGTATTTTCCCATTGTATTTCCCTTATAAAATAAAGACATTGTAATACGTCTAGGGTTGATGTATTAGGTTTTATACATTGTAAAGATCTCTAAGATCAAGAGAGAGACTGTGAGACAGTGAATAGGAAGTGCAGTGGCTGTGCTGCAGGTTGTATCCCTTCACCTTGCTGGATTGTAATAATAATAAGGACTGGAAAATTCAGTGTGGACGTAGCCCAAGTTGGGTGAACCACAATATATCTGTGTCTCTCTTGTAATGTGTATGTGTGATTATATTTGCATTTATGTTTATTGTTATTGCTCTGCGATCCTGTTTTTCTAACACAATCTAGTACCTTGATAAAAGAGAATATCATCTTCATCAAGCTGATATCTTGCACCCTTTTCATCCATATTTTCCTGTTGCAATTTCTCTTTAATTCGAAGGTAAGTTCCATCACTGGTTTGGGCTTTAAGAACTCTTATCTTCAAGTATGACTTGCACATACTTAATGTTTCACCATGAAATTTTCTGCTAAGAGCATCTGCAACCTTATTCTCTTTCTCTTTTACATGCTTAATTTCAAAATCAAATTCAAAGAGAAATTCCATCAACCTAGCTTTCCTAGCATTCAAGTTTGGCTGGTCAAATAAATACTTCAAGCTCATGTGGTATGTCCTAAGCTTGAAACTTCTTCCCAACAAATAATGTCTCCACATATTGAGAGCATGTACTATGGCTTCTAGTTCTAAATCATGCGTGGCATAATTCTTTTCATTCTCTTTTAATTTCCTTGACTAATAGAAAATCACAAATCATTCTTGCATGAGCACTCCACCTAGCCCTTCAATGCAAGCATCTGTGCACACTACAAATTTCTTCCTTGGATCTGCAATCTTCAAAACAGGAGCATTGGTAAGCAACTTATTTAACTGCTGAAATATTTTCTCACATTTTCCAGACCATACAAACTTAACATTCTTCCTCTGCAATGATGTAATTGGATGAACTATCTTGGAGAATCCTTCAATGAACCTTCTATAATAGCCTGCAAGACCCATACAATATCTAATATCTATAACATTCCTTGGAATAAGACAATCCATTATGGCTTCAATATTTTCTGGATTGTAGTGTCCCTTTTTAAGATTTTGCACAAACTAGGAAAAATTGCAATTTTTAACCAATTCGACCCTTGGATTAGTATTGACCCAACTGCTTCCGAATAGATCCAAATTATTTTGAATGGGGTCTGAATGAGTTTGGAAGGTATTCAAACATATAATTGATGCTAATGGATTCTTAACAACCTTTAAAACACTTCTGCAACATTCATTTACAATCTGGACAAAGTAGGGAAATGTACTAGTCAAATCAAGCTTCAAAACCCCCAAGGGTAGTGGACAAGGATGGCTCTCCAAATGTTGTTAAAACCTTCCAAATTTTAGAACAGAGGTATGGTACTGATAAATGAATTTAATGATATCCCCAATGTATCATCAATTAGTTCCTATGGCCTTCTGCAGCTCCCTTAAATCAGATGTTTATATGCAAGACTTCACATAGGGGGAAAAGCTAGTAATTTTCACTATATGTTATGAAATTCAAAATTTAGGTGACAATTACTTGTGAAATGTTAATGAAACTTATTCAGAACAATAATGACACTCCATCAATCAATAAAATCACAGATAATTACTTATACAATTAGAAATAATGTCTCTTCAAGCTCCAACAACAAGATCTAGGGAAAATGGCATCATTTATGCATTGTTTGGTATTTTTACATAGTTTCACTTGGTGTTTCGACCTGAGAGTCTTCTGAGCAGTAAATATAGAGTATATATATCAGAATACAAAGAAATGGATATTCTTGTACTCTCACAAAGATATCATCATCTCACCAAAGGCACAATTCATCCAAGGGCCCAAATATGCACGAAAACGTGAAAGAGATGCAAGAACAAGTTGTAGATGAATGAACCACGAGCTTCCATGTAGCTTCAAACTGTAACTAAAGAATCCATTGTATCTCCAAATGAAAGGTCTGAATGGCCTCTCCAATTTTCAATTAGGATGGGAATCTTTCACCCTCGAAATTGGTGCTAAGGCAAGTAGACTAGCTCTCAACTAGCTCTTCTCTCCAAATGCAAAATGCAAAATATAAAATGATCAAAAGGTGGTCTTATTCTTTGTTAATAAATTTTATAAACTTCCTAAGGATTCCCCAATTCAAATTCCATCCATGAGCTTCATGCCAACTCAATTTAGGAAGAGATTCCCAAGTATGCCACTTGTCCTTCCAATTCTAGCCTCCTCCTTCACCAAATTCGAGTTGGTGTCTCTTTGGCTTCCCTAACTCACTTGGGCACCGTCTTGGAGGATATTTTTAGCCCTGACATGCCATTTATGTCAGATGTTAGCCATGATGTCTGATTTTTCAGAAATTTCATAGGCATCTTCATCATTGGTGTCATAGAAGCTAGGGAATCTAGCCCAAGTGTCCCACTAGCTCCAAAATGCCAAGTAATATTCAACCTCATTTCAACCTCATTGAGTCATGCCAAGTAATATTCCCTTCCAACTACCCCAATAATAGTGGACTCCACCTTGGATTCGAATGGGTGAGAGTGGAATGCCATGTGGCATGGGGAATCTAGATTTTTGGGGGTCGCACACCACCAATGTGTCTCCATGACCAAGTTCCATCTTATTTTCTCACCATAAATATTTATTTTTCCCCTCTTAATATATTTATTCCCAAACCAAATCCCATTTGGGTTTATTAGTCTCCTTATTCCAATTTTAATGTCTCCACCCCAACCTAGGAAACTAGTAGGTTGGTGGAATTTTCCCTACTTGATATTTATTTGAATGGGGACATTACATGGATCCACTGCAATTCCTTCTTCTGAAATGACATGACCCAAATAGTGTAGCGTCCTCTTATAGAAATCACACTTGCTCAGCTTTGCATACAGTTGGTGTTCTATAAGAACTTGCAACACCATTCTTAGATGTTCATCATGCTCTTCTTCATTCCTTGAATAAACAAGAATTTCATCCAAGAACACCATCACAAACTTATCCAAATAATCGCTGAAGATACTATTCATGAGACACATGAATGTAGCAGGTGCATTGGTAAGACTAAATGGCACCACTGTGAACTCATAATGACCATATCTTGTCCGAAAAGCTGCCTTGTAAATGTCTTCTTCTTTTATCCTCACTTGATGATAGCCAGACCTTAAGTCAATCTTTGAAAACACTTTAGCTTCCTTAATTTGATCAAACAAATCATCAATTCTTGGCAATGGGTAGTTACTCTTGACTGTCACTTTGTTTAGCTGTATGTAATCAATGCACAACCTTAAAGTCCCATCCTTTTTCTTAACAAATAACACCAGTGCTCCCCAAGGATATACACTTGGCCTGATATACTTCTTGTCCATTAATTCCTGTAGCTGCATCTTTAACTCTATCAATTATGGTGTGCTCATTCTATAAGGAGCTTTGGTAATTGGTGCTGCCCCTAGAACAAGATCGATGGTAAAATCAATATCTCTCTTTGGTGGCAGTCTGAGCACTTCATCCGGAAACACATCTTTGAACTCTTGCAAGAACTGGAAGTCTTCCATCCTTGGTCCTTTGTCCTCTAATGAATCTGATATGTGAACTGCATATAATTGGAAACCCTTCTTATAAAAAAATTTCAACTGTAAGGCTGGAATCTGTCTTACTGAGACTTGTTTGGGAATTCCCCTTACCAATCTGGGTCTACCTTCTTCATCAATGCATTCAAGTACCTTTTCATAGCAATCTATCTTGGCTCTATGCCTTTCCAACCAATCCATACCAATTAGAGCATCATAATATCCTAATGGTAGGACATTCAAATTTACTTTTGTGAGGAATCAAATCAACTCCATGGGGCACTCCATCACTACTTCACTTACTTTTCTCTTGGTCCTTGTGGCTAACTGAACTAGCCAAGACTTACTGTGCTTCATTTTTCTAAGCGAACAACCTTCAACCACTTTTGGAGAAACATAACTATGAGTATATCCTGGTTCAATCAAAACATAAATGGATTGCTTAACAATCTTACCTTCAACTTCCATCACTGCTGACTGATGGTCTACCTAATGATTATCCAACACTGCATAATTCGAGGCACTTCCCTTACCATATCCTCCACTGTAGCTTCTCCTTCTAAGTTGTGCAAACTTCAAGGATTCTCCCTCCACTGTGGACAATATTTAGGCATGTGGCTTCCTCCACATCCCCAACACTGAAGTGGTCCTTTTGGTGCTTTCTCTGCTAGAACTGCTGGCTTGTTCCCACTTTGTGCTTGCTGGACCTGTGGAAAATTTCTTGGATGATTTTTGAATGGTGGCTTGAATCCACTTTTCGTTTGATCAAACCTCCCATTTGACTTTCCTTTCCATGCTGGGTGAACCTCAGATTTTCCTTTTTTCTACTCGTAGCAATGCACCGCCATCCTAATGGCTTCATCAAGACTTGGTGGGTTAACAAACTCAATCCTATCTCTGAAATTTTGAGGTAGAATTCCAAGGAAACACTGGATCTTAACCCTCTCATCTTTAATATAGTCCACATACCTTAACAACTCCAAAAACTAGTGGACATGTTCTTCCATGGATTTATGCCCCAACCTGAGTTCATTGAATTCTTTCCTCTTGTTGTCATAATACCTTGATGATAGGTATTTTTCCTTGAAATACTTGTTAAATCGCTCCCAACTAATCTTCCTTTCACTGATCCCTTTTACTTGCATGAGTTTCCCCCACCAAATTGAACCTCTGCCATTTAGATTGTAAATGGAAATTCTAGCCTTTTCATTTCCCGAGTAGTCACGAATCCTAAAATATTTCTTCACCCAAAGAATCCATGCCTCTGCCTCTTGGCCAGTCTTACCTTCTCCATCAAATGTGGGAGGCCTTGCCTTCCTAAATTCTCCCTATGGCATTCCTTTGTATTTCTTTCTTCCTTCAAATTTGTTAGAAGTATGCCTTGGACTTCTTAGAGGGCCTCTTGAATCACACGACCTGCTGGAAGAAGATCTTGAGGAGGGCGTGCTGCACTTTTTTCTCACAGAACTCTTTTGTGGGCTTGGAGTCCTCTTCCTAGAATGGCCTCTAGAGCGACTCTATGCACCCCTTCCTTCTTTACCTACATTGACTGGGTTGGACCCAAGGTTTACCCTCGGCTGCATATTAGTGAGGCTCTGCAAAATAACAACATTGAGCTGATTATGTTCTTCCTGAGCCTTCATTAACCTTTCATTAAAGCTTATCATGGTTTCAACCAAATTCTGAGGATTTATTTGCTCCCTTCACCCATTGGATTCAGTCTCAGCATGATATTCTTACACATTTTCTCCTAGCACATATTCATCATGCTCGTAAGGATCCTGGGCGTCATTCATGGTCACCATTTTCCTTTGGAGATTCCTTTCCCTTGCCTGCTGCTCTCTGCTACAACTATTCAAATGCCATCAGCTGCAAACACTGTGCATTATAGAGACATTTATTAGACATCTTAGGAACACATATAAAACATAAAATATCCATTTTTAATAGAAGTAAACTCATGGAATAATTCACAGAGCTATTATTCCTTCTACTTTGGCCCAAGCAACCAGAGTAATGCAACCTTGGGATCTGATACCATCTGTCACGTCCCTGGTCCCCTCAGTTTCCTTTAGAGTGATGGGGGAACAACTTGATAATTTTTTTTTTCAAACTCATTCGCAACTCTGCACTTTTACACAGCTGCTACAACTTCAGTCTTCAATCTGTAAGCCGTAAGTCGGAAGTCAGAACACCAAAATCACAACGTCGAAGAAAATACACCTCCGAATTCCGCATTCCATAGTGCGGGAGTTGGAAGGTCGAAATTCCAAATACTCGGCGTCGAACCTCTGACTTCCACATTCCGTAGTGCAGGAGTCAGAAGGTCGAAATGCCAAAATACCTGATGTCAAAGAAAATACGACTCCGACTTCCACATTCTGCAGTGCGGGAGTCAGAAGGTCGGAACGCCAAAATACCCAGTGTCGAAGAAATTATGACTCCGAATTCCGCATTCTGCAGTGTGGGAGTTGGAACGCCAAAATACCCAACGTTGAAGAAATTATGACTCCAACTTTCGTATTTCACATTGCCGGAGTCAGAAGGTCGGAACGCCAAATTACCCGACGTCAAAGAAAATATGCCTCCGACTTCCACATTTCGCAGTGTGGGATTCGGAAGGTCAGAACACCAAAATACACGACATCAAAGAAATTACGACTTCAAATTTTGCATTTCGCAATGTGAGAGTCAGAACGTAAAAATACACGACGTCGAAGAAAATACGCCTCCAACTTGTGCATTCTGCACTGCAAGTTTAGAAAGTCGGAAGTCGGCCATACCCCTTTTACTGCCAACTTCTTAGGTTGATAACTTCCTCATCCTGAGTCCATTTTTGAAAAACTTGGTACCGTTGGAAAGCTCTCGGCGATCTATATGAAACAGTGTTATCCTCTGCCACACTGGAGAATTCTAAACTTGCCACTCTTCCAACCAAAATGCTTCCCCGAAATCCATCAATGCCTCTTTACCCCCCTGTCAATAGCCCTGGTATCACCCTGTCATGGCCCCTCCCTTCATTTGACCCATAGAGGGGGCATGAACACAACAGGGGATGTCTAATTCATCCCCCAATCCCATATGATGAAATACAAACCTTCTAAGGATGTGTGCAATGCATAATAAACATACACAGTGGAATTAATTCTAGTTAATGCATCTACAACATGCAAGACTAAAAACATATTAACACAAGCAAAATGATGAAACAAATAACAAATGAACCATCCTCATGTTCAGGCTTATACACATACTTCCTATTGATTAAATCCATGTGATCATTTCATTCAGATTGACTTGAAATAACAAATAAACACAACATAGAAATTAGCATCATTTAGGACCATAAAGAACACTTATCTTATAGGATGAAAATGTCCAAGCAACTGGCTATGTGAGAGAAACGTTCCACGCAACCATAGGTCTCTATACAACCTATATTCTTTCAGCTGAGAGACCACCCTCGAGCTGAGCTGTGTATCCACTAAGGAGGAACTAGGCAGGCTCACTCACAACTAGGGTTTCACACAAACCAACATGCTAAGCCAACACACAGTTGGGTATATCAAGCATGTAAAATAAAATGGGCGAGTATGCTAATCCAATGAGCTCAAACCTAGAGCTACAGGCCTCTCAATTCCGCTCAAACAACCTTGGCACCCACAATACCTACCACACCCAACACAAGGAAGGTCCCCTTCTTTGCTGCACAGTCCCTCAGGCGCCCCTTCCCTCCATTTCTCTTCAGGGTGGGCATAGAAAGGTCCAAGCTTCTGATTCCTTGATACTATAGCCTTCACTGTGTTTATCAAGCAATCCCACCTTTTGTTCTATTTCTTCTCTGTCATTCCCACTTGGATTTTCTCAATTTCTATGGCCAAAGCGACTCTATCCCGAAACTGTGTTCTCGACTATCAACTCAAGGTTTTCTCACGGGTATCTGAGCATCTAACACACTAAAAATTTTCCCTAGGGTTCAGTCCGACGGATCCCCTGTTGGATTGAACTTCCCACACAAATTTCTGGGTGAATTCGGCACTCCAAATCGAGGTTTTTCTCATAATCATGATTTTCCTTCTTTTCTTCACTGCTCGGCTCTATCCTATTCTAAAATTCCTTCGCTGGTCCCTGATGGAATGAAGATGAGGGAATGTGAATTCCTAGGAGGCAGAGTGACTTGTGCATCAAGGAAAACAGAGCCCCGTACCCTACCATCCGAAATTTTGGGGTTTCCCACACTCCATTGACCTCATGAACAATTTTCTTCAACCACTTCCTTAAAACATAAATAAATGTCAGCAAGGAAGAACAATTGGGTTCTCAAGATGACACTTGGAAGCCTATGGTTCAATCCCACAACCCCCTCACCTCTCCCTAGTGGATACACATGGCCCCCTCTTATTAGTTACCTCCATACCCAATTTTTTTGGTATTTTTATTGCAATGCTAATATTTACATCATTTATACTGTCCCATGGCTTAATAGCACATGGATGATAGAATATCAAATACTTGTCTTTTACATAAAATCGAGCATCCACTAGCGGGGCCTTGGCCTTGAGCTCCACGCTAGGAAAACATACATCACATATATAAAGTATTTATATTGAAATCCAAATATGTCCTAAGGGTCAAAATGGGGGTATTACATGATGGTGCAGTCAGATTTTGTGCCCGAGCATCGGGCAGTGAGATACAGGCATTTTGATGGTTTTCAGGTGGGATAAAAATGGGATAAAAAGGTCATTGAGGAAATCGATTTGGGATATTAAGGCAAGGTTTTGGCATGAGGTTTGTTCAGAGGTCATATGTGATGTATCCCAATCCTTCCATATTAGCTTGAAGCATTCAGTGGGATCCACACACTCCCCAGGTTGTGATTTGATGCATTATTCTTTCATTGAGGGGGCCACGATTTGATCATTTAGTCACTTGGACATGTTGTTGAGTCATATTTTATATCATTGTGTCATGGGGTGATGCTAGTGAAGGATAATAAATCCTCCTAGCCCCACCATGTGCTCGTAGTCACTTGTCCTTGTCATATTATGTGGTACACACTTGTATTTGTTACTTTTATGTGGTGTGCACTCCCTAGGGCTTCTTTTAGTGAGTGCGCACCCACTCTAGTGAGTTTATCCATGTTATATTGTACCGACTCATATTATCCGTTGATTGTATTGTATTTATCTTTTGATCTTAACCACTCATTCATAAAGTGGTTAGGGTTTTTGTCTCTATTCTCCTATTTAAGGAAGAGCCCCCCTTATTGTAAAGGCATCTTGAGACTTTTGGCTCTTGGTTATTGGAATAAAAGAAATCTCTTTTGAGTAAATGCTTGGATCGTGAGATGAATGCTTGACTATGGTGATTGAAACTAATTTTCCATTTCATTGAAGGATTTTGGTAGCTATTTTGCATATTTCTTCCACTATATCGATTTGCAGGTCAAAGAAGACGATTTGGAGGAGTGCGCATTGGTGGGGAGGCTCACCCTGCTAGCTTCTGTCAGATCTTGGTTCAAACAGGGAGTGATTTTGTCTTTGTACCAATTATTCGCTATCATTTACTTCTTATTTGCATCTACCCTCATTTTTGTTTTCTAATTGAGCTTTGTCTCCTTGGTTTTGTAGGAAGAGAGGGGCACACTAGTTGACTTGGGAAAATCATGTGAGCAAGAGAAAATACCATATATTTCATTTGATCTTTGCGGGAGTAATCCACGTCATACCGAAATTCATTCTCATTATCCAGGTATGCTTGAAAGGTACGTATTTTATTCTTTTAATCTATCCATTTGTCATCTAGATCTCAAACCCTTATCATCAAAACCCTAGATTTTAGATCTGATAATATTTGGCGATTGCATGGGATTAATTATTAAAACCCACCTCAATAATAATTAATAAACCTTGGAGACCAAATTTGGTGGGCATCCAAATCCATTTACCCCCTGATCTAAGGCATTGGGCCTCTCCAAGGGAGGTTGCACTTGTGGGTAAGTGGGCATTTTCTAGATCTGCCATGTGGGTATTGCTTGTTCCTCATCAAATTCATAGATCCATTGACTAGAAACCCTTCTAGTGCCATTTCATCTTGATATTTACATTGTGGACCCCATTTTGACCAATTTCTATATTTTAAGGGTGGGGCCCACTTGGATCTTTCTATTTGGCATTAGATATCTAGATCTACTTATCTAAACTCATAGGTGGCTTAATATTTCCTTGGTTGAACATTTATCCATCTTATAAGCCTCCAAGCCCTAACTCCTTGAGTCCACTTATCCTTCATAGATCTAGATCCATTCACTCTTGATCTTCTCCTATTTCAATTTCACATTTCCCTAGGAGTTCTTGAGTAGGTTCGCTAGCCTTCATTGGTTAGCTAGGGTCTCCCCCTTGGTATTACTTAGGCTAGATCTAAAGTGAAGAGTTCCTCGGTTAGCGTGACAACCAATTGCATTGGGAACTGTGGCATCTCTTGGGTCACCTCTTTAGTTGTCCAACACCTCTACCATCCAGGATAGGATCACCTTTTGGGACAACTACAAGTTGTGTGATAATATTACATTACCCCACCAAAACCGATTCCCACCCCATAGGTCGTCTTGATTCCTATTCAACCAATTGGTACTTCCAATGCCTCGCCACCTACGATTATGAAGGAAATCACATCTTCCACTCATCCTTCTACCAAAAATAAAGTTGAGGGAAAATCCAAGAATGTACCCCCTAGTCTATTCCAAATACAACCATAAACCTCCCTACCCTTGCACCAACATGATCCTCTATGCCTTTCCCTATGTGCAATATCTTGGGTCACGCCACCTATAAGAGTCTGGAGTTTCCCTTCGTGCATGCTCATTTACATGTGAATGAGGAGAAGACTGACGTGAACACCCCTGTGGTTCATATCACTCTCCTTGACTCTACTAAAAATTGTAAAAAGGATTTGCGCACCAACCATCCTTGTGAATTGTGTGGCATTTATGGCCACTATTCACACCATTGCACCATCCCCAAAATTTTTGGTCCATATTAGCTGATCTACACCAAATATCTCTCAAAGCGCATGTCACCACTATTGAGGAAGTGCCCCCTATGTCTTCATTCAAGGGGATGATTTCCATCTACTACTTTTCATCCTCTAGTGAGGCTTACCTACCATCATCCTCTACTGCTATGGTCGTATCGACGGATGTGAGTCCCTATGACCTATCTGTCCTATCCTTTCAAAATGATGAGGAAATACCATGTCCACAACATGGGGGATGGTCCCCAAACCTGCCTACTCATAATCATCATCCTCATCATTGTTTGGGCGAACAATATTGGGGGCATTCCCCCTCATCATCTCATGACTATTGTATTCCACCATGGCTATCCACCTCATGGTATCCCTCCATCCAGCTACTAGTCAATGCCCTATCGATACCTCTAGGATATCATCTACATCACATCAAAACCTCTGGGTTGGGGGGGAGGATCAATTATGTTGACTTTGGGATAGGGGGAAATATCAACCATTTTGACCCTACCCTGTCACATTTACATATGTGTTTCAATGAGCCCATAGATTAGTACAAAACATATGTGATCCATAATCACAACCCCCATGTCCATAGCATGGGGGAAAGCCCTTAACCCTACCTACTCACATTTTCACACACGTGATCTTTTCCACTTCCCAAGGTCATATGATACTTGTACATTTGGTTTACTTTCCAGATTCACTTTTACACTTTGGTATCGTTTTCCATGTGTGTAGATCCAAATTGTGGCAAGATCCTTTTTTCTTGGCATGCACCCTCAGCTTACATGTATATTTTCTCAAACTAACATGTGGGTGATTTCCCTTTTCAAAACATCATATGCATCATTCTTGTTTGACCCTAATTTATGCCTGTAGGACCCCCCTTTGTTTGGGTAAGTGGCCCATCCCAGTCACTGTTTCATTTTCCCTTGCCTGGAAGTATGGCCTTCCTTACATGTGTTCCATCGATTAGAACCCCTACTTCCATTCGACGCCCATCCCATTTCTCTTTCCGTAGGATTGGGTGTTCATTTAGTTTGTGTTTTTGCACCTATCTGCATACTACTTCGTCATAATCACTTATTGGTCGACTCCCCAGACTCCCAATATTATGGCCTTTATGGAAATTTGATGTTTCATATTACACATTCACAAGCCCATCGCACCATCTGTAATATAAAAATAACATTATTTTTCCTCCATTCATCATTCCTCAAGGAGATTACCATCAGTGTCCTACCCCTTATCATTTCCATATGTTATCACTCTAGTAATTAATTCACTTGGTCGTCTATTGGACACTTATCACCTTGCCTCCTATTAATTTTCTCTCTCGGGTGTCAACACACTTGGGAAACCATTAAAAATAGTGCTCCTCAACACTCCTGCATATTATACATGATCTTATGGTGAAAACATCCCTAGATTCCTTTATTTAGATAATTATGCAATGAGTCACCTATGGAGTCTTCCTTATGCCAACTTCCCTTGGAGTCAATATCATTTCCCTCCATTTTCCTTCATGGGTCCCCCCATTGCAATTATGTCCCATGGTACCCATAGTTGTGTCCATTCCCCAACATCATCACGAGTTTCACATATGATGCTAGGTCAACCATGCCTTCATGCCTTGAATAAAGGAAGTTTGAGTCCCCCACTAAGTGACCCCCATATCCCTCATTGGTGTCTCAGTCCCTTCCCTCTCTTCATTATCCAGTCATATCCTCCATTCTCCCACCAAGGAAACATCAGTACCTTGTTGGTAGTAGGTCTCCCTTTGTTGACATCAACACCTTTATTCCATAGGATGGACTTAGAGGCACCCTGTACCTTGGCCCCATAACCATGATTGATGGGTTCCCTTGGATTGACTAAGGGGAGATACCAGTTCCCCTTAGGTTGGTTGTTTCTCACAATCGCAACTCTATCTCATTATCACACCGTTGAGAATTGTACAAGTTGATGGTTCTCTTATCTAGTTTGGTCGAAGACCCCGAATGTCCCTGACTCTCTCTAGTAACTAAGTCTCTTTGGAGGCCCTTTAGTCATATGCTTCCTGTGATGTTAGGGCTATGTTAGTGACAATGATCCTGTCTCATTTGCAGTTCCATGGACTTGTTTAACTTAGTCTTTCAGTTAATTTATTCACCTGTGAGGAGTGACATTCATCAGTCTATACTCCTTCCAGATCTTGGTCCCCTTCAGTTTTAACATGGATTCAATTACTGTGTTTCACATTCCATTGGGATTCCATTGTTCCGACATGTGCTCCGCAAATCAGCCATGGTTGGACCATGATTATGTATCGAGATTGGGCCCCTTGGTGACCCTCATGATGTATGGTATCCAACAATTATTAATGTATTGATTATATCCCTCTTGGTCTAGATCCCAATTTATATCGAGACATTGATACGAGCATGGGTATGCCCATCTCAAATATGTATATGTGATTATGTACACCTCATCTATTTTGAGTGCTTTGTTTGAAGGTATGGGCCTTTGTAGTCCCTCGAGGGAGGGGTTAGTTCTCTCCATCGTGGTTTTGGTCTCATGTCCAAACACCATTTCCTATATCTTGAAAGTATGAAAGTCCTATGATGTATTTCAGCCATACGATGAGTTCCTGACCTCACATATTGAGGTCCAATATGTTAACAACCAAAATTTGCTCACTTGCCATGTCATCAACTTTGTCATCATTATACATAACTTTTTGTAGTATAAATACCATTTTTCCATCTCATTCCATACATATGACCCAAGGAAGTGACATAATTCCCAAAAATTGAAAGTCAAACCATGTAATTGACCATTATAAGTTAAGGTTGTTACTTTCCCTTCGAAAAATGTGACCCAAGTTTCTAATATTGCCCCAAAAGGCGTGAACCTAGTCCTAAAAAGTGATTTTCAAGAAAAAGTTTGTTATTTCCCACTTCCCTAACGAAGTAGGGGCCAAAAGTGGACACGACCCTTGACGTGGTCCAAAACTAATAAGGGATCTAGCTTCCAACACCCTAATTTATCCACTAAGAATTTAAGGAGATGGAGAGCCTACACATTGGATCTAGATCTTTCTCTTGACCACCCTTGTGCCTATAAAAAATCCCTCGGTGTCACCATTCCATACACACAATTTCCATATCATAAACACAGCGTCACTCTCCTAAAATTCCTCTATAAATAGAAGGATACCACTTTATGCTTTCTAATTTATCCATTGAGGAGATCCATCTGTGATGTTTGGCTGCAGATTGGAGGTCCCAAAAGGAGTTGCATGAACCTTCCCTTGGACAACTACAAATGCCCCATATCCTCTACATTGTACTAAGGTGTGACTTTGTAGCTTTCTTTGTAATGTCAATGAAACACATTCTTTGAATCCTTATGTGTTGTCTTGGTAATATCTATTTTTATTTTGATTTGAAGAGTGTGGATCGATTGTTTAGTTTATTTTTTGTTGTTTTATTTTTCCTATTGAATATGCTACCGAGGATTGCACAACCACAACCCCTTGGTGGGTTATTTTGCACACGTGTGTGAGAAATCACACACAGCAAATAGAGAGTGACACACCATGGAATCATATCGAGGAGGCCAAGACATGATGACAATGCAATTCAAGTAGGGATGATCCATTGGTAGGGAATATACTTTTTTATTGTCCCAAATATCACTACTTCCTATATATTTGTTTATTTGTTAGTGTAGTAACCTATCACTTAAAGTGAAAACATAAAAGATAAATGCAATAAAGTTGGGAAGGGTTGGGTTGAGTCAGCCGATAAAGAAGTATCGGGAATGCATTTGCAAAGAAGTGATGTGTTACTAAACATGCATCATTCAGTGAATATGTATGTGCAAAGCCTTCTAAAAAGAACCACATAATCATACACTATGTATGTCAATATCTCGAGCTTTAAATAATGAACAATAATCAAGTTTTCTGCATCACAAAGACCGTTTTCCTCGTTGCTTAGCATATGGGTATTATGTGATCATAATGATGACTTTTTGGAGATCCAATTAGGAACAAAAGTAAATAACTATTTTAAATATAACTAGCATACCCCCTAAACGGGAAATGAAACGTCGAGAAGAATTTCAATATGTTGGAAAATGAGAGAAAGTTGTGTGTACTTAGACAATATAATTTTGTGTGTTTGAAAGCAAGTCCAGCTAATATATGGTAGGGATTGTAGTCGATGAAATTGAAAGGAAAACTATGTTGCAAGTACTAATAAGCAAGAGATTGATGCCTTGGTATAGCCATTGAGATTGCCCCTGCCCTTACTCAAGGCCCCTCAAGAGAGATGCCTTGAGGCATGGTGAGAAGGTCTGGAGGCAATAGTCGAATTATGGTTTGTGCGGGGGGCCTAACACCTTTGGGATTGGAGTTGTTCCTTATTCATTAATCCATTGAAACTATGGCATCTTATTCTTTTTAATTTTTGTTTTTCTTCATGTTTATGATTGCAAAGAGTGATTGGGATTTGTTGTGGACATAGGAAATGTATCTTACAACATTTGCTGGTTTAGATCTTCTTTCACATGAACCTCAACACCTTTGTTAGTGTTGTTCAATGTAGTGTTAGTATTATGAGATTTACTTGCCGTGGCCATCTCCTTAAGCTTTGTTGTTCTGATATCGAAACTGTATGCAATTGGGTTTGAATCTGTCTGGAAAAATGTCGGTGCCAGATATTTATAAGAAGGGAAATTGTGTATGCTAATCTTAAAATAATAGTCTCCTGGAGGAATTTTGTGAATCGACTAAAAAACCTCTCTGATAAGAAAGCACTCGCCTCATCCATAATTAAAATGAGATCTAGATCTACCTGGGGAGAAATAGAAGTGATTGGAGCTCAACCCACACACACAACCTGGGGGAAATTGCTGGAAACATTGTTTGAATAAAAGAAAATATGTTGGAATTTAATTTTGATATGGATCTACTTCTTCTTTATCCTAGGCTTGGATTTTCATGCTTCAACAATCAACATTTACTTATCTGCGGGGGAAATGAAACGTCGAAGAGAAATTTGATATGTCGCAAAAACAAGAAAAAGCCGTGTGTATGTAGATAATATAAGTTTATGTATTGAAAGTAAGTCTAGATAATGTTGCTTTAGTTCCTTGTATTTGTGAATGTTGTAGGAATTTCAAATGCAAGTTGTTGATAGTGAGATAATGTATTTATGGAAGTAGGCAGGGGAGTGTTATCTTGTATTACTTCCCCACTCCTTTGGTTGTAATCAATGTAGTTTGGTGCAATCTCAAATGTGTATGTTGATACTTCTGGACGATTCCATGTATGGTTGGTGTCAAACTATTGGAGGCCAATCATCTCAAGCTCATTAATGTGGATATTTCGTATAGGGACTAATCTTGATAAAACTTTCCATTCATTCATCTCCATGTCGGGATGCATGTTATGATAGGTATCCTCATCTCCAGATGTTGTTTCATTGGGAGTGGGTGCAGGGATGCAATCAACATGCCATGATTAGTAGATATTTCGTATGCATTCCCAATTTGATAGAATTTCATGTTTTGTAAGGCCTATGTCATTTGTGAAGGAGCATAAGGGTTTATATAAAAGCATATCACTCCAACAGAAATCAAGAAAGGAATTGGAATATTTGGTTATAATTGAAGTGAAGTGCGGAAAAACATGGACGATTGGAGGGACAGTTCTCTTCTTCTACTTTTCATTTTTGTGTCCCTAGTTATATGACCATTGTTGTGCAAGATCAATAAGACATAACAGGTCCAAAGTTGGAGTCAGTTTCAAGTAGGCGGTTGTCGATGAGTAATTATTTTGTTTTGGAAATCACTCACGCAGGCGAATCTCAATTTGCACAAACAATTTAGGCCCTATGAATCTCATCTCATCAATGAGAATGTAATTAATATGTTTCATATCTTCTTGGAACACTGATAGGGCTTATCCTTGTAAAGGCTTCATGTCCTTTATAAGAATCTGGAGCCTTGCATGTATGTTAAACACCACAACTCCTGTACGGGCGAGGCACAGTAGTGGGCTCTTGCCAAAGGTTGCATGAGAAGATAGTGTTTTTTTCATGGTGCTTATAAGGTAGGATTTACGTATTCCTGCAGTTCCGTGGATGATCATCCTGAATGATGCTTTAGTTCCTTGTACTTCTGAATGTTGTAGGACTATGTTAAATGCAAGTTGTTGCTACTAACATAACAAAATATTTAAGTAAATTAAAACATTTATAAATTAAAAAAGACAATGAAACCTAAACTCAATTTGATTGAAGGTCTAGTTCATCCCAGTATCCATTAATACTTTTTTATTAAAACAATTGATATCTTTAGTAGGTGTTCAGGGAAAGTTTATATATTTTTTGGTGAGATGAAGACCTTGACAATGTGATTTTTAATGACAGGTAAAATAGTTTCCTTTTAATCTTTGAAGTTTATTAAAATCTTTGATTTTATTATTATTATTATATCAAATTATTTAATATAATTTTAAATTTATTTATTATTATATCAATATATATATATATTAAAGACAAAAAAAATATTTATACATATCATTAATGTGTATATTTAACCTATATTTTCAAAATAGTTTAACTTAATAATGATTTCATAAATTACAGATCCATGTTATATTTTCTTAACCTCTTTAAACGTTTGTTCACAAAACTTTATATATACTACAATTAATGCATATACACATCTAGAATTATAGCATTATCATATGAGTGACATATCTTTTTTTATAATTTAGTATGTATAAATTAATTTAATTGACAAAACATTAGGTAATGGAAGTCACCTTTGAAGATTATGCTTAACATCTTCCATGCATGAGCTTTCAACATATCTAGACAATTATGAGCTCTTCAACATATTTAGATAGTTTTACTCAAACTTGATATGAGTGAATTATTCTCTTTTTCTTCTTTTTTAATAATCATTGAATCCCACATGAATATACTTAATTAATAAAAAACCTTTTAACTTTTTGATATAATTTGTAAAACTAAAAAGAATCTTTGAAATGCTCTCTTGTAATAACAAAATTTTCAAACCACCCTTTATTATGAGAGAGGTGTGAAAGTAATTCCTTTACCTTGCTTGAGTGCATGCCCTAATGGTCTCTTTGTAAGGTCAACCATAACACAATAAAACATTTATGGAATACAATGAATTATAAAAATTGAATGATCGAGATAAGTAGAGCTAATGCATTGATACCAATCATTTTTTAAAAGAACATGAACTTGGAAAAGTTGCAGAACTTGTCGTAGCCTTTTGAGCTTGTTGTTTAATAGCTTGCCAAATATAGTGTGTACTTTCTAATTTTGGAACAACATTTTTTCGAATCTAAATCTTACACTATAAAAAACAAATAAACTAAATACGTTGTGCCCAAGTACAAAATCCAAATCTTAAACTTGAATGAAAATAACCAATTGTAAGAAGCTATCATATTATATTATTATAATATATATGTAAAATGCCCCATGACAAAAGGGCAAGTTAAACACTAAACCAACCATGCAACAGAGCGCGTGATGTTGATATTTCATACCCTCTATTTTAACACACGATACTAAAAATAAAAGTAGGAACATATGATTACTATTGGGTTGATTTAAACACGGACATAATACATATTAGAAGGCGTTGTTTATTTACATGAGTGTTCCTTGTTTCCCTTATTATGGTGTTGATTTTATACAAAAATCCCACCTCCTCCTCTTCATTGGCACACTATGAAGAATGGTGTTCACCGGAGTGCTTGGCGTTTCCATCTTTTCTTCCTGCCGCTCTTTTCCTTTGCCCTCCCTCCTCTTCATCGCTCAACTGCAGATGTATATATATTCACCACTTCATCATCAATGAACCAGAGTTGTCGTAATCAATGAACCAAGATATTACTAAGAGAGAGATACTTACAGAGCTGGAGTCGGAGCTGTCTGTGCGATGAAACTTTCCTGGCACACTAGTGTGTTGTTGTTTGTTAGCTTCCCTAACTGAAAAATACTGTCCCTTGTAACCGGTAGATAACTTTATGTCGTTGCATTCAATATCTGAAGTGACTACGTAATCACGTGCGAGGTTTATTGATTGTTGAAAGAGGGCGGTTCATCATAGGTTATCTGTTCCTCATAGACCATCGACAGACGACGAAGACCAGAGAAGAATCGACCCCTTAAACAACGCCTTCCACATAATAATAAATTTAATACCATTTATAACCCATTCAATGCACAACTTGGTAAAACAAACACATATACAAATATTTCTTAAAATTACAAGAAACCCAATATAAGTTCCCAAATAAAATTACTTCCTTCGTGCATGTGTAAAGGCATGTGATAATTTTGCAAAATTTACAATCGTTTTCAAAATTTTAATTGTCTTTAACACTTATTCAACATATGTCATAGAAAGCGTGGGATTTTAAAATAATAAGTATAAATTTATTGGTCACATAAAATATTGTATTGTAAATTTGGTAATAATTTCATGAATTTATACAGTTATATGTTTTTTAGGCGGAGGTCCATTATCATCACACATCAAACAAGCTCAGCTTACTGCTATCTTTTGAAAAAATTTAGCAATTGAAAAGAGAAAAGAGAAACATAATATGAAGTGGTTATTTTCTCTTAAGGGAAACATCCATAAGTTTTTGCATCTATGATAAAGAAACCAATCAAATAAGTGAATCAAAAGAAAAATATGACAACATATTTCATTAACACTAACTCTTGTACTTTCGAGTGTGTTATAGCATATTTTGCCGCATCATTGCAAAATGCTTATTTTTGTTCATATTTCATCTTTGTAGACTTTTTTGTCCCTCTATGGTTCAATTCTCCTATCCATTTTCAATTAAATTGTAACACCCTGTTTTGACATTACTACCTGAACTACTATTATATGTTGTATTGTTTGACTGTGAGACCTCGTCGGTTGACGACACTGTGGACATATGGTTCTATTATTTTGCCGATATATATATGTGTGTGTATGATGATAGTATTATGATCGGTAGTCATGGTTAGATATGTATCATGTGTTAATTATGTCAAATATATGGAATTTACTGAATGATGGGTACGTGGATACCGTTACAGTTATATGTTGAAATAATGAATGTTATGCCAGGTGCATGGCGAATGAATGAGTTTATTGTTGTTATGTTATGATGAAATATATGTGTGTACATATCGAGGATTTATGCACGATATTCTATATTGTATGTCGAGGACTGACTTACAGGTTGAAACGACTAAGTGATAGTTGGATCCTACGAGGTGGGAGGGCCTCGGGGACACGGACTTCGAAAGATAAAATGGTATGCGAGTGATGCATTATTTACTTTCGTATGGTTATTATGCTGTTTATTATGATGTATGTTATGACATGGGTGGGGTAGGGTTTCAGGAAACTCAACCGCCCATATCGGTTATACGATGACAGACCGAGTACAAGTGCAACGCTATTGTTATGTCGGGTGGACATAGTCCCTTGTTCCATTAGGGGGGTAGAGGCTTTACCCACCGTTTATCCCCGAAACCCAGAGTCATGGGAGGGCTGTGCTACGACGCGCTCCCCAAGGTGTATGATGATGACTGGTGGTTGCCTACTGGGGAAGCTTGGTCGATGTAGTCGACACTTCCGCTTACGGGTTCTAGCTGGAACCGGTCATGACTTGACATTCCAGGGTAGTCCAGCAGAGGACGGGATAGGATGTGGAAGTTAGTGATGATGTAGGTAGATAGGTGTAGTGTGAAGTAGGGGTGAGAACAAAATCTAACTGCAGGTGTGTAAAACCCTTGGTTAGTATGTGTCGTAAATCAGTGATGTACGAATTGTCGTAACTTGGATTTTGGTTAGTTAATGGATTTGTACCTTGCAAACTACGTTTAGAACTTGTGTCAGTAAATAATAAGTTCCTTGATCATGATTGAGGTATGTGAATTATTACTTTTAGTGTACTTACGTGAGGAATGTAAGCAGTAGCTACGCTTACATAACTCGCCTACATATTATGAATTACATGAAATATTGTTGAGTAATAATGTCAATTAGTGTCGCTTAATATTAATTACTGTCGTTTAGTAATTAACTATTGTTGATCAATGTTAATAATGTTGATTAAGTTAATAATGATGAATAGGGTTAATAATGTTGATTAATGGTTAATTATTGTCCATTAATAATTAATTATTACTGATTAATAAACAAGTTACGGTTAAAACTAGGTGTAAATAGTGCAATTTGGTTAGTAATGCTTAATTGAATATTAATGAACTTGATCGGTTAAGACCTTGGTTAAAGATATTAAATGTGATTGTAATGTTAATTAAGGTAGTAATAACTTATAGGTTAATATTAATTGCATCCCAAACAATGTTGATTAATTAGTTAAAATTATAAGGATAAGATAGAAATTATAATTTCTTAAAGGTTGTGTGGAGGCTATATAGGACAGGGAATAAACTATAAATGTTGTCATACACCATTATTAAACAAAGTGTTAAAAATGTATTTTAAGTTAATCAATAAACAAATTAATTAATAATAAATGAAGCATTGAATTAGGAAACACTAAGGGATGACTAGTAATTAATGTATTAAAATGTGTAAGTGTAAAACCACTTACGGGTGGTGGGTGAACCAACCGCAAATTTAACTATATAATATTTATGTAACATTTATTATTTATTAATTAAATGGTCAAAAATTGAAATATGGGAAAGGAAATGTTTAAAACTATGAAATAAAATAAAAGGATTAAATTAATGATATTGGAAGCTACGGTTGGGAAGTGACCCCAACCCACACCTTTTAATATTATTTTAAATTATTAATAAAAATCCAAGTTGAGGGCTCGAGGACTTACATGGTAGATGAATGGGTTGGATGAAATTTATGATGAAGATAGGGGTAGTAATGGGAAGAAGAGTCGGCAAACTTAGGATAAGAGGGAGAAGGGGGGAAGGAGAGTGGAGTTTTACCTTATGATTTTTGGGAGAAGTTTTGGAGAGCAGAAATTGGGAGAGCAGAGCTGCAAAGAAGGGGTTTTATTGGTGATTGTTTTTCTAAATGAATACAACAGCTTGGGCTTGTACTCGGTTTGGGCTTGGGGGTCCAAAGGGGTACCTTTGGAGCTGGGTGGTCGGCGAGACCTCGCCAGTTGGCAGGGTGGCAAAACTGTGTTGGCTGGTTGAGTTTCAGAACTGTGGGAAAGGATTTTGGCTGCAGGGAAAGTCAAAGGGAATCAGCAAGGCATTCAGCAAACGGGGGCAGCAACAAGGGTGGATCTACTAGCTTCCTACAGGTATTTTTCAGCAGGTATGTTGGTCATTTCTACCTTGTTAAATTCGGATTTATGTTGGGTATTTTCCAGTTATACGCTATATGTTGTTGCACCTGCACATGAGAAGTAGATGTTAGAATTTAAATGTAAACTTGATATAATTTACATGCATAGAAAGGGACGTAAGTAGAAAATCAAAACAGAAATTTGAAACAGTGTGAAAACACAGATTTTATTAAAGTAGATTAGAAAATTTAAGATGGAGTCTTACATATGGTATCAGAGCCATGGTTCCAAATCTGGAACCAGAGGGCTCACTACATTGAATAAAACAGGAAAAAAAAAATATAGAGGAAAAAAAAATATGATGACTCCCGAGCAAGTAATTACTGTTGCTGGAAAATAATGGCAAGTGAGCAAGTAATTATTGTGGCTGAAGTTTTAGGCCTGCATAAAACAAGGAGGAGAGTTAGGAAATTAGTATTTATATAAGTGCATCATTATTTACACGAACATACAAAAAAAAACCAGAAATTCTATGTACATATATATAAATCGAGATTTTGTATATGTGAAATGCTATTGTTACTATCATTTTATTCATTTAAAATTTTATTTAAATCTAAATTTAATTATAACAAACTAAATTGATGCAAATTAACATGCTGCTATAAATTTCAAAAAAAAAAATTACAGACAAAAAAACTACAAATCATATTACACGTTAAAATACAAACTACAAACTGAATTGCAAGCTAAAGTATAAACTAAATCCTACAACAAATTTCCAATTAAAAACAAAATGATTAAAAGAAAAACAAATAATCAAAAAGCACTTTTCTAATTAAAATATTCCTAAAGCAAATCTTTATTTAAACACTCCTAGCATATATTCCATTATAATGTTATATCAAATCAAGAAAATGGAGTGTATAATATGACACTGCACTTAGCAAAAGAAATATTAAGTTAAAACTTAATCAAGATGGGAATCGAATCGACTTAAGGTGGCTTGAACTTTTAAGCATATAAATTATGAGGCAGTCAAGCATTTGAACGCAGCATAGTTGTGTAAAAGCTGCAAACATTTTTAAGTCATTCTTAAAGGTCATTAAGCTTTGTGATGGAAAAAGCAAAATTCAATCTTGTGAAACCAAAGTTCAATAATGTATAAAATTCCAACGGTCGATTCCAGAAGTCTAAACTGTAATGTTTAAATTTCTAATTAAACAAAAAAAATATATATAAATATATATATATATATATATATATATTATAAAACAAAAAGAATAATTTTACAAAGTCAAAACTATGATATAGGGTAAAAAAAAAAAGGGAGAATATATAAATGTACATATATGACAAAGAAAATATATATATATTTATAAAACCAAAAGAAGTTATGTATATTCGTGAAAAATAAGAAAAAAAAATAGAGAAATTTTAATATAAACATGAAATTGACCTAAATAAATCGAAAACTAAGTGCATATATATATATATTTAAGATTTAAAAATTTTGTTCAAATTTAAATTTAATGAAATATAAGAAAAAAACAAAACAAAAAAAAAAAAACGAGAAAAAAAAAGAAACCCTACGTGGGGCAGCCCCGGGCGTAGCCCGCAGGCGTACCCATAGGGCGCATCCCAGGGTACAACCCACAGGGCGTAGCTCGTAGGCGCGCGGCCAGGGCACGGCCCGGCCTGCATCCCAGAGGGCGCGCGGCCAGGGCATGGCCCGGCCTGCAGCCCAGAGGGCGCGTGGCTAGGGCACGGCCGGCCAGCATCCTGGGTGGCTCGCGGCCCGGCCAGTGGCAGCCTAGTGGCCTACGGCCAGGGAAAAACACGCGCGGGAAAAAAAGAAAACTATACAGTGTAAAAAAATTTACATTGAAATTTAAAAAAAAAACGTACAAAAATGAAATCGCCGCGGCCATGGTAGCCCGGCTAACAGCTCGAAAACTCGCGGCTTGGGTGCGGCCGGCCAGCAGCAGAGCTGCTGCGGCCATAAGCGGCCGACCTGTTAGAAGCAAAGAAAAAAAAATAATAATCATATATCTGCAAAAAAAAAAAAAAAATTTAAGGCTTGCGGCCATGGCTGGCAGCCAAGGTCTGTGGCCAAGTTACAACCGGCGCAGCCAAGGAACGCGGCCAGCAGTCCATACAGGCATGCCACCGACAAAAAAATATATATATATAGAAAATCTACAAACAGGGAAATAATAACACACCTAAACATATTTAGACCTGAAAGAGGCTGAGAGGCTCGCCATGGCTGAGTTGCAGAACTATGGCCGAGTTGCAGAGTTGATCTCCTTGTGAGCCAAGAGAGAAATGGCAGGGTCCTTAGGGTTTGACCCTTTTTAGAGTTTATTTGTTGCATGGTGAGATGCCTCCGGAGAGGCCCCGTGACTAGGGCTTATTTATTTATACATATATATATATATATATTTTATTATTATATTTTTTTATATATAAAAAAAAAATTATTATTATAAATAAAATTCGAAATTTAAATTCGTTTTAATTTATTTAAGTGTTAACTATTGATAGTTTTAATTACTTAAAATTAATAGTTGTTAACTATTAACAATTGTTTTAATTAAAAGTTTATTAACTTTTTTTTTATATATTTTTTTTAATTTCAAAAAAAAATATTTTGTTAATAGTTTATATATATATATATATTATATAAGAATTTCAAAAAATAAAATTTATTATTATAATTTCAAAAAAAATATTTGGTTTAGTAGTTTGTTAATAGTTTTTTTTTATATATATATAATAAATAATAATAATATTAAAAAAAAAAAAATTTGATTTTTAATTAATTTTATTTAAACTATTAATTAATGTTAGCTACCACGTACAAAAGAGAGAGAGAGTTTCCTACCGAGACTTCGATGTATAGTCGAAGGGGTAAGACGAACTCTAATCCTAAAAAACGAGACACCACGGGGATCAGCATGACGAGCTGATCACTGGGACACCGGTTATACTCCATGACAAAGTGTTTGATAAACGCAGCTCTAGACAAAAAAAGAAAACTTAGGTTAATAATGTTATTATTAAATTATAAGTTATTAAGGAAAAATGAGACAATAAACCTTAATTTAATATCCGGAAGAGTGGTTGGTGATGTAATGAGGATTGTGTGGAATCTAATACCTAAACCTACGTAGAATTACTGCAGTATATCTAGTACCGAGTGGCCTCAAGATGGCCTGATCGAAACGTCCTGAACTATAGCTCTTAGAGTAAAAACGCTCATAAATTAGTCATGACGCATTTTGAATTAATTGTTGAGTTTGATGGTAAATTAGTCATGATGTCATCATATGATAATTATTTTATTATTCCATGTAGCAGGGATAAACATGGTAAGAACGCGAGCAGGTTGGGGGCGAGGTCAGGCTACGGCGTTACCTGAGCCGAATGTGCCAGCACCATCGCCAGAGACCATCTTATACTGCGCTCGTTGGAAGCAATAAACGAAACACTCAGGGGACTAGCACAGAGAGGAAGTGCTACCTCGGAGGTAGAAGTGGATGCCCCTCCACTAAGGGAGGAAGTTCCCATGGTAGAAGTGAATACAGTACCAAGAAATCTGCACCAGGATATCAAGAGGGAACTTCAGAAGATAAGGCTTCTAGAATTTTCAGGGGGTCGATCAGGGATACGAGCAGAGTCGTGGTTGGAAGAGATGATCAGGTGCTTGACCTTGCAGGAGTACACCTCCACGTCCAAGTCCAAACTGGCCATATTTCAACTAAAGGGGGTTGCTTTGAACTGGTGAGGAAACCAAGAAAGACAGCTACACCTTACACTAGACACGGTTCCATGGGAACTGTTTGTGGAAAAATTCAAAGGGAAGTACCTACCCGCATCCTACCAGGAAGAACAAGCAGGGGCTCTTCATGCCTTGGTACAAAGGCATCTATCTGTGGAGGAGTATGAAGAGAGGTTCATGGAGTTAGTGAAGTATGTCCCTTACTTGGACAATGACGAACGCCAGGTTGAGCGCTTCGTGTATGGGCTCAATGCCAAGATCAGGGCTCAGGTACGGATGTGGAAACCGACTTCGGTCGCCGAAGCAGTAGATTGTGCTCGTTGCACTGAGGAGATGTTGGGTGCAAATCCCATCAGGTCATTCAACTCTCATCAGTCAGGATTTGTGGGGAAGGCCCCTCGAAGCTACCCTCGGGGAGGATATGCGAGGCCACCTCCCTACGGGAACAGGAGCACACCTAGAGTCGCAGCGGTAGACAGATCAGTGGCAACTAGGGCGGTGCCCCAGTCAGTGACAGGAACTCACCAGGGTGTGAGGAATTTCCGAGGATCAGCAGGTAGAGGAAGGGGTCCTAGGGGGAGGAACCCCTCTCAGAGGTCTGAACAGGTTATCTCGCCCACTCCATTACAGGTTGCTTGTTGGGGATGTGGAGGTCCACATTACCAGCGTGACTGTCCCGAATTACGATCCGGTACAGTGCGTCGAGAGGGAAAAGCTCCAATGGGGAGTGGGGGTAGTAGGCATCAGATCTCGGCTGCAGTAAACAACCATCAGGCAGAGCACCAATCCAGTGTGGTGGAATCATCAGGTACGGTCAATAATGTCAAGCTTAGAATATTGTTTGATCCAGGTGCTACTGATAGTTTCATTTCTCCATATGCATTAGACAAATGTGGGTTGGCAGCCTACGAGCATGACGATTTCAGCTTAGTCGAAATGGCTTCAGGGGTAAAGCAAGCAGTAGGACCTAGTGTCGATAAGTGTGTAGTGGATCTCGGGGTGTGTGTTACACAAGTCAAAGTGTACGTCACCACCCTCAGAACTTATGATCTCATCATAGGTATGAATTGGCTTGAGGAACACAGAGCTTTCTTGGACTGTTATGGAAAGAAGGTTCTTTGCAATAATGACAACGGAGAGGCCATCAAGATCCAGGGTATCAAACGGAAGGTGTCCCTACGTTTCATATCAACGATGAATGTAAAGCGATGTATGCGACAGGGATGCCAATTGTACATTGTTGAAGCGGTAAACAGGGAGAAGGGGCCCTCCTTTGATGACTATCCAGTGTTAGCCGAGTTCAGTGATGTATTCCCAAAGGAATTACCTGGGTTACCTCCTAAGAGGGAACTTGATTTTACCATTGAGGTAAAACCCGGTTCAGAGCCAACATCGAAGACACCTTACAGGATGACGGCCCCAGAACTTTGTGAGTTGCAAATGCAGTTGAAGGAACTGTTAGATCTAGGGTTCATCAGACCAAGTATTTCACCGTGGGGTGCGCCAGTAATCTTTGTGAAGAAGAAGGATGGTTCCTTGCGTCTTTGCATAGATTACCGAGATTTGAATAGAGCCACCATGAAGAATAGGTACCCGATACCTCGAATTGATGACCTCTTTGATCAAATGAAAGGGGCGACAGTCTTCTCAAAGATCGACTTACGATCAGGTTACCACCAGCTACGGATTAAGGAAGGTGATATACCTAAGACTGCTTTTCGAACAAGGTTTGGGCACTATGAGTTTGTGGTGGTACCCTTCGGTTTGACCAATGCCCCAGCCGTATTCATGAGTCTCATGAATAGTATGTTCCGAAAATACTTAGATCAGTTTGTGCAAGTCTTATTGGACGACATCCTCATTTACTCCAAGAATGAATAGGAGCACAAGGAACACTTGCTAATAGTGTTGTCATGCTTAAGGGAGCATCAGTTGTATGGTAAGTTGTCCAAATGTTCGTTCTATCAGAAGGAGATCCATTACCTAGGGCATATAATTTCCGGTGAGGGAATGTCTATTGACCCTGAAAAGGTGAAGGCCATAATGGATTGGCCCGTGCCAAGGAATGCGCATGAAGTAAGGAACTTCATGGGGTTAGCCGGGTATTATAGAAGGTTTGTTGAGGGTTTCTCAAAAATCGCAAAACCCATAACTACCCTACAGCGTAAAGTCACTAGGTATGAATGGACAGATGAATGCGATGCCGCATTCGCCGAGCTGAAAAGACTATTGACGAGTGCACCAATTCTACGGGTTCCAGATATGGAGAAGGAATTCACAGTTTGCACCGATGCTTCAAGGAAAGGTTTGGGTGCAGTGTTGATGCAGGAAGGTGGGGTAATAGCTTATGCGTCAAGAAAGCTAAAAACACATGAAGAGAATTACCCTACTCATGACCTAGAGTTAGCTGCAGTGATGTTAGCTTTGAAGCTTTGGAGACATTACCTTGTTGGACGAAGCTTTGAACTCAAGTCTGATCACCAAAGCTTAAGGTATATATTCACTCAGAGAGACCTAAATGCTAGGCAAAGGCGATGGAGTGAATTCATGAGCGAGTATGATTTTGGGATTTCCTACATCAAAGGGAAGGAGAATGTGGTAGCAGATGCCTTAAGCAGAAAACCAAGACTTTTCTATCTTATACCTTTGAAGGTGGATTTGAGGGAAAGAATTTTAGGGCAGCTACTCGGGGATAGTTGGTACCTAAAGGTCACAGCGGCACTCCAGAATGGGAAACTGGTGGGACCAAAGTTTGAAGGCTATGAGTTGGAGGTCGATGGCTTGTTACGGTATCAAGGGAGGATGTATATTCCTGAGGAGGGAGATATTAGAGAGACTATCCTTAAGGAAGCCCATAGAGCAGTGTAATGTGCACACCCGGGTGTAAAGAAGATGTATGCAGACATGAAGCAACTCTTCTTTTGGGCAGGGATGAAAAGCGACGTGGTCAAATTCGTCGCTAGGTGCCTTGAGTGTCAGCAGGTAAAAGCTGATCATCACCACCCGGCATGACTGTTACAGCCGCATGACATTCCTATGTCGAAGTGGGAGGTTATCTCCATGGACTTTGTGGTGGGATTGCCTCTTACCTCTTATAGGCATGATGCCATTATGGTCATCGTTGACAAACTGACCAAGACTGCTCACTTCATTCCAGTTAAGGAGACCTATGATGTCACATATGTAACACGTGTATTCATAAATGAAGTTGTTCGTCTCCATGGGTTTCCCAAGAAGATTATATCGGATAGAGATTCTAGGTTTACATCCAGGTTTTGGACGAGTTTGCAGTCAGCGTTGGGTACTCAGTTGAACCTAAGCACTGCTTACCATCCAGAGACAGATGGGCAAACCGAAAGAGTGAATCAGGTAATGGAGGACATGCTTAGAATGTATGTCATGGATCAACAAACTCATTGGGAAAAGCACTTACCTTTGGTAGAGTTTGCTTACAACAACAGTTACCATAGCTCAATTGGGATGCCTCCATATGAAGCTTTATATGGAAGGCCATGCAGGACACCATTGAGTTGGGAAAGGTTAGAGGATCGAGTAATTATAGGACCTGAGTTGATTCAAGAGATGGAAGAACAGGTTGTTCAGATTAGACAGCGGTTAAAGGAAGCACAGGATAGACAGAAGAGCTATGCTGATGCGCATAGGGTTGATCGAAGCTATAAGGTTGGTGATGCAGTGTTCGTCCGCATCAGGCCTAGCAAAAGTACCATCAGGTTTGGGAAAGGGACAAAGTTGTCACCACGATTTATATGACCCTTTGAAATTTTAGAAATGGTTGGACCCGTCGCGTATCGTTTTGCGCTGCCACCCCATTTGCACAAAACTCATAATGTTTTTCATATATCTGTTTTATGACATTATGTAGCTAATGAGTCACATAAAATAAATTGGAAGGAACTGCAGGTTTCGGACGAGGGAACCATCCGAGTCGAACCATTACTTATATTGGACCGCAGGGTTAAACAGTTGAGGCACCGTTTGGTGGACCAAGTTAAGGTCCAGTGGGACCGGTATAGCCCAGGTTCTGCTACCTGGGAAGACGTAGAAACTATGCGTCGTGATTATCCCACGTTATTTTGATCATAACTTCGGGACGAAGTTTCCTGAAGGGTGGGTGTATGTAACACCCCGTTTTGACATTACTACCTGAACCACTATTATATGTTGTATTGTTTGACTGTGAGACCTCGTCGCTTGACGACACTGTGGACATATGGTTCTATTATTTTGCCGATATATATATGTGTGTGTATGATGATAGTATTATGATCGGTAGTCATGGTTAGATATGTATCATGTGTTAATTATGTCAAATATATGGAATTTACTGAATGATGGGTACGTGGATACCGTTACAGTTATATGTTGAAATAATGAATGTTATGCCAGGTGCATGGCAAATGAATGAGTTTATTGTTGTTATGTTATGATGAAATATATGTGTGTACATATTGAGGATTTATGCACGATATTCTATATTGTATGTCGAGGACTGACTTACAGGTTGAAACGGCTAAGTGATAACTGGATCCTACGAGGTGGGAGGGCCTCGGGGACACGGACTTCGAAAGATAAAATGGTATGCGAGTGATGCATTATTTACTTTCGTATGGTTATTATGTTGTTTATTATGATGTATGTTATGACATGGGTGGGGTAGGGTTTCAGGAAACTCAACCGCCCAAATCGGTTATACGATGACAAACCGAGTACAAGTGCAACGCTGTTGTTATGTCGGGTGGACATAGTCCCTTGTTCCATTAGGGGGGTGGAGGCTGTGCTACGACGTGCTCCCCAAGGTGTGTGATGATGACTGGTGGTTGCTTGCTGGGGAAGCTTGGTCGATGTAGTCGACACTTCTCCTTACGGGTTCTAGCTGGAACCGATCATGACTTGACATTCCAGCGTAGTCCAGCAGAGGACAGGATAGGATGTGGAAGTTAGTGATGATGTAGGTAGATAGGTGTAGTGTGAAGTAGGGGTGAGAACAAAATCTAACTGTAGGTGTGTAAAACCCTTGGTTAATATGTGTCGTAAATCAGTGATGTACGAATTGTCGTAACTTGGATTTTGGTTAGTTAATGGATTTGTACCTTGCAAACTACGTTTAGAACTTGTGTCAGTAAATAATAAGTTCCTTGATTATGATTGAGGTATGTGAATTATTACTTTTAGTGTACTTACGTGAGGAATGTAAGCAGTAGCTACGCTTACATAACTCACCTACATATTATGAATTACATGAAATATTGTTGAGTAATAATGTTAATTAGTGTCGTTTAATATTAATTACTGTCGTTTAGTAATTAACTATTGTTGATCAATGTTAATAATGTCGTTTAAGTTAATAGTGATGAATAGGGTTAATAATGTTGATTAATGGTTAATTATTGTCCATTAATAATTAATTATTACTGATTAATAAACAAGTTACGGTTAAAACTAGGTGTAAATAGTGCAATTTGGTTAGTAATGTTTAATTGAATATTAATGAACTTGATCGATTAAGACCTTGGTTAAAGATATTAAATGTGATTGTAATGTTAATTAAGGTAGTAATAACTTATAGGTTAATATTAATTGCATCCCAAACAATGTTGATTAATTAGTTAAAATTATAAGGATAAGATAGAAATTATAATTTCTTAAAGGTTGTGTGGAGGCTATATAGGACAGGGAATAAACTATAAATGTTGTCATACACCATTATTAGACAAAGTGTTAAAAATGTATTTTAAGTTAATCAATAAACAAATTAATTAATAATAAATGAAGCATTGAATTAGGAAACACTAAGGGATGACTAGTAATTAATGTATTAAAATGTGTAAGTGTAAAACCACTTACGGGTGGTGGGTGAACCAACTGCAAATTTAACTATATAATATTTATGTAACATTTATTATTTATTAATTAAATGGTCAAAAATTGAAATATGGGAAATGAAATGTTTAAAACTATGAAATAAAATAAAAGGATTAAATTAATGATATTGGAAGTTACTGTTGGGAAGTGACCCCAACCCACACCTTTTAATATTATTTTAAATTATTAATAAAAGTCCAAGTTGAGGGCTCGAGGACTTATATGGTAGATGAATGGGTTGGATGAAATTTATGATGAAGATAGGGGTAGTAATGGGAAGAAGAGTTGGCAAACTTAGGATAAGAGGGAGAAGGGGGGAAGGAGAGTGGAGTTTTACCTTATGATTTTTGGGAGAAGTTTTGGAGAGCAGAAATTGCAAAGAAGGGGTTTTATTGGTGATTGTTTTTCTAAAGGGATACAACAGCTTGGGCTTGTACTCGGTTTGGGCTCGGGGGTCCAAAGGGGTACCTTTGGAGCTGGGTGGTCAGCGAGACCTCGCCAGTTGGCAGGGTGGCAAAACTGTGTTGGCTGGTTGAGTTTCAGAACTGTGGGGAAGGCTTTTGGTTGCAGGAAAAATCAAAGGGAATCAGCAAGGCATTCGGCAAACGGGGGCAGCAACAAGGGTGGATCTACTAGCTTCCTACAGGTATTTTCCAGCAGGTATGTTGGTCATTTCTACCTGGTTAAATTCGGATTTATGTTGGGTATTTTCCAGTTATACGCTATATGTTGTTGCACCTGCACATGAGAAGTAGATGTTAGAATTTAAATGTAAACTTGATATAATTTACATGCATAGAAAGGGACGTAAGTAGAAAATCAAAACAGAAATTTGAAACAGTGTGAAAACACAGATTTTATTAAAGTAGATTAAAAAATCTAGGACGGAGTCTTACATAAATCCTTCAAAAATCTTAATTTCCCACTCATACGTGCCCTATGCAATGTTAGCCCGCGTATACACACCCTGCTAGTGTATTTCCCACATATGACTTGTTGTGAAGGTAAGAAATAAATAAATTCTTAGGAAATGTGAAATAGTTTCACGGGTCTTCAACCACCTATTTCCCGTAGATAACGAATTGAACTTCCCTAATTGCCTCCCCAAAAGTATAAAAGAGGCAAAGGAAAGCATGAGGAGGAGAGAGCAATGTAGCACCATTGTGCTGATCTTATTCATATTGAACCCATAATCCCTATTCCCAAGTTTGCAATAAATCCTCCATATCTAGAAATCTACATTTCTAGTAGTCTCCATCATTTTCTTTCCAAGAAACTATCATACTGTTTTCTTTGGACATGCTTTGGAGAATAGAGGAGGTGTGCATGTCTGTGGCCTGGGCAGAGGAACTCAACATCAAATTTCAGAACAATGCTGCAACTGAGAACATGTGAAATATATATTGTGTCTTGTTGTTATTTTATATAAAGAATTCTTTTTTTTGTCCTGTAATGTGTAAAATCTTATCTTGATGGTTTTAAGCATTCAATTTATAGTTTAAAAATTATATTTGCAGTTTGTTGTCCATGTTCTTGTTCGTTCTTTGTGATCATAATTCATCAAGAACATTTGTGGACTGAAGATTGAAAGCAAGGATCTACATCAACCATTGGACTTCAGGTAAGAATTCTGCTTTTTGGTTTTCAATCGTTTAAAAAATATAAATTTGTTTGAATTGCATCTTTAGGAAGGATTGTTTGAATTGTTTATGGGCATCGCTCTATGGTGATCCCACCCAAAGATCACTAGGGTAGTAAATAATCCCGAAACAAAAATAGCGACTCCATTGGGGATCGAACCTAGAATCTCTGGTTTCGTAGACCATTCGAGAAATTTTGAGGTAAAAAAATGGCTTCCTAAGAGATGTACTAAAAAAGTATGAGATATATTAAAATATTATGAGTTAGGGGTTTTCTGGGGTAGGTATATATGACAAGTCACCCCCTACACTATTTTCTATGCACAATATAAATAACCATGGTTGAGTTACTTTTCAAAATTCACTAGAAATAAAATTAATAAAATAACTCTACATTGATGTGACTAATATTCATTGTAAATTCTCAAAATATTATTGTCATTTAGCATTTATTTGTCTTGAACTTGCAAATGAAATTAAATAATAAAAAACATTTTTAAGAGCTATTTTTTTTAATTTATGTTGACTTTTTGTATTTAGTACTTTACTCATCAATTTAATATAATGTGATTTAATTGAAAATTTATTTACATGTAAAATGTTAATAATATTATTATAATCCACATTGCATTATTATTATTATTATTCTTTATTCATTAAATCTATAATGGTAAATTAATATCAAAATTATATATATATATATATATATGCTTATAAATTAGTTTGGCATTATAATATTAAATAAAATGGAGTGAATATATAATTAAAAATTAAAAATGTGAAAGGAATATATTAGTTTGGCATTATGATATTAAATAGAATGGAATGAATATATAATTTAAAATTAAAAACTTGAAAATGACAATATATTATTTTATAAAAAAATGTGAAAGGACCTTCTTTATGAATGATGAGTACTCTACTTGAAAATGACAATAATATTATTTTATGAGAAAGTGTGAAAAAACATTCATTATGAGTACTTTACTTGAAAATGATAATAATATTATTTTATGAAAAAATGTTAAAGGGCTCTCATTATGAGTACTTTACTTTATGACTTAAAAGTACTTATATCACTACCTTGGTTAACTATTGGTTTTCATCCACCATAGAAAATTTGACAAATAAGCATTCTTAACTCATGCAATGTCACCTCAACCATGGGGGATGATGTCATCTACTATAATGTGATTGGTTGATTTTTATAGTACATTTTCTTTGTTTTGAGGCCCATTTTTACCTCCTTTGCATTTTTATAGTATGATATCAAATGGTGTCTTACTATGTTCGACTTCAGGACATCTATTCACATAGTTTCGACTTGTACCCGCATTGGTTGGTTTGAAGACCTCGAGTTCATATATAACATCACATATTTATGCTATAACTTGAGTTGCGTTGGATCACTGCTTTTATATATATCACATGGATCCGTTGTTTACTTGATTTGGTGACCATGATTCTTATTACTTTTGAGCATGGGTATACCCACCTCAGGAAGAGAGTTTTGACTTTTTCTGTTGTAGGTTCACTGTTTATGGATAGTTGTTGACTACTTCTACTATGTCCTCCATGTACATACTTTCAAGATTTATAATGTATTTTGGTCATCAGTTGTCCTTCTGACCTCACACATTAGGGGGCATATGTCATAGCATATTTTTCCACATCACTGCAAAATGCTTATTTTGGATGATATTTCATCTTTGTAGACTTCATTGTCTCTCCATGGTTCAATTCCCCTATCCCTTTTCAATAATCATTCACAAATATTAATTTCCCACTCATACGCACCCTATGCATTACTAGCCCACGTATACGCACCCTGCTAGTGTATTGCCTATGTATGACTTGTTGTGAATGTAAAAAATAAATAAATTCTTAGGAAACGTGAAAATAGTTTCACGGTTCTTCAACCGTCTCTTTCTCGTAGATAACTAATTGAACTTCCATAATTTCCTCCCCAAAAGTATCAAAGAGGCAAAGGAAAGCATGAGAAGGTTGAGAGAGAAATATAGAACCCTTATGTTGATTTTATTCATATTGAATATATAATCCCTAATCCCAGGTCTGCAATAAAACCCCCATATCCAAAAATCTGCATTTCTAGTGGTCTCCATACTTTTCTTTCCAAAAAAATATCATACTATTTTCTTTGGACATGCTTTGGAGCATAGAGGAGGTGTGCATGTGTGTGGTCTAGGCAAAGGAACTTAGCATCTAGTTTCATACCAGTGCCGCAGCCGAGAACAAGTGAAATCTATCTTGTATCTTGATGTTATTTTATATAAAGAATTCTCTTTCCTATCCTGTAATGTGTAAAAACTTATCTTGATGGTTTTAAGCATTCAATTTGTAGTTTAACGATTATATTTGTAGTTTGTTGTCCATGTTCTTGTTCGTTCTTTGTGATTACAAGAACTATCAAGAACATTTGTGGATTGAATATTGAAAGCAAGGATCTACATCAACCATTGGACTCCAGGTAGAAATTCTTCCTTTTGGTTTTCAATCGTTTAAAAAATGTAAATTTTTTCAAATTACATCGTTAGGAAGGATTGTTTGAATTGTTTATGGGCATCGCTCTGTGGTGATCCCACCCAAAGATCACTAGGGTAGTAAATAATCCCGAAATAGAGTAAGAAGAGCGTAAAGGCAAAAGAAAAGAAACACAATCCTACCATTTCCCATCCATTAACACATCATGGAAATGATGCTTTTCAAAACAAGCAACTTAAAAAATCATGTTGTTATTTGCCTAAAAAAGGATAAAATATAAAATGAATGAAATAAACTACAACCAATTCCAACACAAGGTCGAAGAAAACTAAGATTATGTAATAAAAAAGAGTTGGGAAGTGGAAAAAGGTACAACTACTAAAATAGATTGATTTGTAAAATGAAGATCTAGGTGGTCCTATCTTGACAAAATGGTTTTAGTTTTGTATTTATGTGGTTGTCATCTCTCATTAATTGGATGCCACTATTACATATTATCGTTTTGCAAATGTTTCCAAAATGATTCTATTGGGTTTATCATCATGGTTTCTTTCCACATGAAGGACAACAAAAGTGTGTCCTATTTTATGCAGGCTTTGTGACTACCATGCATAAAACACTCTCTACCTTTTTATTTACATATTGGACACAATAGGACGAGTGAATAATAGTCACATTATTAAGATTGATCAAAATGATGTGGTACACCATCGGGGATGGGGTATGGTGTGGACCAATTAATGGCGAGGATTAGATCATAAGCGGGAAATTGTTTTATTGGGAATGATTGTTCATGCACATGATATATACAATCATTTTGATTAACAGATTACGAATTGTCCATTGGAGGTCGTGATTAAAGGTGCACACTTTTGTTTAATTTGACCTGTAGTGTTCCATTCAATCAACATTTAAATCATTCAAAGGATGTTAAATTCCAATGGAGCTCATTAATGGCTTGTCTACATGTGCATAGCATCATTTTAAAGCAATACCACATTACAAGTATTAATGGCTTGTCTATATGTGCATAGCATCATTTTAAAGCAATACCACATTACAAGAGATATGTCATTGCTTTAATGTATTGTTCCATTTAATAAATATTAACAATGATAAAACCTAAATTGGCCTGATTGCTAACAATGGACTAATAATACCGAGAATAAAAGTTGTCTATATTGATCCCTCACCTAGAAAATGAATCATAAATGATAGAAAACCCTTAAAATTAAAAAATAACAAGGTACATTCACACCATAAACAATACAAGAATGTAGAAAATGCCCTTAAGGTAGGGTAACACCATCAAATACTTCTTATGGAAGGAATCATTCCACAAATCATGCTTGGTACAAAACAATATATCCAACATATCCAATTATACATTGATACTCATGTATATTTATACTTTCTCACGAGTAGAGGTTCATGCCAACTACTTCCTTATTATTATATTATTTTCTTTAAGTACCTAGTGGGATTATTTATTACCCACCAACTACCAAGTGGGACTATTCCATAATTATGGCTAAATTACATACATTATTCTCGAGTACCTATCTAGGTACTCCATATTGTCCTCCATAGGTACATTGCATTCCATATTCCCTAGCATGTTTCATCATCAAAACATGGGAGGAAGCCATACAATATGATCTACTAAGCATGTAGTTAATTGGTATCAAGCATGGGCATCTATCCATCCTAGTGAAACATGGACATGGGGCCCAACTGCTTCCTTGTCACCTCGATCTTCATTTTGGTTGCTTCTTTTGTTTGATGTTGTTCTCGCGTGACTCTAATATCTCCATGCATTGCTTTTAGTTCTCTAGGTGCCTCCATATTGGTTATTATTTTTGTTCCATTTTTGTTGATGTTCCCAACCTTGCCTTGATGATTGTTGTTTCTATGGGTGGTGTGGGTGGCGGTGTACAACCACCTTAGCTATTGGTTCTTTGATCATTGAGGATTCAACATGCAGTTCCTTTGTGTCATGTAGCTCCTTAGATTCTTCTTCATTTTTATGTCCTAATTCCTAGGGATTTTCTTCATGTGCTTATATAGCCACTTCTTCTGATGCACCTCAAACTATTCATCTGTTGATCCATAAACTGTAGGCTCATAGCATGACAGTCTCAGTAACATAGATCTATGTAGAAAAATAATTAATTGCTTTCTTTGCAATCAAAATTAGGTTGATCAGTTAATGAAAACCACAATCATAAAAAAACTTTTTTATTCATCCTCCAACAATTTAATATGACCAAAAACGTTTTATTCATCTTGCAACAGTTTAATCTACACCCAATACCAAACGGAATGTGTCCGGCACTTCTAGATTCACCAGGAGTGATAAAAAAATTCCCTAGCCTTTTTAATTCACCCAACACTATTTTTAAATGCCCCAGGCATCAATAGAAATGTCCAGGCATCAATAAACATGTCCAAGCATCACTGAAGACACACTAGCATGTATAAATTCACCCAACACTATTTTTAAATGCCGAAATTGATTTAAATTTGTCCCAACAAGAAGATAAATTCATCCAACGATGTTATTTTCCCCATAGAGAAGGGATTCACTAAAGGAATTAATAGTTAATGGGACACAACATTCATACACATTTGACACAAATATTATCCTGGAAACCCAATGGGAAACCAATATTGTATGGGGATTTTTATTGCTCAAGTGATAAATACAAAGGGGTGAGATATGCATAGAATCGATGTATTGTTACTCAATGGAAAATACCAAATTGCAAATGCCCATTGCTTAGAGACACCTTCATTGTTCATGGACAAGCTCCTTGACTCCTTCGACCACCAATCTTCAAGCAAGCTACCATCTTCAAGCTCTCATTACTGCTACTGACCTTTTCCTTCTTTATCGTCCTTTCTTGCCCCCAAGAACGAAGAATAATTTTCTCTCCCATCCTTCAATTTCTATTTGGATGGGTTTGGAAGCTGAACCATCACAATGGTTCGCTTCAACTTCCAAGGAAAAAATGGACTTTTCCCACTTTACCAAAAATAATTATTTTTTAACAAATTATTACAAGAGAGGATTTTTTTAATGAGGATCCAATTCAGATCACAACTCCCCATTGGGAGGATTTTGGTCCCCAAAATATGGACCATGTAGGAGATGGAAGCACATGGCCTCCACTTGCTTCTCCTTATCCACCATTCCATTGCTACAGAAGGTTGCTTGTTGCTTGCGCCTACTTTTTCAATAGAGGATATATTCTCTCTCTCCCTTTATTTCATTTGACGAGGTATGCCTTATCACCCTTGTCCAAGCAATATTTTTTTTCTCTCCTATAAAAAGTAGCATCCCTATTCCATAGGTATGGGATGCTAAACATCACTTCACATGCATCCAATGGTGAAACTTCACATTCTACCTCATCAACATAGCTAGAATTAATGGAAAACTTGATTTTACATCTACAGGTGACTCTCATAATGAATTTCCCTTGTAACCATGCTAGCGAAATTGGTTGTACTAGATCATAAGTTTCCAACCCAAGCTTGTCAACCAATGTCTCGAATGTCAGATTACATTGAGAACCACTATCAAACAGAGCATTTACCTTCTTGTTCTTCACTTAAACTTTGATTCAGAATAATGCATGTTTCTCTCCACTCGCAATTGGTTGCTACAACATGGTGCAAACTATGGATTCATCCACATCTGAGGTGCTTTCTACCACTTCTTCTTTTGTCTCAGTAGTTTCCTTTATCTTCCTCTTGTACGTATGCCACTTTGGATGCAATTCCAGATGAATTTTCTAGCACATTCCATCCATGTTTCCACCCACATCACAATGTTTACAATGTTTATGAGTATCCCCTTTTTTGGATGTGGCTACAAACTTCTTATCTTTTCTCTTGTTGGTTTCTTCTTGGCCTTGGTATTGTTGTCCCTCTTGGAGTCCAACTCAAATATAGAGAGCCTTCTTGCTTGCCTCATCTACACAGATCGCTACGAAAAAATAATTAAATGCTTTCTTTGCAATACAAATTGGGTTGATCAATTAATGAAAACCACAGTAATAAAAAAATCATTTTTTATTCATCCCACAGTGATTTAATATGGCCATAAACATTTTATTCATCCTCCAACAGTTTAATCTACACCCAATAGCAAAAGGAATGTGTCTGACACTTCTATATTCACCCAAGAGTGATAAAAAATGCCCTAGCCTTTTTAAATTCGCCCAACACTATTTTTATATGCCCCATGCATGAATAGAAATGTACATGCATCAATAAGCATGTCCAAGCATAATTGAATATTCCCTAGCATGTATAAATTCACCCAACACTATTTTAAATGCCCAAATTGATTTAAATTCATCCTAGCAAGAAGATAAATTCATCCAAAAATGTAATTTTTCCCCATAGAAAAGGCATTCACTGAAGGAATTACTAGTTAGTGGGCCACAACCTTCATAAACATTTAACACAAAGATTATCCTAGAAACCTAATGGGAAAACCAACATTGCAAGGGGATTTTTATGCTAAGGGGTGAGCTATACACATAATTGGTGTATTGTTACTTAATGGAAAATACCGAATTGAAAATGGGCATGGCTCAGAGACACCTTCGTTGTTCGTGGATATGATCCTTCAATCCTCCGTCCACTAATCTTCAAGCAAGATGCCATCTTCAAGCTCTCGTTGCTACTACTGACCTCTGCCTTCTTTCTCCTCCTCTCTTCCCCCAAGAATGAAGAATAATTCTCTCTCCCAGCCTTTAAATATTTTGCTCACCCACTTGGCTTGTTGATCACTCACTTTTTTATGTGATACGAAATACTTCAAAATTTGGTGGTCTATACGAATAATAACACATTGCCCCAACAAATATTGTTTGAATTTTTGTAAAGCATTTATAAGAGCCAACATTTCTTTATGATAGGATAAAAAAAATTCGTTGCCAAGGAAAAAATCCTTGATATCAAAAGGCAATTGGTCACTAATTTTGTAAATAAACAACGCCCCTTAGAAGGTGTTGGAAGCATTAGTTTCAACATTAAACAATTGTGAGAAATTGGGAGTGTGAGTACAAGGTTGGAAGGCAATACCTTCTCCATATATTGGAAGGGAATCTACATTGCCTTTGTTCATTTGAATTGGTCCTTTGCAAGATCAATGAGGGGTGCAATGACACATCCAAATCCTTTTAATAATTATTTTTGTAGAAGCTACATAGTCCATTAAACCTTCTCCAATACATCGCAAATTTTGGAGTCAATTAATCAATAATGCCTCAAATCTTAGTTGCATATTTTGACTTGATCACACTTATGATGTGTGAACACAAATTGACTCTTTGCAAACTCAATGGACTATGTAGCCAAAGGAGCTATAACACAATTTTCAAATGATGCAAATGCTTCTCTATATTATTATTATGAATGAGAAGATTGTCAAAGAAGACAACAAATTTTTTTGTCAACGATGAATTGTCAAGTTAGTGAAAGTGGGTAGTCAATATAGCCCCAACTAGGGTTCAAGTCCTGCCAAGAGACATGTTTGCACTTGCAAATGCACGTCAACATACATACAACAATGGTTAGGTCTAAGTGCATGGTTAGGTCTATGTGCAAGTCATGCACAACTTTGGCGTAATAAGTACCTCCACTTGTGGCTTTGAATTTGAAGGCTGTTGAATTAAATGGTGATAATAGTTTCCTTGTAACGCTATATCGAGGACCATTAGCTTCGTCATGATAAAAATGAAACTAGTTCAAGAAAAATATTTCAAACATGGCTTAAGTATTTAGTTCATCATATCTTAGAATGTGATTGGTGCATTGGTTTAGCCCAAAACATATCCTTTGAACTCTTAGTGGGCATGATGAGTTTTAGAGGCTCTCTTAAATTAGTCACATTCCCTCAACCTTATCTGTCAATATCCAAATCTCACATCAAACTTTGTAATTGCACCATTCAATTTTCCATCAATACCTCTATACGTGGAATGGGGAATCTATATTTAATGGTCCTATTGTTTAATTCCATGTAGCCAATGGACATATCAGAGGAGCCATCACTCATCCTTATTAATTGTCTTCTATAGAAGCAAAGGGACTATTACTAGGTCATATATGAACAATATCCAATAATTGTTGCATTATTTTCTCTCTCATCCTTATAAATAACTTTGAATACCAATAGGGAGGAAGAATACCTTGTTTGGTGCTCAACTCTAGCTCAATGATGTGCTCTCACGCCTTCTCAAGGGGTATCCCATGAGATTTTGAAGAAATCTACAAATTCATCAATCAATTGTTGCAGTACCCCTTTTGTTATTGGTTTTTACACCTTTACCTTAACATGCAAGCCCTTCATGGAATTGCACTTCACCCTTAGGAAGCATTTTTGTTGTTTCCTTTGTAAAATTAGCTTGTTTGGACCTAGTTGCATCTCTCTAATAAGTGGCTGTCATTTTCCACCAAATTTGTACAACTAGTTCAAATTCATGTGAAATTCTCCCAAAGTCCTCAACCATTGTTCTTCCATGACCACATTGAACCCTACTAGAGCTAAACATAAAACTCATACTTGTTCAATGGTAATTCTAGTCTATAACCACCCCCATGAACTCCATCATAGTGTCATTGGCCATGGCTACTTGGAAATTTGTTAATGGGTTGATTTTTATCCCCACCAATGATATTAGTTTAGATTCTATGAAGTCTAGGTCCCACCAAAATTGATTAGTAAAACACATTTCTCCCTGTGACCTTGCTCCTTACCCTAAAGATTCGAAATTAAATTATTTTTATCATGGGAGCAAGGTAATCTATTGCAATCGTTTATTGATCAATAAATTATACTTTCCAGTCCGATTGACCTAATTTTTGGTCATTGGTTGGACATTAATAAAAATAAATCATCTTATCTTTTCATTTGTATTAATAATTGATTCCTCGCCTTTTACTATTTACTCCAATTAATTTCATCCACCTCCAATGGTTCTTTCGAAATCTCAATCATGTGGATCTTCCCAAGAATCTTGCAATTGTGGCCCCTTGACCATTTCTCTTTGTAGTTAAAACATAGACTTATGCATAGATCAACAATGATCAAAAGGTCTACCATTCTAATATTGGATTATCCAACAATGGCGATAACATGGGAGCTAGGGTTTTTAGTTCCCTTTGAGTTACCTTTCGTTGATTGAGGGGTTTTGAAGAAATCCTTGTTATAAAGAAGCTTCTGGACAACCCTTTGCTTGTTGGATGGCTCCCTAAGACTCTTAGGTTTTAGGGCTTTGACATATCTCTAGAGGAATTCTTGTAGCCCATCAATATACATCACAATTATACTTTTATTTTCAAATAGTAGGCCACAATGATTTGTTGTTCATATGTTTGGGGCTAGCAAAGTAATCTCCTTAGGTGTAAGGCTTTCTCTTTAGGTATAAGGCTAATGTAGTAAAAAACAATCACAAGTTCATCCAAAGGAGTTATGAGTTATTTCTAGCTGATCACCATCACCTCCTTCATGTCTTTGATTAGTGGCAACCGAAGGAAATAAGTCCTCGACGTCATCCAAAAATGCAGGAGTGTAGTGGACATCCCCTATCCTCGAGGCTTATGCAGTAGGCCGTGAACTGCTAAATAGTTGGTGTTTATGGTGAATTTTAAAATTTTGTGGATGGTGATGTTATCATGATTCATTTTGCCTTTCATGCCATTTTGATTGCAGTGCCAATTTGCATTTATTATTGACTATCCGTATAGATGTGCCCTGCATTTTGTGGCCCTTTTCACTTGTAAAATTGCTAAGTACCTATGAATGAATGAATGAAAGATTTTAACAATGTCCACAAGCTGATCAACCTAAGGGACCAAAAGAATCACAGCCCTAATTCCTCTCCATATTCTTTTCCAAGTCGGATCTTCTGCTGTAAATCTTAACTAGAAGACTTGCAATCTAGTTGATCTTATCTTCTTCAAAAAGATGGTGCATGCTGTCAGCCTTTAAGCTGTCTTCGTATTGAATGCGGATATCCTCGTAGGCTGCACATTCCATAACAAAGTGCCACTCTGTCTCCACCACACCCTTGTTACAGAAAATGCAAGTTCTCTCTTCCCACTCTTCCTTAGGCACCGTCCACCTGCCCGTCTCACATCTAAGGCGATGTGAACCCCTCCTTAGCTGAGCAACTAACATCTTTGCTTTTCCTTTGATAGCCGACCCTAAATATGCTTTCTCACCATGATCGCAGTTTGGGTTAAACTCTTTGATTTAGTAGTCTTTTTTACGCCCATTATGATTGGTCCACATGACAGTCCTGAATTTTTTAGTCACGAAATTTTTTATTTCTTTCTTGGTGTTAGGACATTCATGTAGCTTGATATTCCACTCACTTAGTGTTCGGGTACATAGGGTACTACCAAAGGACTGAACACCAAGAGCAACCACTTCACACAAACAGATCACAGATCAACACACCGATGTTTTGACGTGGTTTAAACCCTCTTGAGGGAAACACTCCACGGACCCGGCCAAATAGCTTCTACGGGACAATTTATTATGCAAAGAAAGAAAGTTACAAATGAGCTTCTCATAATCGATCAACTAAACAATGACCCTCCATGCTCTTTAAATAGAGATCATGGACCAATCGGGTGTTAAGCCACGGATCAAGGTTAGGTTTGATCTAAGAGAAGTTGAGCCGTCGGATCACTCTATGTCGGAAACATATCGTGACCGTCGGATTAAGTTTTTACAAATGCATACTAATGCATACTAAAGAAACACACTATCCCTAACGGATATATTACACAAGTTGATCTTAACTAACTCCTAAGTGTCTAAATATCCTAACATCCCCCTTAAGAACAACTTGGGATAGGATTGAAGGATTTACAAAAGTGACACTATTAGGAGAAGGAAGGAGGCATTAGAGCCTATCCCCCCTTAATGACAAGTTCCTGAACTCCTAACATAGATCGAAGTTTAGAAAACTTCGCTTCTGTAAGAGACTTGGTGAAGATGTCTGCAACTTGATCATCTGTAGGGCAAAAGAGCACTTCAAGAACCTGATCATGAACAAGATTTCTGATGAAGTGCATATGTAGCTCAATGTGTTTGCTGCGTTGATGTAGAACTGGATCTTTGGCAAGCTTGATGGCACTTTGATTGTCGCACCAAAGTGGAGTAGGCTGCTATTGCTCGAATCCAAACTCTGAAAGGATCTGTCGAAGCCATAAAGCTTCCTGACTGGCATTGACGGTTGCTCAATATTCTGCCTCTGCTGAAGAAAGAGCAAGAGCTTGTTGTTTCTTACAAGCCCAAGTAATAGGTCCAGATCCCAGACTGAAAACATAACCTGCAGTAGACTTTCGATCATCAGGATCGCCGGTCCAATCTGAATCAGTGAAACCAACCAACAAAGGTTTCCCCCCTATACTGTAATGAATCCCAAACTGAACTGTACCTCAAATATATCGAAGTATTCTTTTAGCTGCTTTCCAGTGACTTTCATGAGGTGTCTGCATATAACGGGCAACTCGACCAACGGCAAAGGAAAGGTCAGGACGGGAATGAGTCAAGTATAAGAGACTACCAACAAGCTGACGATACAAGGTGGCATCAACTTCAGGTGAAGTACAAGTGGTAGAAAGTTTGACTCCAGATTGGAAGGGAGAAGGGGCTGGTGTACAATCTTCCATGTGAAAGCGACGAAGAAGGTCACAAGCATTCTTAGACTGAGAAAGAAAGATTCCTTCTTTGGTTTGTAGGACTTGGAGACCAAGAAAATAATGCAAATGTCATAAGTCTGACATTTCAAAATTTTGTTTAAGACTGGATTTCACATGGGTTATAAGCTTAGGGTCACTACCAGTAAGAATAAGGTCATCAACATATAGAACAAGTATGATGAGATGGTTTCCTACTTTCTTGGTATAGACATTAGGGTCAGAATGGCATCTAGAAAAACCAGTGTCAAGGAGAAAGTTATCCATTTTGGCATACCAAGCTCTAGGAGCTTGCTTAAGGCCATATAAGGATTTCTTAAGGCGGCAGACAAGGCTAGAGTTATTCTGAACATAGCCAGGAGGTTGTTCCATGTAAATTTCCTCCTGTAAATCACCATGTAAGAAGGCAGACTTGACATCCATTTGATGGACTTCCCAATTGTGTAAGGCTGTAAGGGAAAGAACAAGGCGGATGGAGTTCATTTTTGCGACAGGAGCAAAGGTTTCATTGTAGTCAATCCTTTCAACTTGGGAAAAACCTTTGGCAACTAACCTTGCCTTAAGTCTTTCAACACTTCCATCTGATTCATACTTAGTTCTGTAGACCCATTTACATCTGACAAGTTTTCTTCCTTTTGGAAGAGGTACAAGATCCCAAGTATCGTTCGCCATTAAGGAACGATATTCTTCATCCATGGCTGCATCCCAATCTAGATTCCCTGAAGCTTCTGCAAAAGTTTCTGGATCATGATTCTCGGAAACTTGAGCCAAAAGAGAAGAGGCTCACTGAAACTGAGAACGTGTTCGACGTTGATCTCTAGGATCATAGGCAAGATCACCAGCTGCTTCACATGTTGAACGGACCCATCAAGGAAGCACTTGTGCTGGTGCAACTGGAGGAACATGAGCAGGCGGAGGTGGATTTTCATCCTCACTGTCATCATCAGAAACTGGAGTTGGAAACCTGTCAAGGAAGTTGGAAGAAGAGGAAGGAGGCACAAACGCCGAATCAGGCTCGCAGGCCAAAGATGGCACAATCGTCGAGTTAGGCTCGCAGGCCAAGAGATTTTCATCAAATTTAACATCTCTTCTAATGATTATAGCATGAGAATGTGGTTGAAGAAGTCTATAACCTTTTACATTTTCAGAATATCCAACAAATATGCACTTTTCACTTTTAGGCTGCAATGCTTTCCGTTTTTCATCCGAAATGTGAGCCCATGCTTCACTACCAAACACACGAAAGTGACTTACATCAGGTTTAATTTTACTCCATGCTTCTTCCAATGTTATACCTTGTAATGCTTTTGTGGGGGTGCGATTAACTATGTAATTTGCACAATTTATGGCTTCAACCCAAAATTGAAGACTTAGTCCCTTAGATTAGATCATACAATTAGCCATTTCTTTTAAAGTGCGGTTCTTCCGCTCAGCTACACCATTTTGTTGTGGTGTATATGGAACAGTGTGCTGTTGTTGGATGCCTTGTTCAGTGCAGAAAGTAGTGAACTGTTTGTTAACATATTCTCCTCCATTGTCAGATCTTAACTTAATAATTTGATGACCATATTGTTTTTCAACAAGGGCCTTATAGGCCAAGAACATGTTAAATACTTCGCTCTTAAGTTTTAGGAAATAAACCCAAGTGCGTCTGGTGTAATCATCAATGAAAGTTAAGAAATATTTGAAACCAGAAAAGGAAGCAGATGGAAGAGGACCACACAAGTCACTATGCACAAGCTTCAAGGGAACCGAGGCGTGCCAAGAGGCACGTTTGTCAAAACTGTCCCGATGATGTTTTCCGAGTACACAACCGGAACAAACACCATCTCTGCAAGATACTATCGGAAGACCTGTCACCATATTTTCTTTACATAGTTGTTGCAATGAGCGATAATTTAAGTGACCAAATCACTCATGCCAAAGTTTGCTCAAGTTATCACTATGAGCAACAAAAACTGAAGGGAAAGGTGATGACCCAAAGTTGTTAAACTTGTACAACCTGGTAATATCATCAACAATTCCGGTAGCTAGGACCTGTTGAGGATCTTTAAAATCCTTGATTACAACTTGGTGAGGTGTAAAGGTCACAGTTTTACCTTCACCAGAATGAGTGATCTGATAGACTGATAACAAATTGCAGGAAATTCTTGGAACACATAGTACATCACTAAAATGACCATTATCTACTGGAACTGTTCCAGCTCCTACAACACTTAGAGATCTATCATCACCAACAAATATTTGTTTGGTGTTACATTCATGCATAGTAGAAAAGATGGCTTGATCCTTAGCCATATGATAAGATACTCCAGAATCAATGAGCCATTCATTTGAAGTAGAAGAAGAAGATGCATTATAAGAATAACCAGAAGCACAAAGTGCATGTCCATGAGAGGTAGATTCTGAAGGCAAATCTAGGCTGATGTGGTGCTTCTTCATTGCTGCTTCCAAGGCTGCCATCTTCTTGAAACACTTTGATTCATCATGATTATCTTTCCCGCAATAGTTGCAATGACGCTCAGTCTTCTTGCCTTTTGGCTTGGATCCTTTGTCATTTTTTAAAGAAGGAGCTGACTGAGAGGGTTTGGGACCCTTGTTTGACTTATTATTGCGAAAAATTTGTTTCTTGGGAGGCTTGGACTTTTCTTTCTGTTGGGACAATAAGGCTTTCCCAGATGTATCTGCATTGTTGATTATTCCAAGGTGAATGAGTTTATCTTGTTCTCTAATCAAGGAATCACAAAAGGATTCAAGACTAGGCTCTTGATAGCTAGCTGCATTCAAGGATGCTTTCATGGAGTAAAATGTAGATACAAAAACAGAATATGCAGGTCCAAGTTTGGAAAGAATATGATAAATGCATTGTTTGTCTTCCATCTCAATCTTACATTCTGCACATAAAAGTTTCAGAGTCTTGTACTTAGATAAATAATCTTAAATGCATGAAAAGTCACTTGAATTTAAAGAAATCAACTCATTTTCGAGTTGGTGACCTCGAATTTCATTGTGTTTACCAAACACAGATTCCAACTTGTCCCAAGCAGCATTAGGTTCATCAATTCTAGATATGTGGAATCGCAAATCAGTAGAGATTGACATCCCAATCAATCCACGAGTTTCATCACATCTATTTGCCCATTTTATTTTCTTATCATCATCAGTGGGTTCTTTTTCTTTCCCTGTTGTAATTCTGAAAAGTCTCCTACTTCGTAGAACATCCTCCATACGAGATTTCCATGAGAAATAGTTGGAACTCTTAAGTAGAATATCATAAGGGGCGGCCATATTTGTAAATTAATGGTTGTAAAAGCAGAAACCAATAGTCTGGATGTGAAGAGCTCGAAAAAATAGGCGGTTTAAAAAAAAACGGCACTGAAAACTGACTCTGTATGATGAAGTTATGCTTGAACAAAGAAACTGTTGAAGATGTCTCCAATAGTGACGTGGCAGCTAGAGAATGTCCAGCAAAAAAAAAGAACCCCCCTCTTCCCAAGATGAACCTTTTAACAATCACTTTACAAGAAAGTTGCTTTAAGTGAACCACTTTTGTAAAACAAGTAATTTCACTTTTACAATGATATTACTTTTAAATAGTGCAACAATAAAAAAACTTAAGTGACTCGCTTGTATTTTTATTTTTTTAATTATTTAAGTGAGATGCATTTTTACAATAAAGTAACTTGAAATTAGAAATTGCATGCACTTTTCTTTTAAAAGTAACTTCCTAAGATTTGAACTCAAGACCTATTAAGGAATAAAGCAACTTTGAACCAAGTGAGCTAGATTAAAAAGTATGTAAAATATGGGAATGAGGAAAGGGGCTTCCTTTTTTTTTTTTTACTCTTCTTGCTCGGTTTGCGTGCTTGCCCTTTTTCCTGCAAAACAGACCACAAATCGAAACAAAAAAAAAAACTTTTCCACACTTGTGGAGTTAGATCTTGTTAGCTTGCCCGGAAAGTCTACGTTTTCTCTCTGTTTCTGATTTGTCGAGATCGCGCAAGGTGCACGGCAAAGAGCATACGCAGCCGAGAAAAACCCTTTCCCTTTCTGTTTCTGATTTGCCGAGATCGCTCAAGGTGCACGGCAAAGAGCATACGCAGACGGGAAAGCAACAATCTGAACCAAAAAAAAATCTAACAGTGAAAAAAAGATGAAATATGAGATTTTTTCTTTTAAAAAAACGAAATAAAAAAATACGTCACTGTAACATTATACCTTCAGATCTGATGAAATACGCGTTTCTGGAGCAACCGGGAACCGTTTTCGATCAAACGAAAACTATTTCCCAATGGAAACGACGCTCCGGACGCAATGGAACACCTCCCACGGCCCAGAAATGCACAAAAATACCAGAACTAGAAACCCTTTCGAGTTTCGACAACAGCAGTTCAAGATCTAGATCATAACCGAAAGCGGCACTTCATAAAAGCTCTGATACCATGTTCGGGTACACAGGGTACTACCAAAGGACCGAACACCAAGAGCAACCACTTCACACAAACAGATCACAGATCAACACACCGATGTTTTGACGTGGTTTAAACCCTCTTGAGGGAAACACTCCACGGCCCCGGCCAAATAACTTCTACGGGACAATTTATTATGCAAAGAAAGAAAGTTACAAATGAGCTTCTCATAATCGATCAACTAAACAATGACCCTCCATGCTCTTTAAATAGAGATCATGGACCAATCGGGTGCTAAGCCACAAATCAAGGTTAGGTTTGATCTAAGAGAAGTTGAGCCGTCGGATCACTCTATGTCGGAAACATATCGTGACCGTCGGATTAAGTATTTACAAATGCATACTAATGCATACTAAAGAAACACACTATCCCTAACGGATATATTACACAAGTTGATCTTAACTAACTCCTAAGTGTCTAAATATCCTAACACTTAGCCATTTTTTGTTTTGCTTCATCCAAGTTTTCTTTCTACGGTCTAACTCCTCCTCCACATTTACCTTGGGCCATCGTTGATTGTCCATGTTTTCAACCCTCTTTATGTAGCTTATTAGCTTGGTTATCGTTGTTGCCTCCATCGGAAAAGTACCTACTTCAGCTAAAAGAATTTTGTACAATACTGTGGCTTTAACTTTGAGATTGCTAGTAATTAGTTGCTTCTGAATTCTTTCCAGCTGTCTCCATCTGCAAGTTGACATGCTGCTTCCCCAGACTTCACAGCCATAAAGAACAACCGGTGTGACCAGCAAACCAAAGAGGGTCTTTTTGGTTTTCCAATCCCAAAGTTCTGCTTTTCTACACCTATTTTGAAGTGAGAATGAGGCCTTCCATCCCCCTTGCACCCTTTTCGCCCTACAAGTCTCCCAACTGAGCTTATAGTGGAAGTCAATCCCAAGATATTTGTATTCCTTCACTATCTCCAACGAGCTGCCTTCGAAGAGGAAGGTGGTTGGTTTGTCTTTTCTACTTAAGGAGAATATCATGATTTTGGTCTTGGAAATGTTCACTTGCATCCCAACCTCTTGACAAAAGTGTTCTAAGGCCTTTGAGTACTCTATTAAACCATGCGCTGTTTGCGAAATTAGAATAAGGTCATCTGCATACAAAAGTAGCTTCACCACATAACCTGCTAGGTGGACACCCCCTCTCCATCTGTTTTGTTCAACCAAGCTTCTAACTTATCAATATATAAACCAAACAGCGTGGGGGATAAAGGACAGCCCTGCTTAACACCAATATCACTGCCGAAACATTCGAACATTCTCTCGCTTGCCCTGATTTTAGCTCGAACCTTTTCATAAAGCCTGTGGACTGCTGCTCCATAGCCATCCGGAATACCCAACTCTTCCATTTTATTCCAAAGTTTGTCTCTACGCACTGTATCGAAGGCTTTCTTAAAGTCCACAAAACAACAATATGTTTTTCCACCTTGTTTGTCCCATATTTTCTCTATCAAATATCTAAGGGTGATACAATGGTCAATAGTAGAGTGCTTAGGCCTAAAACCCGCTTGTCCTTTTGCTCTTTTTCCCTCATCTTCTGCCCATCTGCCGATTCTCCTCTCTATCATGCTCCAAAAAAGCTTGCCCATGAGGGGGTTGACCATAATAGTGCGGTAATTGGAAGGGTTACTGGTATCTCCACTTTTAAAGAGAGGAATAACCTCACTGGTGGTCCATTCTTCCGGAAAGCCATCCCGGATGACCTCACTGAAAATTTCCTTTATGTGAGGGGCAAGGAGCTCAACTCCCCACTTTAAAAATTCAGCTTGAAGTCCATCTATGTCCTCCGAACAAGAAATTGCGAATTAATGAAAGCTATTTTCAATTAAAAGAAATTGTCAATGCCAAGTAAAAACTTTACTTTTACTGTATATCGTCTATACATACCCTGCACAAGTTACTGCTAAATCGATTTTGATCTTAACCACGAAAACACTGGCAGTTTTTAGAACGATCATACGACAACAAAATAATGTAGCGTCTCGTAAATACAAACAATAGAGTGCCTTGTGTTTTATGAAGAATATTCTTAGGGGGAGTTGGTTGGGATGGGATCCTTCCACTTTTTGATTGATTGAGGGATTATCATCTATTGCACGATATTAGCAATGGTGTCTCTGTTTTAATGCCTGTGCAGGCTTTTTTGTTTTCAGTATGGCTTTTTATGCCTTCTAGTTTTGTATATGTCTTTTCTGACTGAAGGTTTTTTTCCTCAGTTCTGTCGTCTCTGGCTTGGAAATGCTCTGATATGTTTTACCACATTTTCTTTGACTCCTAATGAATAGAAAAATTTATTTGTTTTCCTGTGAAAAACAAAAGAAATTGACTGAAGTACTGCCCCAACAAAGTAAATGCAAAGTCAGTAAAGGATGTGATATAAACAGCGCTAAGGGATTAATATTTACTTCAGTTTGATCACTCCAGTTTATCTAGATAGACACATATAGGACCTCTTGCATATAATGGTTATAGAGGACAGCAAGGTAAATTAAATTCGTTGGAACAAACAATACTTATGACTGTAAACAAGGGGGAAACAGTGAATGGATGAATCTGCTGAATTAAAAAAGCAGAAATTTATATAGGCCGGATGCCTAATAGATCAGACAAAGGATGAACGGATACATAGCATTACTTTACAACCAAATAATATTGAAAACCGCCAAATTCGGTACATAAAAGAACACTCCAAATGCTCATAGGACAAAACAACCATCTTTAGGTTTTCCCTCAGATTAAAGGAGCTCCAAAAGAGATATTTTGATAAATCCCAAGGCACGTCATTGTTATACCTCAAGATCATAACTTCCAAGGTATAATTACATCTCTGTTCTATACTCACGATCTCAAAAGATAAGAGACAGCAGTGCACATCTAAAGTCAATAATATATCTACAACAGAGATGTTAAAGTCTAAAAAATGGATCTCAGATGTTATTCTGCATCGGGCTTCGGCATTACCTGGAAAAGATCCCGAATGAAGGATTCCCTACCATTGGCATCCATAGACATGGGCAGTTGTCAAAATGAATACCACACACCCCACAACATTTCTAGATGATCTACTAGTTCCCAGAGGATGGAAAAGATCCCGAATGAAGGATTCCCTACCATTGGCATCCATAGACATGGGCAGTTGTCAAAATGAATACCACACACCCCACAACATTTCTAGATGATCTACTAGTTCCCAGATGACAAACAAAGATGTTTAGGGTGATTTTTCTTATGCACAAAAAGGGAATTTTAGGGCGGGATCCCTTTAAGACATTCACATCAAAAATTTGAAACCAAGGTATCAAGTGATCTAATGCATGATAAAGTGGATATCAGAGGTTGATATTTTCCAGCCTTTTCTTCTACATTAGCATAGCCTGTACTTACTCAAGACAAAAACCAGAAAGCCTGTACTTACTTGAGACAAATATACTCAGCATAGAAACCACTATGGAGATGAAGATTCGTCATCAAGACTATCAACATTTCTATCAAAATCACTGGGGAAAAGAGAACGTGATAAGTTATCATCTGAAGTTGAGGAAGGTCCTTTCTGAGAGGAGATTGGAGGATTCCGCTTCTGCATTCTGCTAACTTCTTTACAAACTCGATCCAGCATGCTTGTGAAGTCCCGCACAATTACAAAAATACGAAAGGGGTGTGCTTCCTCCTTTGCTGCATTACCATGAAAATACTTGGTGATTTCCTTCACATGAGAGAAGACTCTCACTTCTTCAATTTGTATTTGACTGATCTCCTCTTCAGCCCGTTGCAAAAATGATCCCATAGACTGATGAAAGATATCTTCTGGCACATCTTTCCTTGCATTTCCATCCCTTTTCTGGCTAGTAAACTCTATTTGCAAAAATGACTTCATCTTGGCAAGCCCTTTAGCAAGTTTTGACACAGAACTAGTCAAAGCATTTGAGTCTATTGCAGCTGCCTTCTTTACATTGCATAAATCAGTGCTCAAGTTTGCAAGAACTTGCAAACCAAGTGTTCTATGATAGTCTTCTCTATGCTCAGAACTCTCATTTTCACCATTTATAGGATAAGTTTGATCATCTATGACACAGGGAGTAGTATTAGAGCCAAATTGTGGACCAGCTTGTGCATCATGTGTTCTATAATAGTCTTCTCTATCCTCAGAACTCTCGCTTTCACTGCTTATATGATAAGTTTGACCATCTACGACATTGGAAGTAGTACTAGAGCCAGATTGTTGACCCACACGTGCAGCACGCATACCTTCTGTTCTTACAATCTCTTGAACAACAAAATGTAATAAGGTTGTCTTGCCATCTGTACCTTTGACATCTGCTAATTTGAGAAGGGTGTCAAGCTTAAAAGCTTGAGCTCCTCCACGATAGGTACCAATATTCATGCGATTACCTGTTTTCAGAACAGCTTCCAACAACTTTAGGAACAGACGACTGCACCTCAGTTCTTTACATCCTGCCTGTAAAACAGTTAAACAGGAAACAGACAGTATCATTCCTTTATCTGTTCTTGTATTCTTAAAATTGATATCTAGAAAGATCCTTTCATGCATTAATCAAGGCCTGTTAATTAAAAATAATAAACAGTGAAGGAAGTTTACCTCCAATATCTCATATGATTCTCTGATATAACTAACTTCCTCTCTGAATTTTTCCCTGTACCACATGGCATCAAGCCGTTTAAAGGGAAAAGGAATATCCAATAATGCCTTAACAAACTGCTCTGCTGGACCAAGCTCCGAAATGTCACCATGATAGTCTTTTAATTTTATTTCTTCCTCTTCGGTTGGTGCCATCTTTACAAGTGTCTCCAGAAGCTGAGGACTTAAGCCTTCACCTGTCCTCCAAACATGGGAACAACGTTAACAATTAAAACAGGTCACTAACCCATACCAGAATAACTACAAAGCCTTTGTGCTTAGTGGCATTGCACCTAATATGTAAATTCAGTCCAAATAGCTTATTATTTGTTCAGATAGGACAAACTTCTTAGAATCACCATGTAATGAGAAACATACAATGGTGAAAGGAAACATGACAAGAGAAAGAAAGAGAAGAACTATAAGTTAACAGTATAAGAAAGAAAGTAGTTATATGAGGTTGGAAGTGTGTAAAATTCCAGGCATACTCTTATGATGTCAGTTGTACAATAACAATTATCAATTATGTATTTAGAACTTACTATGGGTAGAGCAAATCAATAAGAATAAGCAATGATCCCACAGCTCAGATAGTAAACACAAGTAAAAAACCTCAGAAGCTTAAAAATCTACCCACTTCGGAGCACCAGTAGCAAAAGCAAATACAATGAAAAATAATCTGAGATGAGATAAATAACTGCATAGATTCCAATACCACTAGCAAGGATGTGATAAATAAATGTAAAGACACTAATAGAATTACGAGTATTAAAATTACTAGCAGCCTTGTCTTCATCTGTAGTACAAGCTCTGACTGTAGGCAGAAATTAATCTTCATATATAAGACATAAGAACATTTATAACGATCTCCCACTCAGTCTAATGTACTAGCAAATCTCTGCCAGATGACAGACAAACACCCCAAGGGAAGGGAAGATGTCAAGGGAGTAGTGACGGGCTTTTTATCTACCTTCTAATTTCTTAGAGGATAAATAAGAAGTCTGTACATTAATTGTCAACCCGGGGTTCGTTGGGAACTTGTGAGGTACCGTGCACTGTATGTGCGGGCCACAATTTCCTCTTACACTTGTTTATCTACTTTGAAGTTGTAGTTCAATAACCTTCCTTACAAACAATGGTATGAGCAGTTACACCGTCTTGGCAAGGAATTAGCCAACTAAACAACTATTCAAACTAAATTGCAAGGAAAGTAAATCACACAACAGGAAAGTAAATTCAGACCATGCTGGAAAGTAAATGCTATAAACTAAATTCACACTTTGCTTGAAAGTTAAGGCTAAAACCTACGCTGTTGGGAGTGCGGAGCGAAGCGGGGAGCGGGAGCAAAAAGCGAAAATTTCAAAAGCTTCCGTTTTGGGAGCATTTTTTATATAATATATGTTTTAATATATTTTGATGCATATATATTAAAAAAAACATGTATTATGCCAAATTAGCTATAGAAAACATGAAAACATAGATATTCATATAACCATTTAGTACACATTGATATAACTTCAATCATCTAGGAGCTATAAATGATTATCATCAAATCATCAATCATCAACAACATCAACCTTCAAATTTCAACATATAATATTTGCCATCAAACTAGGCCCTAATGTTTACAAAATAGGCATCATTTCAGCATCCAATTTGGGTCTGATAGAGATTCTACAGGTAGTTCGTCATTAGCATGTTGATGGTCTATTACCATCTCCCTTTGATATAACTTTCTACGCTTGATTAGATGCATATGTTTTTCTGTAGTCTCATGATAGTGTTTGGGGTCAAATAGCTCATCTCTATTTTGTATATTTCTTATCAATGGTTAACTGATAAAATTTTACCCTTGTTGATCTTGATCCTTGATTAACAGGGAGAAAACATCAATGCCTTGTAACTATAACATTTTGTGTTATCATAATTTAGGTGACTCGTTGTGATAAAAAGAAAAACAATTATGGTGCATTCTTTCTTCAAGTCCTGGAGCAAATCTACAACAGCAGAGAGGACAATGGAAAGGGCAGGCATGATCTCACACCCAAACTCAACACAATAATGCAATGCAGATAAGAGTAGAGTATATGTGGATGCTGCCTATTGTATGCAAAAGTAAGTGTACACTCCAAATGCCGTAACTTCCTCCTGCTACTAGCATGTAGATAAATGAGATTAGGAATGCTTGATTATTAAACCCATAGGTTAATGATGATATATCTGGAATGTAATGCATGTGGTAGGAAATATGTCGATCAACATAGTAGAAAAGTACTATGCATTATGCTCTGCATAAGGTAGCCCAAACGTAGATACTCAAGTAATATGTCGATAAATGTTTTTAGATGAATGTTGATCATGTTTCATAGTGTCTCATTACAAGGACATTAATGTTGTAGTGGGCCACTCCTGCCAACATCCCACGGTGCACTGTGGATATTGATGAAAGATAACCCTTCCTCTCTTTCCTTAAGATATCCTCTTATTCGTTGTACTAAATGACATCATTTTATTAGATATAATTAAAACATCAACATATATGTTCACATCTTGGAAGACAACATCTATATTCACAAGCATAACCAATTTGGGAATATTCCCTTTTACCAACCTCCTAAAATCACTCAATTTTGTCTCCAACATGAAAAAATCATGGGATTTTGTCTCTTAAGGGGCGAATTAGCTTGATTTTATGCTTTTTTAGGGTCAGAAAGGGGTGTATAAAGTGCATTAAGGTGTTTAACACCCCCCTTGACCAGATACTACCACAGTAGGACATATTTAATCCCCCAAGCGACCTAAACGATCATATTTTACAAGGATAAACATGGTGATAGACTCAAATTTTGACATCAGACTCTAAGGACTTAGACACCAGGCTGAGGCATTTGTATTATGACACACTTTGGCTTTGGAGGTGTGAGTGAAAAACCTATAGGGACTTAGAAAGTTCTTCTAAGTGAAAAAACACTCCAAAGTTTCCATAATATGAATGACTCATTCGGGCTATCCCTTTTACACATGTAATGGATGCCAAAATTATTACAATCATCTTCCTTTGACCATGACAAAGGAAGTGTATAATACAATTGGGCATAAGACTGCCTAATCCGGATGAGGAACTGAAGGTTCTTAGGCTAACTGGTGTCTTCTGTCTATTGAGCATCCTGTGCAAATTGGGTGGTAACACGCTCCACATTTGTGGTCAAATAATGCATCAAATGATGTGCTAAAGGAAAGAAATGGCCTAAACAATCGTCCAACTACATGGAATGAGTCCCAACGACCCTCTAGAAGCTCCAAGTGTCATCATCCAAAGGTCCAAAGTGAAGTGCTAGGTCCCAATGTGTCAAGCAAGGGTCCTCTTCATGTTAAGAAAGGTGATGTCCCCCTCTAATGTGTTCTAGGAACAAGATGTATGCACCAACAAGTGTAACACTCCATGAAATAGTGCCTAATATCCATCCAACATACCACAAAAAGTCATAGCTTGTGTCTAAAATAATCACTCTAGTGTATATAAGATAACACCCTTAAAACTTAGGCAATGTTAGTCCAACATGACAATAGCATACAAGATATACATTACAAATACACCCTTTCTAATAACTCAATGATTGATAATTTCTACTCATCCAGTCTAACATTGGTGTAACCCTTAGAACCCTTTTACATGTGAGATTCATAAATCAACATGCATAACTCACCTACCTAAGTCAAGAGAGGGAATATGAAGTGAAGTACGTACACAAGGAAGAAAGTGAGTCTTTGTGAAATAGCTATCAATAGCAACATAGGAGTGATAGGTATTGTTACGCCTCAGAGTATCTGCAGTATTCCTAGTAAGGTCTACCAAAACGAGGGGTTAAAATTTTTGATGTAAAGGCCAAGTTGAAGCGTAGAGTGTTGATTTGGGGCTAAATACCACTAGTCATATCATGGATGGTCTGCTTGATTTCCTCCTCAGTGGTGCTCTCCATGTAGGGGTTGGTGCCCATGGGGGGCTAATCACTTGGACGCATGTCCACACTCATTTATTTTCCATGTAAAAGGTGATAACACTTTGTAAAGAGCTTTATACCCTATCTAGCACACCTTATTTGCTCACTTGGACCTATTTTACCCCTCCTTTGGGTTGTGTTACTCGCAAATTGTACTTCCTTATTGAAGAAGCCTACAAGGATAATGAAGGAGGACGTTAAGGGCACACATCTATTAAGGTTAGTTGGGGCATGACATCCTCCTTTTGGCACACCTAGCACTTGGTGTAGCCTAATTGCATTTTTATTATTAACTAGAGATATTTTATTATTGTTATGAGTGGTTTAGCCACTAAGTAGTAAATTGTGATTCGAGCAAGCCAAATGTTATATTTTCACATTATCTTACAGGCTCATAACTTAAAATTAGGTGAGGCTAGTCTTATATAAATGCCTCCTTCTCATTGTGAAAACACAACAAGATATGGGTTCATTATGAGATCTTTTCTATTTCTCTTGGTTTATTGGAGCTCTTTATGTTATGCGCACCTCTCTTGGGATGATCTTTCTTGCTTGAAGGTTAATTTGATGAAGTTCTAGGGTTTCTTTACATGTGCTAAAGAATGGAACTCAAGCGCAAAGGTGACTTAAGGTGCTATCTTGCTCATCTTTGTTAAATGTTGGTAAGTTGTACTTCTAACCTAGTTTAATGGTGCTTTTATGGCACATTATCCTAAAGTGTTAGGGTTTCTTGCGTGTATTTTGTTAACATTGCATGAGGAGACCTTCCTTTCATAGGAGCTCTCCATTGTTACTGGGCCTTGGACTTCTTCTCTTTCCCTAATTAAGATTTTCTACCTAATTCATGTGGCTGCTAGTTGATGCCCTAATTGCAAGTATTGAAAGCCATTCTAAGAGAGGGATGTTGGTATCGATCTCTCAATGCCCTAGGGATTGAGACAATAATCATTTGCCCTATCTTTTCAACAAATCTATCTCTTTTATCAATTTACATACCTTTTGTTTGACATGCATCTTTATATATTAAAAAACGCTAAAAATATATAATATTGTTGGAAAACCCTGAAAATCTAAATAAATTCAGAACTCCAAAAATAGTCACGAGTTTGTAATTTTGGTCCACCCATCGAATTCACCCTAGTGGATTTATCCACAAATCTCCAAGGGCATCCCCATTTGCCTTGGTGCATTGGGAAACGTGAAATTGCCCAAACTAGGGTTTCTGCGGGGTTTTTTGCAGTTTTGTCTGGACTATCAAGTGAGCCCTAGGCCACTTGATCATCTCCCCTTCAAAGCACACTTTTCTGAGGTGGTGCCTTGGGAAGTGTGAAACCCTACCTTGGGTCTTGTGAAATGTATTGAATTGATGATATCTATTGATATTGATTGGTAGATCGAATTAACTCCTTTGATGTGATTTATGTGTCTTTATTATCCATTGTTGACTCCATATAAGGCATTGATCCCAACCATAAGGCTTCTAGAAGAGTATTTGCAAGTGTGTTGGTGTCTGCAGGTGTTCTTCCTCCATTAGGCACTCTCCCTTGGGTTTAGGAGTTACCAAAAGAAGTTGAGGAGTTAGGTTATGGTGACATTGCGCCTAACCCCTCTCGTATGCTTACCATCACTAGCACAGGGCACACTTAGTTTGCTTTGAAAGGGCTGCTAGTTTGAGCGGTAACAAGTCTATCCTTACTTTCAAGAGTTGGGATTTTTTAGATGTTTCTTCCACATGTGCCTAGCGAGTGTGTTGTCATGGGCCATCCATCCTCGTGCCTTCATATTGCAATATCTTTTCTTTTCTTTATTTCTGTTTAGAGATTTCATTTACATTTCAATTAGCCCTTTCATTGGTTCACTCCCTTTTTCTTTAGAGACAAGGGAACCTGTCTTTTGTGATGAGGGGTATCTGCCATGATATTTTCCTTTACATTCAATTTTTTAGCAACTTCCCTTTTTGAGAGTACAAGACTCTATTAGCTTTAATTTTGAGGCATTCATACAATAGAAGAGTAATGAGACCATATGTTATTACCATCGACAAATCATTCACAAAGGGGAAAATGAAGGGGATGAGTGAATTGGTTAACGAAATGAAATATGGCCAGGTAAAAGTTGTGGAATGGATGAAATCACATGACTTAGTTCACCAAGGTACAAATCAACATCATAATAACACACTTATTAAGCAAAAATAATAACACCAAGTTTAGACTAAAGACAAGCAACAATTTAAGTAAATGAGTCATTATAGAAGCATACTTGTCATATCTCATGCTAACATACTATCATGCCAGAAAACATACTCAAAGTAAATGAAGGTTTAGAGATATCACATCACTAGAGGATCAGGCACTGTCTCTGGCTAGGCACATCAAGGAACATTGACCATCTAACAAAGTTGAAGGACCTCTCACCAATGATCTATGGTGAAGCCACAGACATCATCTCAGAAATATCTGATTAAAATACCCCTGCTAAACGAGGGGTAACATTGGTAACTTGGTTGGTATGTGGACAATGGAGCTTCAAGACATTTGACATTTGATAGGTCACTATTCAGTAGGATTCAAGAGAAAGAGGGAGTATGACCGTAGAGATTGATCATGATGCCACATGCCCAGTGAGAGGAGTTGGATCCATTTTATTCCAAATGCCCTCGATTGATGTTCTTGAGTTGACTAATATTTTATTTGTTTGAGGTCTAAGGAAAAACCTCCTTTTAGTTTCTTGTATGACAGATATACATTGGAGGGTTGCTTTTAAGGGACAAACAATGACTATAATCTAGCAAATCCGAGGACTTTGGCAAGAGGGGTGAGAGAAGGTGGACTTTACAAGTCACTTGTAGATCCAATAGCACTCACACATTTCAACAAGAGGTTGCTAGGGCCTTCTATTTCTCAGAAGGCACATGTAAAGCCCTATTCCGATCCTTGCACTTTAATTATGAGATCTTTCAGTGCACAGGGTTCTCCTCTCGTGATTAAAGAGAATGTGGAGATTGTTGATCTAGTGGATCGGGAGCATGCAGGGATGAGTGTACCATCCAAGATATGTATTGCAATGGTTTCTTGCATCCATGAGACCTCCAATTGTACAAAAGAGGAGAGATGCGATGATAAGATTAACTTCATCCATGAGCCTTGTAATTATTCATTGGAGAGGTGTGATGCCTTGATGGAGGATGTTGCCAAGATTGATTCCAAAGTTGCAGCTAATGGGAGCATTATGGAATACAGAGCTAGGGATTCTGAATTCTTTTAGACAGAGGGAGTTTCCCTTGATGATATTCTTACTTCAGGATTCTCACAGGATGAGGTAGTTGGCCTAGTTCAAGATAGTTTAGTTGCTAGAGGATTTAAGGTGCATGTGAGGGATTCTCATGATGATAGTTTGATGATGACCTTGCACAGTTCGATGAATATACCACGAGCTTTGCATCAAAGGATCAATTTGATCTTGCATGGAGATATGATTATCTTTGCAAGTGGTCCCAGTCAACTTATGATGTGGTAGTACCCATTGATGTTGACACGTGATGCCAAGGATGATAGAGGGTGGCAGTTGATTGTTGCTCTTGGGAGACATTCCTATATATTCTCAGGTAGGTTATCAAGTGTGTAGATGAAGGATCAAGTGGGATCTCACCTACCCAGGTGCTAGATCTTAGCAAACTCACCCCTCCTAGGAAGTGCGACCTCCCTTGGAGAGACTATTTTGCCTTGGGAAATGGGTCAGATGAAGGCCAATCCACACCAAACTATAGATCCGAATTGCCATGGATGCTATAGAGGTGGGTTTTAAATTTTATCCCCAAAAGCCAAGTAGATCTTGCTAGATCTGAAAATTTGTAAAATGAGGGTTTGAAGTAACTTAGACAAATGGATAGATCATGGAATGAGAAATTACCTTGATCATACCTGAGTGATGGATATAGATGCCTTGTTGTTGAGGAAGACTCCCGCAAAGATCAAATGAGAAATTGTTGATGCTGCTTGCCAAAATGATCCCCTAGCCCACAAGTGCGACCTCCTCTTCCTATCAACCAAGGAAAGCGATTTCAATCAGTTGAGCAACAATGGAGGAAATACAAGTGAAAAGCAAATGATAACATGAAATAGAAGGTCCTAGGATAGTAATACTCCCTGTTACCAACGAAGAAACCCAAGAAAGAAGTAGGGAGGGTCCTCCCCTACCAATATGTCCTCATTGAACCAATTCGGCCTCCACCTGTAGATGACAAAAAAGTAGTACAAAAGATAGCAAGACAAGATCTCCAAAAACCCAGTGCAAAGGAAGAATCAACAAACAAACTCCAAAAGCATTCACCACAACACAACAGATAGATGCAATAATAATTTCTATTCCAATAATCCAGAGCCAAAAGTCCACTTTACAATGAGAAGCTCTCTCCTTTAAATAGGAAGGAGAGAGGCCATAACCCTAACCACTTTTTGAATGAGTGGCTAAGATTAAAAGATCAAAAGATCTAATCAATGGTTGAGATGAGCTCAACAATATAATACATGGATCAACTCACTAATAAAATATAATAATGAACAAATCACCCATAACAAGGGGGTCCCACCACATGTCAATGATAAAACATAAGAAATAGCTTATGGTGGGTCCAAGGGGTAATTCCTAACACCCTTGGTCAATCCCCATAGCACAATAATAATAAAATAATCATCTAAGCACCAAATCATGCCTCTCTAGGAAAGTCGTGAGCCTTGGAAGGCTCCAGAAATCATAAAAAAATGTCATAAGTGATGGGTGTGGGTCTCGATGAAGCTCAAACTGCTGGAGAAGGTGTGGAAGACATCCCACTCATCATCACAAATCATCCCATGCCATAACCTTGCCTCAGTAGCCCAAATCGAATTCCTTTGTAGCCATTTTTACCATTTTTGGACTGCCTCAAGAAGTGTGAAACTGCCCAAACTGCCTCTTGGAGTGCATGGCTCCAAAAAGTAAGATCACCAGGCTGTCTGGGAGGGGGGTAATATGGTAATAACAAGTGGTTGGACCACCCCCTCCATCAATAGCACTCTAGGTGAACCAATCATATCTCTGCTCTGACAGGGCCTTTGACAAGCCAAAACTGCACTAAGATAGCCAACTGAGGCTAAAAATCATTGTAACTGCTCGGAACTGAAAACAAACTGTCTCATTGGACTTAGAAGGTCCAAATCCATCTAAGGTGTGTATTCATACACCATATAGTCCTCTGCATGGTCCAAAATAAATGCTCATCATATCCAGCAGACCAAATAATAATAATCTGTAAAAGTGTTGAAAAGCACAAATCATCATCATAAGCCTGAAACCACTACATAAGCCCACCACGGTGACCTGTACCAGACCATATATCATATATCTGTAACATTTGAGGTCTGCCACCTCATGTCCTATGGTTGACTTTTGGTCAAACTGGGTTTGACCAAGTCAATATGACCAAAATATAACTCAAACTGTCATCAAGCTGCTGCAAAGTGTTAAAGGTTAAAACATGCTTTACAATCCATTCAAATAGCAATTATAACAAGAAGTAATCATTATTGGCGATCTAAATCCAAATATAATAGGTCATTAATTATTATTATTACTCAGACCCGACTTTCAAGACCATACTCACTTCATAGTTGTGATCAATTTGCTAGTGAAGGGCGAAGGCTTTGTACTGCAAAGGCTAGGTTAGAGGGAATGACTTACTGACTTAACACTGTGAAACTTTGGAAATGGAAAGGGGATACACACCATAGCATATACTGAATGAGCAACAACACAGAGAATGGCGGTGTCTCACAAATTGGTAAGTTGTTCAAAGAGTGTTTATTCACCTTGACAGATGCGCACAATCCATAATACAAATGAGGCCAGCAATCTTTTTGATATAGAGTTTAAGTTCCATTGCTTTTCGGGCCTAAAGTTTCCATAGCCTTTGATCTATGTGTGTTTATAAACACATTGCATAGATTTACATGTCATAAGGCTTCTTGTTGCAGGTGTGTTTTGAAGGCACTTGTTTACCTAAGCAATTCTAGGTGTGTCATAGACAGCTTGTTTACCTAGGTATTTACATTTCACAATAGATATAACATTTGATATTTCATAGTCATTTTCATTTGGCTTGCCTTTCATTCATGTGTGTTGAGAAACACATTGCATGAATGGGCTTTTCATACAAGATACAACATTTTATTTCCATACTTTGTATTCATGGCAGCACTAAAAGTTTCAGGTTTAGCCAACAACATCTTTAGTGACTAGGGGGACTTCACAAGGAAATCCAACACACGAAAGGTAAATTTTGTCACCAACTCAGAACCGAGACACAATAAACAAGGAAGCTCATCCAATACAGAGGCTACAGTGGGGAAAGGTCCTCCATGCCACAAGTCAAGTAGTAAGTCAAGGTAATGAACAAACTGGGTAAGTCATGGATGAATGAAGAAAGTGAATAATGAGACCAACATTAGCAAGCCGAAATATGGTGGGAATGATCACCTCTATTCTCCCTAGGGAGGGTAAAACCAATGAGTATAGGCCAAGAACTTCTAAGTCTGAGTAGGGACAAATATGATATATATATATAGTATAACCAGGTCCACATATCTATATGATCGCCAGATCATGATACCAAATGCTAAGACATGATAAGAGAATGGAAATAAAAGCAATATAACCACAACACCATAGTATACCTGCTGAGTCATATACCTGAATGCTCATCATCTGAACCATCATCTGTCCTCTGAAGCTGCTGTTGTAACTCTGGGCACTACTGACTGCTCTGTACAAATGGCTAAATAGCTACATCGGTCATCTCTTTGAGTGTCCTGAGACTCCGTCATGGCATGGGGAATAAAACTGTTGTCCATAATCTGATAGTGATCCATAGTAGATGCTCATCTCAGCATCTCAATGCAAGGGAACTAGCTGAATAGGGAACTGGAATCAGAAAAATAATGTATGGTAGCCCGGCTACTATATATGTGATAACATGACCCAAGAGAGATGGTTCATGATGGATTTGCACACTTGTGATAACTTGCTTAGAGGATGCCAGATCTCATATGAACATTGGCTTAGTGTTTTTCCCTACAGAATTAGAGATCTCTTGCTTGGATAGTGGGTGTCTTGCATGATGTCCACATGGAAGATTCACTTGGTGGGAGAATTCCCTATTGGATATGAGGAGTGTTGTGCAATGTGGAGGAGTGATACAAGCCCAAATGGCATGTGACAACTTGTTTTCCTATTCAGAGGGTTGGAGATGGCTCGAGGTTTCCTAGGGATTTGACAGGTTCTTGCAAGGGGTAGTTTCCCCAATGGCGTTCTTGGCTTTGGAGGATGGATGGAGTCCGTGGAGGCTTAGGATGGAGTGGTGTGGACTTGCCTTGCATAGCTACATCACCTTGAGCCACTATTGTGCACGACATCATCATTGGAGCTTGAGACTTGTACTCTAAGAGTGGAGAGCTATGCTTGTATGTGGCTTACACATGTTTAGTAGGCTTGCTTGTAAGGCTTAGGCCAACCTATGTTATATTGTTTGCCTCCCTTACCTCTCATATAAATAAAGAAAGGAGAGATTTTTTCTAAACAACACATCACATCACACATTCATCTTCTTTGGAGTGCTCTCTTAGTGATGTGTTAGGGTTCATGTGGAAACCCGAGTGGAACATATGAGGAGGTAAACATTTCTCTCTTGAGATCCTTCTTTATACATTTGATCTCCTTCTCTCTTGGCCACTAGTGTTTCTTGGTCTCTTAGAGCATCTTGGATTCTAGGGTTAGGGTTTCATCCCTTGGAGGTTAGAGATTACGATTTGTAAACCCTTGGATGTATTTGGCGAAGAGGAGGACATCTTGCCTTGTAGATAGTGTTGGGGAGATTCTTGCACTTGGAGGAGCTAGGGTTTGTTGACTAACCCTAGCTCGGGCATGTTGGGTGGTTGGATTTTGTCCTAGCCTTGAGAGGGGGCTATGGTATGCATGTAGTTAATTCATTGAGCATATATATAGGAGATTTCCAGCTTTCCACAACTGTGTATATTGCAGATTTGATTTCAATATTTTATCTTCTTGGGAGGGTTATTTCTAGCTCTTAATTGTTTTGTTGATTTGACACACTTAAGAAAAAATTGTTAAGGGACTTGTTATCACCTAAACTGTAGTTACCCCTATGGAAGGATCCAGTCATGGATGGCAATAGGGAAGGGCAACTTGAAAGGTGCAACCACAATCACCTCGACCTCCAATATATGGTTGTCACGCCAGTCGAGGCAACCTTCACTTTATGTTATCTAGCCCAGACAACAAAGGGGGAGACCCGATCTACTCCCGACAGGAGAGATCAAAACCAAGACACCAAATCAGGGTATTTCTAAGTGAAGTTAGGTGTATGGTTTATCCTAAACCTTATAGGTTGAAGTCACAAGCCAAGTGAGGGGTTCAATAGGTATAGCTTTGGTTCATAGTTGAAGTGAAAGTGACTTGCAATGTTTAAAGTGAGATCTAGGGCTAGTGTACTAGGTCAATGTCAAAAGATTCACTGCCTTGGGTACCGTGTCCAATGCAGGATAGTTAAAGGTTGTATTGGGGCTAACTAGTACATGAGACAAGATTGACCGTAGTTCATGATGTCCTCAAAGGTATAGTTTACCATGCAAAAGTCAAACCACAAGTCAATCCAACATTCTAGGAAAGTTGAGTTAACTTGGAGAGAGGCCAGTGCCTTGGGAATTGGGAAGTGGAGTCAAAGTAAGGTTGACTTGAGGTTTAGGACTCCTAGTACTTGGGACAAGTGGACAATACAGTTCTTGATGGATAAATGTGTCTAGATCTAGGTTTGACCCAAGTGGACCACAATCCCTAAAAACAAGGAATGCAATCCCCAAGGCAAGATTTGACAAAGTGACAGTCTAGACCTAGGTTTTGAATTATTCTGATTCCGGATCTGCAAAAATCTCAAGTACCCAGTTCCTCGAAGTGAGTGAACTCACTTCTCCAAGGTGGTGCGACTTTCCCTAAGGAGGCTTCAATCGGGGTTTAGGTGGGTCAAGTCATGTCGGATGGCATCCAAACTTTAGATCCGGGTAGATCAGTCAAGTAGGGATATGGATCTATAATTTCGTGGCAATCCACCGGTTAGATCTTTGTAGATCTGAGTTTTAGTGTTCCAAGTGGTCCAAAATGGGGATTAAATCCCTTAAAATGTGGAATGGGGCCCACAAGGTGATTTTCAAGAAAGGGACAACCTGGGTGTATGTTATTTGATGTGTAGATGTCAAATCAAGTGAAATCTCAAACACCCATCGCTTAGATCTAGGTCAACCTGCTCAAATGGTGAAGTGCGCCTTCCTTGGGAGAAGCTAGGTTGGCTTGGGAGAGGGATCAAACGGGAGCCAATCCACACCAAACTATAGATCCGGGATGCCGTGGATGCTATAGAGGTGGGTTTTCAATATCATGCCCAACAACCCACTAGATCTTGGTAGATCTGACAAAATGTAAAATAGGGGTTTTGAAGTATTTAGGGTTTTAATAATTTATGAATTATGTCAATGGATTGGATAAAGGAAAGAGAAACAAACCTGTGGATCTTACCTGGATAACCTTGTAGATGCCTTGATGATGATGATCTATGCAATCCCGATCAATTTGGAAGCTTTGAGGTAGTCTCTATGCAAATCGATTTAGTCCAAGAAGCCAATGCGCCCTCTCTCCTGCACAACAAACGTCAACAATATCAGATTTGATGCATCAAGAGATAAGACTAATGCCACAAAAGAAGTAACAGAAAGATAGCATAGATCACAATGATACTAATGATAACCCCCTGATGCAAGCGAATGCCAAGAAAGTCGATTTGAAGAAGCCTTGCAAAATCGCCCTTGTTGAAGTCGCCCTCCTGTAGACAAACAATGATTTCCAAACAAAGATAGATCTTACCACAATTTCCAAATGCTAGGTTGCAATAGACTTTCCAATCACCATCTAAGAACACCAGATGCAAAGGAGACCACAAGAATTTCCACAAGAATATTTTTCTATACCAATAATCCAAGAGCCAAAGACCCTTTACAATGAGAGGCTCTCTCCTTTAAATAGGAAGGAGAGGCACCAAAACCCTAACCACTTTTTGAATGAGTGGCTAAGATTAAAAGATACAAATGTCTAATCAATGGTTGAGATGAGCTCAACAACATAATACATGGATCACACATAAAATATAACATAAGTGGACAAAGTCGCCCTAGGAGAGGGGAATCCCACCAAATCATGATGACAAAATATCATAAGAGGCTCATGGTGGGTCCAAGGGGTAATTTTATCCCTCCTTGGTCAATCCCCATGGCACAATAACCAATAAATAATCATGAAAGTACCAAATCGTGCCTCCAAGGTGAAGTCGTGGTCCTCCAAGGTGAAGTCGTGGTCCTCAAAAGACCCCAAAAATCCACAGAAAGTGCCATAAGTGATGGATGCGGGCCCCGATGAAGCTGAAACTGCAGGAGGAGGTGTGGAAGGTCCCGATCTATCATCACTGATCATCCCATGCCATAACTTTGCCTCAGTAGCCCAAATCGATTTCCTCAATAGCCATTTCTACCAATCCTGAAATGCCTCGGGAAACGTGAAACTGCCCAAACTGCCTCCTGGAGTGATGGCGCTGTCAAGGTGAGGGTGCCAATATGTCCGGGAGGGGGGTAATATGGTAAAAACAAGTGGCTGGACCACCCCTTCCATCATCAGCGCCCTAGGTCATCCGGATAAAAGTCATCTCTGCTCCGACAGGGCCTCCAATAGACCAAAACTGCACTAGGACAGCCTACTGAGGCTAAGTCATCACTGTAAGTGCCCGGAACTGAAAACAAACTGTCCCATTGGACTCAGAAGGTCCAAATCCATCCAAGATGTGTACTCATACACCATATGAATCTCTGCATGATCAAAATAAATATCCAATGTACCGGAACAAGGCCAATAATAATGATCTGTAAATGACCAAACACTGCTGTATCCCAAGAATCATCATCATAACCCCATAGCTGCTGCATAGAATCATCCTGTATGTGTACATGGACCATATATCATCTATCCATATCATCATAAGATCCAACATCTCATGTCCCATGGTCCTCCATGGCCAAACTAGGTCTAACCAAGACCAAATACAACTCAGACTATCATCCATAGCTGCTGCAAGGTGTCAAGGTTAATACATGCTTTACAATTTATTCAAATAGCTTCTATAACACAGAGTAATCATGACTGGCGATCTAAATCCAAATATATAGTGTCGTTAGTTATTATTATTACTCAGACTAGACTTTCAGGACCATACTCACTTCATAGTTGTGATCAATTTGCTAGTGAAGGGTGAAGGCTGAAATAAATGGCTAGGCTAAGGGATGACTTGACTAACTTGACTTTGTGACACTTTGGCAAGGGAAAGGGAATACACACCATAGTATATACTGAATGAGCACTAACACAGGGAATGGCGGTGTCTCACAAATGGATGAGTTGTTTAAAGAGGGTTTATTCACCTTCACAGATGCGCACAATCCATAATACAAGCAAGGCCAGCAATTGTTTAGATATAACATTTAAGTTCCATTGCTTTTTGGGCCTGAGGTTTCCATAGCCTTGATCTATGTGTGTTTACAAACACATTGCATAGATTTACATTTATTTTTAGGCTTTCTGCTGCAGGTGTGTTTTTAAGGCACTTGTTTACCTGAGCACTTCTAGGTGTGTCATGGACAGCTTGTTTACCTAGGTATTTATTTTTCCAAAAGATATGACATTTTATTTTTCATGGCCATTTTCATTTGGCATTTCTTTCATATACAAGATATAGCATTTGATTTTTCCAGATTTTGTATTGATGGCAGCACTAAAAGTTTCAGGTTTAGCCAACACAACTTTAGTGACTAGGGGGAATTCTCAAGGAACTCCAACTCACCATAGGTAAGTTTTGTCACCAACTCAGAGCCGAGACACAATAAACAGGGAAGCTCATCCAATACAGAGGCTACAGTGGGGAAAGGTCCTCCATGTCACTAGTCAAGTAGCAAATCAGGGTAATAATCTAAAAGGTAGGCCACGGATGGATGAAGACAATGAAATGATGGAGCCAACACTAGCAAGCCAGAGTATGGTGTAATGATCACCTCTATTCTCCCTAAGGAGGGTATGTACCAATGAGTATGAATAGTGAACTTCTAAGTCTGAGTAGGGACAGTAATATATATATATAAGGTCAACCAGGTCCAAATATCTATATGATCGCCAGATCATGACACTAAGTGCTAAGACATGCTATAAGAATAAGTATAAAAGCAATCTAACCATAATACCATGATATACCCGCTGAGTCATATACCTGAAAGCTCATCAACCTGTACCATCATCTGTCCTCTGAGACTGCTGCTGTAACTCTGGGCACTACTGTCTGCTCTGTACCAATGGCATAATGGCTATATCGGGCATCTCTCTGAGTGTCCTGAAACTCAGTCATGGCATGGGGAATATAACTGCTGTCCACAATCTGATAGTGATCCAATATAAATGCTCATCTCGGCGTCTCAAATGCAAGGGAAATGGCTGAATAGTGTACTGGCATGAGAAAAATAATGTATGGTAGCCCGGCTACTATATATGTGATAACAGGACTTAGCACTAAGATTGAAAATAATAGTACATCCATCTATTGTTGTTGTGTTTGATATTATATATGTTGTATAAGAAGAGTTTTCATATCTTGTTTATGCATGTGAAGTTGCCCTAGAGGGTTGGAAACTCATTGGAATGGTATATTTTCTCCTTGAATTGTTGTGAATCTTGGGCTCCTAGAAATGAATTATTGTGATTGTTTCGTTGTTGTTTTACACATTAATTTATAGCAGTCCTAAAGGCTGAAAATTCTAGGGTTAAGATCCAAGGAACCTTCTCAGAAGAAGGTGAATTTTCAAATTTGCATTAATTGCCCGATGCAAATGAAATTTCAACATCATCGACATTCCATCCATCATTTTCACATGTGTGTACTATTAGTGTTTCATACATCTATAGCATAATAATTCAATGGCATAAAATCCATAGGATCACTAGAAGAAAGACAAAGCATAGAAACAAAGAACACGAGAATTTATCCTAGGAAACCCAACCGGGAGAAAACCCAACAACCTTCATATAGAGATGAATAATTCTGAGAACATAGTACAGAGATGAGAGAGAGAAAGTAGAAAGTCTCTCTAACCAAAAACCCCAAAAATAAGCTTCTCCTAGCTGCAAGTGCGAGCTCCTCTCCAAGTGATGCGAACTTTTTGTGTATGAGTGAATGAACAAATGAGGCATACAACTGCTCTATTTATACACATGCAAAAATGACTTTTTCCCTTTCTAGGCCGACTTGACTTTTCCCAAATTGGGGCAATTCTGCCCATTGTTTGGGGCAGACTACCCACTTTTTTGGGGCAGTTTACCCACTGGGCTGACTTGTCTAATCTGACAGGGTCGACTTGTCTTGGGGGAATATAAAAATACATTTAATAATTATTTTCTTTACTTAATTTTCTCTCCATGGTTTACATTGATTCTTTCAAGGGTTTACATGATTAATTACATCAAGATCAACTCCCGTAGGCGGTACAAATAATTACAATAGAATATAATAAGAATAACTTCCGAAGTTGCACAAAATCCAACACTCCCTCTCAACAAGGAAGGTATTCTTTGGTCTTCATCAGCATCACAATCATTTGGGTTTCATCTATACATTTATACTGTCTCAATCATCTCTATACATACTGAAGGTTGTCAACATAGTCTCAGTCCTTCGAGAAGTGTCATCATGGATCAACTTCACTAGTCCTTCGGTAAGTCCAAGAGAGTCTCTCCATCCTACTTGGATGTCTGAGAGATGGGCTTTACCATCTGCTATACCATCTGCTACCTGTATGTCTCATCTGCTGATGGGATCCTCCCATACCTGGCTGAGAACCTGGACGAGTAGAGGCACCTGGGTGGAACCCGACCATCTACTGCCTGTCTGTCTCATCTGCTGATGGGATTTCTCCCATACCTGGCTAAGAACCTGGACGAGTAGAGGCACCTGGGTGAAAGCAAGGTAAACATCTCTATGTAATCTCTCCCTCCCTCTCAAGGAGGGACACGTTCTCTTCTACTCCAAGTCTTCCGCAAAAGTATTCGAACTTCATCCTGGGAAGAGGCTTGGTGAGAACATCTGCAGTCTGGTCATCTATCGGTACATACTGTAACTCAACCGCACCTTTCTGCACCATATCACATATGAAGTGACACCGAATCTCTATATGCTTCGACCTGTCGTGAAATATAGGATTCACTGACATCTGCACATAGCTTTGGTTATCACAGTGAATCATGGTTGGCTCTAGAATTTGGCCAAACAATCTTGCAAGGAGTTTACGAAGCCATACTGCTACTCGGGTTGTTGTACTAGCAGCCATATACTCGACCTTTGCAGTACTGAGTGCTACTAAGTTATGCTTCCTGCTGCACCAGGAAATCACTGCAAAACCCAAACTGAAGCAACATCAGGAAGTACTCTTCCTATCTGCAGCACATCCAATCCAATCTAAGTCTGTAAACCCCTGCAATCTCAAGTCACACTCTGAAGCATATCTCAAACCATATCCCACAGTGCCACGCAAGTATCTGGGCACATGTTTTGCAGCAATCCACTGAATCTGCCTCGACTCACACATAAACTGGCTGAGAGCATTCATAGCAAAACATATATTTGGTCTGGTGTTCATCAGATACATCAAGAACCCAATCAGCTAGCGATACATAGTGGGATCAATCAAATTTGAATTTGAAGCAGAATCCCTCAACTTCTTCAAATTTGCATCCATCGGAATGGCCATGGACTTGTAGTCCAACATCTCAAATCTTTTAAGAATATCTATGGTGTATTTTCCTTATCCTAGGAAAATCTCCTTCTGCCTCTGCCATACTTCTAATCCCAAGAAGTAATGCATCAATCCAAGATCCTTCATTTCGAACTCAAAGGCAAGCTTCTTCTTACACCTTATGATAAGTTTCTCATTTCTAATGAGAAACAAGTCATCAACATAAAGGACCAAAATTAGTGGCTCATCATTTGCAACCATGTCGTAAAGGTTGGGGTCTACATCACTCTGATGCAACTTCCACCCCATGGCTTAATCAATAGCAATGATCGATCTGATGGAAGTATATCGAGCCACAGGAGAAAATGTCTCATCATAATCGACTCCCTCTTTCTGAGAGAACCCTCTGGAAACAAATCTAGCATTGTGTTTTTCCACACTCCCATCTGCTCCATGCAAAGTCTGTTGTGCCCATCTAAGCCTCTTCTGGCCTACTGCAATATCTATGGGAACATCAACTGGCTCAACTGGATCAATGGAATCAATGGGTTCATCCTCTTCTGCTAACTCCCTCTGAACTGAAGGGGGAGAAGATCTCATCTTCTTTGGTTCTAGCATTTCCTCATCCTCGATCTCCATGTTTGATCCTCTGCCTTTCCTGACAGCCATTTCTACTTCAAAGGACACATCCTTACTGACTTCAATCTGTCTGGATCCTAGGATGTAGATTATGTACGCCTTTGAAGATATTTGTATCCCACGAAAGTTCCCTTCTTTCCTGAAGGTTCTAACTTCGTCCTCTTCTCCTTGGGCACATGTATGTAGACTGGACAGCCAAAGATCCGAAGGTGGCCCACTTCTGGTTTCACTCCTGTGAAAGCTTCCTCCGAAATCATCCTTCTAGTCCAAGGGTCATACTCCTAGAAGCTTCCTGTTGAACATCAACGAAATTCATGTGTCCACCACTTGTTCATCGGAACAAGTCTCATCATCCTTCTCTTGTAGGCCATATCACATGGTCTTTTTCCTACAAGTCAAATCCCGACCAATGATTAGTGGCATTACATAATCAAATTTAACCAATGTCTATTTCAATGCAATGACAATAGTTTACACAAGCATCTTGGCTAATACTTTAGCACAAAAATCATAAACATGTCTACCAAACACATCCGGGAACTATCTAGATGTCGGCTATCTCCAGTAGAACATGCCATCAAGGGTGTGCACTACCCTAAGCATGTAGAAAGGATATATCATCTAGACTAGCTCCATTATGTGTTCATGAAATGTTGTGTAGCTCATATGCATAGCAAATACAACAAGAGTCTATAGTACACCAAAAGTAAACTATATCAACTGCTCAATACACTTCATGATAGATCTGCATATAATTTGATATGTATAAGACAATACAGATCTATGTGAGCAAAAAAAACAAATACTTATCTCTTATTGTTTTTGTGTGTGGGCTCCCGCTGCCTTCTTGTGGGAACCTCTTTTCTGGCAATCTGGATCTTCATATCCGATAGTTGGTTCCTCAATGTGAGTGTCACATTGATAATACTATGTTCAAATAGCTTCTTTATGATTTTGAACATCTTTCTAGCAGTCTTCTTTCCTGAGATTTGAGGAACCAAGTGGTCTCTAATTGAGTCCACCAAAATCCTTCTTGCTCTGGCATCATTCTTCTTCAACAAGATTTGTCTTCTTCGGCTTCTTTCTGGGACCTTCTCATTGACAAACTACAAGAGATCATTTTCTTCTAGTAAGAGAAGAACCCTATACTTCCAAGAGATGAAGTTGGAAGACCCTTCCAGACGATCTTCAACCTTCATTCCAATCATCCTGACTGCAGATCTTAAGCAGAAACCCTAGTAGGAGCTAGGTCAAAAATGAAAGTTGGATTCTTGGAAAACTGACTCCACATGGAGATGCACCCTAGCAAGGCGGGTTCAGAAAAGGTGGGGCTGAGCCAAAACCGTGGAGGAAGTAGGTTAAAAACTGAAACCCTAATTTCTGCTGCAGAATTAGGTCAAATATTGAAAATTCTCATAATTAAATTCCACCTTCACCAAAAGATACGCCCTCTTTAGAGCGAAATTCCCAAGGCTCTTTTTCCGCCAAAATGTTGAGTGAAGGCCTTGAAAGATGAAACCCTAGTTCCGGCAACGACTTCTTCTAGTACCGCTCGGATACCATGTTAGTGTTTCATACAATTATAGCATAATAATTCAATTGCATAAAATCAATAGGATCACTAGAAGAAAGACAAAGCACAGAAACAAAGAACACGAGAATTTTCCTGGGAAACCCAATCGGGAGAAAACCCAGCAACCTTCATATAGAGATGAATAATTCTGAGAACAGAGTACAGACATGAGAGAGAGAAAGTAGAAAGTCTCTCTAACCAAAAACCCCAAAAATAAGCTTCTCCTAGCTGCAGGTGTGAGCTCCTCTCCAAGTGATGCGAACTTGTTGTATGTGAGTGAATGAACAAATGAGGCATACGACCGCTCTATTTATACACATGCAAAAATGACATTTTCCCTTTCTGGGCCGACCTGATTGGGGCAGTTCTGCCCATTGTTTGGGGCCCACTGTTTTGGGGCAGTTTACCCACTAGGCCGACTTGTCTAATCTGACAAGGCCGACTTGTCTTGGGGGAATATAAAAATACATTTAATAATTATTTTCTTTACTTAATTTTCTCCCCAAGGTTTACATTGATTCTTTCAAGGGTTTACGTGATTAATTACATCAAGATCAACTCTCGTAGGAGGTACAAATAATTACAATAGAATATAATAAGAATAACTTCCAAAGTTGGACAAAATCCAACATGTGCTAACATCACAGGTACCATTGATTTGTTGAGTTTTTCCTTTTGTACATTAGCATAAGAGGGGCCCCCATACCTCCTTTCCATCTTGAACCCATGCTCTAGAGACAAAACATCCACCTTAAATAGGCTAGATAACAGCAATCCATAGAGGACAGTAAAATATATATTAAAATCAATGATGCATGATATGATTACAATACAATGAATGTGCCTTATATATGTATAACTCCTAAAGACACCTTGGTGATTGTTCACTAAAGGGTTGCAACCCTTTAGTTAAACATTTATTTATTCTTATTTATTGTTGAGTACTAATATTATTATTTCATATATATGTGTGTGTGTGTGTGTGTGTGTGTGTGTGTGTGTGTGAGTTACAATGTCGCCTTCTTAAAAATGCTTTATCCTCAAAGCATAATTATTGGAATACTCATCTCTTGTTCTAGCGCGTAATGTCTTCTCATGATCTTTTGATCTTGTAGCTATGACAATGGATGACACAAGACGATATGTTCTTCTAGTGTTGCACAAAATTGTTGAATGGTGAAAGAGTTAGACCACCCTAATTCAATTTTTTGTAGCACTATGTGGTGATGACTTCTTTGATCTCACAATTGATAAGATTCTACACGTGATTTTTTCTTAAATAAATTAATATGTTTACGTATCTCTTTATATTGACTCTGCATGTGGTTAGGTTGTTGAAAAAGGCGTTGTTTGTCATAATTGGGATGACGATAAGGCATATTTTTAATCGGTGTCTTGTTTTTGGGAACTTTGAATTTTGTTGCTTCTAGTAATTTATTGACTAAAAATAACTCAATTGCATTTGTGTTTGTCCCTTTCTCCGAAGTCTAGGTTTTTTCATCTTAAAACTTCGCTATTCCAACTGGTTTTGTCTTTGATTCCTTGTCGATCATTGATTCTTTACTGGTGGGCTTCTTCAACGTTTCTTGTTGTGACTTCTCCTCATCATTTAACTTCTTAATTTGGTCCATCAAATATTGATTATGATTTTTAAGGTGACAAATCTTTTCATCCTTTTCTAATAATTTCTTCTCGATATCTTCATTTGCGTGTTCCAACTTCCGATCTTTTTGCTTCTTATTCTTTAATTTTTTTATTTTTTATGAGTAGAATGTTATTAGGATTTCTCAATCAAAGGATCTCATCATTATTGTTTAATATCCTTTTATTGATATTTGCAACCTCTAATTTGTGAGCATTTCTCATGTCGTTATTATGTTGTTGTAGCTCTTTAATTTGTTGTTGAAGTCGGTAGAACTCTGAATCTTGGCATTCTAATTTCTTTTGGGTTTTGCACAATTTCTTTATCTTTGTCAATAAGGAGTGTGTTTAAATGCCTTACTTCCCCTCCTAAATCTTCATAGCTTTCATATGGTGATTCATCTTCTATATTTTGTGGGAGGAACTCCCGTGCATGATTCCATTGAAAAATATTCTAATGTTATTTTGTTCTTCTTATAAAAGAATGTCAAAAACTTCTTCTTCGTGTTTAATATGAAAGTCCCAACATTTCCATCCAAATTGAACCCATAATTATGTCACTGTCACCATTCCATAAGGATCTAACAATGAATTTTGATACAAAAGTATAATCTCCAATATTCAGTTGTAAATCACTTATTTCATATTATTTCTCATCCCAAAGGGCCAAAAGTCTAGCCTTTCAATTATATTAAATAACATTGAAACCAACTTTTTTTAGGTGATAGGAAATTTTTCTTCTTTTCAACAATAAAATCCATCTTCTTGATTTTTAAAATCCCTTTTTTATATATTTTTATACCCTTTAACTTACAACTTACTTTATGGTGCTTTAAAAAAAAGGCTTTCCACACAAATGTAATATGTTTACGCTTTCCCGTATATGTATATGCTTCTACGTTTATATAAATAAGTATTTTAAACTTACCTTATGATAAGATGAGCTATTATAAAAACCTTCAACTTCAGAAAAATTGTGTTCTTTATGAAAAGTCGGGTTCTTATGGAGTGTTGCATTGCGTTGGGTAATGTATCGACTTGGGCAACCTTACGATCCCTTGCGATTCCCTCAGAATTTAACAAAGAATCGAAGATTCCTTTGATGGCAACGATTTATTTTAAAAATAGTCACAAGTGTATAACCAATAAACATGACTGTACTGGCCTGATGCGACTATACCGGCATGACTATACTGTTTCAAAAAGTTTAGTAACCGGTTGATTATTGTGTCGATTCAAACACGGACGCGTCTTTGATACCTTCATGATTGACAGCGGCAAAAAAAAAAAATTTGGGATGATTCGATCTAGGTATCCAGCAAACCAGATTCGAAAACAGTGGCCTGTTTAATTAATTGACCAGTGTGGGGCGGCGTTTCTACCAGTCGATTGAAGGTAATATCCCTGTGGCGGCTACAGCTCCTCTACTCCATCTTATTCAAGCAGCAGTTTATTGCATTTACTTGTATAGAGCAAGCAGCAGTTGATTGCATTTACTTTTATAAAGCAAGTGGATGTGACCCAGTTTCAGAGTTGCACGATATGATCCAGTTCAATTAATGGTGGCTCTGTCGGTGGTATAGGACCACAGATTGACTCCTAATTTCTGTCGTGAAAACTAGAACGTGGCTCAACTCCTCTTGACTGTTCTTAATTTATTTGGTGGCCTCATAACTGCATGGAATTTTTATACTTTTCTGTTTTTCTCAATTTGTAACCGAATATTTTTTTCTTCAATGTAACTTCTGATGGCCAAAAGCCAAGTGTGGTCCAGGACCGAAATTTAGAGAAAGTCTGTTTTGTGAAGCCAGGATTGAAACTAACAGTTCCTAAGAAAAGGCTCTGATACTAAATGAGATGAACAGAATTCACTTCTTAAATATAATAATAATTTAATTGCTAAATATCCACTTAAATAAGCTGGATAACAATAATACAATACATAGAGAACAATAAAATATATACTAAAATTGCACGATGAATGATATAATTACCATACATTGAAATTGCCATATATATATAACTCCTAAAGGCATATATATATATATAACTCTTAAAGGCACCTTGGTGACTGTTCACTAAAGGTTGTGATCCTTTTGTTAAATATTTATTTATTATTATTATTTATTATTGAGTATAAATATTATTATTTCATATATATATATATTACAGAATTTATGCTTACCAAATTTTGCTGATTTTTTCCCAGTTTTTCCAATTTCCTGAGTTGATACCCTTGCTAAAATAAATTTGATGCCACGTTTTGCAACATTGGACAACACAGAAATTTAAACGTTGCAAACCCTATACCACATTCCAATTGCCCAATTTGACATGATCTTGTAGATTCTAACACCCCCACAACCTGCAGTTCGCCACAGATTGTTTCCAAGGCTCACCCAATACCACAATAGGCTCTATATCATGATCCGGTAGCAAGTTTTTTGAGAGCAAGCAATGCCCCATTATTTGTTGAATTACTTAAACAACTTTACAGAAAAATTGAAGATCCATTCAACAAGATAACACCAATTAACTACAATCACAAGTAATAGCAATTAAGCAGCAAATATGGATATCAACACAATCATCAAGCCCAAATAATGGAGATACATAAAATACATGATAACACCAATTAACTACAATCACAAGTAATAGCAATTAAGCAGCAAATATGGATGTCAACACAATCATCAAGCCCAAATAATGGAGATAAATAAAATACATGATTTCCATTGTCTACAAAACGTATTACTGCAACTGTACAACACTTGCACCCACAAAAATCTGCTCTGGGTTCTTAACAGTTAAACACAATTAATAGCAATTAAGTAGCACATAAAGATATCGACACAGAATTTTCAGACTACAATGACGTACCCTTTAAATAATTTTATTTAGCCCAAATAATGGAAATAGATACAATAAACGATTTCCATTGGCAATTCCACAACACCTACACCCCAGAAACTCTACTTTGGGAACCTATCTTTGTGCACCCTTTTGTGGGAGTCTCTGATAGCTGTCTGTCACCATTGGTGAATAACCATTGATGATGGTCAGTGTCCTTCAACACATGCCATCTGTTCGCCACCTCTTCAATCAACCCATCAACTAGCTGAGACAATGTCTTTGTGACTCTGACCTACTCGACCATGTCAAAATTTTAACTTAGTGACTCAACATTAGACATTAGACGTCAACTTTTTATTACATTTTATTATAGTAGTGTTACCCACATATAAATACACGAAGATCTCTCCCACCTTGGCCTGCCACCACACCTCACTTCTCTCTGTGCAAATAGAAACTTTAACTCTCTCTTTGCAGATGTTTTGAAACAAGACCAATTTCCATCTTATCCTATTGAAATTACAGACTACATTCTGTGCTTATAATGTTGGCTGATTTCAACCAAGCAAAAAAGACCCGACGAGAGATGCTTTCCATGCAAGTGAATAATCCATGAGGATTGATTTCTAGACCATTTGTTGGTAGATGTCAATTATTAAGCATTGGCCACACCTAGAAATATAAGTTACTCTTCCACTTCCTCTCGCAATGGATTGATCTCTTGACGCTATGCTGGCTTGACAGATGCCAATCACTAAACATTGACCAAAACTAGAAATACATAATTTACTCTTTCACTTCTCTCATAATAGTGTATGATTCATTTCTTATAATGAATTATGACAATCACTAAAATCACGAAAACATAATTCATAATTATGCAGCAATATACAACTAGAAATACATAAATTACACTCACTTCTCTCATAATAGTGCGTGATTTATGTCTTGTAATGAAATTAAGACAATTACTAAAATCAAGAAAACATAAATTCATAATTATGCAGCAAAATAGCTCACCTTCCAATAGTGCGTCAAAGGCTTCCTCTTTGGTGACATTCAATGCCCGTAAAAGTATGGCCAAGTTTTGAGACTTTTTGGAGTCCAAAAGGTGCAGGTTCTGGCTAGGAGGAATAACTGACTGTTTAGCAACTCCAGATCTCGCTGTATTTGTGGAATTTTCACCAAAGAGCGTCCTAATCATTTCTTCATTCAATCTGCCCATGCCAATGTACTAGACTTAGCAATGAACATTAGTTCTCTTTGCAAATTGATATAGTTTATTTAATGAAAAAAATGTTTTATGATACAGCAACGTTAAGAAAATATTCTTACTCAAAGGAACCTGTTCTTAACTGCTCCCAAACCATAGAATGATCACCATTCACCTTAACTTTCTCCCAGTGAAAAGGCTTCAGCTTGGGCCACGGGTTCCCATCTCCCCCTACTGCATTTAATTGCCCTGCAGAAACTCCAGTATCAAAAGAACTTTGGACAACAGATGGCATTGGTTGACCTGCCTTTGAAAATGGGGTAGGGGGTGGCATTGGTATATTGGACTTGCCATTGGGAGGTGCAAGTGATAAAGGAGATGGAGATTTATATGTTGGTGGTGGTGGAGGTGGACATTTTTTTGTTGGTGGTGGTGGAGGAGGAGGTGGGGATTTTTTAATTGAAGGTGGAGGTGGCGGTGGAGGAGGGGATTTTTTTAGTGATGGTGGTGGTGGTGGAGGTGGGGATTTTTTTAGTGGTGGTGGCGGTGGAGGAGGAGGTAGGGAATTTTTTGGTGGTGGTGGTGGCGGTGGAGGTGGGGAATTTTTAATTGGTGGTGGTGGTGGTGGTGGTGGTGGTGGAGGAGGAGGAGGAGGAGATGGGGAATTTTTTATTGGTGGTAGTGGTGGCGGAGGCGGCGGTGGTGGAGGAGGGGAATTCTTAATTGGTGGTGGTGGTGGTGGCGGCGGCGGTGGCGGCGGTTGCAGAGGTGGGGATTTTTTAATTGTTGGTGGTGGAGAAGGTGGGGATTTTTTTAATGGTGGTGGAGGAGGAGGTGGAGATTTTTTTATTCGTGGTGGTGGTGGTGGTGGAGGAGGAGGAGGTGGGGATTTATTTATTGGTGGCGATGACAGTGGTGGAGACGAATATTTGGAATTAAATGGTGGCGGAAGTGGAGGTGGTTCACATGATGGAGAGCGATTAGAAGGAATAGACTGAAAATAAGGATGGCAAAGAACAGCCGGGATTGGTTGCGAGGAAGTATTTTGCGATGCAGGAGGTGGCATTGGAGAATCTGCTGATGAAGGATGTTGAAATGTTGAAGGTATTTGCAAAACCTCTTGGGATGGCTCTGTGAAAGAGATGCCTCTCTTCGATGCAGATGTATACAGATTTTGAATGGTGCCTAAAGATGTGGATCTGCAGTTATATGAGTTGAAAGAACTTTTGTCGGACAACTCAACCGGAGAAGGCTGTGACTTGAGTAAAGGAGTAAGAGGTTGAATATCAAGAACCTCTATACATTTCCCAAGGTCTGAAGGAAGTGATAAAGTTCGATGTTTCCCCCGATTTAAGGAAGGCAATTGCATACCTTCTGCTTTGCCTGTTTCCGAAGAAGCTACTTGATGTGAATTTCCAGTGTAATTTAACACATTTGATTCACCATAAGAATGACTAACTGACACCCTTTCTACGCTTGAAAATATAAGAGGCCTATCATCCTTTTGCTCATTCGATCCATGTCGACCAGTGGCAAACTTTTGATACAAGTTAGAAAACATCCCCGCGAGCGCAAGAGTTGATATTGCAGTAATAATGACAGCTGTAACAACTGCCTTGGTTTTGTCACTCTTCTTTCCTAAGTGTTCAAGAGGAGGCGAATTAGAAATATGTGAATCTGAAAGAATGGACGAACATTGATCTGAATGTAAAACTGTTGTTATTGACGGTGATGGGCTGGAACCATCGACAATTCTCTGTGTCAACAAGTGGTCATATGTTCAATTCGAGGGACCTTCGGAGCCACGTAATAAAGAATAAAACCCAATCCAAACATTAACCCAGACCCGAATCCTCGAATTAGCTACTCGTTACAATTCATAATAAATAATAAAATTGACACAAAATATGAGAAATTCAGGTTCATAATAAATAATAAAATTGACACAAAATATGAGAAATTCAGGGTATTCACCTGATCGATTATTCTCTTCTGACTTCTGAATTGGGTACTACTTCCATCCCGTGAATTGTCTTCGGATACTGAGCTTATGATTTCTTTGGCGTCCGGTGAAGCTGGGAATAGCAGAAGAGAAGAAAGCAGCAGTAACCCTATAAATCCTTCGTTGAGCCTGTGGAAATCCATTTCCTATGATGCCCTAATAAAATGTCCATTCACCAGAAATAAGTCGAAATGGTGTGGGAATGAAAAAAAGTATCTGCTCCGAATCCAGCCCTGAAACGCTTTGTTGGAAAAACACCCCCTGCTTGGCAGCCCTCGCCGGAACCCAGCAAACATAAAAGAAAACAGCCTTGCCAGAATCCAGCAACAAAAATATATTATGCTCTTGATCGATCCAGCGCGATTCTTTTTCTTTTTTTTATGTTCCGACTCGACTCGGAGTCGGAGCATGGTGAAATAATGATGCGGGTGAACCATGAACGGAACTGTGATTTCGACCCGAGTCGCATCGAATCTATTGCCGGAAAGCAAACAGGCGGACCCTTTGCGAAACGATCAACTCTCGATTTGAACGGCGAATATTTGTTGAGAAGTCTGTCTATTGACAGAAATCCGGTAGTTCTGCTGGATGTGTTAAACGTGTGGAAACACGCTCAAAATCTATCACTTGTAAATTTGTAATAAATATACTTCGCATACCACAAAACGGGGAACGGAAACGCTGTAGGACACTGGTCAATGGGAATGTTTTGAAAGTTCATTCACCTAAACAATTTGCATCATTCATGAGACTAGTTTAGCTCAATAGCTTTTGATCGTGCAATCACATAAATAAAACAAACTTTTATTTGGGCTAAGTGAGGTTGATTTTTTGGGTTTAGTTTAAGCTTAATTTGTATTTAATTATTCTCTTTGGCTAACTCAGGGTTGACTCACGGAAATAAGAGACGCTGAAGGACACTGGTCAATGGGAATCTTGAAGGAAATAAGGACGGTCAATGGGAATCTTGAAGGAAATAAGGACGGTCAATGGGAATGTTGAAGGGAATAAGAGGTAGGTATGGGATTTGGGTGTTAAATAATGGCTATATGTACTTTGTTGTGGGTTGATGTATAAAATGTCCCATAGTAGGGTGTATATTGATCACTCTTCAATAAGCATCTCCTATAAATGGTTGAATTAAAATTACCTTTGGATCAGCTTTTGTTGTTTATATCTTGGTAAGAGTAACATTAAATGTATCACTACCTGATGTTTATTGAACACTTAGTATTTGATGGGTCAAAATGATAGGTGGATGGTTTTTATTGAACAATGGGATTTGATGGGTCAAATTGATAGGTAGATGGTTTTTTTAGAGTAATATAGACCATTTTGACTTTTTTCAATTCTTATTATTAATTTCAGTTATATAATTTTTACTAAAATTGCAATTTTTCATCATTAAAATTACAATTTTTAATGTAAAAATGAATTCAACTTTCTCATACAATTTTATTGCATTCTATTTGTATAATCTCAATAACTAATCATTATATGTTTAGTAAAATTTAAAACTTTTAACCAAATTTTAAGAAAACATAATTATAAAAATATTGTAAAAAATCCTTGAACATTTAAACCACTTTATTTTAAACTCCAACTTTTTCAGAATAGAGATACTCCATGTTGATACATTGTCAAAATCATCAAATTGCTAAGGATGAATATGTTGGATGAAATAAAATGGAGTTATTTTAAACTCCAACTTTTTCAAAATAGAGATACTCCATTGTTAAAATCATCAAATTGATAAGGATGAATATGATGGATGAAATAAAATGGAGTTTGTATGGAGTTTGATCCTTAGCAAATAACAACAAAGTTTGGTCGATCAGATTTTGAGATGTTGTAGGTTCAATATTTCTAACATTTTTCATAAACAATATTTATAATTTTAATTTAAAATTCAATCAAAATTATTATAAATGAATAAAATTATATATATCATATAAATTTTTAAATATAATATATAATTTTAAAAAATAAGAAAACAAATTTTAAATAAAATATTATAATTTCTTTAAAATATACATTAATTTTACTGATTATTTTAAAAATTTTAATTTATTTTTCATTAAAAATAATAATTTTTAATATAAATTACAATTTTAATAAAATATTTAATAATAATTTTAACAATTGAAAAATACCAATACAAATCTTAAAAAAAACACTATTATCATTTTAATAAATATTATATTAAAATAAAATAAAAAAAATCAACACCAAACTCATATACCATTGAATGTAAAAATAAAATGATGAAAACCTTGCATGCCATCGAAATAAAAGCAAAAAGATATTACCATTCAAAGATTACTCCATTTCCATAAAGACTTATATGTAGGTGTGTCTTCTCAAATCCAACAAACTCACCAATTTAAAATAAGCACTCAAAGAAAGGTCAACTACCATTGGACGGCGTACCTAATCTCACCGAGTGGAATTATCTCATTTTTTTTTTGCCGACTTAAGGCGAAAAGGGTGAATTAATTTTAAATATTTAAAGAATATTAAGCAACCCAGGTGAATTAATTTGAGAGATTTCTAAGAAATATTCTAGTGACGGGAGATTGCAATAATTTCCTTAATAATATCAAGCCGGGTTGCTGCTTGATGAAGGAGCTGTAGCAGCTTAATCAAGGAGATCGATCCTGGACCTTTCTTGTATTAGCAGATGAGTACTTTTATATCTATGGAACTTATTTTTGATAAGAACTATTTTTATAGGTTGATAATTAGTGATACAAAAATGATTAATGATGGAAAAATATTATAACCAGAGCCATGAGATGGTAATGTCCCCGCAGTTGCTAATAGTGATAACAACTATTGCTATAAGATAGAAAAAAATACTCTTGCCACAAAATTGTAATAGGGAAAAAATTATTTTGTTACAAAACTACTTAGCCATCGAACATCAAGTTTCTTGCAATGAATAAGATGATGAAAATCAAGTTAATTTTATAATGTGTTAGTGTTTTAATTTTTTTTTGTGGTTGATGTGATATTTATTTACAATATTCGCACAGAAGGGACATAAATGCATTCCATCCAGGTGACATAAAGGTGTTTCATCCAAGTGTACTGTGAGATAATGTGCACCTTATGTTTTTCTTTTGGATTTCCGTAATTGCAATTTCAATAATGTTGGTGTCTCAATAAAAAAATGATGTAATAAAATTCGATCACAAAATTGTTAAAAAAATATTATATAAATCATTTGTAAAAAAAATGATATATCAAAAGCCCACAACAAAAATTACAGGAAATAATACAATTAACAAAAAAAATGTTGAACAATTTGAGTGACAAATATCAAGATTTTGGGCGTGGGCGAGCTCTCCTAATCGTTATCCAAAACTATTTAGAATATAATGTCATGATGAATAAATGGCTTCAAGCTTCTATTTAGAATATAATATCATGGTGAATAAATAAGCAATGCTACTTTCTCTTTTTCTAGATGATTGTGCAATTGAGAGTTTAGAATGACAGTGTTCCTTTTATTACTAATAGACATGTCTTCAATTTTTGTTGTGTTATATATTTATGTAAATGCATGCTACTTTCCAACTATTCAATTTAATTATTGTTTCCTCTTTACTCACATCTACTTCCTTGTCATTATAGTTTTTATTACTTTCCAACTATTCAATTTAATTATTGTTTATTTAGTATTTACTCACATCTACTTTCCTTGTCATTGTAGTTTTTATGTCTTATTGTCATTGTAGTTTTTATGTTTTACGTTAACAGAATTATAATGTTACAAACAAGCAATATTCTTTTACCTTGCGCCATACTAGGCTTACTTGTAATAAAAAGATAGGAGCTTTTGCCCACTCAATGGCTCATTTTAATTAAAGACCTATACCCACACATGTAACTGGTCTTTAAATCTTGTGTGAAGTTCTAACTGTCAAGTCGTTAAATCTTGGTCTTGAGTTTTAATGTAAGTGCACTTAACTTGAGTCGGTGTAGTTGTACTCTAATTTATTCAAAATAGGGTTTTGTATATATTGTGTCGTATTAACTTTATTCGGCGTTCAATAGTTTCTCTCTTGTCTCTTGAACATCATTTTGATGTGTAAAAGAGATCCATAAGATTAGCGGCTCTGATTTTATAATCAAATTATTTCCCTTCAATCTTCTCATTTGTCACTTCAATGGAATCCCGGATTGTACAAAAGTTCAGCGATGTTAGTGTCAAACGACTCCACTATTGAACTTTAATAAATAAGAACAATGTCGAAGTATGAATACATTACCAAAATATTCGATAGAACAAAAAAGGAATAGAATCCATCCGCGGTATGCAGTTGATGGAGGTATAAATGCATGTATTCATTATGAGGTTAAAGTCTACCTATAACTCTGTTGGTTACTTGCCTTTCAACCTGAGTTTTTGTTGCCTACATAGTTTGGCAATGTTAGTGGCAACTGTTGTTAGCCTCTGATCGGGAAACTCTTTTCCTCCACTTCAACTCCATTTCTTCGTCGTGTGGGCTCCATACAATCTACAACTCCTCACGACAATTATTACTCTATATTGCACTGCTTTAGATTACCCAGTGACCAGTACTTGTCCACATCTGTGGCTCCACTCATCCACTGCCTCGACAAATAATCATTGTCTGGTGAATGTCAGGTTGTTGTACTCTTTCCTATTGACGATTATCACAGTATTCACGTTTAACTTTTTAGTTGGACAGCTTTGGATGTCCACGACTCCACAGCATTAGAAAAAAAGACAAAGCCTGGTGACTGTATTGAAACATTTATGAATAGGTCAGATGGGTGGTGACGTAACTGCGCCGCCACCCCTATGGGCACAAAAACCTAACAAGACGTCACTGTACTACAACCAATAAGCTATTAGATAAATGCAATTTAACATTTTTTTTAAAAATATATTTTATTGAATACAAAGTATAACATTAGGAAAAAAAAATTTGCTTCACGTATAGCCCCAATTAATATAACGGACCGATTACTAGATATCCCCTGTGGGGACAAAAAAACAAAATATCGCGGAACGTGTTACTAGAGTAGGCCAAAGCAATAATATAAAAAAAAATAACATAAATAAAAAAGTTGTGCATCCGTCATTAAATGAGAATCTATATATAACATGAACCAATCAATCAAATCCTATATAACAAAAATGGAAATGGTTGATGAATGTAATAACATGAACCAATCAATCAAATCCTATATATATTTTCTAACTCAATGGTGTTGACTAGATTGATTATGATATTTTAAAAATATACATGTAATAAATAGATTTTTAAAGATGTTTTTGTTGTATTCTTATTATTTATTTTTAAGATGATTTTTTCGAGCAAATTAAGCTACTCATTTTTTAATTTTTTTCATAGAATAATAAAAAATATCTAACATCAAATAGAGTAATGACAATGATTTTTTTATTATTTTATTAAAAATGATTTTTTAATATTAATTTGAAGATTATATTGAATGTTTTTATGAAATAAAAATAATTAATTTTATAAAATACATGCATCAAACATTAAATGGGGTTATCATATTTTTTTAAGTGTAGTCTAAAAGTTCTATGATTTCAAATGGAAGAAAAGTGACTTTTCTGGCACGATTTTGAAAAAATCCGACAGGAATTTTTGAAAATCATGGTTACTGTTGCTGCTGGAACACGCACTCGAGGGTTATCACAACAGAAATCTTCAAGCTGCTTAGGTGTGTTCCTTGGGGGCAAGTTTCGAGTTGAGATACTATCACTCAACATTCAACTCCTTCGTTTAGGCAGAACTCTTAACGAAGCCAAGGTGGGTAGTCCCTATGAGTTACTAAGGCTAATTAAGCTTTAGGTTTATGATTGGGTGAGTTGTTTAGGAGTTTTGAAATAGATTGACTAAAAGCAAAATTCACTTGCAAAATTAATATCAACACCATAACATAATCATATAACACATAAGATTTGATTCAAGGATTGAAATAAATATAAACAAGATCAGTGCCAATAATGGAGTCGAAATAGTGTGTTGTTGTATTGTAAATGTTTTGCGAGTGCTTCTTAGTCAATTTTAAATTATTATGAGATGGGATTTGATTACAGGAAGGGGGGAGCTCTAGATATACCGTGAGGTACAAAAAGTAATGTTTGGAATTTAATTAATGGTGACTCCTCACGAAGACGTGTGGGCTGGAATGGAGTCTCAAGGGTGGTGTTCAACACTACACCAACAAGGGTGTAGTCTAACTGTGCCATGAGATTGCCTCCTAGTGGTTCCCACTTCTCTTGAGAAATTTCCCCACACAATAATCAAGCTCTCAGTGTCGGATTTTCACTATGTTTAGGGTAGTTGATTTTATTAGGATGAGTTTTTATTAGATGTGAAGAATTATGGAGTAGTTGCAACTCTTTCTGATTTCCCACAGGCCCAGGAAAATGCCCGCAAGGGGAAAGAGCATACTTTGAGTTGAAAACTAAATATTTGTTCCGTTTTGATTGTAGAAAAGATAAATATCTAAAGTAAAAATGTTATGCTAATTACTATAGGCAAAGAGTCTCTTTTCTGATCATCTGATCACGTACTTAGGCAAAGCCCTTTATGTGACGACGAGAGCATACTTCGGGAAAGCAATGCCAAGTTCATTACTTTGATAAAATAAAAGACTGGAAGTAAAATGTTGGATGAATTACTGGAAAGAATCACTATTGGAACTTCAGGCTTTCCTTCGTTACTGGGTCTTTATTGCACCTTGCCCTAGCGCTTGCTTCCTTCTCTTGTCCTGCTACCTCGTATAGCTAGTTTTGAACCTTGCCTAGCCCCACACACTTTAGTTTTCTAGCAAATGAGTATAAATCATGATAAGGCCTAGTGATCTCTAACCCCAACTTATCCATCATTATTTTTTGCATGAGGTTATGAGATGCTCCTAAGTAAAGCATGCAATTGTGTAGTTTTTCATGGACATTCAAACTAATATAAATGGAGGGACTGCATCCTCTCTTTTGTCAATATGGGGACCAAACATCATGGCTGGGCCACTATCGTTTTCAGAAACAAAACCGTGAGCAATTACCATATTTAAACCATCAGATTTACTTTATCACCCGTTGAGTCTTTTCTCATAGTTATAAAAAGAAAATAAAATATTCCATCAGTATTTTCTGGCCTAGCAGTATATAATAGCTTTAAAAAATTAAAAATGTTTCTTATGTAACTTGGGTGATTCATTCTCCCACAAGTAAACTTGTCAACTCAGGAGGGGTTTTTATTGATCCTATGACCAATAATGTAACTAAGTATAGTGTAGTGATTTAATTACTATTGGAAGTCATTTATTTGTAATTCAACATTTGGTGGTTCACCTAGATTCATAGTTACAAGTGTCACAATTAAATGGTGTATACTATATCTGTGATAAGTTACACTTATAAGGAAATACTTATGGGTGATACTTCTCAAGTATTATTTTGAATTTATTACATGTGTTCATATCCTAAAAAGATTCAATCCTTTATCTGATGCATTAGCTAATTGGTCTTGATGTCGTGAATCTATATTTCACCAAAATTCAAATCCCATGTGACATCATTCAATTCACACACCCATATGCAAACATAAAACTTTTTTACATATATATCGCAGACATGAAATATGAACATGCAGAGACAGACATATGTAGTGAAACATACAATAAGCAGAAGTGCAAGTACCTCATCCAAGAAATCATGATGAAGAATTCCAACGCCATTACCAGTAATTATCTCGCAGCCACAAGCGCCATGATGCCATCGTCGTATAAATGGCAGCTTGATTAGGCTTTTTCATTTCTCTTAACCAAAGAATTATCTCGACAGTGTTTCTGAACTTGCATCGTCGTATAAATGGCAGCTTGATTAGGTTTTTTCATTTCTCTTAACCAAAGAATTATCTCGACAGTGTTTTCTAGTAGATAATCGAGCGTTTTATGATTGTTATACAATATTACATAGAATTATGGTGAAGGATGGACTATGTTGTGCAATGTTTAATAACAAGGGAATTCATCGGTGAGTCTTTCAACCATGGAAACAACTATAAGTCATGGAGAGGTGTCTCATTACTTTACTAGATGGAAGGAGTATGAAAAAAATCCATATGACCCACAGACGAATCCGTCCGGTATCATCCAAATGAGCCTAACTGAGAACCAAGTAAGATCAAATTCCAACACAAACTATTGGCATGTTATGATATTTTAAGGTCGCAATCAACATTTGTCAAATATCATTTTTTAGTTATGGACTCTCTCCTTACATGGATGAGCATCCAAAAGCATTAATTTGGTAGGAAGGCAAGACAACTTTCAGATACCTTGCACTGCATCAAGAAACACAAATTCTAAGATTATTGAAATTGTTCTCATTTTCTTAATTTGTGAAGGCACTAGAAAGATTCATGGAACAGGTGAGGGGTAGAAAAGTCAGATTTGATCCAAATCATATTGTGCTTACTGTCAGAGCAACGACACCCAATGAGATGCTTACATTCTATCTTGCAAACCCTGGGGAGGCGTTTCTTGTTCCAACTCCATATTATCCAAGGTAACCTAGCACGTCTTCTTCGAAATTGAATTTATTATTTAATATGTTGGAAACCTTGGAAGTGATATTTTTATTGAGGAGTAATTTTAAGTGCAGTTTCGACAAAGATATTTTGATGCAGAATCTCCATCAACTTGGAAATCATCCGAGTCCATTGCCACAGAAGAAAAAAATTCCAGGTTACATCTAGTGTGCTTGAAGAAGCATATCATGAAGCCAAGCAGTGGAATATTACTATAAAAGGAATCCTCGTGACCAATCCTTTGAATCCATTGGGAACCACATTGGCAAGGAAAAAATTGGAGAATCTATTGTCCTTCGTATCGGAGAAGAACATTCATCTAATATGCGTTGCGACTGGCCTTACCTAATAGCTCTGCAACAAAGCCAACTTTGCAAGCATCTTTGTCAAATGAGCGATCATACAATCCAAGGCGCTCCCGCTAGATCTCCGACAAATCCATGCAATGCACTGCTACCATTATGAGCTTTAACCATAGCCAAAGGTAAACTTTAGGGGCGAAATTTAGCCCATGGGCTATTTTTCCATGTTTTTTTTCCAAAAATAGATTTGTCAATTTGCATTTTGTAAAGCCCTGTTTCACCCAATTTTGCTGGGGTAAAATTTTTCACTCTAAAAATTGTCAAATTATTATATAAACTATATAAAATCTTTATAAATTGAAATTTTTTTAGAAAAAGATCACCAAATATTTTATAGTTGACATTTTAAGAATTGAGGGTTCAAATATTCCAAAACCATGTTTTGCAAAGCCATGTTTGGTTTATTGTATTGAACAATTATCGCTTGTTGGATGGGATGTGTGCTATAATGTAAGGTGGTTGTGCTACTAGCCTCGGGTTCATGATTTCACCAACTATGGCTAGTCCCACTGTTTGGAAGCTTGGAGCATAATTGAATGAGACTCTGTAAGGTGAATAAGTAATGTATTAATAATGAATGTAATCACATAATTGGAATTAGGGAATATGGATTCAAACTATGGTTATCAAATGGTTATTGGAATTTGGAAATGTGATTATGAAAGTGGATTTCGAACTCTGGTTAAACAAATGGTTATTGGATTTTTTAAATGTGATTATGAAAGTTGAAAGTTTTAAACTGAAGCTGTTTTAAACTTTAAACTTTTGTTCATCATTATTCCAATTTCCAAACTCACCATCCCCTGCTCACGCTACACCTATTTCCAGTGTGGCAGTCGAGTCTCGAGTCTATTTCAATTTCATATTTCCACCTTCTTTAATGATTTGGTACATGCTAGAGTTATGATGTTGGATATGGGTATGGAGCTCATGCTAGGGCTTAGGTAGCTTTGGGCTTCAATCGAGACTCAATAGAGTGAGTTGGTCAGGAAACCAAATGAATACAATTATCAAGGTTCTTGTTGGAGCAAGTGTCTTGATCACTTTCCAATTAATATTTACTTCATCATTGAGAAGTGGGACATGGAGATTCATGTTGGTAAGTGATATGGTGTGTCACTTCCTTTTTCGCTATGTGAATGGTTAATATGGAGACTCGACTAGAAGAGTTCATCCATCTGTCTCGGATGCCTCTGCTGGTATTTACACGAAGATGAATGTACTGCTCAAAGGCCCCCAAAAATCATAGGAGAAAATTTTGCCTTATGATTAGATATCACTATCAGTGTTTGCAAGAATCGTGACCGACTAAGCTTGTCATTTGGCTTGCAAATTAAGATTAGAGGGGAAGAGGTACCTTAAACCATTCTTATCGAAATAGCAAGTTCGAACTAAAGTAACTCTTAACCTAACCCTCGCTTAGATTGTTTCAACCATCACCATTGAACCCTGGATACTTCCACCCTTTTATATTAAGAATTGGATTAGATTGTTTTTAATATATAATGAAATTTTGATATATTATTACATTTTCAAATGAAATGAATAGTTTGTTTTAACACGTTGAAGGGTTCAATATATCATATCCCTTGAGTGAAATGGGACCCTACCCTTCAAATTTGATCCGATTTGACATAAAACTACCTGAAAAGAAGCGTTTTGCTTTTTAATTCTTTTCCGTAGTCTTTGACGGGTCAACGTAGCTTCAAGGTTGTCCAATAATTAATGAGACACTAGAGATTGAAAATTAAATCTTCACTTTTTATAGAAATCGGCTGATATTGGGCACTCAAATATCCCTTGAATCCGACATATAAAGATTTTTGAAAGTGTTATTTCGGTAGTTTTAAAACATAGTATTTAGTTTACAAAAGAGATTTGTAATTACTGAAAATGTAGAGCTTGAAAATTGCAATTTTCAAGCTTTGATGGCCCGTTATCCCAAGCGGAATCAACCGTCAACCTCAACTCTTTGAACATTATTTAATTATTAATATCTTGGTGTTAAACGGTTCAAAAGCTGTAACTTACAAGACTTTGACCACTTTTACATAAAAATCTTAAAGAGCAAATTGTAGTAATTTTCAAATATTTAATTACTGAAATCGTGTTACTAACACCTTCTTTACTCTATGGGGTAACGGTAACACTACACGTTCTAATTGAAGAGAGTCTAGCGAATCGTTTATATAAAATATATATGGTGTTTATGTATCTAAACCATTTATCACCCAAAACATCCTTTGCTTCTGTTTATTTGACATGAACATCATTCTTTAGAATTGAATAACTTCTTAGCTTGAATGTTTTGGGTTATTACAGCTTGTTCACGATCCCTGGTAGATATAATTCAATGTGAGAACGTGGATGACTCTGCTGTAGACCAGTGAAGTCAAAGTAATATTCGACTTCTCCATTAAATTGATTGTTATAAGTAGTGGCTCCATCACACAGTATACATGCAAATATCACCGGTGTTTACTTTCGAGTCCTCCAACAAGGTATGAAGGAGATGTTTTATTTCTATTGCTTTTCATATTCTGGGAGAGTTTAGAGCTGTAAAACTGCCTTTTAAGATATTCAACTGTTGTTTTTTCTTGAAAGCAGACGCTGGATATGGTGGTAATTAATCATGAATAGTGAAGAAAAAATGGCTTCTCAAATGAGCATTCAAAGTATTTTTAGTTGCTTGCTGTTCATGGGGATCCTTTGCTGCGCCCATGGATCGGAGGAATTGAGGGGACAAACAAAAGTTACACCTCCCAATATGACAACCTTCGATACACACAGCGTGACACAAATTGTTGTAGAGTAAATAAATTTCACAATACAACAATACATTCAGTTTCAATTGTCTGTTTTTTTCGTTTTGCTTAATGTTTAAAGCTATGTTTGATTTAATGTTCTATGTATCTACTGACATACATTAACAGAGGTAGCATCAATAGTGGCACGAGTTTGTCATGTGCAACGGGTAATCCCATCGATGACTGCTGGCGCTGCGACCCCAGTTGGGAACGCAACAGAAAACGGCTGGCACATTGCGGCATTGGATTTGGTAGAGACGCCATTGGAGGCAAAAACAGAAAGTTTTATGTGGTTACGGATCCCCGTGATGATCCGGTGAATTCGTGGAATGGTACTATGCGTCATGTCGTGATTCAAATAGAGCCCCTCTGGATCATATTCCAGAGAGACATGGTCATCAAGCTCAAGGAAGAGCTCATCATGAACAGTTTCAAGACAATCCATGGCCGAGGCGCGAGCATCCACATTGGTAATAACGGTCCATGTATCACCGTTCAGAATATCACTAACATCATAATTCATGGCATCCACATTCACGATTGTAGGCCTGCAGGAAACGCTCTGGTAAGAGACTCTCCAGTCCATGTCGGGTATCGACAAGTATGTGATGGAGATGGAATTTCCATCTTCACAGGAAGACATATCTGGGTGGACCATTGCTCCCTCTCTAATTGCGCGGATGGTCTCATTGATGCAGTCGAGTCATCCACCCAAATCACCATTTCAAACAACTATTTCACTCACCACAACGAGGTGAGCTTAGATTTTTCAATCAATCACCATGCATTTATAACTCATTCACTGCAATTACATCTTCTTGTTCTTTTTAGATTGACAATGATAGCTCTGCTTTGTAGGTGATGCTATTGGGCCATAGTGACAACTATCCTCAGGACAAAATCATGCAGGTAACAGTTGCATTCAACCATTTTGGCGAAGGTCTAATCCAACAAATGCCAAGGTAAATACTTCCGTACTCCAGAGATCTCAGATTACCTAGTGACCAGTACTTGTCCACATCTATGGCTCCACTCATCCATTGCCTCGACAAAGAATCAGTGTCTGGCGAACGTCAGGTTGTTGTACTCTTTACTATTGACGATTATCACAGTATTCACGTTTAACTTTTTAGTTGGACAGCTTTGGACGTCCACGACTCCACAACATTAGAAAAAAAGACAAAGCCTGGTGACTGTATTGAAACATTTATGAATAGGTTAGATGGGTGGTGACGTAACTGCGCCGCCACCCCTATGGGCACAAAAACCTAACAAGACGTCACTGTACTACAACCAATCAGCTATTAGATAAATGCAATTCATTTTTTTTTTTTAAATATATTTTATTGAATACAAAGTATAACATTATGAAAAAAAAATTTGCTTCACGTACAGCCCCAATTAATATAACGGATCGATTACTAGATATCCCCTGCGGGGACATAAAAATATGGATTGTATAAGATGAGAAAAAATCAGATGTATGGCACATATGTCTCATGAACAACATGGTTCAGAATTAATATAAATTTTAAACTGTGATCTTTTTTCGAGAAAAATATATAATTTTTATTTATAAAAAAAAATCATATTCTTCCGATCTGGATTATTATTATAAATAGAAATAACAAATCTTTGTGAAATTTATCGAAGAAATCCATTTTTACTATAGTAAATTCTTAATGTTCCTCTCAAAGAATGTCTCCTAGCCAAAATGCATAACATTTCAAGTGCTTTATTTAAGAAAAACAATGTGATCAAATTTTTTTAATAAATATACTAGCAATTGTGCCAGAAGGTGCAATGGTACGTCCAAAGGAAAAAAAAATGGGAAGTAAAGTAGATGTGATGAAATAGAATAATCACTCATGTAGGTTGGGATCCAACCCCATGATGATCTTACACCCAATGCCACTTAATTTGAATACTCTTCGTATATTCTTGGGACTAAGGCCACCTTGTTTGTTGTATTATGGATTCTCAATTATGTATGCTTAGTGTTTTCAGGATGGTTTAAACTTTAAACATATGGATACTTTCCTAGATGGCCAACCCAATTTTGAGCTTTGCTAGTACTTGTGGACTTTGCGATGCAAGCTCAAATCCTTTGCTTTCATCCATTGTTTTGTCTAAAAATGCTTTGCCTTCATCCATTGTTTTGTCTCAAAAAGCTTATGTACTCCACAACATTCAATTTCATGGAGCCCTATGATTGTTGGGAGTTTCTAAGTTATGTTTCCATTTTAACAAATATGGAGAAAGGAATAATTTTATTTTTAATTTTAAAAAATGGTGTTATTTTTGCTATAGAATGTTTCTCTTCATCCATGGTCCATGGTCCATAAATTTCATATAGACAAAAGATCTATAGACCTCTATATAAATAAAACAAAATATCTCCAATGGAGAAAATACCTATATACTTATATTATGAAAATAAAGTAGAACAAAATATCATTCCCTCAAATAGGTATATATATGAAAATAAAATAAAACAAAATATCCTATTGGCATTTTTTTTTGTAGCAATGCTTAATAATACAACCAATTGCAATCAATAAGAAAAAAATTAGGTAAGGTAACAAAAATCAAACCCTACTTCAAGACATCTATCTTAATGTACCAATCAATAGTGTGCCAATGTTATTAATGGCATCCATATTATATTTGAGGGGAAATGATTATATTTATAGGTCTTATCTGGTGGTTTCATATATTATGCGTAGTCCATGAACCATAAAAACATCTTTTGGTACCCAAGACATTTGTTTTTATCCTTGCATGATAGGTTGTGTCTTGAGAACCATCTAGTGTAGAAAACCTTCTAATGGTTCACATATGATCATGGTTCATGCCTTGAGACCCATCCTTGGTGAACAAAATATCCTAATGGCATATGTATTCCACTTGGTGGTTAAAGATCCCCTCTAAAGGTCATGTGTAGTGGTTCAATAACTCATTTTGTTCCATGATCCCTAGAATCTTCATTTAGGCCATATGGCCCTTTTCCCCCTCATTCAACCATAGTCATGATCCCAAGATCCATCCTTATCATGTAAAACCTCCTATATGCACCCATATCCCACTCAAAGGTCAGATATCCCTTTTAGAGGGCATATGTTTTGAGGCCACATTCATGGACCAAATCCTTAAAATATTTATATAGGACGTGAGGTTTTCTATTTCCTCCTCTTACCATGGTTAAAACCCCAATACATGTCCTTGGTACAAAAAACTTTCTAATGCAACCTATATCTTAACTGAATTCCAAACATCCCCTCTAAAGGGCCTCTATAATTGTTTAAGGACTTGTTCATGGATCATGAGCCCTAAAAGATTCATTTAGTTCCTAAAACCCTTTATTTTCTCCTAAGACAATGGTTAAGGTTTTGATGCCCATCCATTATGCCTAAAACTCTCTAACAAATCCCATATCTCATCTAGAGGCCAAATAGTCCATCTAGAGTGTTTGTGTGGTGGTTCAATGTGTCATTAATGGATTATGAGCCCTAAAATATCAATTTCGATCCTACATGCCTTGTGTTCCTCCGTCGACCATGATTAAGGACCCAAGACCCATGCATGCTATGAATTTTTTTTAATGAATCCCATATCCCACCGAGAAGCCAATGAATTAAATTTTTGTGGTGGTTTGAAGCCTATTTTAGGGACCAAGGCCACAGAAGCTTAATTTTGGGCCAAAGGCACAAGAGCCATCTCTTGTGTGCAAAACCTTCTAATGGTATCAATATCCAACTCAGGATAAAGGTAATTTCTAGAGGGTTTTGTGGTGGTTTGAGGAATCCCCTATATCCTATATGACCTATAAAATCTATTTTCAGATTAAAGACATTATTTTCTTCCCCCAATCATGGTCAAGGACTTGAGACTCATCCCTATTACACAAAAACTTGTAATTGTAGTGCCCCTATCCCACTCATATGGAAAACATCCCTTTTAGAGGGCATGCATTATAGTTCAAGGCCTTGATCATTGCCCATTATCCCAAGAATCTTCATTTAGTTTATAATTCATAGGAATTCTCCTCCAGCCATGGTTAAGGCCTTAAGACCCATCCATGATGCATAAAACATCCTAATGGTACCCATATCTCACTTGGAGGGAAAAGATCCTCTATAAAAGACAAGTTACATGGATTATGGCATTATTTATGACCCTTGATCCCTAAAGGCTTCATTTAGTGACAAATAACCTTATTTTTCTCCCTTGACCATGGTCAATTCCTTAAGACCCATCCCTAGCATGCAAGACCTCATAATGGTACCCATATTACACTTCTGGCCAAAGATCACCTTTAAAGGGCTTGTTTTGTGGTTTAAGGTCATGTTGATGTCCAATGAATTGTAAAGATTCATTTATGGTGCAAGGTCATTTGTTTCACAAAAAAAACCTACTTGATACATATCCCACTTTTATGCAAAAGATCCACTTCAAATGGTCTATTTTGTGGTTAGAAGCATTGATCATGGCCCATTAGCTCAAGAATATTAATTTAAGACCTAATTTCATCATTTTTTCTCCCCAACCATGTAATATCCCTCTTTTATACCCCTAATATTTTGTAAATGTAAATGTATATTGTACTTGTTTTCTAGTGAGGAGCTCAAGGCCAAGGCCCCACTAGTAAAACCTTGTAAGTTATGTGGTTTAATTCCTAAGTTGTAAATTGTAAACTTAGGAGACTAAGGGCAGTGACGCAACTAAACGACGACAACTGAATCCACTAGGGGAGAGGTAAGGTTAAGGGAAGCCTTGAAGATCTAAGTGATGATATCTAGGAGTCTTTATGATGCCTTTAAGTAACATAATTAATTGGTTATGGGTTTAAAGAGTATAAATAATCTACTTTTTATGACGTCCTAAGTTGAGGAAAATAGCTTGTAGATGCAAAATGAATAGGCGACACTTATGACCTAGGTATTAGCATGACGCTATGTGTTACGGATAATTTCGAAATAATTATCCTAATTACTTTTATTATAAGTACCAACCTAGATCCAAATCCTAGGATCTATCAAGAGCCAAGAGGGATCAAATCTCCCGAGGTGCAAACCTCTCCCTGAGTGCAATACCTGAGAAGAGGTTTATACCTCGGGAGATTTGATCCCTCTCAGCGCTTGATAAAGCCTAGGATTTGGATTTAGGCTGGTTTTAGTCGTGGGCGGTGACACAAAACTAGAGTTTGATCAACGTTGTAAGGAACAGGTTAAGTTGAAAACACAAATACATTTACGAGGATTATCATAATGTAAGTAATAAGTATTAAGGATTGAGTAAATTGTTAAACTGGAAAATAGAGACAATGATTTTGCAAGGATTAAATAAATGAAAATATGGTTCACATCGTGATCAATCTCAATCTATCTTCTTCATCTTTTCTTATCTTCACGCCTGGTAATTTTTACATCTTCTCATATCAATCATATGAGAATGGAGGTTGAAATCGTAGACCTGCCAAATCTTTAACCCTAGATATTGTTGTAAATGTCATACCTTGCCTCTCTTTCTTTCCAATACTAATAGTAGCTTTCCAATACTAATAGTAACTTTCTCCAATGTCAATCCCTGTGACTTATGGTTGTTAAACCCCAAGCGAGTTTCAACGGAAGTTGTTTTTTATTACCTCTTTCAATAGATGTAATAGGAACAACTTGAGGAAACGATTCATCCCATGGTCCCCCCACATAATTATCAAATTTTATTAAAACATACGTGGGTGGTTCTGGAGGCGAACTTCCAGGGTTAGAGGGTTATATACAATTTGTTGTATAACTCCAAGAGCACCATTGACGAGTCTTTCATCAGTCCAGAGGTTTGATGTGAGCATTACCCTTGCTCCTGTGGCTATAAGTAATTCAACTTCAAACCCTTCTTCATCTCCTTGCATAGAATAGTTGCTTCTTACAGATGTAGCAATACTGATCACAATGGGACAGTTTAGGCTTTTTATTAAACGCTTGTTATGACAGTTTGCATCTCGTTATTC